>CM040119.1:248399929-248999929 GCA_022559845.1 Amorphophallus konjac
TAGCTCAGAAGCTGAACACTATTTTCTAGCCCACCCAGTTAGGTTGATCTCTAGAATGGACCCAATTCGTTATCTTCTAGAAATGCCTGTCCATTCTAGTAGGTTAGCTCGCTGGCAGATCTTCCTCTCTCAGTTTGATATTACATTCGTTGTTCAGAAGGTAATCAAAGGATATGCCATCGCTGAGCATCTAGCTCATCTTCCTATTCCCTGCACGGATTCCATTCAGGACGATTTCCCTGATGAGCATCTCTCCGTCCTAACTCATCATCCCTTTTGGTCTCTGCACTTTGATGGTTCGCTCAACTCCCAAGGCCGAGGGATAGGTGCTGTTCTGCTCACTCCGGAAGGGGTGACGATTCCCTTCGCTTATCAGCTCCGTTTTCCTGCTACCAACAATATCGCTGAGTATGAGGCTCTCCTGGCCGGATTGAAGCACGCCTATCTCTTAAGTGCGCGTTATTTGAACATCATAGGAGACTCTCTACTCGTTCTGCGGCAAGTTCTGTCCACTTACCGCACTCGTGACTCGAAGCTCAAGCCATATCAGGATTTGGTCACTCTATTGGCTAGGCAATTCCGTAAGCTGATCTACATCCATACTCCTCGGTCTCAGAATATCCTCGCCGATGCATTGGCACCACTCGCTTCCTCCTTGTCTTTCCCTCTCAGTCGAAGTACTAAGAACATCGTCATCTAGAGATTGGACGTCCCTTCTCTTCAGGATCATTGGTACGCCAACCTTAAGAAAACTGTAGAGGCTAGGGCTGAGAAGGGAGATTTGAAGGAAGTATCTTTAACTGAGTTAGAGGAGATTCTGGAAGAAGAAGAGTTGCCATGGTACCATGAAATAGAGCTATACTGCAGAGATGGATCGTTCCCAGAAGGGGCAAGTGCCGAGCAGCGTAAGACTATTAGAAGAGCCGCCTTGAGGTACACTATCATTGCTGGAGAATTGTACAGGCGCGCTCTTAACGGAATGCTTATGAGATGTCTCGATGATGATGAAGCTTGGAAGGTGGCTGAAGCAGCCCATTCAAGTGAGTGTGGAGGTCATGTCAATGGCCAAGCTCTAGCAAAGAAAATCCTTAGGCAGGGTTACCATTGGCCCACTCTAGAGGAAGATTGCTCCCTCTATGTCTGGAGGTGTCTTGAATGCCAACTCCACGCTGATAAAATCCATGCTCCTGCTTCATCTCTTCATCCTCTCTCTGCTCCTTGGCCATTCTCTATGTGGGCTTTCGACATTGTCGGCCCGTTGGGTGATCCCAATTCTCAAACCAAGCAAAAATCCTTTATCCTTACTGCCACTGAGTACTTCACCAAGTGGGCCGAAGCAGAAGCATACGCAGAGATCAAAGCTATCACGGTGTGCCGCTTCATCTTGAAGAATATCATCTCACGGTTCGGAGTGCCAAGCAACATTGTCACCGACAATGGACCCCAGTTCTTCTCTCAAGAGCTCCAGGATCTCTGTAAGAAGTTCAATATTGCATTGCATCATTCATCTCCATATTACTCATAAGGCAATGGTCAAGCCGAAGATACTAATAAAACCCTTCTTAAAATCATAAAGAAAACATGTGAATCTCACAAATTCTCAGATTGGCTTGAACGGTTAGTGGAAGCTCTATGATCTTACCGCACCTCTATCCATACTCCTATGGGGCAAACCCCATATGCTCTCACTTACGGGATGGAGGCAGTACTCCCATATGAGATCTTGATCCCTTCTCTAAGGGTACGCTCGATAAGGAACTTAATCTCGATGAACGTCGAGAGGCGTTACTCGTCCAGCTGGAACTCTTGGATGAGAAGAGGATGAATGCGGCCGATCATGTGTCTGTTTATCAAAAGAGAGTTTCGTGTTATTTCCAAAAGAAGGTAATTGAGCGCAAATTTCACGTAGGTGATATGGTTTTGAAACGCAAATTTATTAGGTCCGGAGGTCCTAGGTCTAAATTGCAACCAAACTGGGAAGGGCTGTTTATCGTTAAAGAGACTTATCCAGGGAATGCATATCGCTTAGTCAATGCAGAAGGTGAGGAGCTGTCTCACGCTTGGAATGGATTGTATCTTAAGCGCTTTCCCCCTTAGAGTTAGGCTAATGAAGGCCCGGTAGCAAGGTGTCCTTTCCTCGATCATGAAGGAGGATTCCGAGATTGGCAATTCACACACTTCACGATATCCCTGGTCGGGTTTCCCAATTTAGTGTTGACATCGTTTCTCCCTTGACCATGCTTGGGGGAAGTTAAAGTCCCTGTTTGTTTCTCTCGTCGGCTGAATCTAGGGGCAAGAGGCAAATAAGGGGCCGATGACTGATCTAGACACCCTGTAACACCTGGGAATTTTTCTAAGAATTTTTCAGATTTAAAAAGTAATTATAAAGCATTTAATAGGCTATACATGAATTTTTTTTAATTAAAATCTAATTATTTAGGCCCTACATTTGATCCAAGAGGATTAGGCCCATATAATAAACCCAAATAGGCCCAAAAGGTTGTTTTGGACATTAGCCCATATTCTAGAAGCTAGGAATGGGTGTAATTACGGAATTAAGGAGATAACTACTCCTTGGGATATAAATAAAAGGATAATATTGGGGATAATATCAAAAGAGTTCGAAGTATTTCAAATTCGGTGCTTGGAATAAAAAATGGTCTATCGCGAGATCGCTAACAGGCAGAAAACGGTCGTCCCAATGACCGCTACCCACTGCAGATTACGTGAGAGAAGGAAAACGTGAAAAGGTTAGATTTTTCGTGTCTAAATCATCTAGGAGTTACCCTATTAGCTAATTAGATAAGTCTAGAAAGATTGTAGATCGAATTGAAATTCTAATTGGGACTCTAAGTTCGTTCTAATCCTCAAAACCCTAGCTAACCCTATAAATAGATGCCAGATTTGACGTGTACGACCCTTACTTTTGGCACGCGTGAAACTCAGGTAAGGAGGACGAATTAGAGGTAAGTTTCTACTAGAAATTTGTTTATTATACTTAGGTCAACTACCTTTCAAATTTCGTTCCAGGAGATCAAGTTTGCAAAGAGTTAGAGTCTTCCAAAGTTGCTGATTCTACACAAGTAACTCAGGAATTAGTGTGTCCGACCTAGATTGATCAAGGAATTCAAAGCCCTAAATGAGGTATTTAGTAAAAGCGTCTTTAGAACTTTTTGTTACCCTTCATATCTTCTATCTACCCTCAAAATTTCACGTCCATAGGTCAAGGGAATCAGGAGATAGAGGGACGTGAAGTTGCTGATTTAGTACAAGAACGGACAGAATTAGGGCTGACTTCCAGTTTGAAATTTACTATCTAGAAGCATTAATTGAGGTAGGTTATCTTATGGATGGCTTAAAATTTATGTCAGGAATAAATGTCCTCGGGTTTCAATTGATTTCATGCATTGTACACCGTGAATTTCATGTTTTACTTAGGACTATGCATCTAGTATATTCCTCATGCATGAATTAGCCCTAATGAAGTAAAAAGGAATTTTTCTTGTAAATTAGATAAAACCTATGCATATTGTTGGCCCATATTTGTTCTATCATGGTTATGGTAGTTTATATATGTTGATTTCCATGCATGATATGCATTAGTTTAGTATTTAGTCTTATTATCTTTTGAACTCGGATTTACACAGGAAGAAACGGTCTTCCTATCGACCGCCATGGACATCTAGCGGTCATACGATAGACAACTAGCCAAAGTTAAACGGTCCTGCATTAGACCGTTTTCGATTTATGACTTTGTAATATTGGTAACCCGAACCATATTACAGAATTAACCATAGTTATTATATAATAAGCTTAGTTAACTAAGTTTTATTCCTGTTTTAGATACTGGTTTCCTATACTTAGTTAAATTTCTGGTTCATCATAATAGATTTCATGTTTTGTGCACATTAATATTATTTTAACTTATGTTAGTTTATGGCCAAAATTGTATATTCTTGTAATAAATATATGTTCAAAGATGATAGATGATTCATGGTTTAACTTGATCACTGTTTTTGTCACGATTCTCTCTCTTCTAAGAGTTATTTCTTAAGTACATGGCACATATCCCGGCATGTTGTCATTAGTTACACTTTTTACACATAAGGAACAGAATCTTGGACATGATGACCTCTCCTTTGGATATTCCTTCCAACGGAGTAGGAAATCTTGTTTCAAGACCTCCGTAAGACTCCGTGAGCCTAGGATTCCCACTTGGATGCCGAGCTGGTTGTACCATTAAAACCCAATTGTCTAGAAGGCACTTATCCCGATATTTTATATTCTGGACCTTAGCTCCCACTTGGTTGACTGTCTTACTCTGCTAGCGGCCCTGCACTTGACTGCTAATCCTAAACGGCCATGCATTAGACCGCTAAGACCCCAAATGTTCTATTATCAACTGTCTTATCAAACGGTCTTGTACTAGACCGCCAAGATCAAGAAACGGTTCAGTAAATGACCGCTAGCTTCTTGAGTTTGATTAACTCGGGGTTTGACTCAATGGTTGATTTTCCTATGTTCCTAGATGGTCCAATTAATTATCTAGAACCTATCACATTATTCCAAATATACCTAAGTAATTTTGAGAGTAAAAGGAATGTACCGTTATGCTGCCGATTTATTTCCATGGCATATCCTAGTTATTAAATGCATTTATTGAAATCTCTTATTCTCAATAGAAGCATTCTTATTCTTGGTTACCTTATCATGGAACTATAGTTGAAATTGTACATTCTTGGCCATATTATTTGTTATAAACGTGGAAGTAGCTTGATTTATACATGAAGATGCAGTTCGAGCACTGATTGTGTTCAAGGGCTCTATGCTAGTCCCCTCGGCTGATTGTCGGAAATATACTGTAAACCATGGGGTATGATGCTACTGGCGTCGCATTGCACTGGGAGTACTTTCTCTATAAATAAGTGAAATATCCACAGGTGATCCACATAAATTCACGAAGTACTTGTTACTAAGTGAAGAGTACATTCTTGCTTGTTACATGACATTCTAGTGCATAGCCTTCATGGTTATGAAAAGTACATTCTTGTTACATTCTTGAAAAGGCCAAAATTACATTCTTGTTATATACTTGATCAAATCATAATCTCATGTTTCAAGTTTGATTGTGTCTTGTTATTTTGGCTTTATTCGCATTGTTTCATTGTATCTACATGGTTTATCTTATATACTTTAGAGTTTTAATATTAATTACTTAACCTTGCCTACATGTTGATACGAAGATACCTACTGGGCAAGTGTGCTCATACCCTATTTTCCAATCTTTTTCAAGAAATTCTAGTGGGACGGATTCAGATTACTCAAGTGAAGGATCCGAGAGCGATTGAAAGATAAAGACTCGAGAGAAGCCTTAGTTATCAATGTCTAGTCGAGTCATGATGTAATTTTAATTTTCTTGAGACTAGAAATGAGAATCAAGGTTCTTATGTAATTTGGGATTATTTTATGAAGGAATAAAATTAAAGGTTTTAGTGAATTACAGTGTGCAATTACTCTTATGTGATTGTCTTGCACTCTGATTATATTACTTGCTCGAGACGTAGTAGCCGACTGTTCACGTTCCCGATTGTTTCCACTGCATAATCTCAGGACGTGACAGTGAAAGTAGTATCAGAGCCTAGGACTAGAAGTCCTAGGGAAAAGCCATGTCATAGGCTAAGTCCAAGGTTTGAGGACCCATACCTACGAAACTAGGAAAGAAATTCCAAACCTGTGAGAGGAATTGGGTAGAACCTGGGATGAGATAGTCATTAGAATTAGTTCTAAGATCTACCCCACTCATTCTAATAGAATTAACAAATTCATTACTCTTCTCAGGTACCTCATTCTTATGATGGCTCATTGCGTAGACTGGAACAGTATGCAAGAGACCGTTGCGGGTCTTACTCAAGCGTTACAAACCATGGCTCAAGCCGGCGCAGGGGCAAGAGCGGGAGACTTACATCGTAACTTTCAGAGCTTAAATCCTCCTCAGTTTTCGGGGTCCTCTAATCCAGATGAAGTAGAAACTTGGATAGATGAGATGAACCACATCTTTGACGTTATGCAATGTACGGATCAAGAGAAGGTATCGCTGTAGATCCTTCTAAAGTTGAAGCAGTTAAGAATTGGAGCCGGCCGACGACCGTGTCTGAAGTCACAAGTTTTCTAGGTCTGGCTAGATATTACAGGAGATTTATCAAATATTTCTCAAAAATTGATGTTCTCTTGACTAGACTCACAAGAAAGGAGAATCCTTTTATATCGTCAAAGGACTGTGAGGAGAGTTTTCAAACTCTTAAAGAACACCTTACCACTGCACCAATATTAACATTACCCACTGAAGGTGGTGGATTTAAAGTCTATACGGATGCGTCTGGCATTGGTGTAGGGTGTGTCCTTATGCAAAATGGCAAGGTGATTTGCTATTCATCAAGGCAATTAAAGTGTCATGAAGAAAATTTACCCTGTACATGATCTGGAATAAGCTACGGTTATATTCGCATTGAAGATTTGGCGACATTACCTTTATGGGGAGAAATTCATTATATTTTCAGATCATAAAAGTCTGAAATATCTTTTCACCCAAAAGGAGTTGAACATGCGCCAGCGCAGATGGTTGGAGTATCTCAAAGACTTCGACCTTACTCTTCAATATCATCCAGGGAAAGCAAATGCTATAGCTGATGCTCTTAGCAGAAAGCCAATGGCAACTCTAGCAAGTCTCCGGAAAGGTATAACTTGTCTTATAGAAGATTTTTCTCATTTAAATCTTGATATTGACAGAGAAGGAGAAGGAGGTATGATTGCCAACATAAGGTCTCAACCTACATTGATCAAAGACAGTACAATTGCAAGAAAATGATCCCTTATTGATGGAGATTAAGG
This sequence comes from Amorphophallus konjac, assembly GCA_022559845.1. Taxonomy (NCBI): domain Eukaryota; kingdom Viridiplantae; phylum Streptophyta; class Magnoliopsida; order Alismatales; family Araceae; genus Amorphophallus; species Amorphophallus konjac. The sequence goes on from CM040119.1 coordinate 248,406,818, forward strand.
GTAATATTGATCAGAGACCAGAATTTTCTATCTCAAACGATGGGAGATTATTATTTAAAGATCGAATTTGTGTGCCGAATCATGATGACACTAAGAAATTGATCATGGAAGAAGCTCACAAATCAAAATATGCTATTCACCCTGGTGCTACCAAGATGTATCAAGATTTGAAAAGAAACTTTTGGTGGCCCAACATGAAAAGAGAAGTAGCAGATTTTGTGTCCTGGTGTCTCACTTGTCAACAAGTAAAAGCAGAATATTTAAAACCCATTGGTAAACTACACCCCTTGAATATTCCCGAGTGGAAATGACAAAGTATAGGGATGGATTTCATCATGGTGTAGACACGCCAAAATTGACGTTACTGTGAGTGCATCTCGTATTACCTTGTAATGCCCCAATTTGACCCTCCAATTAACTTTGTTTGAGTTATTTTCCCCAATTTTCTTGGATTTCTCCCTTTTTCCCCTCTTCTTATTTTTCCCTACTTTTCTGGATTTTTTGGGCAGTTTTCTCTATTTTTTGGATTTCACGACTTGAAGTGGGGCGTGTTTTAATTAACGGCATGGTCTGAGGCGCGTTTTGAAGAAAGGACGACTAGAGGTAAAGGCGTCAGTTTCTGGAATTTTCTGGTTTCCAAAACAGAAAAATAAGAATTAACGACCCTCCTTGGGTCATGTTTTTAAATAACGCCTCTCCCTCAGGCGTCTCTTCATCATTTTTAAATTAAGAAGGTTTTGTTGTCAAAATTGAATCCAGGAAGTGACGCCCTGATCCCGGTCGTGTTTTTAATTAACGCCTTGGAGCAGGTCGTCAATTCTGAATTGACGCCCTTTGGAAGGTCGTGTCTCACCCTTCCGTGTCCGGTTTGAACTCACCTTTCCTGAAGAGTTCCCTGCTTTTCTTGATCACCTTGCTTGATCTGGGAACTAGAGTCCTTGCCGTATTTGATTCTTGCCAATTCTTATCCCCTCGGATTTGGATTTGTGCCCTATAAATAGAGCCCTACGGCTCTGTCGACGAGATTCTTTCTTTTTTTTTTTTGCTTCTTCTTCTTTTTTTTTTTACAGGGAATTGCTGCTTCCTGGCTCAGGGAGGAGCTCCTGCGCATCCAACAGCTTCATCTTTGACAGAGACTCCTCCCCATCGAGCATCAAAGCCAAAGAAACAGGCTTTTATCTTTTCAATTCGTCTTTTGTTTTATTATATTAGTTCATACATACGCATGCATACATATTGTTCATCTTATTCTCTCACTCAACTACGTTGAGACTCCTTGGTGCAACACTTGCACACTTGTTATTTTACATATCATCATCATCTTTTACATACCCTTTTGCATAGGAGTTTAAAGGCCAAACACCAATAAGGTGTGTTCACATCCATGCTTTCTATGTCTATATTTACATTTGGATTTGATGCTACACATCTTGGTTTCTAATCCATGTTTGTTTACTGGTGTTTGTTAATTTTAAAAGGGTAATCAATCAAGAAAAACTCTCTTCATCGGCCGGCCGATTGGAAGAGAAGGAAAGCACTCACATCAATCCCCGCATTTGAGGTATTTTTTTTCGCGATCCCCCCATTTTATTATTGTTATACCCTTTGAGGCCCTCGCGTCTCTGGCGATCACATTCCCCTTAGCATCCTCGCATGCTCCCCATTCCTCCCTCTTTTCCCATTCTTATTCTTAGTAGTGGATTATTTTCCATGATCTACAAATTGGTGATCACGGTGGGACTTCCACTGTTTTTCTATTGATTACCCCTTTCCCCTTTGGCACCCACGTGTGCCCTTTCCCTTTGGTACCCACGGTACCTCTCCTTTGTGCCCCACGGGCACCCTCCACTGTGTGCACACTGCATACTCCCCGAGATGAGCCAGTTTGTGATTTTTTTGAATTAACGCCTTTCACAAAGGCGCGTTTTGATTTAACACCTTTATCCAGGGCGTGTTTTATATATTCGACGCCTCCTACGAAGGCGTCTTTCATCACATATCCCTGGTGTTTTATTCTGTCTGATGGTGTTTTATTCTGTTTGAGGATTCACGTTCTTAGCTGAGGGCGTCCTTTTGTTGAGAAGCGCCTCCCATCAAGGCGTGTTTTTCTTTGAGCGTGCGCACCACACACTTTTGACGCCCTCTGCCAGAGGCGTCTTTTCACATTTAGCGCCTTATACTAAGGCGCGGTTTTGTGTTTCACGACAGCGACGCTGTCGTCTCTTTTATTGGTAGCGACTGCTGCCAGGTCGCCTCTTTCCTGTGCGTTTACAGAGGCTTGTTTCTTGTGATCATTCATGCTGGATTGATACTTACCTCTATTATTTGATTATATTGGTGTGAGCTGCTTATCTTATCTTGCATTCATCCATTTGCATTGGTTTGGGAGACCTCCTCTCTCTACATTAGGAGCCACACCCCCTCTTGGTGAAGGAAGGACCCTCCATTGAGCACTCCGTCTCATTTGGACCGGAAATTCCTAAACCAAGCCTTCGTAAGTCCCCGTACTCGTGGATTCCCTCACGGACGCTGGGCAGGTGGTACCTTTGAAGTCCCGAGTTTAGTTGGCCTATACACGGTGAGAGAGTGTTCCTAGTTGGCATCGAAGTGAACTTACATTGAAACTAGGTTCCTCCCTTGTGTGAATCACTCCAATTTTGGTTAAAAATCATTAATTCACCAAGGTTCAAACAAAAAGAAATCAAAGGTAACCATTCCAACTTGTGTGCTTCTTTGCAAATTATTTTGCTTGAACTTTGATTGATGACTTACCTTGATAGAGAAAACAACATGTTTAATCCAAACTTTGCTCATGAGAATGCACAACCTAGCACATCTTATACTCCTCAATTTCAACATATTCGTCATAATTCTCACCATATTTTCAAGGGACCACGTCCTCATTCTTATGGTTTTGCTCGACCCATGGGCAATATCCAATCTCATGGTCCCTCGCCTCAATCGCGAGCCACTACTCCTACGGGACCGTCTCCTCCCAATGATGAGAAGGTCTCCCAATCTTGCATGCATTAGATCATCTCACCCCTCAACAAATCCAAGCCCTTAAGGCCGTTGTTGAGGGTGCGTCTCATTCATCTCATCCTCCTTCAAATCCTACGCGGGTGGCCCATCACCCCCTTCCCTCTTCTATTCACATTCCTACTCGGGTGGCCCATCACCCATCTCCTATTCACACTTCTCCTCGGGTGGTCCAATGCCCGCCTCCTTCTATTCCTCCTCCATCACGGCCCCAAGGCCTATTTATTCCTTGCAACCCGACCCATCTGGGTCCTTCTATGGGTCGGCCCATTAATTCCCTTCCACGGCCTTCTTATGCGGCCCCTCCTTCAAGGCCATGCCAACCCTCTGTTGCTCAGGTCACGCCCCTCCAACAAACTCTTTTCAACAAAGTCACTTTGTTGGAGGAACAATTAAAGAGGATTACGAGCCCACGGCCCGCTCCTCCTACTCCAGTTAATCCCCTTTACGCGGCTCTAAACGACATTACAAAGATGGAGAAAGATTGGAAGGATAGGAGAGACGGTTGCGGCGTCGACTGTTCAAACGAGCAAGAACCGGCAAATTTCAATGTTCAAGTGGACACTGTCCTTCCTCCACCCACATATACGCCTCCACTGCGGTGTCCACTTGAACTGGCTGATGAAGAACCGGCAATTGAAGAATCTGAGGCGCACAATGATGAAGCTATGCAGGCACCCCTTCCGAGTTTCCTTCGCTTCCCTCTCCCTCCACTACCGCTTGATGAACCCCCTGCTCAGGACGAAGTCACCGTCCCCAACACATTCCCCGTTTATGAGACTAATTGGTGTTACGACGATGGGTCAATACTCCAATCACCCATGTCGTTGCACCAAGACATGTCTCCGATCCCTAACACCTCTCGCCCCATCCGACATTTTCAACACACTAAACCTTCTCCGTTCACCCCTCCCGTAACCACCCCAATAGCCTCCACTCCACCGGCCTCCACCGAACCTCCATTAGCCTCCATTACGCCAGTCTCCGCCAAGCCTTCCATTACACCTCCTCTTTGTTCGCCACCTCAGTCATCCACTATGCCTATGACCCCTACCCCATTACTTAACCATTTACCCTTACCTGTGGCTAGTCCTGAGCAAGGTTCACCCTTTTTTGCACTCGAGCCAACCCCGACTGCTTCCGAGCAAAGGGAGAAGCTCGACGTGTTTAAACCTTTGCTTCCACTCACCCTTTCACCTCCACCATCCATGGAACCTTCCGCCTCCGCTTCACCCCCCTTTACTACTCGGAACGGGCGTCCTTCTGTAAATACTTGTGCCGAAGATGATCAAGAGTCGGGAAAGAAAGATTTGGCCATGGCCATGCTGTTCAAGATGCAAGAGTTTATTTGCCGGATGCCAATCCGGGTTGTTGTGCCAAGAATGGTCGAAGAGGCCAAGCCCCCGCCGCTGCTCGCCAGAAGAGAATGCCAAGCGTTGATGCCGTATAAGTCTATGTCCAAGGGCCAGACGGGGCACCCCTTGTTCCGATCCTTCAATCTGGAACCTTCTATTTCATACAAGGGGCGAACGCCCACTTTGTTCAACACTTTTCAAACACCACAATCCTTGGATATGACAATGCTTTACGCTCTAATTTTCCAATTCTCTCACATTGTCACTCTTCACCCTCCAAGGGAGTTGGCAGTGATTGTTAAAGCTTCATCACAGACTTTGATTTTATCCGGTTGTACACTTTTGCTGCCGTGGAGGGGTAGACATGCTTCCACTAAGGGACCTTCCACCTTCTATTCAACCTCACCCACATTCACATCTATCATCGATTTTTCATGGGCCACTCCAGGGGTAAGGAGGAGGATCTCATCCTCTCACCCTTCATGTTCTTCATATTCTTTGCATCTCATGCATTCTATCGCATCCATGCATTCATTGCATCTGTTGCATTGCACTCTCATACATTGGCACTTCTTCTTTCCCAGGTTTCCGGACCCGTATCTTCCCCGCCTTCCGGAACCTCCGGATCTTCCGCATTTGCCATCTTATTCATCTTCATCCTCAGGATCTGCGGGTCCCCTTACACTGCCCGGGCATTGCACCCTCTCCAATCTTTCCTCAGGGCATCGCGCCCCTTTCCAACCATTGCATCCGGACTCCCCGAATTTCTCACCCGTCTCCATGGGCATCGCGTCCCATGGTATCTTCCTCCTCCGGAACCTCCGGATCCTGCTCTTTGGGCATCGCGCCCCTACACACCCTCAAGTCCAGATCTTCTGGGCTCCTTACTGATTCTCCCTGGGCATCGTGCCCCTTTCCGTCTTCTTCCTCCGGAACCTCCGGACTTTCTCCCAGGGCATCGCGCCCTTTTCTATCTTCTTCCTCCGGAACCTCCGGATCTTTCACCCCTCTCTTTATCCCTTGGGCATCGCGCCCCTTTCCGTCTTCTTCCTCCGGAACCTCCGGATCTTTCTCTTCTCCTTGGGCATCGCGTCCCATGGTACCTTCCCCCTCTAGAACCGCCGGACTCTCTTTCCTTCCTCCCAGGGCATCGCGCCCTTTCTGATTCTCTTCCTTCGGAACCTCCGGATTCTCCATCTTATTCTCTTTATCTTCTTTCGGGGCATCCCGACCCTTCTGATTCCATCCCTCCGGAACCTCCGGATCCTCTTGATCCTTTTCATCCAGTCTTCCTCGGGCACCGCGTCCCTCGGCATCTCATTCCTCTGGAACCTCCGGACCCTCTTGATCCTTTTCATCCACTCTTCCCTCGGCACCGTGTCCCTCGGCATCTCATTCCTCCGGAACCTCCGGACCCTCCATCTTTCTTCCGATTCATCTTTCTACTCTTCCAGGACATCACATCCTTCATTTTCTTCTTCCTTTTCCATCATCTTTTTCCCTATTTCTTCCCAGGGCACCGCGTCCCTCGATATTTTATCCCTCCGGAGCCCCCGGATTCCTCCTATCAAGATTCTCCTCCACAACCTCCGGACCCTCCGGATCCGTCTCTTTCCATCTATCAATTTCTTCTTCCGATTCCCCCTAATCCTGGGTCCGACCCAACTTCTTCCACATCCACTGCCTTGGGCATCTGCCCATTCTGTCACTGCTTTCGAGGCTTTAGTCCTCACTCCTCCTTCTAATTCTCCGCTTCTTCTGTAGACCTTTCATGTGATCAGGGTCTCCACACCTTAGTGAGGGAGTTCTAGCCCTTGCCTCTCTTCCTTTTTTCCTTATTCGTCTGAGTCTGGTCTTGGCACCACTCCTTCTTGTTAAGCCACTTTCAAACTCTTTGCTTCCAATCCTTTCGACTGCCAAAGAGGACTATCCCACGATGATCAACCTCGCCTCTTGCGGTAGCTACTTCAACAAAGATCGCAAGGTAATATGTTGGCGTAAGTAAGCATTTTTATGATATCATTTTCTCATTACTTCACGCATGATTTTCAAAATAAAGTGCTTCTTAACAAGATTAAGAGTGGTAGTCAATACCTTTATCCTAGGTCGAATCTTTATCTTTACTAAATCATTCTCAAAACAGTCTTTTAGGCTTGTTTTTGCAGCACCTTTGGTTAATAAAAAACCCACACCGGGAATTCGACATTCTCTCCCTGCTTGTTAAGAGTAACCTTAGCTGGGCATTCCACACACTTCACGGCATCCTTAGCCGGCTCCTTTGGTTAAACACCGTTGCTACTTTGGCCATGCCATGAGAATTCATGAAAGTCTTTTTTCTCTTCTTTACTCGGCCGAATGCAGGGGCAAGAGGTCGACGGGTGAAATGACCCACCCAGGGTAATCCCCAATACGAGAGGAGTCTCAAATAGGGGCAGTCTTGACCCAAAATCAATATGAGTTTTCATATGAGTTTTCATGATATACATCTCGCCAAAAGGGCTATTATGAAAATCAAGTCAAAATTTCGATAAAAGCAAAATTGTGAATTATGGCATGTCAAGAGTGGCAAAGTCCCCGCAGGGAAAACCCTGGTCGTATACATGTCAAGGGTCTAAAAATCAAAGGCACAAAGCCCCGGCACAACAGACTACCTCTTTGAGGGGAAACACCTTGGAAGGAATTTAAGTCTCGATATCTCCCATCATGCATAAAGCTTATCCTCAATTATTCTTCTCTTCTCCCTCTAAGACCGAATGTTTCTCAGGTATGGCCTTGGTAGGAGCACCGTTAATCAAGGGCAGTCAGTTATAGGGCGCCACCCTTCAATGCACGCTCGGCTTTGGGTAATTTTAGCGAAAGGGGAAGGAACAAGGACCCCTAGCCAGTGGTTCAAAAACACCCTTTGATGCTGCATTAACAATGTCTAAACCAAAAAAAAAAAATCAAAAGAAAAAAAAACCAAAAAGAACTTGAATATTTCCTAAGTCAAAATCCAAAAAAAATTTGAATATTTTCTAAGCCAAAATCCAAAAAAAATTGAATATTTCCTGATCAAAATCCAACAAAAATTGAATATTTTCAAAATTCATAATAAAAATTCAAATATTTTTCAAAATCCACATAAAAATTTAAATATTTTCAAAACTCATAAAAATTTGCATATTTCAAAATCCAAAAAAATTGCATTATATTTTTCTGATGGTGCTTTTACAGGAACGACAACTTTGCAAGGACCAAGAGCACGGGATGAGTCCTCTCCATTCATTGCCATCTACCTTTTGATTCTTCCCATGTTCACAATTGATCACATCTTCATAATTTGCTACGCATTACTCCGATTATTCATCTCCAAATCTTTTTTATCAAATCTTGCTGATCACTCCGCCGATGGGCATTCTCAGATCTTGATCATTCAACTCCAAATCTTGATTAGCCAAGTTGTCATCCTCATGACAAACAACAAACAATGATGCTATGCTATCTATGCTTTAATGATGCTATCTATATTATTCATGCCTTTCACGCTGTGCACACTTGAATGCTATTCATGATATGATACATACATGCTATGCTTGCTATGCTTAAATACCTTATTCATTGCTTGTTATCTTTTATATCTTGGCTGATGAATCTTTGAGCGCAGGAAGAAACTCTTGGTCCCACGACTGGGCATCATCATCCAAGTCCCACGGTGCTTGCACCTCATTTCTCAGTTCCCCCATGCTCATTGCTATCACCATCCCCCCTGTATGCATTCTACTATATGTTACATACGCTACTAGATTATATCAAGGACCTTGTGACTTTCGTAAATCTGGGATTTGAGTTCCCCTTCATCAAAAATAATGATGATTCTAGAGGAGTCTTAGTCACACGGATAGGCCGTTGAGCCGTCCAAGACCGGGGACGATGGTTCCCTTTTGCGAGTTGATGCGTGGATAAACGGGCTTCGGCTTAGTATCGGCTCGCAGAATGGGTTTCTTGACCCAGTTTTGGTAGTTTAACAATATTATCCTTGATTATCTTATATTTTCATTTGTTTTAATTTTTCCTTTTAAACCCAGCATGCATTCATATAGGAGTTTGAAACAATTTTTGGAAAATCATTCTGATAAGCTAATTTGGAGAGTCAAATTGATCTTAATCTTTCCAGATATGAGATATTCATTGCTGATGGAATCCTCAGTTCATTTTTGGGTCATTTTCTAGAAAGCTCCTTATTTGGATTTCTATCGTCTTGTTTTAATCCTTTTCCTTTGATCCACCTTGGCTGCAGCACGTCCACATTGGCTGGTAACCGCTCCCCAATGGTGAAACCTACAGGTTTGTGACCTGTGGTACTTCCACCGTGCTGGAAGTTATCATTCTCCTTCGTGCCCGCGTGCACACTCCCTCTTTTATCCAAACATCGTTGATTTCATTGAATTTCCCGGGATTGCTTCATCTCGAGCTTTTGATTTCATTCTCATCAAGTGATATTGATTGCGTGTCTCATCACACATTGGCATATACTTTTCAGTTTGCTCTGCTCCCTTGCAAAGCAGACACCAAGGCGGGGCAGCTGTAGACACGCCAAAATTGACGTTACTATGAGTGCATCTCGTATTACCTTGTAATGTCCCAATTTGACCCTCCAATTAACTTTGTTTGAGTTATTTTCCCCAATTTTCTTAGATTTCTCCCTTTTTTTCCCTCTTCTTATTTTCCCTACTTTTCTGGATTTTTTGGGCAGTTTTCTCTATTTTTTGGATTTCATGACTTGAAGTGGGGCGTGTTTTAATTAACGGCCTGGTCTGATGCGCGTTTTGAAGAAAGGACGACTAGAGGCAAAGGCGTCAGTTTCTGAAATTTTCTGGTTTCCAAAATAGAAAAATAAGAATTAACGACCCTCCTTGGGTCGTGTTTTTAAATAACGCCTCTCCCTCAGGCGTCTCTTCATCATTTTTAAATTAAGAAGGTTTTGTTGCCAAAATTGAATCCAGGAAGTGACGCCCTGATCCCGGTCGTGTTTTTAATTAACGCCTTGGAGCAGGTCGTCAATTCTGAATTGACGCCCTTTGGAAGGTCGTGTCTCACCCTTCCGTGTCCGGTTTGAACTCACCTTTCCTGAAGAGTTCCCTGCTTTTCTTGATCACCTTTCTTGATCTGGGAACTAGAGTCCTTGCCGTATTTGATTCTTGCCAATTCTTATCCCCTCGGATTTGGATTTGTGCCCTATAAATAGAGCCCTACGGCTCTGTCGACGGGATTCTTTCTTTTTTTTTTCTGCTTCTTCTTCTTTTTTTTTTTACAGGGAATTGCTGCTTCCTGGCTCAGGGAGGAGCTCCTGCGCATCCAACAGCTTCATCTTTGATAGAGACTCCTCCCCATCGAGCATCAAAGCCAAAGAAACAGGCTTTTATCTTTTCAATTCATCTTTTGTTTTATTATATTAGTTCATACATACGCATGCATACATATTGTTCATCTTATTCTCTCACTCAACTACGTTGAGACTCCTTGGTGCAACACTTGCACACTTGTTATTTTACATATCATCATCATCTTTTACCTACCCTTTTGCATAGGGGTTTAAAGGCCAAACACCAATAAGGTGTGTTCACATCCATGCTTTCTATGTCTATATTTACATTTGGATTTGATGCTACACATCTTGGTTTCTAATCCATGTTTGTTTACTGGTGTTTGTTAATTTTGCAAGGGTAATCAATCAAGAAAAATTCTCTTCATCGGCCGGCCGATTGGAAGAGAAGGAAAGCACTCACATCAATCCCCGCATTTGAGGTATTTTTTTTCGCGATCCCCCCATTTTATTATTGTTATACCCTTTGAGGCCCTCGCGTCTCTGGCGATCACATTCCCCTTAGCATCGTCGCATGCTCCCCTTTCCTCCCTCTTTTCCCATTCTTATTCTTAGTAGTGGATTATTTTCCATGATCTACACATGGGTTTACGCAAGACAAGAGGTGGACATGATGGTATATGGGTGATCATAGACCGATTGACTAAATCTGCATATTTTTTACCAATCAAAAGTCAAAGGTCTGTGGATGTACTAGCAGCATTATACATGAGAGAGATTGTCAAATTACACGGTGTCCCAATCACCATCATATCTGACCGACATCCTCAGTTTACATCACAATTCTGGAAAGGTCTACAATATTCATTAGGGACCCGACTAAATTTTAGCACTGCATTCCATCCACAAATTGATGGTCAAACTGAAAGGACAAATCAAGTGGTGGAAGATATGCTCAGGGCTTGTGCTATTGACTTTGGAGGAAGCTGGCACGACCACTTGCCTTTAGTGGAATTTGCATACAACAATAGCTACCAAGCTAGCATACAAATGGTACCATTTGAAGCTCTATATGGTAGAAGCTGGCGTTCGCCTATTTGCTGGAATGAAATAGGAGAAAGGCAATTTCTTGGTCCCGACATCATTAGGGATACTACCGAGAAGATAAAACTCATTCGAGAAAGACTTCATATGGCCCAAGACAGACAGAAGTCATATACTGATAATCGAAGGCACGACCTGGAATTTCAAGTAGGAGACCATGTATTCCTTAAGGTTTCTCTAGGTCGGGGTATTCAAAGATTTGACATCAAAGGCAAGCTTACTCCAAGATTCATTGGCCCCTGTGAAATTCTCGAAAGGGTTGGTGAAGTTGCATATCGTATTGCTTTACCCCCTCAGCTTTCTGAAGTTCATGATGTATTTCATGTCTCAATGCTCAAGAAGTGTGTACCTGATCCTTTCCATGTCATTACTTACGACAATCTAGAGATTAAGAAGGACTTGACATATGAGCAAAAGTCAATAAGGATTGTTGAACGGGAGGTTCGTCAACTTCGGAATAAAACATTTCCTATGGTCAAGGTCCAATGGACCAAGTTGTGTCCACATGAAGTAATATGGGAAACAGAAGAAGCCATGCGCAAAAGATTTCCAGATCTATTTGAATGTAAGTACACTCTCCATAAATCCATGTATTAAATTTGGAGACAAATTCTTTTTAAGTGGGGGAGGGTGTAACGCCCGAGAATTTTTCTAAGAATTTTCAGATTTAAAAAGTAATTATAAAGCATTTAATAGGCTATAAATCATTTTTTTTAAATAAAATCTAATTATTTAGGCCCTACATTTGATCCAAGAGGATTAGGCCCATATAATAAACCCAAATAGGCCCAAAAGGGTGTTTTGGACTTTAGCCCATATTCTAGAAGCTAGGAATGGGTGTAATCACAGAATTAAGGAGATAATTACTCCTTGGGATATAAATGAAAGGATAATATTGGGGATAATATCAAAAGAGTTTGAAGCATTTCAAATTCGGCGCCTGGAATGAAAAACGGTCTATCGCGAGATCGCTAACAGGCAGAAAACAGTCGTCCCAATGACCGCTACCCACTGCAGATTCCGTGAGAGAAGGAAAATATGAAAATGTTGGATTTTTCATGTCTAAATCATCTAGGATCGACCCTATCAACTAATTAGATAAGTCTAGAAGGATTTTAGATCGAATTGAAAGTCTAATTGGGACTCTAAGTTTGTTCCAATCCTCAAAACCCTAGCTAACCCTATAAATAGATCCCATATTTGACGTGTGCGACCCTTACTTTTGGCACGCGTGAAACTCAGGTAAGGAGGATAAATTAAGGGTAAGTTTCTTCTAGAAATTTGTTTATTATACTTAGGTTTAGCTACCTTCCAAATTTCATTCTATGAGATCATATTTGCAAAGAGTTAGAGTCTTCCAAAGTTGCTGATTCTACACAAGTAACTCAGGAATTAGTGTGTCTGACCTAGATTGATCAAGGAATTCAAAGCCCTAAATGAGGTATTTAGTAAAAGTGTCTTTAGAACTTTTTGTTACCCTTCATATCTTCTATCTACCCTCAAAATTTCACGTCCATAGGTCAAGGGAATCAGGAGATAGAAGGACGTGAAGTTGCTGATTTAGTACAAGAACGGACAGAATTAGGGCTGACTTCCAGTCCGAAATTGACTATCTAGAAGGATTAATTGAGGTAGGTTATCTCATGGATGGGTTAAACTTTATGTCAGGAATAAAAGCCCTCTTATTTCAATTGATTTCATGCATTGTACATCGTGAATTTCATGTTTTACTTAGGACTATGCATCTAGTATATTCCTCATGCATGAATTAGCCCTAATGAAGTAAAAAGGAGTTTTTGTTATAAATTAGATAAAACCTATGCATATTGTTGGCCCATATTTGTTCTATCATGGTTATGGTAGTTTATATATGTTGATTTCCATGCATGATATGCATTAGTTTAGTATTTAGTCTTATTATCTTTTGAACTCGGATTTACACAGGAAGAAACGGTCTTCCTATCAAACGCGAGGGACATCTAGCAGTCGTACGATAGATCACTAGCCAAAGTTAAACGGTCTTGCATTAGACCATTTTCAATTTCTGATTTTGTAATATTGGTAACCCGAACCATATTGCAGAATTAACCATAGTTATTATATAAGAAGCCTAGTTAACTAAGTTTTATTCCTGTTTTAGGTACTGGTTTCCTATACTTAGTTAAATTTCTGGTTCATAATAATAGATTTCATGTTTTGTGCACATTGATATTATTTTAACTTATGTTAGTTTATGGCCAAAATTGTATATTCTTGTAATAAATATATGTTCAAAGATGATAGATTATTCATAGTTTAACTTGATCACTGTTTTTGTCACAATTCTCTCTCTTCTAAGAGTCATTTCTTAAGTACATAGCACATATCCCGGTATGTTGTCATTAGTTACACTTTTTGCACATTAGGAACACAATCTTGGACATGATGACCTCTGCTTTGGATATTTCTTCCAACGGACTAGAAAATCTTGTTTCAAGACCTCCGTAAGACTCCGTGAGCCCGGGATTCCCATTAGGACGCCGAGCTGGTTGTACCATTAAAACCCAATTGTCTAGAAGGCACTTATATCGATGTTTTATATTCTGGACTTTAGCGGCCATTTGGTTGACCGTCTAACTCTACTAGCGGCCCTACACTTGACCGTTAATGGATCCTAAACGGCCATGCATTAGACCGCTAAGACCCCAGATGTTCTATTAGCAACTGTCTTATCAAACGGTCTTGTACTAGACTGTGAGGATCAAGAAATGGTCAGTAAACGACCGCTAGCTTCCGGAGTTTGATTAACCTGGGGTTTGACTCAATGGTTGATTTTTCTATGTTCCTAGATGATCCAATTTATTATCTAGAACCTGTCGCATTATTCCAATGATACCTAAGTAATTTTGAGAGTAAAAGGAATGTACCGTTATGCTGTCGATTTATTTCCATGGCATAGCCTAGTTATTAAATGCATTTATTGAAATATCTTATTCTCAATTGAAGCATTCTTATTCTTGGTTACCTTATCATAGAACTATAGTTGAAATTGTACATTCTTGGCCATATTATTTGTTATAAACGTAGAAGTAGCTTGATTTATACTTGAAGATGCAGTTCGAGCACTGATTGTGTTCAAGGGCTCTATGCTAGTCCCCTCAGTTAATTGTTGGAAGCATACTGTAAATCATGGGATATGATGCTACTGACGTCGCATTGCGCTGGGAGTACTTTCTCTATAAATAAGTGAAATATCCACGGGTGATCCACATAAATTCGTGAAGTACTTGTTACTAAGTGAAGAGTACATTCTTACTTGTTACATGACATTCTAGTGCATAGACTTCATGGTTATGAAAAGTACATTCTTGTTACATTCTTGTTACATTCTTGAAAAGGCCAAAATTACATTTTTGTTATATACTTGATCAAATCATAATCTCATATTTCAAGTTTGATTGTGTCATGTTATTTTGGCTTTATTCGCATTGTTTCATTGTATCTACATGGTTTATCTTATATTCTTTAGAGCTAAAATATTAATTACTTTAACCTTGCCTACATGTTGATACGAAGATACCTACTGGGCAAGTGTGCTCATACCCTACTTTCCAATCTTTTTCAGAAAATTCTAGTGGGACGGATTCAGATTACTCAAGTGAAGGATCCGAGAGCGATTGAAATATAAAGACTCGAGAGAAGCCTTAGTTATCAATGTCTAGTCGAGTCATGGTGTAATTTTAATTTTCTTGAGTCTAGAAATGAGAATCAAGGTTCTTATGTAATTTGGGATTATTTTGTGAAGGAATAAAATTAAAGGTTTTAGTGAATTACAATGTGCAATTACTCTTATGTGATTGTCTTGCACTATGATTATATTGCTTGCTCGAGGCGTACTAGCCGATTGTTCACATTCCCGATTGTTTCCACTGCATAATCTCGGGACGTGACACACCCTCACGAGAGGAAGTCTCAAATAGGGCCAGTCTGTTATGACCTGATTCCACAATAGAAAAGAAAGAAAAGAAGAAGGAGCAAATCAAAGCAAAATTAAAAGCCCATTTCAAAAGTTTAAAAGCTCAAAAAAAATTCAAAGCTCTAACAGTATGAAACTAGGCATGACAAGAGTGGCAGTACAGTTTTCCCGCGGGACGTTATGAGCCCAGTCGTATGCGTGCCAAGGGTGGATGAAGGTTCGATGACGGACGCAAAGCCCCGGCGCAACATACTAAATCTCTGAAAGGGGTTGTCATGAGAGGAACTCAAACCCTAAAAAACCTCTATACCTGGTCGAAGCTAACCTCCCAACTTTCTTTTTCTTTTTTAGGACTAAATCTCTGAAGCACCGTTGCAAAGGTTGGCCCTGGCCAGGGTTTGTCACTTTAAAAGCACACTAGTCTCAGAAGATTCCTAGTGTAACAGACGAGACTCTCGTTGCCAGGACAGAATTAGCTTTCAAAATCCAAAACCCAAAATAAAAAATAAAAAAATCAGATATTTCAAAAATCCAAAAAAATCAGATATTTCAAAATCTAAAAAATCAAATATTTCAAAATCCAAAAAAATCAAATATTTTAAAAATCCAACAAAAATCAAGCTACATCATCCTTGCATAGCTTGCATTTGCATTTATAATTTTTATTGCATTTCTGCCTATTTAATAAGACACCACCCCTTGACAAATATCAAGAATTGGTCATTCTATAACTTGCTGCAAGCAAGAGGTTGAGCCTAAGAACAGATCTAACTTGTTTATTATTTTAAGTGTGTACAGACACAGGTCCCATTGCCAGGATTCGGAGCTCGCAGTTTCTCTATCTTCCCTCCCTTGAGGTCTACTGATGGACTGCTTCAACTCCCCTAGCGGTCATTTCATGGACCATTTTCCTCACCCGAGAATCAAAACTCAGGTTTTCATGTTCCTTCAAGGTGATGGTCTATCGCTAGACCGTTACAGCCATTTTGGCGGTCCAGTAGGCGACCGCATGAGTCACCTGAGAGTAAAAAACTCAGGGTTTTCCTAAGTCCTCTCCCTTGCGGTCTATCGCTAGACCGTTAGCCTCGTCTAGCGGTCCTTTGCTAGACCATTTTCTAAAACAAACAATTCTGTCTCTTTTTTCCACCAAGCAAAATTGCTAGTCCATTGCACATCTTTTTGAAACCCAACTCTTATTTATTCATTCAAACTCATAATGCATCGTTCTTTCAATGAAATTTTAGAAAGCATGATCATAAGGCTCAAATTACATTCAATTTCTTATCCGCACGAGGTCGGATTTTGCGTAATTCCTTTACGTAAGCACGATACTCCTCGTCGCTCTCCTTCACTTTTGCTTGCAAGGTACGGACTCGGCTGATCTCCCACATGGTCTGGGCGCTCCGGACTGCTCGTTCATCCTCCTCGGTCCTGATCTTCCTAGCTTGAAGGGGAGGGTAGTGTGATAGTGCTTGAACCATAGTGCGAGGTAGCCTGATTTGTAAGTAGCACCGGTGCGGGTTGTAGATCGCCAGGGTAGTGTTCCCCACTAGCTATAGGTCTAGGCCCAGTCGCCGGGGTAATCTGAGGCTAGTGCCTTGAAGAGCCCGGGGTCGCATCATGAACTTGTCAATTGGCAAAGAGTTGAGGAAGAGGCGCCAATCGTCCCATATTTTCTTATCTGCAGTCCGGCATTCAACCTGTGAAGAGAATCCAAATACACCTCCTATGAAGAAGAGTGGGTGGCTCCCAAATGTGCGACTAGCTGAAGGCAAGTCTTCCATGGGTAGAAATTTGAGCCTAATTCCCATCTAACACTCAAGGATGATCATTGACCCGAAGAGGGGACCCCCTAGTGAAGCTGAACTAAGGCCTTCATAAAGGTAAGAAAGGGCGTCTTTGGGAGATGGATAAACCCCGTCACAACCCACTAATAATGCTGAGATTTTGGATATCTAGGAGGTGGTCGGTGGTGGAAAAGAGTAAGACCCCGCACAAGTAAATGGAGACGGCTTTTACTATGGCTTCATATTTTCCATATTTATTTTTGCAATGGGAAGCGATCCATTGATCTAAGGGTATTAAATGAATGTGGCGAGGGCTAATCATGGTTCTCACATCTTTTGGGTTGTGTACGTAATCTCCCAAGATAAGTGATGGGTCTATGGGCTCAACCGTATGACACACCAAATCTCCATCCCCCACCTTAGTCTTAGGAAGGGCTAGGTAGGTCTCTACCTCTTCTATAAGGATAGTGGCTTCAAAGGTTGGGA
Source organism: Amorphophallus konjac (assembly GCA_022559845.1). NCBI lineage: Eukaryota > Viridiplantae > Streptophyta > Magnoliopsida > Alismatales > Araceae > Amorphophallus > Amorphophallus konjac. Next base: position 248,423,846 of record CM040119.1, read on the forward strand.
ACATGAAAGTGTGTGTTTGAGGGTGCCATAATTCCACTAAGGTTGAAATGCTAGGACAATCATAGGAAATTTTTGGAAATTCTTGGCTAAGACCAATAAAGGGTGAAGGTGCCATGCCCTAAGGATTGAAGTGACTTCTAAAGGGAGTTCCTTTATCATGGGAGCCACCCACTTTAAGGAAGAGTAGCACCTTGGGCCAGGAAGGAGCTAGGAAAGGAAGGAAAAGAGAGGAAAAGAAGAAGAAGAAATGCCATGAGAGGAGAATTAAGGAAAATTTAGAATTTTGAAGATTGATTTGAACTTACCTCTCTTGAAGGGCTTGTGGTCAGGTGCTTGGGGATTGAAGTCAGCCGCTGCAGCTCCCCATTCTCCCTTCTAGCCGCCTTTGGCCCGGTATAGGCCACCTCTCCCATGGTGCTAGCTTCAAAGCTCCTCTTCATGATGATTTTGGGTGATTTTTAGGAAGTTTTCAAGGTTTAATGTAGAGATTTCTTAGAGCTACGAATTCTTGGTGTATTCCTAGTTATAGGGCTTTAATTCTAGTCCTAATGCATTAGGATTGAGGCTAGTTAGCTTCAGATTAAGTTAGGATAAGTCTTAGCATGGATTAGGTGGTTCTATCCCCGAGTTCGGACTCTCACGGAGAGTCCCACTCGGACTTCACAGGGTTTTCTTCCTAGCGATCTATCAAGCGATTGCTTAGCTCCCTCAAACGGTTGTCAGATGACCGTTTCTTCCCTTTCTTCACTGCCTTCATTCCCGCTCACCTAACGGTCTTGCACTCGACCGTTTTCTTCCACTTAGCGGTCTTCCAGAAGACCATCTTCCCCTGTTTTGATCATACTTTCTCACTTAAATTCTCAGTTTTCTCGCTCTCTCTCCTGATCTCTTTATCAGTTCTACAAGTCGTTGTTAGTAAGTCAGCATTCACATTTACATTGCATTGGAAAAAGACAAAAAGATCATATATTCACTAACATAGGGTCATGTACATGTGTCCATAAAAAAGAAAAAGAAAAGTACAACTCACCCTTTGGTGGGTCCCTCTCCTGGACCTCTGCTGTCCCCGGTGCCCTCGTGTCTCTTCGCCGACCATGCCATGGAGGTGCTCCCCTCCTCTCACCGCTATCGCCTCCTCTCTGCGTCCTCATTCCTCCGAAGGCTGGAGGAACTAGTGAGGAAGTCTAGGAAAGCGCTGCTCCGTGCGCCGCTCTGTGATGCACTAGCCGTAGGTCCTCGGCCCATCATCCGGACCATCCTCTCCATGGTCCGTAGCTCGATCCTCAGATCGTACGCCTGGCGCTGAGCCTCTCTCACCTCGATCCGGTACCGCTCCAAGTCTGCCGCACCCATGCTCAGTCTCTCCACCTCTGCACGGAGATGGGCTACCTCGGCCGCCGTGGTCTGGAGAAGCTCTGCCTTGGTCCGGAGGCGCTCCTCCTCTGCTCGGGCGCTCTCTGCCTCACCCAGTGCCGTAGTCAAATCCCTTGTCTACATAAGCATTCATCATATTAATTGAAGTGCATTTTTCATAAAGTATTAAAGAGAAGCCGGTCAATTGCTTACCCTCTCCGCGAGAGTGGCCTCAGCCTCCTCGACCTGAGCAACTGCCCGAGTGAAGTTGACGTCCCGCTCTGCTCGGCCCGCTGGCTGGGAAGACGAGGACGGAGTGTCTGGTCCTTGTCGTCCTGCTCCCTCGGCTCGCTGCATTTATAAGTATCAGTTAGTCAGTCGCATGCATAAGCTTTTGCATTTAAGTCTAAGGATCAGAACTTACTAGGAGATCCAGAGAGCATTGGAGGTCGTCCATCTGCTGCATTGTGGAATGAAGGAGTCCCTGGAGCTCCGCTATCTGGCCCTGGGGGTCTAGCTGAACGTAGAAAGTTAGATGGTCAGTGCGTCATTGTAGGTCTCAAAGTAGTAAAAAGTTTGAGTTTAGAAGTCATACCGGTCATCGAGCGCCGCGGAAAACCTGATCGTCATACCTCCTGGCATAGGCCTTTAGGTAGGCCTCATCACTACTGGCTCGGGCTCTCACCACCCGACCTCTCATGGTCTAGTCTCGGACCTAGTTCATCACTCAGGTGACCCAGTCGATCTCCCTGCTCAAGCCTTTCGAAGGCCGTCCAACCCGCTCGTCCTCGCGCACCGGAAACTCCACGTCTGGCTAGTGCACACCTCGCGTCCTCATGATCAGGCAGTGGTGCAGTGGCTCGATAATGTTCATACAATGCAGCCACATGTCTCGTCCCGCGTATGCCTGGGCCGCCTCTACCCAACCCTGTCCCTCAAGCCCCTCATCGCGGTACGGTGTCCAACGCACCTGAAAGGTCATGCATTTGAGTCAGTCAGCATTTCATAAAAGCATTTAAGTGCATTTAAAAGTTTTAGAGTCTAGAAGCTTACCGATGCATACAGCAACGCGTCCATGTCTTCCTGGATCACCCGCGCTAAGCGTCGTAGCGACCATGTGTCTCGGACCGCCATCCAGCACCTCGCGATGGGTACCCGGTCTGGCTGTACCTCCTTTCCCCTCCCTAGGCCGGGGAGGTACAAGTAGCTCCATAGCTGCATTAGTCAAATGTCAGCATATCATAATCATAATCATAAGCATAATCATAAGCATAATGTCACGCCTCGACGCGGAAAATCGGAACATAGCAATTTATATCAATCATGTCAATCAGAGCATACATTGCCACAAGAGACTAAACCACCATAAATAAAGAAAACAATAACCCAACTTTATTGATAATAATAAAAAGAAAAAAGTATTCAATTACACCCGACTCCTTGTGGACTTCTATCTCATTAATGGAAAATACAACAACTCTAGATAATCAATTAATCAAACTTGACTTAAACATAGACTCTAAATGGCTCGCTCCTGGCATCACTCGTTCCCGTCCCCATCGGAACGCACGTCCTCATCTGAACTACCTGAAAAGGATTGGAAAGTAGGGGTGAGCAAAGCCGAGTAGGATTTTATATCTCTATCATCAGGCATAATTAAAGTGATTAACCATTTATGAGTAACATTGTAACCAAAGTGACAATAAATAAATGAAAGAACATGAGCCTTCAAGTAAAGAGTAAACACAAGTATAACAAGAACTTTTCATGTCATGGAATGATAAATGGGATTGGCCATATCAAGCATGCATATCATGTCACGCAGGAATTCTAAGTAATTGAGTAACAGTGGAAAAATGTCATAGACCAATCACGCTAGTCATGCACTTCGGTGCAATGCCACACCTTGTCATTACAAACTCCCCGGGGCACAAGTACTTTCGGGCGCTCCTCCCAAGACCAGATCGGGCCCTTTATGATGCGTTGGCATTGAAAGGTTGGATCATAGATCTGAGTCTAGACATTCATCACATTAATGGCTAAGAGTTCCAAGGTTAAGCTCACGAACTTACATCTAAGATCAAGAGAAATTCCAACAAGATTGGAATGACATCAAGTAGAAAGACTATGAGTCTTTAGGTAAACAAGGATGTAAACAAGAATTTCATAGGATCTCACAGTTCAAGGCCAACCTTGATGACTGCTTCATGATGGTAAAATAAGAAAAACCTCATTACTATCTTGTCTGTGACAGTCTATAGCAGGGCCGTTACAGGATCGTGACAGTCGTACACAGGGCCGTTACGTTGCTGTGACTGTCTAATATTGGGCCGTTACAGAACTCAATTCAGTCCAACTTGAACTGGCCCAAACACGATTCAAATCACATTCATGGGTTCAGGTCTTTAGGGTACAACATGCCCGACGTCCTAGTGGGAATCCCAGGCACACGGGGTCTTACGGAGGTCTCATAATAGTGGTCCTAGTCCGATGGAAGGAATATCCGGTGGAGAGTTCCATCTATTACAAGAATTGAGGCTAATAAACACGGAAACCAATATGGTGCGGTCAGTCAATCCCACCGGAGTGGCATGACTGTCAAACAATAATGCTAAGATCAACATAGATCTTACATAAATCCGAATTTATACAAGTATTAACTAAGGGTTTTTATCAAGTTCTTCATGATCATTCAAAGCATCTTTCATCAATGAACAATTAATATCTTTGATCAAATACTAGATTAACATCATATTCTATATTGTTTATAGATCAAGATATCATAATAACATAGCAAGTTTCTGGTTTTAAAACACATAAATCAGAGATAAAAACACCCTGTCAGGAGAATGTGACGGTCTATATAAGGGGCGTTACAGTAATGTAACGGTCTATAGCAGGTGCGTTACGTACCAAAAATAATAATTAGATTAAAATTTCAAAATTTTAAAACACAGGGGCATGTGACGGTCTGTCGTGGGGCCGTCAGGCTAAGGTGACGGTCTATCGAGAGGCCGTCAGGCTGTAACGGCTTCTAAGAGATGCGTCACATGACCTGGAAAACTCGCCAACGATGGACTTTGACATGTTACACTAAAACTTCGATTCCTCATGATAGAATGAATAAGAATTAGGGAAAATACTACCGCTCGAAAGAGCATGAAATTTCATATAAGATAGCATGCTTCAATTTAGATCTAACATAACAAGATTCAATCTTTAACTAAAATCATGAAAGTTATCCTTTTTATATACCTCAAAGAAAAACGTGAAATTCGAACAACATGATGAACGAGAATTGGGTAATTAAGTATAAAAAGAAAGAGCTCATGGAGACGCACAAGATGGTATTATTAGATTTCTGTTTGGCCTGAGAGGTAGGTACCTTTGCTTGAAGGAAAGAAGGACGAAGAAGAGGGGTTGTCGGAACCCTAGGTACCACTCCTAGAACGCCCAAATTCTCCCTCGCCCGATCACGATTGGTCTCGCCGCCTGATGCTGGTGTAAATAGGGTTCTAGGGTGTCGAAAGCCCTCTATAAATAGAACCTATAGGGACTCCTAGAGATCGAATTTGGTTGAAGAGTCCTACAAAGAAACTCCGATGAAAACTTCGGATAAGGTTCTAATCCGCCGCCGCTGCCATCGGTAGAAGCATCTAGACTTAGGGTTTTCGAAGGGAAAACAAAGATCTAGCAATGGGCTAGGTTTTGGCTCGAATTGGAGCACAATTGGGCTAGGATTGGGCCCAAATTGTGAAGGTTAAACTAGGCCTTCTAGACCCACGAAAAACTACTAAAACGCGAAATTGGGCCTATTCAAATTTTATTTTGGGCTCTTACCTGAAGACAAAGTTATTACAAATTCAATTTTACACTAGATTCATATAACAGGATGCTACATCCTGCCCCTCTTGAGGAATTTGGTCCCCAAATTCACCGAATCTGCTAATCACTAACCTTAAAACAAATCGGGATATAATTTCCTGATCGCATCCTCGGATTCCCATGTTGCTTCCTCAGCTCCACGCCGACTCCACTGGATTTTGACCATTGGAATGGATCGATTCCTGAGTTGCTATTGGTTGAAGTCCAATATCTTGATAGTCTTCTCTTCATAAGATAAGTCCTTCTTCAATTCTAAATCAGCATGTTGGATAATGTGCGAAGGGTCATAGACATACTTTCGAAGCATAGATACATGGAACACATTGTGAATACCAGCCAACTGCGGTGGTAGGGCCAATCTATAGGCAACTTCGCCTACCCTTTCTAGAATCTCAAATGGGCCAACAAATCTTGGGCTTAACTTGCCTCGAATTCCAAATCTTCTAATTCCTCTTGATGGTGGTACCTTCAGAAATACGTGATCCCCAATCTGAAATTCTAACTCTCGTCTTCTATTATCTGCATATCTCTTTTGTCTAGACTGGGCAACATTCAAACGATATCGGATAACTTGGATGTTCTTCGATGATTCTGAGATAAGATCTGGCCCGAACCATTGCTTCTCACCAATTTCTTCCCAACAAAGGGGAGATCTACAACTCCTGCCATACAAGGCTTCAAACGGTGCCATCTGAATGCTGGATTGGTAACTATTATTGTATGTAAATTCAATCAAAGGTAAATGTTCATGCCAACTGCCTCCAAAGTCAATTATACAAGCTCTCAACATGTCTTCAACAATCTGATTTGCTCTCTCAGTCTGTCCGTCAGTCTGAGGGTGAAAAGTTATACTGAAGTTCAACCGAGTGCCTAATGATGCTTGCAGTCCTCTCCAAAAGTGAGATGTAAACTTGGGGTCTCTGTTAGATATGATGGACACAGGCACTCCATGCTATCTTATTATTTCCTTTACATACAGGGCAGCCAAAATATCCATGGTCCACTTTGATTTAATGGGCAAAAAGTGTGCGGACTTTGTCAGTCGGTCAATGATCACCCAAATTCCATCAAGGCCTCCTCGTGTTCGGGGTAAACCCCTAATAAAATCCATACCGACACTTTCCCACTTCCATTGTGGTATTTCGAGAGGCTTTAACTTCCCCGCAGGTCTGAAATGCTCTGCTTTAACTTGTTGACATAATAAACACTTGCTTACAGAATCGACCACTTCTCTTTTCATGTTCGGCCACCAGAAAGTTCTCTTCAAATCTCTGTACATCTTTGTAGCTCCTGGGTGTATAGTATACTTAGATCTGTGCGCTTCTTCAAGAATCTTCTTCTTTATTTCTATGGAATCAGGGACACACGTTCTTCCTCGAAACAACAATCTCTCATCATCAGCTAACAAAAAATCTGGTCGATTAGCCATCTGTTCTTTAATTTCAACCAGCACTGGGCCATTATCCTGCAACTGTTTAATTTCTGCTAGCAATTCTGAACGAAGCTGGACGTGAGCCACGAAGATTCAATTTTTCTTTTCTGTAATGTCTAGACTGGCAATCTGTTCTAACAACTTCCATTCTTGACTCATCAAACTGGCTAGCCTTGCTGCCAGCTTCCTACTTAAAGCATCTGCTGCAACATTCCCCTTTCCGGGATGATATTCAATAGAGAAATCGAAATCCTTTAAGTACTCCAACCACCTTCTCTGTCTCATATTCAACTCCTTTTGAGAAAATAGACACTTTAAGCTCTTATGGTCTGAGTATACGGTGAAAGTCTCTCCATAAAGATAATGCCTCCATATCTTAAGAGCAAACACAACTGCTGCTAACTCCAGATCATGCACATGGTAATTCTCTTCATGTTTTCTCAACTGCCTGGAGGAATAAGCTATCACCTTCCCTCGTTGCATCAACACGCAACCTAAACCGATCCCTGAAGCATCGGTAAAAACTTCAAAACCTCCTTCGCCTAAGGGTAAGGCCAAAACTGGAGCAGTGGTCAAACACTCCTTCAAGGTCTGAAAACTCTTCTCACAATCCTCCGTCCATTCAAAACAATTCTCCTTACGAGTTAACCTCGTCAAGGGCACTGCAATCTTAGAAAAATCCTTGATGAACCATCGATAATAGCCTGCTAAGCCTAAGAAACTTCTGATCTTAGTTACATTCACAGGTCTCTCCCAATTATGTACTGCCTTAACTTTAGAAGGGTCTACTGTGATTCCCTCTTTAGAAATAATGTGTCCTAGAAAAGATACCTCTTGTAACTAGAACTCACATTTGCTAAACTTGGCGTATAGCTGATGATCCTTTAATATTTGCAACGCCATTCTCAAGTGATGTTCATGCTCCTCCTTACTCCTTGAATATATCAGGATATCATCAATAAATACCACGACCCACTGGTCCAAGTAGGGCCGAAACACACTATTCATTAGCTGCATGAAAGCTGCGGGAGCATTAGTTAGTCCAAAGGGCATGACTACAAATTCAAAATGCCCATACCTGCTACAAAATGCCGTCTTAAAAATATCTTCATCCTTTATCCTCAACTGGTGATACCCAGATCTGAGATCGATCTTTGAGAAATACTGGGCTCCTGATATCTGATCAAATAGTTCATCGATCCTTGGTAATGGGTACTTGTTCTTCACGGTGAGCTGATTCAACTGACGAAAATCGATACATAGCCTCAAGGAACCATCTTCTTCCTTACAAAAAGAACAGGAGCACCCCATGGGGAAGTACTCAGATGAATTAACCCTCTTTCTAGCAAATCTAACAACTGCACCTCAATTCTCTTAACTCAGCAGGGGACATACGATAGGGGGCTCTCGAAACAGGTGAGGTGCCAGGAATCAAATCAATAGAGAAAACCACCTCCCTTTCAGGGGGAAGACCTGGCAATTCATCTGGAAATACCTCTGAAAAATATTGAATGATAGGGATATCCTTCAACTTCACTTCCTTCTTATCAGTTAAAGAAATCAAAGCCAAGAATGCTGGACACCCCTTCCTTAACAACTTATCTGCCCGAAGTGCCGAAATGAGTGGCACGGACTTGGATAGCCTAGAGCCAGAGAAAGAAAGCTCCAGACGTCCAGGGAAAGACACTACTCCTGACTTACAGTGAATACTAGCACCATGCTTAGATAACCAATCAGCCCCTAAGATTACATCATAATCTTTCATCCTCATGCATACTAAATCGGCAGATAAATTACATCCATTGATCAACACTTCACTAGAAGGATAATAATATTTAAGCTCGGATCCCGAACCAATAGGGGTGGATATCATAAGATGAGAATCCAATAACACTGGTTCCACAGATAAAGTCTTAGCAAACTTCAAAGAAATGAAAGAATGAGTGGCTCCAATGTCAAAAAGTACGAATGTCGGCTTGGAAAGAATAGTAAGAGTACCTTCGACAATACCTCCTTCCTTGGTAGTCTGGTTCTTGGTCTCTGCCTCTTGGAGGGCTTGGAGCCTGCCTTGCTGCTTGTAACTTCCTTGCGACTTATCAGATGCTGCTGGTTCATTAATAAGGGGACAATCTGGAATTCGGTGGTCCCTGCTACCACACCTTAAGCAAGCGCCTAACTTGCGCCAACACTCTTCCATCTTGTGACTTGGACAGTCACAATACTTGAAAACTGCCTTAGACGGCACAGCTGGTCCAAACTTCTTCTCGCCTTCCTTGGGTTTCTTGTTTTTAGAAAAACTCGACCCACCATTGGGCCTCTTCTGACCATTATCGGGCTTAAAGTTCCCGGAACTGGTAATCTGCTCCTTCTTCTTATCCCGACCTCTTATCCGGTCAGTCATTTCCATCGTGTCCTCCAAAAGTTGTGCCTTCCTTACAATCTCAGCATAGATATGGATTTACAAAGGTGCCAATTGATTGATGCACTGAAGTTTCAAACCATTCAAAAATCTTTTTGCCTTCATTTTCTCAGTGGACCCCAAGTGTGGGGCATAATTACACAATCTAGACAATTGTGCTTCATACTCTGCAATTGACAAGTTCCTTTGTTTCAAAGCAGCATACTCAGTCGCTTTCTTCTCCTGTACCCGATCTGAAAAATACTTGCTATTGAAAAACTCTTTAAACTCGTTCCACGTGGCACGCCTATTCCCAAGCGTGGCTTCCACGGCTTCCCACCAAGCACGAGCATCATGATCTAATTGGAAAGTTGCCAGCAAGACGCGATCCTGCTCTCCACATTGCATAACCCTGAAGATCCTCTCCATCTCCTTCAGCCAGTTCTCTGCCTCATTCGGGTCCGAAGATCCACTGAAACGTGGGGGACTCAAGCCCTGAAAGTTCTGATGTAGACCTGCTCCTTGTTGTCTGCCGCCTTGAGCTACTTGCTGTAAGGCCTGGGTCAGGCCCTGCACTATACATTGCATGTCTCGCCATTAAGCGCGTTCTGCCGCCATCACGGGAAGATTCCTACAGCATAAGAAAAGTAATTAAGAAGGTTTTATTGAATCTATCTTCTTATAGCTAGTTAATTAATCTTAACCCAAGTCTCTACCCAACTCACTGGGTCGGATTCTGGCTTCACCAAGGTTAAAGGTTCTATAACACTACTAGCAACTTAGGGTCTAAAGAAAACCTAGGCTCTGATACCACAAAAACTGTCATGCCCCGACGCGAAAAATCGGAACATAGCAGTTTATATCAATCATGTCAATCAGAGCATACATTGCCACAAGAGACTAAACCACCATAAATAAAGAAAACAATAACCCAACTTTATTAATAATAAGAAAAAAGTATTAAATTACACCTGACTCCTTGTGGACTTCTATCTCATTAATGGAAAATACAACAACTATAGATAATCAATTAATCAAACTTGACTTAAACATAGACTCTAAATGGCTCGCTCCTGGCATCACTCGTTCCCGTCCCCATCGGAACGCACGTCCTCATCTGAACTACCTGAAAAGGATTGGAAAGTAGGGGTGAGCAAAGCCCAGTAGGATTTTATATCTCTATCATCAGGCATAATTAAAGTGATTAACCATTTATGAGTAACATTGTAACCAAAGTCATGATAAATAAATGAAAGAACATGAGTCTTCAAGTAAAGAGTAAACACAAGTATAACAAGAACTTTTCATGTCATGGAATGATAAATGGGATTGGCCATATCAAGCACGCATATCATGTCACGCAGGAATTCTAAGTAATTGAGTAACAGTGGAAAAATGTCATAGACCAATCACGCTAGTCATGCACTTCGGTGCAATGCCACACCTTGTCATTACAAACTCTCCGGGGCACAAGTACTTTCGAGCGCTCCTCCCAGGACCAGACCGGGCCCTTTATGATGCGTTGGCATTGAAAGGTTGGATCATAGATCCTAGTCTAGACATTCATCACATTAATGGCCAAGAGTTCCAAGGTTAAGCTCACGAACTTACATCTAAGATCAAGAGAAATTCCAACAAGATTGGAATGACATCAAGTAGAAAGACTATGAGTCTTTAGGTAAACAAGGATGTAAACAAGGATTTTATAGGATCTCACAGTTCAAGGCCAACCTTGATGACTGCTTCATGATGGTAAAACAAGAAAAACCTCATTACTATCCTGTCTGTGATGGCCTATAGCAGGGCCGTTACAGGATCGTGACGGTCGTACACAGGGCCGTTACGTTGCTGTGACGGTCTAATATTGGGCCGTTACAGAACTCAGTTCAGTCCAACTTGAACTGGCCCAAACACGATTCAAATCACGTTCATGGGTTCAGGTCTTTAGGGTACAACCTACCCGGCGTCCTGGTGGGAATCCTAGGCTCACGGGGTCTTACGGAGGTCTCATAATAATGGTCCTCGTCCGACGGAAGGAATATCCGGCGGAGAGTTCACTCTATTCCAAGAATTGAGGCTAATAAACCTGGAAACCAATACGGTGCGGTCAGTCAATCCCACCGGAGTGGCATGATAGTCAAACAATAATGCTAAGATCAACATATATCTTACATAAATCTGAATTTATACAAGTATTAACTAAGGGTTTTTATCAAGTTCTTCATGATCATTCAAAACATCTTTCATCAATAAAAAATTAATATCTTTGATCAAATACTAGATTAACATCATATTCTATATTGTTTATAGATCAAGATATCATAATTACATAGCAAGTTTTTGGTTTTAAAACACATAAATCAGAGATAAAAACACCATGTCAAGAGAATGTGACGGTCTATATAAGGGGCGTTACAGTAATGTAACAGTCTATAGCAGGTGTGTTACGTACCAAAAAAAATAATTAGATTAAAATATCAAAAATTTAAAACACAGGGGCATGTGACGGTCTGTCGTGGGGTCGTCAGGCTAAGGTGACAGTCTATCGAGAGGCCGTCAGGCTGTAACGGCTTCTGAGAGATGCGTCACATGACCTGGAAAACTCGCCAACGATGGACTTCGACATGTTACACTAAAACTTCGATTCCTCATGATAGAATGAATAAGAATTAGGGTAAATACTACCGCTCGAAAGAGCATGAAATTTCGTATAAGATAGCATGCTTCAATTTAGATCTAACATAACAAGATTCAATCTTTAACTAAAATCATGAAAGTTGTCCTTTTTATATACCTCAGAGAAAAACGTGAAATTCGAACATCATGATGAGCGAGAATTGGGCAATTAAGTATCAAAAGAAAGAGCTCATGGAGACGCACAAGATGGTATTATTAGATTTCTGTTTGGCCTGAGAGACACCTACCTTTGCTTGAAGGAAAGAAGGACGAAGAAGAGGGGTTGTCGGAACCCTAGGTACCGCTCCTAGAACGCCCAAATTCTCCCTCGCCCGATCACGATCGGTCTCGCCGCCTGATGCTGGTGCAAATTGGGTTCTAGGGTGTCGAAAGCCCTCTATAAATAAAACCTATAGGGACTCCTAGAGATCGAATTTGGTTGAAGAGTTCTACGAAGAAACTCTGGCGAAAACTTCAGATAAGGTTCTGATCCGCCGCCGCTGCCGCCGGTAGAAGCATCTAGACTTGGGGTTTTAGAAGGAAAAGCAAAGATCTAGCAATGGGCTAGGGTTTGGCTCGAATTGGAGCACAATTGGGCTAGGATTGGGCCCAAATTGTGATGGTTAAACTAGGCCTTCTAGACCTACGAAAAAATGCTAAAACGCGAAATTGGGCCTATTTGAATTTTATTTTGGGCTCTTACCTGAAGACAAAGTTATTACAAATTCAATTTTACACTAGATTCATATTTTTCCAGAATTTTAATAATTTATTTATAAGTTGAGCCAATAAAGAATTAATTTTATATGGAAATATTTATAATAGAAAAAGACAGGATGCTACACATAATCATAAGCATTTAGAGTCAAGCATTTTTACCTGAAGCAAGGTGAGAAGCCACCCAACATCGTCTGCCAGTCGGTGGTGCTCAACGAGTCGAAGAGGAACGCCAACACTGCGGCGCCCCGTGCATACTCTCCAGCTCCGTCTAGGTCCGGCAGTAGTGGGAGGAGTCTGATGCTAACTCCATCTGCCCTCGTCGCAAATAGAAGCTTCCCAAATAGTAGCATCAGGAAGCGGTGGAGGGTAATGTCTCCCTCTGGTCCCGGTCCAACAGACACTCTCTCTCGGGCTCTGTCTATCAATCTCTCAAGATGCTCCTCAAGTAGCTCTCCTACGACTATCGCCACTCCCCTCAGTCCTAAGCTCTCCTGGAGTGTCGCACGTCCCAGCATGGATGAGTGGCATACCGATCTCAGCAGCTCTAGTCCAAGCAGCTCCTGTGCCAGCTCTCGGTAGTCGGCATATGTGGTGCCCATCACCGGTGCTCCATGCACTCTCAGTCTTGTGATTCATGCGACATCCTCAAGCGTCGGGATCATATGTCCCCACGGGAACAAGAAAGCTCTACTGATAGAGTCCCATCTCTCATGCAGCGTGTAGAGCAATGCCGTGTCAATCCGCATCACCTCAATGCTAAGTAGCTCCCTAAATCCCATCGCTGCCAATCTATCTCTCTGGTAGTCCGGTAGTGCTAAGTAGACTGCTCAGACCTGCAGCCAAGAGATCCTGGTCTTTCTTTTTCTTTGCATACATGTAGACCAATCCAACATCAGCCATACACATAGGTCATAATTCATGCAATACATTGCATTTTAAACAAAAACATAAAAAATCACTCTAGTCCCAAATGGTCTCCCTCTGGACCGTTTCTCCTTCCCAAGCGGTCACCGCTTGGACCGTCTGGACTCCTAGCGATCGTTGGAACGACCGCTAGGCACTCAGCGATCGAGCATTGTTTGCCTCGGTTCCCCAAGATTGGAAAATGGCCTTAGAGGCCTACAAAATAGTTTTATGGGTCCCCAGACCCATTCCCACTCCATTTCCCACATATGCATGGACTTAAAGTAATAAAAAAAAATGGGTTTTTGGGTTTTGGCCTACCTCCGATGACTGGAGTCCCGCTGCCGCCCCCGTGGCCTCTTCGGCTGTGGGTTCTTCTTCCTCATCCCCAGGGGCATCTTCAGTGCCTTCCTCCACCGTGGGAATGTCCTCCGTCGTCGTTTGGGCCGCCGGACCCTCTTCCTCCGCCGGCGGGTTGGTCGCCGCCGTGGGCGGCACCTCTTCTTCCTCCATTCGCCGCTAGAAGCATTTTAAAGCTCTCTTCTTCACCATTTTTGGATGGATAGGTGTGAGATCCGCGGTGGTCGCCGGTGGATGGTCACCGGAGTAGCCGAAGTGGGTTGGTTTGATTGGGAATGAGGTTGGGTGAATGGGAGAATGAAACGATCGTTCTATTTTTTTGAAATCGCTCAGAGCCATGCGGTCTATCGCCAGACCGTTTAGGTCCTCTTAGCGGTCCTCTTCTAGACTGTTTTCCATCTGAGTCACCCTCCTTGAAGAATGTGAACCGCCCTTGCCCAAGCGGTCTATCTCTAGACCGTCAGGGGTGCTTTGCGGTCCTGGCCTAGACCGTTTGCCACAGCTGCATGTTGTTGTTTTGAGATGTTATACTTGGTTGGATTCTTGATGCTATCTTGGTATGGTTCATATCTTATTGATGCCTCATGCTTATTTTATGGATATTATTGTTGATGGCTAACCTTCTTATTGTCAAAACTTGAACGCCATCATATCACGTCCTTGCAGGTAAGGCAGGTAAGTATTCCGATTCCATGGTCCCTTAATGCATTACTATATGGTATCTATGATGTATTATCTCGAGAACCGGCTAGTCATTCATGTGCTCTGGGATTTGATGTTCCCCTCTAACAAAAATGATGATGATCTAGGTGCACATGTTTAATCGTTGGATAGGCCGTTATGTTGGAAGAGTTGGGGGATGGTAGTTCTATCTTGCACGCTATGGTTGCAGATAGTGTCTTAACCCTGATTTATCCAATCTAGCAATACTATTCTCGAGTATCTTGTTATTTTATCCTTTCTTTGCATTCATTTTGATGATTTCGTTTATTTTAGCCCAGCATGCATCATGCGCATCTGTTGAGCATTCATGTGCCCTCATTTGTCTAAAATGTCTCAGTAATGGTGGATAACTATAACCATGGTTTTGAGTAAGGAGAGTCATTCCACTCTGAGTTGGAAGGTTTCCTTCGGTCTGTTTGCTCGGGTTGGTTAGCTGGAGATTCCTATCTGGAGTTTAGTTGTTCATCTCTTTACTTTTTCATTCGCTCCGACAGCCTATCAGTTGTGCGTTCCATTGAGGAGGTTAGTCGTGACTTTAGTCCGGTTAGTTGTTAGTTCCTCCAGGCATGCGTCATTCGGTTTGGCCGTTCCTTGTGATTATTTCAAAATTTTTTGAAAAATTCCTATCACTCGTTGGTTGAGGACGGGTGTTGGGTTACCTTAACGCCCGCTTTTCAGCCCACTCTGCTTCATTTCTGCTTCATGTCCATGTTCCATTTCACTTTTTCTTCACCTCCACTCTTTCCCCTACAAAGAGAACGTTAAGGAGGGGCATATGTTGGCGCCTGTTTTAAGACCAATGAGTTGGGTCATCTCCTTATTTATTTTTATGATGTCCGGGTTGTTCACCGCTTACTGGGTCATTATTAGGTCATTTTCTGGGCCTATTTTATGGGTTGTTCTCCCTGGTTGGGCCTAGTTCCCTTGATTTCTTGTCATTACAGCTTATTGGGCCTGGATAAGGGCTAATAAAGGATTTTATGTGGATTAACTCGGAGATTTATCAGTCTTTATCTCTTTTGTCACATCTACTAGCCTAGCGGTCTATCGTGCAACCGTTTGGATTGGTTGGCAGTCTTTTGCTAGACCGTTTAGGAGGCAGAGAGTCTTGCTGGGTCTCTTTGATCTTATCTCTTTCTGGACGAATTAGCCTAGCGGTCTATTGCTAGACCGTTTGTCGAGCCTTGCGGTCTATCGCAAGACTGTTTGGGAAGACAGAGAGTCCTGCTCTGTCTGATTTCATCTGCTTCGCCGTGGTCGAACTAGAGTCCTTGGTTTATCGATTTCTCTCTAGATAGAGGCTCGCAGAACCTTCTATTTGTTTCTATGGACTCTTGGAAGTATTATCCTCGAGGTTTATCTAGTTTCAGACCTATTTTCGTGTCATTATCCCTCCAACTCGAACCTAGGGTTTGAGGGCCTATAAATAGAGCCCTTGACTTCATGGCTTGAGGAGGAGATTTTTGGAGTTTGCCACGAAGTGCTGTTGCGTTCTGGAGCGAGTACCAACTAGGGAGAAGATGTCTCCACGTCCATAAGGCTTCTGGTCCAGGGAGTATTAAGTTCCTTTGGTTTAGTTTGAGTCTTTTTCTCTTAGTTTTGGTCTTTCCCCTTTTACATCTTCATAGCATATTCCCTCTTCTTACCACGTTCTCTGCACTCACACCATGTTTTAAAACATCCTCCTATCTTTTCCACGCCCCATAGGGGTTAAAAAATCACCACCCCCCAGGTATTCACCCTTCCTTTTCTGCACTTTAGTATAATTGCATCATATATACTAAACTAGTCCCAAGGGCTTATTGGGTCATTTTTCTTTGTGTCTGCACTCTTCTGCAGGTTTACAGGACTCATTGCACGAGGCCCATCTCTTCTGGCCGGCCAGAAGGGGTGGAGATTCAACGTTCCACTTCACTATTCTGGGTGCCCTTGTGGTCTCTTCAAGGACCGTTTGCAGATCTCAGGCGGTCTATCGTAGGACCATTTGCCATCGTCTAGCGGTCCTCTATTAGACCATCTTCATTCCGCAGCACCTGGTTTTCTCTCTCCCGTGGGTGGGTGACTTCACTCGACTCTTTCCAAGGTACATATTGTAATTTTACTGTGTTATTTACTTTGGTGGCGATCACATCATTCCTTATTTTGGACATTGTTCATCATCTTGCTTGTCTTCTTTTACTTTAGTTGCTCCACACCCTCGATGTGTCTTTTCTTTCATTCCCTTGCTCCACGCCCACGGCTTGTGTTTTATTTCTCTCTTCTTTTATTCTTGCAATATTGAGATGACATGCCCACGAATTTCATGTTTGCTGATTGCTTGAGTTAGTGCATCACTTGCTCACACACATCATATCATCCACCACATATTCATCACCATCACACCACACTCACAAGAAGAGGAAAAACTATCAACACCCACGAAGTCAATCGCCATCCCTGTGCCGCGAGTAGCAGGCCATGGCCACTGCCGCCACTGCTCATCAGATCGTCCCCCAACCCGTGACTGTCTTTGCTCGCCTTAGCCGGTGAAGCTACTACTCGCCCCTACTGGTGAGGCCGCCGCTTTGCGCGCCTTCGCGACCATCGTTCACCTTGCCCCCATGCCCTACCGTCGCCGCCCCTGCTTTCCCCTATACCCACCGTCCGCCGCCACCATCGTCGTCGGCGTCGCATCCCCCTGGCATCACCGTCGTCGCCAGGGCCACGTCCTCTCGTGTCGCCGCTGGCCATCGATGGAAGGGGACAGAGGAAAAGTGCGAATGGGCGGAGCAAGATGAAGGAGAAGAGGAAGAAGATGGCACGGACTCGACGAGGTGGGATTCCAACTATCAGGTGAGGAAGAAGAAGATGATGGGCGAGCATCATGTGAGGAAGAAGATGATGGTGTTTCCTGGAGGGGAGAGGGGTCTCCTTCGACGGTGGCGACTGTGAAGGGGATGAGAAGGAGTGAAGGGTCCAGTGGTGGAGGGGGAGGAGGAGGAGGAAGAAGAGGACCTCCTCTTTCACAGCGGCGTGGAGAGTCTCGACTGGATCCAAGGAGACGAGAGGGGAAGGGGTTGGGGAGGAAGAGAAAGAGAGAACGGGCAGAATTTGGAGAAAAATCGAGTGCTAAAAGTTGGGAAAAGCGACAAAAATCGAGCGCCAAATTTGTCGCTATCTTAGTCACCCTCATTTCCTACGCTTTCAATTAGTTTTTAATTTTTTATGAAATAACTTATTCTTACATTTTTTCTTAAAACGTAGCAATATATAAAGTCTATTCTTACATTTACGCAGAAGACGTAGGTACACATAATATTTTCCGACGCTTCATGTAGAACCGTCGGAATAAGATAACCATATAGCTACGTTATAATGAAACGTAGGAAATTTACCTATGTAATTTAAAAAATGCCAGAATAAGTCGTATATACCTACGTTTTCTTGAAACGTAGTTAAAATTCATGGCTATAGGTCGAATTTCTTGTCTGCTCACTTCCTACCTATCAAAAGTATGTGGACGGTGAATATACTGTCAGCTATATACATTAAAGAAGTGGTAAGATTGCATTGTATTCCTTCATCTATAATTTATGGTAGAGATCCTAGTTTTACTTCTCACTTTTGGAAGGGATTGTAATCTTCTCTGGGGACGAGATTAAATTTTAGTGCAACTTTTCACCCCCAGACAGATGTTCAGAGAGAGAACTAATCAAATCATAGAGGATATGCTTAGAGCGTGCATGATTGATTTTGGTGGTACTTGGCATGAACATTTACTATTGATTGAGTTCTCCTACAATAATAGCTACCAATCAAGGATTCAAATGGCACCTTTTGAAGCTTTGTATGGTAGAAGCTGTAGATCACCCATATGTTGGGATGAGATTGTGAATGTAGCAACCCTGATGTTTTTTGGAATTATTAGTAATTAAATAAGATTATTAAAGCATCTAAAAATGAATTATGGGTCGATTAACTTAATTTAAAGACTCTATAGTAACCAAAGGGTATTACCCACTTAAATTAGGCCCATAAACCAAATTTCAAAACCCTTTGGCCCAAGCCCATTACTAGAAATGTAATTTGGATAATTTATGGATTTAAAATGGGATATATATACCAATTAGGAGATAAATAAGAGATAATTAGAAAATCAAAAAAATTTGGATTTAACCGCAAGAACGCAGTTTATCGAGCAACCGCGTTCTCACAGAAGCGGTTTCTAACTAACCGCGACTATGTTCCGTGAACGCAAGTTCAAGAAACGTGGAAAAATTAGATTTTTCCCATCCCAATTTCTTAGGTTCGATGCTATCTGGCATGGTAGCCTAGTCTAGGACTCTTGAGGATCGATCCTACCCTAAATTAGGACTCCTAGTTTGATCTAATCCATCAATCCTAATCAAACTCTATAAATAGAGCCCAGATTCGACCTGCGCGAACCCTATTTTGGAGCACGTGGATCAAAGGTAAGGAGACGTCTTCTCAGTTAGGTTCTTTAGAAGTTTTCACTCTCCTTAGTTTTATCTAACTCCCCTCCAAATCTCATGCTAGGAGGTCAAGCTGTTGGAGAGATAGAAGCCCCAAAGTTGTTGTTTCGATGTTGAACGTGTAGGAAATAATGTCCGTCCGAAGAAGAACGTAAGATTAGAAGCCTTAATCAAGGTAATTTCAGCTTGAGTCTTTAGAAGAAGTTATTCTCCATTATATCTTCTACCTACCCTCTAAATTTCATGAATTTAGGTCAAGGGGTTGAAAAGTTATAAGGCCACGAAAATGCTAGTTTAACGCAGGACGCGCTAGAGCCTGCATCGACTTCCAACCCAAAATTTGAAGTTTAGAGCCTTACCCAGAGGTAGGTTATCTCATGGATGGCTAAATTAACATGTTAGGAAGAAAAGCCCTCTGGTTTTATGCAATTTCTTGCTTTATATACAGCGTATTTCATATTTTACTTTCACTACGCATCTAGGTCATTTCTGCATGCATAACCTTGTACCCTTAATGGAAAAGATTGTAATTTTTGGCTTAATATATGCATCTCCATGATCCACGTTGTTTAGCATGTTTTAACTCATAGTTGCCATGATTGTTATGCAATATATGTCTTAGAATAGGCCTGGCATACGTGATTTTGACCCTTCTATCTAACGGACAGAAGGTGGTTTCACAGAAACCGCGGCTACCTAGAAGCGATTTTCAACCAACCACGGCATCACTGAAACGGTTCCGTTCTAACCACATTTCTTGTCTGTCTGCAGTTCACCCTAAATAGTAGTCGCATTGCCCTCTTTTGATTCCTAGTTAAATTATCTATTAGTTACGTTTTATCCATAGGATTACCATGACTTATTCACTGTTATATTGTGCATCCTTCATGCTAGTTTTCATGATCATCATTGTAGACACGCCAAAATTGACGTTACTTTGAGTGCATCTCATATTGCCTTGTAATGCCCCAATTTGACCCTCAAATTAGTTCTATTTGAGTGGTTTTCTCACTTTTCTTAGATTTCTTCTTTTTTTCACCCTTTTCTTATTTTTTTCTATTTTCCCCTATTTTTCTGGATTTTTCTGGATTTTTCTGGATTTTCTGGGCATTTTTCTCTATCTTTTAGAAATAACGACTTGACTTGGGGCGTCTTTTAAATAACGACTTATACATGGGCGTTTCTTAAAAAATTAACGACTATACTGGAGGGCGTCCATTCTTTCAAATTTCCATTTTTATGGATTTTTCTGAGAATTTTTCAGAATTTTTTGAGAATTAACGACTTAATCATGGGCGTTACTTTGAATTTGAAAAGAATAAAAAAATCAAAAATTGAATTCACGCCTTACACACGGTCGTCACTTTTTCAAATTATTTTTTTAATATTATTTTCCACTCTCTTCCAGAGGTGATTTGGTGGCCTTCCGGGTGTCAGAAAATTCGCGCAAAAATAGTCGTTGGAATCAAGGCGACGAGATGCACCTCCACCTAAAAAATGGGAAAATAATATTGAGAAATGAAAAATGGCCCTATTTCGAATTTTTTAATTAACGTCCTTTGTTAAGGCGTTTTTTAATTAACGCCTTTGACTCAGACGTGTTTCAATTTCATTTCTAAAAATGATCCAGGAATTAACGCCCTTGTGCAGGGCGTGTTTTTAAAAGACGCCCTTCAGAAGGTCGTCAATTCTTGAATTGACGCCCTGAGCCAGGTCGTGTTTCACTTTTGTGCTTCGAACGAACGCAGCCTTTCCCAGAGAGACTCCTGCTTCGTTTGGGCTCTTGCCCAATCTTATCTTCCCCTCTTTGGGCTCTTGCCCCTTCTTATCTTTTCCTCCGTAGGACTCTTTCCTTCTTATCTCTTCATTCGATTCTATTTTAATAGAGGATACCGCTCTGTTAATAGGTTGGATGCCCTTTCGTTGGAGGCCCCTTCATTGGGGACGCCGATCTCTCCCCTTCCTTCAATTCTATTCTTCTTCTTCTTCTTTGGTTTTCTTCTTCTCCTTCTGTTTTCTTCTTTTTTTTTCCCCACGCAGGTGCTGCTGTTGCCATTGGCTAAGGAGGGGCTCCTGCATACGTACAAGCCTTCATCATCTTCTGGGAACTCCTCCCCATCGATCATTCAAGCCACAAGCAACAGGCTCCTCCTATTTTATTTTTATTCTCCTTTTGATATTCGTTAACATGCATGCATCATTGTTTTATTGATTTTTTTTCTCAACCATCACATTGAGATCTCCCCATAGTGCAACTCTTGCACACTTCCCTTATTTTTTTTTTTTTTTTTTGCATGCATCATTCATCTCCCACACCTTTTTGCATAGGGGTTTAAGGGCCAACACCCACAAGGTGTGTTTTAATCATATTTGCATGCTCATTTATATATATGGATTTGATGCTACACTCACCTTTATTCTAATCCATATTTTTTATTGGTGTTTGTCTTTTTTTTTGCAAGGGTAATAAAAGTAAGAACTCTCTTCGTCGGCCGGCCGATCTTGAAGAGAAAGGAGTACTCACATCCCCCGCGTTTCAAGAGGTATTTTGCGATCATCTCCCCATATTATTTTCCACTTGAGACCCTCGCGTCTCTGGCGATCACAAACTCCCCTTGTGCACCTCGTGCATATTTTTCTCCACATTATTGACTATTGCTTATTCTTAATATTTTTCTTAAGTGGATTTTAATTAAGATCTACAAATTGGCGATCACGGTGGGACCCTTTCTTGTTTTTATTTTGATTACCCCTTTCCCTTTGGCACCCACGTGTGTCCTTTCCCATTGGTACCCTCGGTACCCTTTCCTTTGTGCCCCTCGGGCACCCTCCATTGTGCTTTGCACTCTCCCCTAAGTGATTTGTTAATTGAATAGATTTGTTTTAAAATTTCCACTTATTTAAAATTTTGATGAGCATGATTCTTTTAATCTGTTGATTGCCCTGCTGCTGTGAGTGCTTCTGTCATTTCTGGCCGTGGAGGAGTTTCTGAAGGAAGCTAATTCACGCCCCTGTCAGAGGCGTGTTTTCGTTTAACGCTCTCCTCCAAGGGTGTCTCTCTCATGAGTAACGCCTTCTGACAGGGCGTTTTTATTCATACCTCCTACACTGAGAATTCACGCCCTAGAGCAGGGCGTTTCTTTGTTGCGTAGCGCCCCACATCAGGGTGCGTTTTATAGTTTGACGCCCTACCCCAAGGGCATCCTTTCCTTTATAACGCCTCACCCCAGGGCGTTTCTTTGACTTGGTTGGCATCTAGTGCATTTTAACGTCCTCTCCAGAGGCGTTTCTTTTAGTTTTAGCGCCTTGATCCAGGGCGCGTTTTACCTTGCCTGTGGGCCCCCCACAGTGTTTCACGCCCTTCCCCAGGGCGTCTTTTTGATTAATAGCGCCCTGCCCCAGGGCGTCTTCTTCCTGTGTTTTCGCCGTGCTTCCCCGTTTATTTCTTCATATTTTATATCCTGTTATACATCTGTTGCATTTACACATATTTGCATTTTGGTTTGGGAGCCCCCCACTCTTCATTAGGAGCCACACACCCCCTTGGTGAAGGAACGACCCTCCATTGAGCATTCCGTCTCTTTGGATTGGAAATTCCTAAACCAAGCCTCCATAAGTCCCCGCACCCGTGGATTCCCTCACGGACGCCGGGCAGGTTGTACCCTTTTGGAGTCCCGATATAGTTGGCCTAATACGTGGTGAGTGAGAGTTCCTAGTTGGCGTTGAAGTGAATCATATTGAACTAGGACTCTCCTTGTGTGAATCTTTCCAAACTTTATTAAAAGTCATTAATTCACCAAGGATTAAACAAATCAAAATCACGGTAATCATTCCAACTTGTGTGCTTATTTGCATAATTATTGAGAATTTTGATTATATAATGGCTTACCATGATAGAAACATGTTCAATTCAATTCATGAGGATGATCAACCTAGCACATCTTATAATCCTCAATTTCAACATGTTCAACATAATTCTCACCATTCTTTTAAAGGACCACGTCCTCATTTTTATGGTCATGTCCGGCCCATGGGCAATGTCCATTCTCATGGTCCCCCTCCTCAATTGCGAGCCCCTATTCCCTCGGGATCGTCTCCTCCCAATGACGAGAAGGTCTCCCGAATCATCCATGCATTGGATCATCTCACCCCTCAACAGATCCAAGCCCTTAAGGCGGCCGTTGAGGGTGCATCTCATTCACCTCCATCTTCTAATCCTATTCGGGTGGCCCATCACCTACTTCCCTCTTCTATTCACACTCGGGTGGCCCATCACCCACTTCCTTCTTCCACTCATATTTCTAATCGGGTAGCCCATTACCCATCTCCTTCTATTCATGCTTCCTCTCGGGTGGCCCATCACCCGCCTCCTTCTATTCCTCCTCCACCGCGGCCCCGAGGCCCATTTATTCCTTGCAATCCGGCCCATCCGGATTCTTCCATGGGCCGGCCCATTAATTCCCCTCCACGGCCTTTTTATGCGTCCCTTCCTCCTTCAAGGCCCTGCCAGCCCTCGGTTGTTCAAGTCACACCCCTCCAACAATCTCTGCTTGATAAGATTACTTTGATGGAGGAACAAATAAAGAGGGTCACGGCTCCTCCTACTCCAGTCAATCCTCTCCATGCCGCTTTAGACGAGATTACAAAGATGGAGAGAGAATGGAAAGACAGGAGGGATGATTACGGCGTCGGCGGTTCAAGTGAGCAAGAGCCGACACTCGAAGTATCCGAGGCAGTATACGATGATGATGAAGCTCCGCAGGCACCCCTTCCGAGTTTCCTTAACTTTCCGCTTTCCCCATTTTCATTCGATGAACCCCCTGCTCAGGAGGAAACCACTCCTAATTCAACCCCTGTTTATGAGACCAGTTGGTGTTACGACGATGGGTCGATATTCCAATCGCCCACACCGGCACATTGTGAGTCTCCTCCTATCCCTGACGCTGCTTACATTACACCTCCACCAGTTATACCATCAAACTTCACACCATCAACCTCCCCTGAGTCTTCCATCAAACCTCCGCCCATTAAACCCTTAACCTCCATACCATCGGCCTCCATTGAGCCCACCGTTGAACCTTCCCCAATTAACCTCCCATTACCTCCACCTCGACCTTCCATTATCCCTTTAAAACCCACTTTGCCTATTTCACCATTGAACCCTTTACCCTTACCCATGGCTAATCCTGAGCAGGATCCACCCCTTTTTGCACCCGAGCCCATCCCGACTGCTTCCGAGCAAGGGGAGAAGCTCGACGTGTTTGAACCTCCGCCCCCATTCACCCATTTGCCAACACTTTCCATTATAACTCCACCATCCACGGAGCCTTCCGCCTCCGCCTCACCTCCCTTTGTTACTCGGAAGGGGCGTGCTTCTGCAGCTACTTGCGCCAAGGATAAGCAAGAGCCGGGCAAGAAAACTTTGGCCACGGCCGTGCCATTCGAGATGCAAGAATTCATTTGCCGGATGCCAATCCGGGTTATTGTGCCAATCACGGCCGAAGAAGTCAAGTCGCCGCCATGCCGGGCATTGATGCCGTTTAAGGGTCGGGCAGGGCACCCCTTGTTCCAATTTCCGAATTCCGAATTCATTATTCCTTACAAGGGGCGAGTGCCCATTTTGCTCAACTTTCCATATATACCACATTCAATGGGCAACACGACGCTCCCCGTTCCAACTCTCCAACTCCCTCACATTGTTGATCTTTGCCTTCAAAGGGGGTTGCCACTTATTGAAGCTTCTTTTATTGAGCCAATTGGCTGTATTCTTTCACTGCCGTGGAGGGGCAGTTATCTTAATGCTAAGGAGCCATCCCTTATTTGTTCCACTTTCTATTCATCCATGTCTATCACTTTTCCTTCATGGGCCATTCCCAGGGTTAGGAGGAGGATCTCATCCTCTCACCCTTCACATCATTCATCTTCTTTGCATCTCCTTGCATTCACGCATTCATTGCATTCATCACATCCATCATTTTGCAGGCATTTGCACCTCCTAATCCCCGGGTTTCCAAACCCGTATCTCCCCCGTCTTCCGGCACCGCCGGACATTCCGCAATTCTCATCTTGTTCATCTTCATCCGCTTTAATCAGGCATGACGCCCTTTTCCATCTCATTCCTCCGGAACCTCCGGATTCTCCACTTAATTTTCTCCACTTTTTCCCGGGGCACAACGCCCCTTTCCACTTTATTCTTTCTATTCCTCCGGACCTTTTCCTCGGGCACGACGCCCCTTTACATTCTCTTATTCCTCCGGAACCTCCGGATTCCCATGCCTTTTCTGATTCTATTCCTCCGGAACCTCCGGACTTTCCCCTCGGGCATCGCGCCCCTTTCTATATTCTCCCTCCGGAACCTCCGGATTCTCCACCTAATTGTCTCCGTCTTTTCCTAGGGCATGACGCCCCTTTCCATCTCATTCCTCCGGAACCTCCGGACATTCCCCTCGGGCATCACGCCCCTTTCTATATTCTTCCTCCGGAACCTCCGGACTTTCCCCTCGGGCATCGCGCCCCTTTCTATATTCTTCCTCCGGAACCTCCGGACTCTCCCCTCGGGCATCACGCCCCTTTCCATCTCATTCCTCCAGAACCTCCGGACCATCCATCTTTCTTCCGATTCATCTTTCTGCTCCTCCGGGATATCGTCTCCTTCATTTTCTTCTTCCTTTTTCATCATCTTTTTCCATATTTCTTCCGAGGGCATCGCGTCCCTTCTTTCGTTATCCCTCCAGAGCCTCCGGATGATTTCTCCTCTCACGATCCTCCTCTGCCTCCGGACCCTCCGGATCCGCCTCTTTCCATCTATCAATTTCTTCATCTGATTCCTCCTGATCATGGGTCCGACCCAACTTCTTCCACATCCACTGCCTTGGGCATCTGCCCTTTCTCCCACTGCTTCCGAGGCTTTAGTCCTCACTCCACCTTCTAATTCTCCGCTTCTTCTGTAGACTGTTCCATGTGATCAGGGTCTCCGCACCTTAGTGAGGGAGTTCTAGCCCTCGCCTCTTTTCCTTTTTTCCTTATTCGTCTGAGTCTGGTTTGAGCACCACTCATTCTTGTTAAGCCACTTTCAAACCCTTTGCTTCCAATCCTTTTGACTGCCAAAGAGGACAAATCCCATGATGATCAACCTCTCGCAGCAGCTGCTTCTACAAAGGTTGCAAGGTAACATATTGGCGTAAGTAAGCATTTTTATGATATCATTTCCTCATTACTTCACGCATGATATTCAAAATGAAGTGCTTCTTAACAAGATTCAAAAGTGGTGTTTTAAACCTTTATCTTAAACTTTTGAATTCTCATTAAAAAAAAAAAAAGAAAAAAGAAAGAGTCTTTAGACTTTCTTTCGCAGCACCTTTGGTTAATAAGAACCCGCGCTGGGAATTCTACATTCTCTCCCCGCTTGTTAAGAGTACCCCTTAGCTGGGCATTCCACACACTTCACGGCGTCCTTAGTCGGCTCCTTTGGTTAAAACACCGTTGCTACCTTGGCCATGCCATGAGTATATCTGAAAGTCTTTTCTCTTCTTTACTCGGCCGCATGCAGGGGCAAGAGGTTGACGGATGAGATGACCAACATTGGTAATCCCCAATACGAGAGGAGTCTCAAATAGGGGCAGTCTTGACCCAAAATCAATATGAGTTTTCATGATATACATTTCGCCAAAAGGGCTATTATGAAAATCAAGTCAAAATTTCGATAAAAGCAAAAGTATGAATTATGGCATGTCAAGAGTGGCAAAGTCCCCGCAGGGAAAACCCTGGTCGTATGCATGTCAAGGGTCTGAAAAGCAAAGGCACAAAGCCCCGGCACAACAGACTACCTCTTTGAAGGGAACACCTTGGAAGGAATTCAAGTCCCGATATCTCCCATCCTGCACAAAGTTTATCCCCAATTATTCTTCTCTTCTCCCTCCAAGACCGAATGTTTCTCGGGTATGGCCTTGGTAGGGGCACCGTTAATCAAAGACGGTAGGTTATAGGATGCCGCTTTCAATGCACGTCCAGCTCTGGGCAGTTTTTAGCGAAAAGGGAAGGAACAAGGACCCCTAGCCAGTGGTTCAGAACACCCTTTGATGCTGCATTAACAATATTTCCAAAATCTCCACAAAAATTTGAATATTTCCAAAATCTCCACAAAAATTTGAATATTTCCAAAATTCCACAAAAATTTGAATATTTCCAAAATCTCCACAAAAATTTGAATATTTCCAAAATTCCACAAAAATTTGAATATTTTCAAAATCTCCACAAAAATTTGAATATTTCCAAAATTCCACAAAAATTTGAATATTTCCAAAATCTCATAAAAAATTTACATATTTCCAAAATCCAAAAATTTTGC
Source organism: Amorphophallus konjac (assembly GCA_022559845.1). Classification (NCBI taxonomy): domain Eukaryota; kingdom Viridiplantae; phylum Streptophyta; class Magnoliopsida; order Alismatales; family Araceae; genus Amorphophallus; species Amorphophallus konjac. Next base: position 248,451,115 of record CM040119.1, read on the forward strand.
ATTGTATTTTCTGATGGTGTTTTGCAGGAACAACTTTGCAAGGACCAGGAGCACGGGATGAGTCCCCTTTCACTCATTGTTATCAATCCATTGATTCTTCCCGACATTTTTCATGACTTGCCGCTGGGCATTTGATTATCAATTCCTCATATCTCCCTGGGCATTTTGATTGTTACATCTCCCGGTTATCATCTTGATTATTCATCTCATTATCATTCAATCAACTCCTGCTAATTTTCCTGATCATTTGCCACTAGGCATTTTCTTGATTTTCAATCATTCAGCTCCAATTTTGATTCGCCAGATTGTCTCCTCATGACAACATAACAAATAATGATGCTTTGCAATGCCTTGCTATTCATGTTATCCATGCTTTGCCCTACTATGTGTTATTCATGGCTATTGATGCTTTGCTTTGATGTTATGCTTGCTATGCTTTAAAGGTCTTATTCATTGCTTATTATGTTTTATATCTTGGCTGATGAATTTTTGAGCGCAGGATAAGAAGCTGTTGGTCCCACCGACTGGGCATCATCATCCCAAGCCCCACGGTGCTGACACCTCATTTCTCAGTTCCCCTATGCTCATTGCTATCACCATCCCCCTGTATGCATTCTACTATATGTTATTACGCTATTATATTATATCAAGGACCTTGTGGCTTTGGTAAATCTGGGATTGGAGTTCCCCTTCATCAAAAACAATGATGATTCCAGAGGAGTCTTAGTCATACGGATAGGCCATTGAGCCGTCCAAGGCTGGGGACGATGGTTCCCTTTTACGAGTTGGTGCGCGGATAAACATGCTTCGGCTTAGTATCAGCTCGCAGAATCGGTTTCTTGACCCAGTCTTGGCAGTTTAACAATATTATCCTTGATTATTCTATATTTTTATTTGATTTATTTTTCCATTTAAACCCAGCATGCATTCATGTAGGAATTTGAAACAATTGTTGAAAAATCATTCTGATAAGCTGGTGCTGAGAGTTGAATTGATCTAAATTTTTCCCGATATGAGATATTCATTGCTGAATTGTGTCTTTAGTTCGTTTTGTCGCCGTTTTGGGTCATTTTCTCGAAAGCTCCTTGTTTGGATTTTTATCATCTTATTTTTATCTCCTTTCCTTTGATCCACCTTGGCTGCAGCACGTCCACTGGCTGGTAACCGCTCCCCAATGGTGAAACTTGCAGGTTTGTGACCTGAGGTACTTCCACCGCGCTGGAAGTTGATCATTTTATTTTATCTCCTTCGTGCACCGCGTGCACACCTCCCCCTTTATCCAAACATTGTTGATTTCGTTGGATTTCCCGAGATTGCTTCATCTCGAGCTTTTGATTTCATTCTCATCAAGTGATGTCGATTGCGTGTCTCATCACACCTTGGCATCTACTTTTCAGTTTGCTACGCTCCCTTGCAAAGCAGACGCCAAGGCGGGGCAGCTGTAGACACGCCAAAATTGACGTTACTTTGAGTGCATCTCATATTATCTTGTAATGCCCCAATTTGACCCTCAAATTAGTTCTATTTGAGTGGTTTTTCTCACTTTTCTTAGATTTCTTCTTTTTTTCACCCTTTTCTTATTTTTTTCTATTTTCCCCTATTTTTCTGGATTTTTCTAGATTTTTCTGGATTTTCTGGGCATTTTTCTCTATCTTTTAGAAATAACGACTTGACTTGGGGCGTCTTTTAAATAACGACTTATACATGGGCGTTTCTTAAAAAATTAACGACTATACTGGAGGGCGTCCATTCTTTCAAATTTCCATTTTTATGGATTTTTCTGGGAATTTTTCGGAATTTTTTGAGAATTAACGACTTAATCATGGGCGTTACTTTGAATTTGAAAAGAATAAAAAAATCAAAAATTGAATTCACGCCTTACACACGGTCGTCACTTTTTCAAATTATTTTTTTAATATTATTTTCCACTCTCTTCCAGAGGTGATTTGGTGGCCTTCCGGGTGTCAGAAAATTCGCGCAAAAATAGTCGTTGGAATCAAGGCGACGAGATGCACCTCCACCTAAAAAATGGGAAAATAATATTGAGAAATGAAAAATGGCCCTATTTCGAATTTTTTAATTAACGTCCTTTGTTAAGGCGTTTTTTAATTAACGCCTTTGACTCAGACGTGTTTCAATTTCATTTCTAAAAATGATCCAGGAATTAACGCCCTTGTGCAGGGCGTGTTTTTAAAAGACGCCCTTCAGAAGGTCGTCAATTCTTGAATTGACGCCCTGAGCCAGGTCGTGTTTCACTTTTGTGCTTCGAACGAACGCAGCCTTTCCCAGAGAGACTCCTGCTTCGTTTGGGCTCTTGCCCAATCTTATCTTCCCCTCTTTGGGCTCTTGCCCCTTCTTATCTTTTCCTCCGTAGGACTCTTTCCTTCTTATCTCTTCATTCGATTCTATTTTAATAGAGGATACCGCTCTGTTAATAGGTTGGATGCCCTTTCGTTGGAGGCCCCTTCATTGGGGACGCCGATCTCTCCCCTTCCTTCAATTCTATTCTTCTTCTTCTTCTTTGGTTTTCTTCTTCTCCTTCTGTTTTCTTCTTTTTTTTTCCCCACGCAGGTGCTGCTGTTGCCATTGGCTAAGGAGGGGCTCCTGCATACGTACAAGCCTTCATCATCTTCTGGGAACTCCTCCCCATCGAGCATTCAAGCCACAAGCAACAGGCTCCTCCTATTTTATTTTTATTCTCCTTTTGATATTCGTTAACATGCATGCATCATTGTTTTATTGATTTTTTTTCTCAACCATCACATTGAGATCTCCCCATAGTGCAACTCTTGCACACTTCCCTTATTTTCTTTTTTTTTTTTTGCATGCATCATTCATCTCCCACACCTTTTTGCATAGGGGTTTAAGGGCCAACACCCACAAGGTGTGTTTTAATCATATTTGCATGCTCATTTATATATATGGATTTGATGCTACACTCACCTTTATTCTAATCCATATTTTTTATTGGTGTTTGTCTTTTTTTTTGCAAGGGTAATAAAAGTAAGAACTCTTTTCGTCGGCCGGCCGATCTTGAAGAGAAAGGAGTACTCACATCCCCCGCGTTTCAAGAGGTATTTTGCGATCATCTCCCCATATTATTTTCCACTTGAGACCCTCGCGTCTCTGGCGATCACAAACTCCCCTTGTGCACCTCGTGCATATTTTTCTCCACATTATTGACTATTGCTTATTCTTAATATTTTTCTTAAGTGGATTTTAATTAAGATCTACAATCATGTGATGGAAACTTATTTTAATCATATGTTAATTTTTGGCTAAAACCATATAGTCTTGTAATAAGCTATTTTAAATGTTGAGAAACCCGTTATAATGATGTTTTGATTGATGCTTTGTCACGATATCACTCTCTCTTCTTATGTCTTTCTCAAGTACATGACGCGTATTCCGGTACGTGGCCATTAGTTACACTTTGCACTTATAGGCACACTCTCTTGGACTTGTGATCCTCTCCGTTGGATATTCCTTCCACCGGACTAGGTGATCTTGTTTCAAGGCCTCCATAAGTCTCCGCGAGCCTGGGATTCCTACTATGACGCCAAGCTGGTTGTACCCTCAAAGCCCAATGGATTAGAAAGCACTTGAGTTTTCTTGCATTTGTCCTACTGTACTCTCGAATCGACTCTTTATAGTAGCAGTTCTGTCTCGACCACGGCTGGATAATAGCGGCTCCTGAAAGACCGTGTTCTTCTGGAATATGTCTTAACCTATGTTTTGACCCAAGGGTTTGTTCTACTCTATTCCTAGATGGTCCTTAGATTATCTGGAGCCTAACATTATGTTTAATAAGCTATTGATAAATTATAGAAATTTTAGAATGTACCAATATGCTGCCAGATTTTCTCCGTGGCATGATATCCACTTAAATCATCCTTGATCTCATGCTTTCAACTTGGTGCATTCTTACCTTGATATTGTTATCATGAAACTATTGTTGGAACCTTACATTATTGGCTATACTTTATTGTTATATCTCGTGGAAGTAGCTTGATTTATAACTTGAAGATGCGGATCGGGCACTGATTGTGTCCAAGGGCTCGACACTAGCCCCCTCGGTTGATTGTCAGAAACATGCTATAAATCATGGGGTATGATGAACACTGGTGTCGCATTGCGCTAGGAGTACTTTTTTTATAGACGAGTGAAAATCACAAGGCTCTACATGAAATTATACATTCTTGTTACATGACTTTCTAGTGCATAGCCTTTATTGTTATGAAAAATACATTCTTGTTACATGCTAGTACCTTCTCGTTACATGAAAGGCCACTCTACTTTATATTCTTACTTGATCATGTTATCATATTACATGAACATTCATATCTCTATGATCTACGTCTTGCTACTTGTGTTATTACTTTGGTTTTATCGCATGTTTCATCGCATTTCATTTACCTTACCTTCTAGTGATTTGTTAATTACTTAGACATTTCCTTCATGTTGATACGAAGATACCTACTGGGCAAGTGTACTCATTCCCAACTTTCTAATCTTTTCAGGAAATTCAAGTGAGTCGGATTCAGACTATGCTAGTGATTTGTCCGAGAGCGATGATTGATGATCAAGGGAAGACCTAGAATGTCATGAGTCTAGTCGAGTCTTATGATGTATTTTCTATTTATCTTGCGTCTAGAGAATATTAATGTTAAATGAGTCAAGAGTCAACATTATGTAAACTTTTCTATTATTATTTAATAAAGTTGAATTTTTGGCCAATTATTGTGCATTCCTCTTATGTGTGAATGTTTAGCGCTCTAATTATCTTGATTGCGAGAGGCTTATCTTGTCGGCTGCTCATGTCCCCGATATTACTTCTGCTATACATATATCTCAGGATGTGATAGTTAAAGTGGTATCAGAGCCTAGGCATAAGTAAGTCCTAGGAAAAAGTCATGTCATAGGCTAAGTCCAAGGTTTACGGACCCACACCTCTGAACTAGGAAAGAAAAATCCAAACCCATGTGAGAATTGGGTAGAGCCAGGATGAGATAGTTAATTAAGAAGGTTTACCTAAGACAAATTCTTAAAAAAATAACTAAGTGTTTATTTTCTCAGGTACCATATTCCCGCAATGTCTCATCGTGTAAACTGGGACCAAATGCAACAAACTGTTGCGGGTCTTACCCAGGCCCTTCAAATAGTGGCCCAAGCTGGTGCGAGGGCTGGCACGGGTAATTTACATGGGAATTTTGGGAGTTTGAATCCTCCATGATTCTCGGGATCCTCCAACCCCGATGAAGCAGGAAACTAGATCAACGAGATGACCCGGATCTTTGAAGTTATGCAATGCACCGACCAAGAGAAGGTCCATCTTGCCACTTTCCAGCTAAACAAAGATGCGCGTACGTGGTGGACGGCCACCTCGACACAACCAGAAAATGCTCAGCCTACATGGGATGCATTTTTTACATTTTTCCGCACAAAATATTTCTCTAAGCATGTCAAAGAAAGGAAGGCGGTGGAATTTGCCTCGCTACATGATGTCAGTGGCCGAATATGAGCTCCAATTTTCAAGATTGGCACCTTGTGCCCCTCACTTGGTGGGCACGGACCTGTTAAAGGCTAATCATTTTATTTATGATTTAAGGCCCAGCTTTATTCACCAACTTGGGCCTCAAAATATCCACACATATACGGAGATGGTCCAACGGGCACATTTATGTGACAGGACCTTGGAGAAGGTCAAGAAATTTAAAGGTAAGAGCGAGGAGTTAGGCCGCAAGTTTGACAAGCACGGTCATAAAGAAGACTAGTTCAGCATCACGGGAACCTACAAATCCCATGACAACAAGAAACGATTTCATACTAGCAACGACAGCGACAATGGCAAAAACAAGAAGATCAAGGAGGAGGAAATGCAAGTCGCTACGTCTTGCACATTTTGCAAGAAGTTTGGTCATTCGGCTGAAGAGTTTTGGAAGCACCTTGGCGCTTGTTTATGTTCTGGAAGTCGGGAGCATCGCATGCCCGATTGCCCCCTAATGAAAGAACAACCCTTAAAGAATGATGGAGGACATAGGCGGCAAGCCCGTCTAAATGCCGTTATGGACGAGGAAATCACAAGAGAAGGAGAACTCATTGAAGGTACCATTCAAATTTATTCACATCCTACATTTGTGTTATTTGATACTGGTGCTTCTCATTCCTTTATTTCTAGCACTTCTGTGAAAACCCTACCAAATTCACCTACTCCTTTGCCTTCAGATTTAACTATCATTACACCCCTAGGTTCTGAAACGGAACTTAAAACATACTACCCCGATAGTGAGGTTACCATAGAAGGCCACTGATGAGGACATCAAGAGCTTATGAGTTGTATTTTGTGTATTGGCTTGGATTGGTGTGTATTATGGGTTGTATTGGCTTGAAGTGTATGTAATTTTTGATTTCTTTCATTTGGGCCATCCTTGTAAGGCTTATATCAAGCCAATGGGCCATTTGTTATGTCAAGTCCAAGGTTAGATTGCCATTGGTAGAGTCCATTAAGAGTGTTACTTCATATTGGGTCATTAGGCTTCAAATGGGTCATTAAGGCACTTAAGGCCCAAATTGGGTTCCACTCTCTCATGGGCCATCTAAGTGGGAGTGGCCCAAGTCTAGCATGATCTAATGGGAGGCTCTTGGCCCATGAATGGCCTTGGCCCATGGAAGGGGGCGCAAGGTTCCTTGTCTTATTAGGCATGGTAGTTGTGGTTTAGGTGGTGTTTGAATGGAATTAGTCCAAGGTTGAATGGAGATGGTCAAATTAGATTAAACAAATGTATTAAGTGTGTTATTCACATTGTATCTCATCCATTCACTCATCAACCCTTGATCCAAGGGCCTAGAATGGATTAGAAACCTAGCATATAAAACCTTGTATTTTCATATGAAATTCAATGAAAAAATCAGAAAATTGTTGAGTCTCTTGGAGCTTGGTGCGCCCCTCTCTCCTCCCCCTGCTGTTCTTCCACCTTCAACCCCAGATCTAGAGTGGTTCTACCTCCCTTCATCCCCTCTCAACCTCTGATCATCACCGGTGCCGCCGCCGCCGCCGTTCGTGCCGCCTTCGAGCCGCCACGGGATCAATTTCGGTGTTCTGTCTTGCTGGACAGAGGTGAAGCTCGGAAATTCCTCAAGTCAGCCACGAGTTCAGATAGACTTAACATCTTGAGGGTTGGTTCCTACCTTATATACCCTTCCCCAAAAAAAAATTCAGCTCCAAATTCCCCCGTTTCATATTGTTTCCACTTCATTCATTCCCCAAACGCAAATCAGATCTGTCTCTGTCTACAGTGACAGAACCTTTGAGTTCATCCCCTTATACCACCCTTTTAAATTTGGTTAGACCTCCCAATTTAACTGGGAATTCTGTCCATTTTTCCCTACCTCCACAATTTTTATTAATTTTTTTTGAGTCTTTTACCTATTTTTCAAATTTCATGTTCTACCGGAGCTACAGTACTTCTAGCCAGATCCCAGATCCGACCTTCCTCCAGTAAACAAATCATAGAAATTCATAGACACATCCAAACATGTCCAAACTAACTTTGCCATCTTCCCATGAAGAAGTTGAAGTCTGAATCCAAGTTCTTCCTAGTGGTCAACGGCAGTTATCAGAGATCAGCTCTGCAGATCTGAGTGTTTAGTTACTGTACAATAGGGGGTTGTAAATTCCATAAGTCAAGATCAGCGAAGATCCAGGCCAGATCTCTAGGCCTACATTGAAGTACTTCGAGTCAGCTTTCCAACGGCGCTAATTTCGTGTCAATCCGACATCGGATCTGATCGCAGCGTCTGTTCCCGTCCGAGCGCGCGCTGAAAATCAGAAAGTGCAGGTCTGTGGCCGGTTTTTTCCGACCGGTGCCGAACGGAGCCGCCGGGCCTCCGGCCGGCGTTCCAGCGCGCCGCCATCCCAAGGAGAGACCCTCCGGGCATCCACCACTACAGCGGTGCCACCGGGTCCCACACGGCCCCTCCGGACAGCACATGGGCCCCACCGTCACGTGTTCGGGTGTTACCGAAACAGCGCGAGAAGCCGCCCGTCAACCCGAATTCGGTCCTCCCGGACCCCATTGTGTAGCCCTTTACGTCCCTGCGTGGAGTAGGCAGCGGCTTGCATTTCTGTAATATTGTGTAATATTGTTCCGGGAGTACGAGTTTCGGCCGGGTCCGTCGTCCCCACGCCGAGCGCGTGGAGGTATCGTATTCGCTCCTACACTTGGCATTTCGCTTATTTCTATATATGCTTGTTTATGCCGCTGCTAGAGAGCATGTGTAGGGGTATCTAGCTCGCTTTATTTTCATATCACTGCTGCTGCGAGAGAGTGCGAGACCGTCCCGTGACCCGATCCGGGCACAAGTGAGAGCCGACCACCCTAGCTCACAGCCGGTTTCTCAACCGCGCACATCCGACGCTTCCCTCGTTAAGGGACGATCGCGAGCTTGTCGTGTCCTTGGTCCCGTCCCGCATCAATTTGGTATCAGAGCAAGTTTGAGTCTAGGGTGTCAAAAAGAAAAAAAAAGAGTGTCCTTTACGTCTAGTCATTAGTCGGTCTAAGTCGTGTTTAGGATCATCATTGTTTTAAAACACAAAAAAAGAGTGTCTTTTCGCATTGCATCCCTTTACTCGGTATATAAAAGGTGCTGTCCGACCGTTAGGTTACGCCTATCGGGAAGGCCGCACACTTGTGCGAGTGACCTTCGGGTCAATTATCTCCGCCGCGTACCGAGTTTTGGTTAAGTCTAGGCGCATCATTTTGCATTAGTGTGTTTTGCTCTAGTCGGTGTGTTTGCATGCCCACTCGTCGGGGTACTCAGTACTCACCCCCACCCCCACCTATGGTGGTGAGGACACGCGTCACACTTTACGACGGAGTACACGGATCTCGCCGGCATCCCTTTGGCTCGGCGACCAGTTGACAGATTAGCGGAGCTATCATCACTTATTTTATGCTTTGGGCCATGTTGGGCCTTGGTTTAGTCCGTGTGTGGATAATTTTCTTTCAGTCATGGACCTTTTTTTAGGCCAATTAGGCTTTATTTGTGTTTTGTAGGCTTGCTAGAGGCTAGGGGGGTTATTGGGCCACTTCTTGGTTCACTCCTCTAGCCCACTTGGGTTGTCCACTCTTCCCCCCCCCCTGGGCCCACCTTGGGAGGCGCGCCCCACCTAGGGTTAGGGTTGGGGGCGGACCATTCCCTCCCCTCTTGGTGGGAGTGGCAGCCGCCCTTTCCCCTTTGCCCTCTCCCTCTTTTGGCCGCCCCCCCCACCTTTCACTCCTAGAATCTAGGAGATTTGAATGGCCTTCCTCGGTTGTGGCCGCCCCCCCCATCTCCTTTCCCCTTGGCTAGGGTTTAGACCTAGCATTTCCCCATCCCATATAAAAGACCTTGTATTTTCTTTTGAAAGGAATAATGAAGAATTTGATGCTTGTGTGTTCGTGTGGAGTGCCACATTGTGAAAAGGGGCGACCCCTTCCTCTTCCTCCTCCTTGAGGGTGCGACGCCCTCACCTCATCTCCAGTCCTTGGGTGCGACGCCCAGGGGTAGGAGATCTCCCCCAAGGGATTCCAACGCCAGCAGCCTTCATCCATCGTCCACGGCGACGAGTTCGGTGGAGCGACGGTGCACGCAGGATCATCTTCCTCTTCCCCGGGCGTCCCTGTGCTGACAGCAGATTTGGTGTCTAGAGATCGGTCCGGTGCGTCCGCTTCCTGGCAGCGTCTCATCTAAGTTTCTTCACGACTTTCGTACCTCTTCCAGTCATCTTTCCAACCCCACCGGCCTTGGCCAAAAATTCCATCCACAGAGAAAGTTGTCTTTACAGACACTTTCATCGCTCTGTCTGCCTCCCTGGCAGTCTCACCTGTGATCCGAGACGACTTGGGTCACCGTTTGCATGCCTCTCCTTCCACCAAACCCCGCCAGTCCCTTCATAACATTTGTTCCCCTCCCAGTCACGAATCCAACCCCTCTGGTCTCGCCTTCAAACTCCATCGGGGTAAACTTTTGTCTTCAAGCACACTTTTAGTGCGCAATCCTGCGCTACAGTACCCGAGCGGGACTGTCAGCAGAGGGCCTCCAAAGGGGGTACCACTTCCCGTCCTCGGATCGATCCGCAACTTGGTAGGTCGACTCCTCACATCCCACCACACCTCCAGTAATCATCTCGGGCCGGAACTCCTTCTGTACCCTTGCGCCATCACCACCCCACCCACGGTCACAGATCAGACTGCCCTGAAGTGCTGTCTGTGCACCCCTGTTGTCACCCCCTTCGCACCCAATTCCTCCACAGGACCCCATCTGCCACCACTGCCCCTGGAGAGCCGCCCCTGTCAGCCTTCCACCAGAGAAGACGCCGCCACAAACGCTGTCCGGACGGCCGTGTACCAGCGCCATCTCTGCCTGCTGTCACAGGGACCAGCCAGCAACCTCTCGCCGGACCGACATCCCCCCGAGGCCGTAGCAGCAGCGTGGGGCCTCCTCCATCCGGCTCGGCATCCCAGCAGTGCCCACGGCGACGTGGGCCTCCTCCTCAAAGGCTACTACAGGAGCGATCGGCATTGCGAGGGTCGGCATCCGGCTTCATCCCCGACCTCGGCTGCTGCCCGTCAACCCGTGCGCCGGCCGCCCCGTGTGTAGTTGTGGTTGTAGCCTATTACCTCCCTGCGAGGAGTGGGCCCTTTTGATGTTTGTATTAGTTTTCTCACGCGTGTATCGGGGTGGTTGGACTCGGCCGGGGTTCCTTCCCCACGCCTAGGCGTGGAGGTACGTGTCTCGCTCCCGCCCGTAGTACTTGCTTATCACGTATATGATTGATTGTGCCGCGTGAGTGAGTGTAGGGTCTAGCTAGTTTCACTTATTACTGCTGGTTGAGAGAGACGAGAGCTGCCCCTTTTCCCTTGGCCCTAGTCGAGCACCGAGCTCGGACTAGACTCCCGTGTCGTCCAGCGGCTTCTCGCCCGTTGTGACCCCGTTGCGCCTCCCTCCGTGGGACGGCCGTGGTTCGGAGTTCTGTTGAGAGACGCCTCCGCCCGGAGGGATTTCACGTTAGTCGGTCACACCGGCTTGCCTTGTCTCGTGCGCGTGCTGGTCGCGTTCTTTAGCGTCCTAGGTTAGCTAGCGAGTCAGTTGTCCCGCATCAAATTTTGGTATCAGAGCATAGGGAACCAGTTTGTTCTTACAAATTGGGGTCTTAGGCAATTTGAGTCATTAGATTTGTCTTAGGTTCTTTGCATCCTTAGTAGTCCTAGGCCACTTGAGTCTCATCTTGCATTTGAGTCCGTGTCCCATTTTGTGGTCGTGTCTATTTCACCCTTGTTCCCTAGGGTCTTGCATGCCCACCCGGCGTGGTACTTCCTACCACCGCCCGCCCCCTATGGCTGATCCTAGGAACCCCGTACCCAGCGATCTCTCCATGCAGGAGATGATGCAGACCATCATGGAGTCCATGAGACTCGAGATTAGGGGTCAGACCGACCGGATAGAGGGCCAGTTGAAGGTCATGGAGGACCGAATGGGAGATATGGAGGACCGGATTGAGGCATCTAACCGGACCATTCAGGGTCTAGTTGATCGCCCCCAGGGTAGAGTCCCACCCGTAGATGTTCCCGAGCAGGCCCATGGCCAACGTGACCCTGCTCCTCGACCCAACCAACCTAGGGGAGTCGACGGTCATAACCGTGGTCGACAGGTCCACGCACGTGAGGTAGAGGACTTTGGGTCCGACAATGAGAGTGAGGGTTATGGCCGTGGACGACAGGGCCGACGGTACCATCGGGATGAGGATGAGGAGCGTATCCTCCGATCTGTGCGAGTAGATCCACCCTCCTTTGATGGGTCCTTGGACCCTGACCTGTTTAGTGACTGGGCCACTAGCATGGACCGCTATTTCGAGTGGGTAGACATGGCCGAGCATAGGAAAGTCAGGTTTGCCAAGATGAAGCTGGTTGGCAGGGCCCAGACCTACTGGGCTACAGTTGAGAGTTTGATTGGGCAACGGCATGAGCCCCCGATTGAGACCTGGGAGGAGATGAGGGCGAAACTAGAGCAGAAGTATGTCCCCCGATCCCACCGCCACCGGCTCATTGATCGGTGGCAGAGTCTTACCCAGGGGAATCGGCCTGTCATGGAGTACATTGCCGAATTTGATGAGTGCCTGCTGAGATGTGGGGTCAGGGAAGAGACTATCATGACGGTAGCTCGATTCCGTCGGGGTTTAAAACGGCACCTTCATATGGAGTTACTCCGCCGTCATGTGCAGACATTAGAGGAGGCCTACCAAGTGGCCCGCGAGATGGAGCAGTTCGAGTTAGATTTTGCTCCCGCCCAGCGCCCCACACCCACCTATTCTCGAGGAGCGGATCCTCGCGCCACTACGGGGCAGTTTTCTAGGGGACCCTTGACCCGACCTCAGGATATTGCTAGGGAGACCCCTCGCCAGGACCTTGCCCCTAGGCCTCGACCTCCCGCCCCGAGGGACTTCCTCCCTCGACCCCAGGCCCCTGCCACCGAGGTTCCTCGCCCTCAGCCGCCTGCCATTCCTACTAGGTCCCAGTTTCCACCACCCCCGGCTCGTCGTGATGACAAGGGGAAAGGGCCGATGACTGGTGGAGCACCGCAAGGCCCTAGGCCTCGTGGTGATTGCTATCGTTGTGGAGGAGCCGGTCATTACGCTGTTCAGTGCCCTACCCGACAGCAGACCGTGGCTCTAGGAGAGACATCCGCAGGGGAGACCGTACCTGAGGTTGAACCTGTTAGCTATGAGGCCGACCTTGAGCTCGCGGAGGAGTTTTTCGATGAGTTGTTAGAAAGCGATCAGGTCGACACCCAGGGTACGCAGCACCAGGATGATGTTCAGCTGGGAGTTGTTAGGTGTATTTTGACCCAGCCTTTGGTGAGTGATGACTGGCGTCGCACCACCATCTTTCATACTTTCTGCAGACTAGGAGGGAAAGTCTGCAAGGTGATTATAGACAGTGGGAGTTGCATCAATGCCATCTCCACGGGCACAGTGAAACGCCTAGGATTGACCCCCGTGGACCACCCCTCCCCTTACCGTGTGTCTTGGGTAGACACTACCTCCATTCCGGTCAGACAGCGTTGCCTAGTGCCCTTACAGTTCCATGCCTACCAGGATGAGATCTGGTGTGACGTCTTGCCTATGGAGGTAGGTAGTATCATTCTAGGGAGACCTTGGTTGTTTGATAGGGATGCCACCCTCCATGGTCGTTTGAACACATGCACTTTTGATCACAGCGGCCAGAGGATCACCCTTCACCCTTCCCAGCCCACACGTCCTCCCGTTCGGGGACCCACCGGTCCTAGCACTCCGAGCACTGATGTCCTGGGGCCCAGTGCCCCTTCCCCAGCCCAGGACCCAGCCCCATCCATTGCTACCACTGGTCCTCCAGCTAGGAGGTTGATGTTAGTCAGCTCCCGGGAGATGGAGCGTGACTTTGCGAGAGGAGATCCCATCTTTGCTGTAGTAGTCCGTGAGAAGCCTAGAGAGGCAGAGGGAGATTCCCACCCGATGTGGCTGCTATTATTCAGGAGTTCTCCGATGTTTTCCCCGATGACCTTCCCGAAGGTCTTCCTCCCATGAGAGACATCCAGCATGCTATAGATTTGATACCGGGGTCCTCATTGCCCAACCTGCCACACTATAGGATGAGCCCCACTGACCACGCTGAGCTCCAGCGCCAGGTGAATGAGTTGATGTCTAGGGGATCTCTCCGAGAGAGTATGAGTCCTTGTGCCGTCCCCGCCCTACTTGCCCCCAAGAAAGACGGTACTTGGAGGATGTGCATAGACAGCCGTGCTATCAACAAGATCACGGTGAAATATAGGTTTCCCATTCCCCGTCTGGATGATATGATGGATATGATGGCGGGAGCCACTGTGTTCTCCAAGATTGATCTAAAGAGTGGCTATCACCAGGTAAGGATCAGACCTGGAGATGAATGGAAGACGGCCTTCAAGACCAAGGATGGTCTTTATGAGTGGCTGGTCATGCCCTTTGGGCTGACCAATGCTCCCAGCACCTTCATGAGGCTGATGACTCAGGTCTTGCGACCCTTGATAGGAATCTTCGTGGTAGTTTACTTCGATGATATCCTCATCTACAGCCGTACCCGGGAGATCCACTTAGACCACCTTCGGCAGGTCTGCTTGATTCTGAGGAGAGAGAGCTTGTTTGCCAACCCTATGAAATGCGCGTTCATGACCTCTCAGGTCACCTTCCTAGGGTTCATTGTTTCTAGTGAGGGAGTATCTGCCGACCCTGAGAAGGTCAGGGCAATTGTTGAGTGGCCCGAGCCTCGTACCCTACATGATGTCCGTAGCTTTCACGGACTGGCGACCTTCTATCGCCGTTTTATCCGAGGCTTTAGCTCCATCACCGCCCCTATCACGGACTGCATTAGGAAAGGGGCCTTTGAGTGGACCAAGGCTGCTTCAGCCGCTTTCGCGCTCCTCAAAGAGCGCATGACCCAGGCACCCGTCCTTCGTCTTCCAGACTTCACGAAGGTGTTTGAGGTCTCTTGTGATGCCTCAGGGGTAGGCATAGGAGGAGTTCTTAGTCAGGAGGCCCATCCCGTTGCATTCTTTAGCGAGAAGCTGAGCGATGCGAAACTGCGTTACTCTACATACGATAAGGAATTCTACGCAGTGGTGCAAGCTTTGAGGCATTGGAGACACTATTTGTTACATCAGGAGTTTGTGTTGTATTCTGATCATGAGGCACTCCGATATCTCCATGCCCAAAAGAAGCTCAACTCTCGCCATAGCCGATGGGTCGAGTTCCTCCAGGAGTACACATTTGTGCTGAAGCACAAGGCCGGTGTGGAGAACCGGGTTGCTGATGCCTTGAGCCGCCGTACTCATCTATTGACCACCATGAGTGTGGAGGTGGTTGGGATGGATAGGATGAGGGAGCTGTATGCCGATTGCCCGGATTTCGGTCCGATGTTCACCACCCTCCAGTCAGGTCCGTCCCATGAGTACCCCGACTATACGTTGCAGGATGGCTACCTTTTCTATGGGAGCAGGCTTTGTGTCCCACGGACCTCGGTCCGTGATTTTCTTACTTGGGAGTTGCATGCTGGGGGTCTAGCCGGCCACTTTGGCCGGAATAAGACCATTGAGGCCGTTGAGTACCGCTTCTTTTGGCCTAGCCTGAAGCGGGATGTTGCTAGGATTGTGGCCCAGTGCCGCATTTGTGCTTGGCCAAACAGAGGAAACAGAATACCGGCCTTTACACTCCCCTCCCAGTGCCAGATAGTCCATGGCAGGACATTAGCATGGACTTTGTCTTAGGCTTGCCCCGTACCCTCCGCCGACACGACTCTATTTTCGTGGTGGTGGACAGATTCTCTAAGATGGCCTTGTTTATCCCATGTTCTAAAACATCAGATGCCTCTAGGGTTGCCCGTCTATTCTTCACCCATTGTGTCTCTAGGTTTGGGTTGCCGCGTACTATTGTGTCAGATAGGGATGTTCGTTTTACTAGCTATTTCTGGAAGACCCTATGGCACATGATGGGCACACAGCTGAAGTTTTCTACTGCTTACCACCCCCAGACCGATGGTCAAACAGAGGTTGTGAATAGGAGTTTGGGGGATCTTTTGAGGTGTCTAGTGCGTGAGCGTGACCGGGATTGGGATTTAGTTCTCCCTCTAGCGGAGTTTGCTTACAATGATTCGGTCAATAGGTCTACTGGCTTGAGTCCTTTTGAGATAGTCACTGGTCGTAGGCCTAGAAAACCGATAGACTTGGTCCCATCCCCTGTCCAGGCCCGTGTCTCAGAGTCAGCTGAGTCCTTTGCTGAGCATGTTAGGCAGTTGCATGAGCATGTACGTCGTCACATTGAGGCCAGCAACGCACGATATAAGGAGTTAGCTGATGCGCATCGACGCACGCGTGAGTTCCGCGAGGGAGAGTATGTCATGATCAGGGTCAGACCTGAACGGTTCCCTTCGGGGGCCGTAAAGAAACTCCAGGACCGCGGTGCCGGACCCTTCCGAGTTCTGAGGCGGATTGGGTCTAACGCGTATGAGATTGAGCTGCCAGATGATTATGGGATCAGTTCGACGTTCAACGTCTCTGATCTGGTGGCCTATCGGGATCCAGCAGTGATTCCCAGTGAGCTTCTTGGGCCTCCCCTTCCTGTTGTGAGCGATACACCTTCTGAGAGTCCACCTCCTCCAGCCCCATTACAGAGACGCGAGCACATCGATTGTATACTGGATGAGCAGGTGACCACCACCAGGAGCGGGGCCTACCAGCGCTTCCTAGTGCGTTGGAGAGGGCGCCCTGAGACAGACGACACCTGGATCACGCGGGGAGAGCTGGAGCGGATTGATCCGGACTTGCTGGAGCGTTACCTGAGCGACCGTGACCCTTACTCGACGGGGTCGAGTTCTTCCCACCCGGGGAGAATTGGTGAGGACACGCGTCACACTTTACGACGGAGTACACGGATCTCGCCGGCATCCCTTTGGCTCGGCGACCAGTTGACAGATTAGCGGAGCTATCATCACTTATTTTATGCTTTGGGCCATGTTGGGCCTTGGTTTAGTCCGTGTGTGGACAATTTTCTTTCAGTCATGGACCTTTTTTAGGCCAATTAGGCTTTATTTGTGTTTTGTAGGCTTGCTAGAGGCTAGGGGGGTTATTGGGCCACTTCTTGGTTCACTCCTCTAGCCCACTTGGGTTGTCCACTCTTCCCCCCCCCTGGGCCCACCTTGGGAGGCGCGCCCCACCTAGGGTTAGGGTTGGGGGCGGACCATTCCCTCCCCTCTTGGTGGGAGTGGCAGCCGCCCTTCCCCCTTGCCCTCTCCCTCTTTTGGCCGCCCCCCCCACCTTTCACTCCTAGAATCTAGGAGATTTGAATGCCTTCCTCGGTTGTGGCCGCCCCCCCCCCATCTCCTTTCCCCTTGGCTAGGGTTTAGACCTAGCATTTCCCCATCCCATATAAAAGACCTTGTATTTTCTTTTCAAAGGAATAATGAAGAATTTGATGCTTGTGTGTTCGTGTGGAGTGCCACATTGTGAAAAGGGGCGACCCCTTCCTCTTCCTCCTCCTTGAGGGTGCGACGCCCTCACCTCATCTCCAGTCCTTGGGTGCGACGCCCAGGGGTAGGAGATCTCCCCCAAGGGATTCCAACGCCAGCAGCCTTCATCCATCGTCCACGGCGACGAGTTCGGTGGAGCGACGGTGCACGCAGGATCGTCTTCCTCTTCCCCGGGCGTCCCTGTGCTGACAGCAGATTTGGTGTCTAGAGATCGGTCCGGTGCGTCCGCTTCCTGGCAGCGTCTCATCTAAGTTTCTTCACGACTTTCGTACCTCTTCCAGTCATCTTTCCAACCCCACCGGCCTTGGCCAAAAATTCCATCCACAGAGAAAGTTGTCTTTACAGACACTTTCATCGCTCTGTCTGCCTCCCTGGCAGTCTCACCTGTGATCCGAGACGACTTGGGTCACCGTTTGCATGCCTCTCCTTCCACCAAACCCCGCCAGTCCCTTCATAACATTTGTTCCCCTCCCAGTCACGAATCCAACCCCTCTGGTCTCGCCTTCAAACTCCATCGGGGTAAACTTTTGTCTTCAAGCACACTTTTAGTGCGCAATCCTGCGCTACAGTACCCGAGCGGGACTGTCAGCAGAGGGCCTCCAAAGGGGGTACCACTTCCCGTCCTCGGATCGATCCGCAACTTGGTAGGTCGACTCCTCACATCCCACCACACCTTCAGTAATCATCTCGGGCCGGAACTCCTTCTGTACCCTTGCGCCATCACCACCCCACCCACGGTCACAGATCAGACTGCCCTGAAGTGCTGTCTGTGCACCCCTGTTGTCACCCCCTTCGCACCCAATTCCTCCACAGGACCCCATCTGCCACCACTGCCCCTGGAGAGCCGCCCCTGTCAGCCTTCCACCAGAGAAGACGCCGCCACAAACGCTGTCCGGACGGCCGTGTACCAGCGCCATCTCTGCCTGCTGTCACAGGGACCAGCCAGCAACCTCTCGCCGGACCGACATCCCCCCGAGGCCGTAGCAGCAGCGTGGGCCTCCTCCATCCGGCTCGGCATCCCAGCAGTGCCCACGGTGACGTGGGCCTCTCCTCAAAGGCTACTACAGGAGCGATCGGCATTGCGAGGGTCGGCATCCGGCTTCATCCCCGACCTCGGCTGCTGCCCGTCAACCCGTGCGCCGGCCGCCCCGTGTGTAGTTGTGGTTGTAGCCTATTACCTCCCTGCGAGGAGTGGGCCCTTTTGATGTTTGTATTAGTTTTCTCACGCGTGTATCGGGGTGGTTGGACTCGGCCGGGGTTCCTTCCCCACGCCTAGGCGTGGAGGTACGTGTCTCGCTCCCGCCCGTAGTACTTGCTTATCACGTATATGATTGATTGTGCCGCGTGAGTGAGTGTAGGGTCTAGCTAGTTTCACTTATTACTGCTGGTTGAGAGAGACGAGAGCTGCCCCTTTTCCCTTGGCCCTAGTCGAGCACCGAGCTCGGACTAGACTCCCGTGTCGTCCAGCGGCTTCTCGCCCGTTGTGACCCCGTTGCGCCTCCCTCCGTGGGACGGCCGTGGTTCGGAGTTCTGTTGGGAGACGCCTCCGCCCGGAGGGATTTCACGTTAGTCGGTCACACCGGCTTGCCTTGTCTCGTGCGCGTGCTGGTCGCGTTCTTTAGCGTCCTAGGTTAGCTAGCGAGTCAGTTGTCCCGCATCATATGGCCAACCCACGGGATACCTCGGGAGACTTTCACTCCCTACAAGAGGCGATGATGGCCATTATGGCTAGGTTGGACCAATCCGATGCTAACTTTCGGACCTTCTCCGAGAATATGGATGGTCGCCTTAGGGCCATGGAGGGACGCATGGAAAACTCCGATAGGTCGGTCCAAGACCTCGTTGGGCGGTTAGATAGGATGTCACACGGGGACCCTCCTGGGGCAGCCCAAGGTCCACCCGCACCTCCTCCCGCGGGGGCCCAAGTCCCACCCGCTCCCATGGCCCAAGTCCAAGCCGCTCCCTCGGCCCAAAACCAGCCACCACTGGTTCCTCCACCCGCCCCTCCTCGGGTTCCCCAACTACCACACCGTGACCTTGGTCTCGAGGACTATGGGTCCGACAATGCCTACGAGGGGTATGGTCAACGCCGTCGTGGTTTTCAGCCACAACGAGATGAGGATGATGATCGGGTCCTTAAGACCGTGCGAGCGGATCCTCCCGCTTTTTACGGGTCTTTGGATCCGAAAGTCTACCTAGATTGGGAGTTTGGCATGGACCGTTATTTTGAATGGTATGATATGTCGGAGCGTCGAAGGGTCCGATTTGCCACCATGAAACTCATGGGGCAGGCACAAACCTATTGGAAGAATGTGGAGAGCCTGCTACTTCAACGGCTAGAACCCCCGATCGACACATGGGCCGAGATGAAGAATAAACTTCGGCAAAAGTACCTTCCTCCCACATACCGCCAGCGACTCATCGATAGATGGCAAAGTCTTAGCCAGGGAGACCGGTCCGTCTCCGAATACATCACGGAGTTTGATGAGTACTTTCTACGATGTGGTGTCACGGAGGAGAGTACCATGCCCGTGTCCCGCTTTCGAAGTGATTTGCGGCCACACTACCAGTATGAGCTTTTCCGCCGCAATGCCAAGACGTTGGAAGAGGCATATCAGGTTGCTCTCGAGATGGAGCAATTTGAGGGAGAGTTCGAGTCTAGCCATCGGTTGGGCCCCACCCCTCTCCGTAGTACCGAGCCCCGTCACTCTATAGGCCCACATCAGCAGCCTCCCATGGCTCGACCTCAGGAGCCCACCCGTCAGGAGCACTTCGCTCCACGGCCTCGCCCTCCTCCACCCCGGGATCTATTTCCATCCCAACCACTGGCACCCTTTGCCCGTCCCCCAGCTCCTATAGCCCGTCCTCTGGCACCGGCACCCCCTCCACTCTTGTCCAAGGCACCTACACCTCCCCCATTGTTGCCTACACCCCCTACCCGGCGGGATGATAAGGGTAAGGCCCCTCTTATCGGGGAGAGTAGTCGATCGCGAATACAATGTTTCCACTGTCACGGGTACGGCCACATTGCTAGTGAGTGTCCCGCTCGCACCACCCTAGCCTTAGGTGTTGGAGGATCCGCGCCTTCCGAGCTTGAGCATGTCAATTACGAGGCCGACGAGGCACTGGCCGATGAATACTATGCCATGGGGGAAGAGCTGGGCGACCCTTCGGCCGCCCAGGATGTCGCCACCTAGTGGGTTTGATGCTACCACCTTAGTCTAGAGTCGTGCATGAGTCAGTGTGCTTTCTTTGTGTGGTTTGTTTGTGTGGTGATTTTGAGTCGATTGTTTGCATGGTTTGCATTCGTGTGTCTGTGCATGGTGAGTCTGCATGTGTCTTGTGCAAGCTCGTTGTCGTTCTCTTATGAGTGTGAAGCGAGTCGACTCACTTGATGAGTATGGGATCGGTTCTACATCGATACCCAGATCAGTCACCTATAGGGACTCAGCGGTGATTCCTAGTGAGTCTTCGAGCTGTTTCCTTCCTTTTGAGAGTGCCCCTTCTGAGTGACCACCTTTAGCCATAGCAGTTTGCATATCGAGTATATATGGAATGAGCAGGTGCCGATCACTTGGAGTGGAGCATACCCGCGCTACTTGGCACGGTGACGGATCCGCCGGAGTACTCGAGCAGCCATACCCCTACTCGACGGGGTCGAGTTCCTCCCACCCGGGGAGAATTGATGAGGACATCAAGAGCTTATGAGTTGTATTTTGTGTATTGGCTTGGATTGGTGTGTATTATGGGTTGTATTGGCTTGAAGTGTATGTAATTTTTGATTTCTTTCATTTGGGCCATCCTTGTAAGGCTTATATCAAGCCAATGGGCCATTTGTTATGTCAAGTCCAAGGTTAGATTGCCATTGGTAGAGTCCATTAAGAGTGTTACTTCATATTGGGTCATTAGGCTTCAAATGGGTCATTAAGGCACTTAAGGCCCAAATTGGGTTCCACTCTCTCATGGGCCATCTAAGTGGGAGTGGCCCAAGTCTAGCATGATCTAATGGGAGGCTCTTGGCCCATGAATGGCCTTGGCCCATGGAAGGGGGCGCAAGGTTCCTTGTCTTATTAGGCATGGTAGTTGTGGTTTAGGTGGTGTTTGAATGGAATTAGTCCAAGGTTGAATGGAGATGGTCAAATTAGATTAAACAAATGTATTAAGTGTGTTATTCACATTGTATCTCATCCATTCACTCATCAACCCTTGATCCAAGGGCCTAGAATGGATTAGAAACCTAGCATATAAAACCTTGTATTTTCATATGAAATTCAATGAAAAAATCAGAAAATTGTTGAGTCTCTTGGAGCTTGGTGCGCCCCTCTCTCCTCCCCCTGCTGTTCTTCCACCTTCAACCCCAGATCTAGAGTGGTTCTACCTCCCTTCATCCCCTCTCAACCTCTGATCATCACCGGTGCCGCCGCCGCCGCCGTTCGTGCCGCCTTCGAGCCGCCACGGGATCAATTTCGGTGTTCTGTCTTGCTGGACAGAGGTGAAGCTCGGAAATTCCTCAAGTCAGCCACGAGTTCAGATAGACTTCACATCTTGAGGGTTGGTTCCTACCTTATATACCCTTCCCCAAAAAAAAATTCAGCTCCAAATTCCCCCGTTTCATATTGTTTCCACTTCATTCATTCCCCAAACGCAAATCAGATCTGTCTCTGTCTACAGTGATAGAACCTTTGAGTTCGTCCCCTTATACCACCCTTTTAAATTTGGTTAGACCTCCCAATTTAACTGGGAATTCGGTCCATTTTTCCCTACCTCCACAATTTTTATTAATTTTTTTGAGTCCTTTACCTATTTTTCAAAATTCATGTTCTACCGGAGCTACAGTACTTCCAGCCAGATCCCAGATCCGATCTTCCTCCAGTAAACAAATCATAGAAATTCATATACACATCCAAACGTGTCCAAACAAACTTTTCCATCTTCCCAACTCAACATCCTACAACTTTCATGAAGAAGTCGAAGTCTGAATCCAAGTTCTTCCTAGTGGTCAATGGCAGTTATCAGAGATCAGCTCTGCAGATCTGAGTGTTTAGTTACTGTACAACAGGGGGTTGTAAATTTCATAAGTCAAGATCAGCGAAGATCCAGGCCAGATCTCTAGGCCTACATTGAAGTAATTCGAGTCAGCTTTCCAACGGCGCTAATTTCGTGTCAATCCGACATCGGATCTGATCGCAGCATCCGTTCCCGTCCGAGCGCGCACTGAAAATCAGAAAGTGCAGGTCTGTGGCCGGTTTTTTCCGACCGGTGCCGAACGGAGCCGCCGGGCCTCTGGCCGGCGTTCCAGCGCGCCGCCATCCCAAGGAGAGACCCTCCGGGCATCCACCACTACAGCGGTGCCACCGGGTCCCACACGGCCCCTCCGGACAGCACGTGGGCCCCACCGTCACGTGTTCGGGTGTTGCCGAAATAGCGCGAGAAGCCGCCCGTCAACCCGAATTCGGTCCTCCCGGACCCCATTGTGTAGCCCTTTACGTCCCTGCGTGGAGTGGGCAGCGGCTTGCATTTCTGTAATATTGTGTAATATTGTTCCGGGAGTACGAGTTTCGGCCGGGTCCGTCGTCCCCACGCCGAGCGCGTGGAGGTATCGTATTCGCTCCTACACTTGGCATATCGCTTATTTCTATATATGCTTGTTTATGCCGCTGCTAGAGATCATGTGTAGGGGTATATAGCTCGCTTTATTTTCATATCACTGCTGCTGCGAGAGAGTGCGAGACCGTCCCGTGACCCGATCCGGGCACAAGTGAGAGCCGACCACCCTAGCTCACAGCCGGTTTCTCAACCGCGCACATCCGACGCTTCCCTAGTTAAGGGACGATCGCGAGCTTGTCGTGTCCTTGGTCCCGTCCCGCATCAGCCACAATCTCTCTGCAAACCTCGTATGCCTTGACATGGAAGGCTGCTGTCACGCCCTGAGCCTTTATTTCAGCGAAAGACTAACTCGAGGAATGCGAACAGCCGGTATGGTAAGCCTCTTGCAAGCAAGAACGATCAGAGTGCAAGACAATCACACACATAAATGTAATTGTATAGTATTTACTAAATCTTCAACTTTCATTAATGATCAAATCCACTATTTGATTACAACCTCTAATTCAACTTTCATCATGCTAGACTCAAGAAATAAGAAATTACATTGACTCGATCTAAACAATGTAAATTTTCTAAGTCTTCGGTCATTCTTTATTCACTCTCGGATCCGCTACTTGAACATTCTGAATCCAAACCCGACTCACTTCCATTTCTTGAAAAAGATTAGAAATAGGTAATGAGCACACTTGCCCAGTAGGTATCTTCGCATCAACATGAAGGCACTATTAAAGTAATTAATAATTTAGCTCTAGAGAATAAGGTAAAAATCATGCGAATGCGATCAATCACGCAATTAAACCAAAGTAACAAGACACTCATATAGGATAGAATGAGAGCAAGTATGAACTAGCAAGAATGTAATAAGAACATGATATTGGCCTTTCATGACCAAGAATGTATCGAGAATGTACTAGCAAGCCACATATTCATCACTCTGGTATCCTTTGCTTATGAGCAAGTACTTCGTAAATTTCTGTAGAATATCAAGCAAGTAAATCATGTACAAGAATGTCATGTCGTGCCGTGGATTTTCACTTATTTATAGAGAAAGTACTCCCAGCATAATGCGACGCCAGTAACATCATACCCCATGGTTTATAATAGTATGTTTCCGACAATCAGCCGAGGGGACTAGCATAGAGCCCTTGAACACAATCAGTGCCCGATCGCAT
Organism: Amorphophallus konjac; assembly: GCA_022559845.1. NCBI lineage: Eukaryota > Viridiplantae > Streptophyta > Magnoliopsida > Alismatales > Araceae > Amorphophallus > Amorphophallus konjac. The sequence goes on from CM040119.1 coordinate 248,474,966, forward strand.
CTTCAAGTATAAATCAAGCTTTTTTCACGCATGTAACAATAAAGTATGGCCAAGAATATACAATTCCAACAAGCTCTTGATAACAATAATTCAATGAATGAATGAATGATTTAATAAGAATCTTGAGAAATCAAGAATGACTTATACTATGTTATGCTTATGGAAATAAATCAGCAGCATAACGGTACGTTCTTTATCTTCCATTCATTATATTAGGTTTCTTGATCAATATGATAAGTTCTAGATCATCAATAGTCTATCTAGAAATCTTGAAATATCAACCCTTGGTCAAACCTCGGGTTTAAAATACTCAAGCAGTGTGACGGTCGTGTACTGGGCCGTTACATGATGTGACGCTCCAGTATTGGGCCGTTACATTAGTCTGAATCTGGAACCAAGAAATCGGACTCAGTTGAATGTGACGGTCGTATATTGGGCTGTTACTTGTGCTTGACGGTCCAATATAGAGCCGTTACACTACTGATAACCAGAAACATCGATAGTGTAATCTAATCCATGGGCTTTAATGGTACAACCAACTCGACGTCCTAGTGGGAATCCCAGGCTTGCGGAGAATTACGGAGGCATTGAAACAAGATTTTCTAGTCCATTGGAAGGAATATCCAATAGAGATGTCCTCATGTCCAAGAATAGTGTTCCTATAGTGCAAAGTGTGAACTAATGGACAACATACCGGAATATGTGCCATGTAATTAAGAATTGACTCTATAGATAGAAAGAGAATGTGTGGCAATGTAAAACCATGATAAAACTCCGTTCAATACATTTTTGGAAAAATCATGATTTAGATACAAAACTATAGAATTTCGGCACATGAAATTAACATAACTTAAAATAACTTAAGGCACATTAATCATGCAATTTGATTATGAATCAGTAACTAAACTTAAAGTCATGATAACAGGTCCAAACTTAGCTATCTAAGCTTATTTATAAGTGAACTTAACTGGTTATTATTCTGCCTCAGGTTGATAGAACACATGTGTCTGACGGTCTAGGATAGGCGCGTTACAGTGATTGTGACGGTTTATCGAGGGGCCATTATAGTAGTGTAACGCTCCTGTCAGGGTGCGTTAGAGACAACAGAACAGTTTGAACACAACAGATTGTGTGACGGTCTATCGTAAGGCCATTACAGTCATGTGACGGTCCTACCTTAATCCGTCAGAGCTTCTGCTAACCTCAATAGAAAAAAGATCTAAAGTTTCAACTTACATCATGTCTAAAAATCATATATAAACTTCCATTATGGTAAGATGAAGGTTAAACTAACAGCATGCATCGGTTTTCTGTGAATTTGACAAGAAAGTTCCTTTTTAACTTAGTTAGGGCTAAGACTACACATGTATGCATGACTTTACTAAAACATGAAATCCATGATCTATAGTGCATGAAATCAAACACAATCAGAGGGCTTTTATCCCTAACAAGATGTTTTTGCCAATCATGAGATAACCTACCTCTTAACTTGGCTTTAAGCTTCTAATTTAAATATGAAAATCGAGCCCTAGCTTTCCTTTTCCAGTGATTTTTCAGCAACTTCCTGCTACTCTATCCCTCCAACCTCTTGTCCTAATGACGTGAAATTTGGAGGTTAGGAAGATGAAACTATTGGGAACAAAAAGTTCTAAAGTATTGAGATCTAATTACCTCGTTTAGACGTCCTAATATCCTGATCTTCAGAGGACTTTCGTTTAGATTCCTGGGTAATTATGGTCGAACCAGCAACTTTGGATGCTTCAATCTCCTTGGTTGCTTGATCTCCTAGCACATAATTTGGAGAACTATTAGTCTAAAGTATATTAAACAAAAGGTTCTAAAGAACTTACCCGAAATTATGACTCCTTACCTTGATTCTTCACGAACCAAAAGTAAGTGTCGCTCAGTTCAGAACTAGGTCCTATTTATAGGGTTTTGGCTAGGGTTTGAAGATTAGATCGATTCTAGAGTCCTTAATTTGCCAGAACCTAATCCCTAAGAGTCCTTAGGAATATTATAACTCTTCTCAAGTCGATCTCTTGTAGATAAGATCCCAAAGTTCTAATCTTTTGTTCGTTCTTTCATTCACAGAACTGACAGAATGTAACGCATCCAGACTGGTGCGTTACATGGTTGTGGCGGTCACACGATAGACCGCTACATCCAATGTGCACAGAGTTCAACATTAATCAAACTCTTTTATTCGTTTATCTATATAATTATCTTATAAAAATGGTATTTATCCTTAAAATCCATGAATAGGCTAAATAACTTTCTAGAATATGGGCCAAACTTAATGGGCTTGGTCCTTAAACCTTTTAGATTTTGTTTAAATAGACTAGGTTAATTATTTTAACCTAATTGGGCCTTATAATGACTTATTAAATCAATAGTCTAATTATTAATTTATTTAGGCCTTTATAAATTCCAAAAAAATATTTTATAATTCAAAATTTATTTATATAAATTCTGGGGCACTACAGCTACGATGCCATATTAGGAGTAGATTGGCTTTGTGATCATTATGCCGACATAAATTATCGTAATAGGAGGATTTCTTTTCATAAACCGGATTCCCCAAAGTTTTCTTTCCTTGGCCTTAAGTATAGGAAGCATCCTACCTTTATTTCTTCTCTTCACGCCTGCAAACTCATCTCGCAAGGTTGTGAAGCTTTTCTTGCTTCCGTAGTTATTATCGAGTCGAAGGAAATTTTTATAGAAGAAATCCATGTCATAAAAGAATTTCTTGATGTCTTCCCTTCTGATCTACCCAGTCTACCACCCAAAAGGGAAGTCAATTTCTCTATTGAACTCACACCTGGAGCAGCACCTGTGTCAAAAGCTCCCTACATAATGTCCCTCACAGAGCTCAAAGAATTGAAGAAGAAACTGCAGGAGTTGATGGAGAAAGGCTTCATTCGACCAAGCACATCCCCTTGGGGTGCGCCGGTCCTATTTGTCAAAAAGAAGTATGGATCCCTCAGGCTATGCATCGATTATCGACAGTTAAATCAACTCACCATCAAAAATAAGTACCCACTACCACGAGTTGATGAGTTGTTCGACCAGATCTCCGGTGCGAAGTATTTCTCCAAGATTGACCTCAAGTCTGGCTATCATCAATTAAGGATTAAAGACGAGGATATTCACAAGACGGCTTTCCATAGCAGATACGGACATTATGAGTTCATGGTTATGCCGTTCGGGTTAACCAACGCCCCTGCAGCATTTATGTAACTCATGAACAATGTTTTCAGGCCGTATCTTGACCGATTATTGGTCGTATTCATTGATGAAATCCTTATTTATTCCAAGACAAAGGAAGAACATGAAGAACACCTAAGAATTACTTTGTAAACATTAAGAGAACATCAACTCTATGTAAAGCTTAGTAAATGTGAGTTATGGCTAAAGGAGGTTTCATTCCTTGGCCACTTTATCTATAAAGAAGGTATCGCAGTGGATCCTTCGAAGGTGGAAGTTGTAAAGAACTGGAGATGACCAAACACAGTGTCCGAAGTTCGGAGCTTCATTGGTCTGGTTGGTTATTATGGGCGGTTCATCAAAGATTTCTCCAAGATCTTCGTCCCTCTAAAAAGGCTTACTAGAAAAGAAAATCTCTTTGTATGGACTAAGGAGTATGAGGAGAGTTTCTTGACTCTCAAGGAACATCTCACCACTGCACCCGTTCTGGCACTGCCTGTTGAAGGTGGTGGATTTGAAGTATACACAGATGTATCAGGAATTGGCTTCAGGTGTGTCCTTATGTAACATGGAAAGGTCATTGGTTATGCTTCAAGGAAACTAAAGTGACACGAGGAAAATTATCCGGTTCATGATCTGGAGCTAGCTGCCGTTATATTCGCCTTAAAGATTTGGCGTCATTATCTTTATGGGGGAAAATTCATGTTATTTTCGGACCATAAAATTCTAAAATATCTTTTCTCTCAGAAAGAGCTAAATATGAGACAAAGGAGATGGCTGGAGTACCTCAATGATTTTGATTTCACCATCCAATACCATCCAGGCAAGGCAAATGCTGTAGCCGACGTGCTCAGCAGGAAACCAATGGGAATGTTATCAAGTCTCATGAAAGGTATGACTAATCTCACTGTTAAGTTTGCTCAGCTAAACCTAAACATTGATACGGAGAAAGAAGAATGTTTTATTGCCAATATCCGGTCACAACCTACACTAATAGAAGACCTGGTCAAGTTACAAGAGAATGACCCCACACTGATGGAGATCAAGGCTAATATTGATCAACGGCCAGATTTCTCTATCGTGACTGATGGAAGATTACTATTCTGAGGTCGGATCTATGTACCAGATCATGCCGATACTAAGAAACTGATCATGGAAGAAGCTCATAAATCAAGGTATGCCATTCACCCAGGTGCTACCAAAATGTACCAAGATCTAAAAGGGAACTTTTGGTGGCCCAATATGAAGATTGAAGTGGCGGACTACGTATCATGCTGCCTCACTTGTCAGCAACTTAAGATGGAACATCAAAGGTCCGCTGGAAAGTTACATCCCTTGGAAATTCTCGAGTGGAAATGGGAGAGTATAGGAATGGATTTCATCATGGGTCTACCAAAGTCAAGAGGTGGACATGATGGTATATGGGTGATCATCGACCGCCTGACCTAATCGGCTCACTTTCTACCTATTAAAAGTCGATGGTCCGTAGATGTTTTGGCTGTCTTGTACATAAAAGAAATTATTAAATTGCATGGTGTCCCTATTATCATAATTTCAGATCAAGACCCTCGATTCACATCTGAATTTTGGAAGGGTCTACAACACTCATTGGGGACCCGGTTGAATTTCAGCACTGCATTCCATCTACAAATTGATGGTCAAACTAAAAGAACCAATCAGGTGGTGGAAGATATGCTCCAGGCATGTGTAATTGATTTTGGTGGAAGTTGGCACGACCACTTGCCTTTGGTAGAGTTTGCCTACAATAATAGCTAACAATCTAGCATTCAAATGGCACCGTTTGAGGCACTTTATGGTAGGAGTTGCCGTTCACCTATATGTTGGAATGAGGTTGGAGAAAGACAACTTCTAGGCCCTGATCTTATTCGAGATACAACCGAGAAGGTGAAGCTGATTAGAGAAAGACTCCAGATGGCTCAAGATAGACAAAAGGCGTATGCTGATATCACGCGAAGAGACATGAAATTCCAAGTGGGTGATCATGTATTTCTCAAGGTTTTCCCAGGTCTTGGTATCCGAAGATTTGGCATCAAAGGCAAGCTTACTCTGAGATTCGTCGGCTCTTTTGAAATTCTTAAAATTTTTGGCGAGGTTGCTTATCGGCTAGCATTGCCTCCACAACTATCTGGCGTCCATGATGTATTTCATGTGTCCATGCTTAAGAGGTATGTCTATGACCCATTTCATGTTATAAGTCATGACAATATGGAGAAAGGATCTGACGTATGAGCAAAGACCACTCAAAATCCTAGCTCGAGAGGTACGTTAGCTTCGCAACAAGACTATTCCCATGATAAAGGTCCAATGGAATAAATGCCTGGAGGAAGAAGCCACATGGGAGACAGAAGAAGTTATGCACAAAAGATTTCCCGAACTATTCAACTATAAGTGTAATCACTCTCCACAAAACCCATACATTGAATTTGGGGACCAAATTCTCTTAAGTGGGGGAGGGTGTAGCAACCCTGATTTTTTTGGAATTATTAGTAATTAAATAAGATTATTAAAGTATCTAAAAATGAATTATGGGTTGATTAACTTAATTTAAAGACCCTATAGTAACCAAAGGGTATTGCCCACTTAAATTAGGCCCACAAACCAAATTTCAAGACCCTCTGGCCCAAGCCCATTACTAGAAACGTAATTTGGATAATTTATGATTTTAAAATGGGATATATATACCAATTAGGGGATAAATAGGAGATAATTAGAAAATCAAAAAATTTGGATTTAACCACAAGAACGCTGTTTATCGAGCAATCACATTCTCACAGAAGCGGTTTCTAACTAACCGCGACTATGTTCCGTGAAGGCAAGTTGAAGAAACGTGAAAAAATGAGATTTTTCCCAACCCAATCTCTTAGGTTCGATGCTATCTGGCATGTTAGCCTAGTCCAGGACTCTTGGGGATCGATCCTATCCCAAATTAGGACTCCTAGTTTGATCTAATCCATCAACCCTACTCAAACTCTATAAATAGAGCCCAGATTCGACCTACGTGAACCCTAGTTTGGAGCGCATGGATCAAAGGTAAGGAGACGTCATCTCAGTTAGGTTCTTTAGAAGTTTTTACTCTCCTTAGTTTTATCTAACTCCCCTCTAAATATCATGCTAGGAGGTCAAGCTGTTGGAGAGATAGAAGCCCCAAAGTTGTTGTTTCGATGTTTAACGTGTAGGAAATAGTGTCCGTCCGAGGAAGAACGTAAGATTAGAAGCCTTAATCAAGGTAATTTCAGGTTGAGTCTTTAGAAGAAGTCATTATCATTTATATCTTCTACCTATCCTCTAAATTTCATGAATTTAGGTTAAGGGGTTGAAAAGTTAGAAGGCCATGAAAACGCTAGTTCAACCCAGGACGCGCCAGAGCCTGCATCGACTCCAACCCAAAATTTGAAGTTTAGAGCCTTACCCAGAGGTAGGTTATCTCATAGATGGCTAAATTAACATGTTAGGAAGAAAATCCCTCTAGTTTTATGCAATTTCTTGATTTATATATAGCGTATTTCATATTTTACTTTCATTACGCATCTAGGTCATTTCTGCATGCATAACCTTGTACCCTTAATGGAAAAGATTATAATTTTTGGCTTAATCTATGCATCTCCATGATCCACATTGTTTAGCATGTTTTAACTCACAGTTGCCATGATTGTTATGCATTATATGCCTTAGAATAGGCCTGGCATATGTGATTTTGACCGTTCTATCTGACGGACAGAAGGCAGTTTCACAGAAACCACAACTACCTAGAAGCTGTTTTCAACCAACCGCAGCATTACTAAGTGGTTCCGTTCTAACCATGTTTCTTGTCGGTCTACAGTTCACCCTAAATAGCAGTCACATTGCCCTCTTTTGATTCCTAGTTAAATTATCTATTTGTTACATTTTATCCACAGGATTACCATGACTTATTCACCGTTATATTATGCATCCTTCATGCTAGTTTTCATGATCATCATGTGATGGAAACTTATTTTCATCATATGTTAATTTTTGGCCAAAACCGTATAGTCTTGTAATAAGCTATTTTAAATGTTGAGAAACACGTTATAATGATGTTTTGATCGCTGCTTTATCATGATATCACTCTCTCTTCTTAAGTCTTTCTTAAGTACATGACGCATATTTCGGTACGTGGCCATTGGTTACACTTTGCACTTATAGGCACACTCTCTTGGACTTGTGATCCTCTCCGTTGGATATTCCTTCCACCGGACTAGGTGATCTTATTTCAAGGCCTCCATAAGTCTCCGCGAGCCTGGGATTCTCACTAGGACGCCGAGCTGGTTGTACCCTCAAAGCCCAATGGATTAGAAAGCACTTGAGTTTTCTCGCATTTGTCCTGTTGTACTCTCGAATCGACTCTTTATAGTAGCGGTTCTGTCTCGACCGCGGCTTTATAAGAGCGCTTCTTGAAAGACCACATTCTTCTGGAATATGTCCTAACCCGTGGTTTGACCCAAGGGTTGGTTCTACTCTATTCCTAGATAGTCCTTGGATTATCTAGAGCCTAACATTATGTTTAATAAGCTATTGATAAATTATAGAAATTTAAGAATGTACCGTTATGCTGCCGAATTTTCTTCATGGCATGATATCTACTTAAATCATCCTTGATCTCATGCTTTCAACTTGGTGCATTCTTACCTTGATATTGTTATCGTGAAACTATTGTTGGAACCTTACATTATTGGCCGAGCTTTATTGTTATATCTCGTGGAAGTAGCTTGATTTATAACTTGAAGATGCGGATCGGGCACTGATTGTGTCTAAGGGCTCGACACTAGCTCCCTCGGCTAATTGCCGGAAACATGCTATAAACCACGAGGTATGATGAACACTAGCGTCGCATTGCACCGGGAGTACTTTTTTATAGATGAGTGAAAACCACGAGGCTTTACATGAAATTATATATTCTTGTTATATGACTTTCTAGTGCATAGCCTTTATGGTTATGAAAAGTACATTCTTATTACATGCTAGTACATTCTCGTTACATGAAAGGCCACTCTACTTTATATTCTTACTTGATCATGTTATCATTTTACAGGAACATTCATATCTCTATGATCTACGTCTTGCTACTTGTGTTATTACTTTGGTTTTATCGCATGTTTTTCATCGCATTTCATTTACATTACCTTCTAGAGCTAAAATGTTAATTACTTAGACATTGCCTTCATGTTGATACGAAGATACTTACTGGGCAAGTGTGCTCATTCCCTACTTTCCAATCTTTTCTGGAAATTCAAGTGTGTTGGATTCAGACTATGCTAGTGATGGGTCTGAGAGCAATGATTGATGATCAAGTGAAGACTTAGAATGTCATGAGTGTAGTCGAGTATTATGATGTATTTTCTATTTTACTTGAGTCTAGAGAATATTAATGTTAAATGAGTCAAGAGTCAACATTATGTAAACTTTTCGATTATTATTTAATACAGTTGGATTTTTGGTCAATTATTGTGCATTCCTCTTATGTGTGAATGTTTAACGCTCTAATTATCTTGATTGTGAGAGGCTTATCTTGCCGCCTACTCATGTCCCCGATATTACTTCCGCTGTACATATATCTCGGGACATGACAGAGGAGAAGCAATTAGTAGGTCCTGATATTGTCATGTCCCGAGATATGCAGCGGAATTAAGTCGGGAACGTAAACAGCCGACAAATAAAGCCTCAAGCTAGAATGACAATCAGAGCGCTATAACATTCACACATAGAAGAGTGAACACAATACCATATACTAAAAACTCAACTTTATTGAATAATAGTCAAAGTTTACAAATTGACATTTGACACTCTTGACATAGTAGTTCACTAGACTCAATAAAAAGAAAAATTACATAGACATGACTTTTATCTAACATAATGAACTCATGACGATCTAAGGCTTTGCTCATCCTTCATTCGCTCTCAGACCCGTCACTTGAGTACTCCGACTCTGAGCCACTAGAATTTCTTGAAAAAAATTGAAAAAGTAGGGAATGAGCGCACTCGCCTAGTAGGTATCTTCGTATCAATATGATGGCAATGTTAAAGTAATTAACATTTTAGCTCAATAGAAAGGCCAATAATGAAAATGTGATAAAACATGCGAAATAAAACCAAAGTAACCACAAGTATCCAGATAAGTGTAGAGATATGAGATATCAAGTAAATATGAGAGCATGATCAAGCAAGATTATAATATGGCCTTTCAATAACAAGAATGTACTTTTTATAACCTTGAAAAGGCTATGCACTAGAAAGTCATGTAACAAGAATGTACTAGCAAGCATGTAATTTCATAAGATAGCCTCGTGAATTTCACCCGTTTATAAAAAAAGTACTCCCAGTGTAATACAACGCCAGTATTCATCATACCCCATGGTTTACAACATGTTTTCGATAATCTGCCGAGGGGACTAGCGTGTAGCCCTTGGACACTGTCCGTGTCCTCTCTTACATCTTCAAGTTATAAATCAAGCTACTTCCACGAGAAATAACAAAGTCGGCCAATAATATCAAGTTCAAACAATAGCTTTATGACGAATATAACCAAGGTAAGAACATACCAAAATGAACAAGAGAGTTCAAGAGTGACTTAATAAGAAGGTTACACTACATGAGGAATCGGACAGCATAACGGTATATTCATTACTCTCTATAGTTCATTAATGACTTAAATAAGGTTTTCAAGTTCCAGACAATCAAAATGTCGTCTGGGACCATAATCATGAGATAATCAACCCCTTAGGACAGAACCTCGAGTTACGCAGGAAGTTGACAAAATGTGATTTATAGCGGAACGCTATCTTGAAGTAGCGGTCGAGCGGGAACCGCTATCTGGCAGTGCAAGGTAATACGTCAACGCAAGCAGAGAACTGGGTCGACATAATGTATACGCAGAATGAACGCGGTTCATTAAGGACCGCTATCATGAAGTAGCGGTCAAGTCTAGACCGCAATCAAGAGTGGAGTCGACGTAGAACAAGGAAAAGGTCGATTCAATAGGACAACTGGCAGAATGCTGTTCATGGACAACCGCTATATGAAGGTAGCGGTCGCCTTATGGCTGCGATCAGGACAGTCCACAGAAAACGTAGAATTCATGAAGTACTTTCTAGACTTTGGAGTTTTTAGAGTACAACCAGCTCGACGTGATGCGGGACGGGCACGGGGACCGACTCTACGTGATGCGGACCTCGGACTCTAAATGGAGACGCGACCAACAACATATGAATAGGAGAGACACTTCGGCCCGACACTAAGAGTTCCTATGGGCTATACGTTGCTAACAGAAATGTAAGCTAACTCGTCGTCCCAAGCGAGGGATAGCGTGGATCCGCGCGGTTGAGAAATCGGCAGAGTCAAGGGTGGTCGACTCACTTCCGTGCTCGGATGGAGCCACGGGATGGGTCACTCTCTCACTCACAGCGGTGACATGAACTCACGGGCTAGATTCCTATCGCACTCAGCAGTAGCCTATGATCATATACTAGCTAAGCAAAGTAATGCCAAGAAGTTCCGATCGTACCTCCACGCTCCAGGCGTGGGGAAGACAACCCCGGCCAAATCCAAACTCCCAGTTAAATAAGTGTTACTACAGTACAAAATTTTGACCCACTCTATGCAGGGAGGTAACAGGTCACAAGTGGGTCCCGGGAGTCTCGGGAAGTGGGTTGACGGGCAGCATCTTGATGTCGCTCCGTCGGTACCGAAACCGGCGTTTTGGTGCTGTCCGGACGGCGCGATCTACGGGTTCATGGGGCCTACGTGCTGCTCAGTCCTCTGGACCGGATGGGGTGGATCCCACTGTGATGGGGACCTCTGGTGGCACACTTCCCTGGACGACGATCGAGTTGGAACACCGGTCGGAGGCCGATCGGCTCCGATCTCCAAGTCGTGGAGTTGCTGCCCACGGATCTGTTGCTTCTGTTTTACCGCGTGTGATCCGGCGAGATATGTTGTTGCGTTCAGCACCAATGTCGGATCAGCACGAAACTAGCGCCATTGGAACGCTGACTCAAAATCCTTCGACCCTCTGTCACTCCAGAAAATTCATGGTGACTGTGCTTCTGATGGGGAATTTTAGCAGCGGATTGATCTCTGTTTCAGATTTGGCCGGATAGAAATGAACTTTCCTAAGAGTTGGTGTTGACCGCGAGGTAGACCTCCGAATCAGAAGATGAGCTCTTCATGATAGTTGTAGAGGGGAGAGAGAGAAAAACAGGGATAATTTTTATGGAGGGTTTGGTGGAGGTTTGGTTGGGGAAAGGTATTTTATACTACTGGGTGGTCGGATCTGGACAGTGGCAGGAAGAACTGAGCTGGGATATGAAGTGAATTTTTAGAAAATATGAACGAGATTCTAAATTCACAATAAAATTTGTGGACAAGGTAATAGATGGACAGAACCTCTAATAAAAATATCAAGTCATTTGGATCAATAAAAGGTGGGTTCATGAATGACCTATTGGGGTTCTGAAAATCTGGACAGACTGCGGGCAGATCTGGAAGAAGGTGGAAAATGAAAATGGAAAAATGGAAAATAAAAGCTAGAAGCTCCACCAATTTTTCTGGAACGTGGGAATGACCTCTTTAACTCACCCTGAAATTTGAGAGCAAGAAGAGCTCGTGGCTGGGAGCAAAAATTCCGGGAATGGCCTGTTGTCTCGCGATTGGCAGAAAATCGATGAAGGCGGTGGCGGTGCACCGGCGGCTCGATGGTGGCGGCGGCGGCGACGACGAACTCCACACCAGATAGATGAGGCTTCCCACCTCATATCACAGCCTTCCCAGCTGCAAGAAGAAGAGAGGAGAGAGAGAAAGGGGCGGCCCTTACTTGGAGCTCCAAGAAAATCTCTGAATTTTTATTCATTAATTGTAACAAAATGGGAATTACAAGCCTTTTATGTGAAATGCAAAATGACACAAGCTAACCCTAGATCTAGAATTGGGAGGGGTAAAGAGGGAGTCCACAATTTATTTCTCCCATGTGGTTTGGAACAAATAAAAAAAAGATTTCAAACCTATTAAACTATATTAAGTAGGGGGCGCCCCCTTGACTTCATGGCCTCCTTCTTGGACTTTTTTTATTCCTTGTCCCCCCCTTGGTCCAACTCTTCTAGAAGCCCACCTTGGAGGGTTGACTGACCCCACATGGGCCCAAGAGATGAGGTGGATCAATAGGAGAAGGGATGGGGGGGCCCGTGGGACCCAGGTGGTCCCAAATTACACATAAACCCCTATTACAATCCGAATAAAACACACATTACACACACAAAGTCTAAATAAATACTATAAATATCGAGACTCAAGGGGGAGTCTCCAGACTGTCTCCGAGCCAGATGGAAGCCGAGGTAGCCCGAGTGGTGCTCCGCGTACGGTACCGACGGCTCGCCAGTTCGTGCTTCTCGCTCGCTCTGGTGTCCGCACCACGATGTCTTAGTAGGAATCCTAGGCTCACGGAGTCTTACAGAGGCCTTGAAACAAGATAACCTAGTCCAGTAGAAGGAATATCCGACGGAGAGGCTGTAAGACCCATGAAGTCTGGATTTCTTATCGGATCAATTAATCGGAATTTCCCATGACTTCTTGTTATTTTTATGGGCTTTTTAGATGAATTATGCATGCAATTGCCATTCATACATAATGTTTATTGGAATTATGGGGCATTATCTTAATTTTGGTTTCTTTATAGCCTATTAGCAATCCAAGGTTTTATAACAAACAAAAGATAATCTAAACCTATTTTCACCCATGAGAGGAACCCCATGGTTCCCCCCTCCCCTCTCACGATCTTCTCTCTCCCCTCTAGTGTCCTCTCGACATGCTGCTCCACCCAGCCGCGGGCGGCTTGGAGGAGGAGGCCTCAGTGAGCTCCGGGCGACGATGGAGTGCTCGTGAGGCCGGGAAGATTGGTGGCTCGTGAGGTGATCGTCTTCCTTCCAGCGTGGGGAAGGTTTCGACGGGTGAAACGGCTTGATATTTGTGATTCCAAGTAGGGGAATGTTTTCTACCTTGCCTTGGCATTGTTCCCTATTGATTTAGAAGGTTATATGTATGTTATATAGCTAGTTTGATTCAAAAAAATGCATGTGGGTTGTTTTTCTTCAAACCCTTGTAAAGTGATCCATGAGCCTTGTTCTTAATGTTTTTGAAGCTAAAATGTTATAGAAATGATGTATGACAAAAGGGAACAGGTGTACTTCATGTAATCCCATCGATTTGATCGATTTGGGAGGGTTACAAATTGAATAGGGCATTTTTCGGATCATCTGGGCCGGTAGCAGTCCTTATAAGACTGCTACCAGGCCTTTGGAAGGGCTAGCGGCATACCCAGGGACCGTTTCTAGCGAGGCAGAGGCGGTGGGACCTTAGCGGTCATGGTGCGACCGCTACGGTCCAATAAGCGGTCATCCCATGACCGCTAATGGACCGTAGCGGTCCAGTAAGGACCGCTAGGCTCTCCAGCTAGGTTTTCCACCTTGTTTTATTCGGCTGTGTGTTTGGGGTTAAGCCGTTGATATTTTTGCATTCTATGATGGTTTATGACATGCTTTTGTGTTTCATTTGAGTTAGCTTCTTATTCCTATGTGATTGACCCACTAGTCGTAGCCCGACGACCTCTAGAGTCGGCCCACCTAGGAGAGGTGGTGGGGCAGTCCTGGTGTACGATTTTTAGGCTAGTTTTCGTGGGCCCCCTTGCTATGCAGTAGCGTCCGACTGGGGGGTAAACTAGCTAGAGGTCTGGCTCAAGGGATTGAGCTTGTGTGTGTGGACGTGGTCAGGGGCATTGGACTTGCGCTGACGGGCGCAACCCTAGCTAGTCCTTGTCTTTGGTTACTATTGCGGTGTCTCAGTTGCCGCATTCCAGGCGAGTGGTAGACACTCGAGACGCAGTATGGTCTCCCTTCTAGTGGTCTGGGTCTCCTATCACTTGGTTTGTAGAATTTTGACTCTAATGACGAACGAATGATTCTTGTGTTTAGTTATACGCTTTAATTAGCCTGATTTCAAGTGGCATTTATATTAAGCTGTATTTCTTTATTCATGTTCTTGCATAGCTCATATAAATGGATATAGTTGCTTGCCATTCTCATTATGTCATTTATCATGATCACTCACTTTTTCTTTGTTTTTAGCTATGAGGTAGGGTTTCGTGAGACCCCTACCGAGTCAATGAAATGAGACTCACCCTTCATTTTTCTGGTGAGGCACAATAGTCCGCAGGTTTCCCGCATGGTTTTGGCGGACAGTCTACGTAGCCAATAGTGGTTGGAACCGGGGTATGCCCCGTGTAGTTGTTCTCTTTTGATCTTGTGTAGTTATGGGCTTGTATCTTATACTTCTGGACTAATGTATGATAATATCACTCTGGTATTGTAACTTGCTTCAACTCACTATTATTATTCAATCAAATTGCGCGTGTAATTGTAGATCTTCATGCATTCCACACTCCACTTTCCAACCCTTTCGGAGCCTCGTCAGCTCTTGCGTGGCGTCCCTGGGTCCTTGGGTATCGGGTGTTCGGTTTCGAGAAACTGGGTCGTTACAGTTGGTATCAGAGTGTGGTTTTGTGGTGATGCATAAGGACCTAGAGTTACAATAGTCCAGAACAAGTACATGTACCACTAATTACTGGCCTAGGTTGTTTTTTGCAATTACTTATGTTTCCTTTTTTGGCATGTTTTCTTTCATGATTTAGAACTAATGGCGCCAAGGCGAAGGACTCGTTTCTAAGCTCGAGTGCCTATGGATGTTCATGGAGAAGAGAGCGGTTCATCACCTCCTCTAGTGAATGTTCGAGGTCAAGACCATGTTGATCCTGATATTGGTGAAGCCGTGTCTTCTCAAGGTGGTCGTGGTCGAGTTCTGAAGGAGTTCCTCTTGTTCCACCCACCTCAGTTTGAAGGGCAGCCTGATCCAGATGCAGCGAGGGCATGGCTGGACGCTATTGAGCGTGTTTTTTGCTCCATGGAGTGCACCGATGATGAAAAGGTAATGTTGGTTACTTTTCAGTTGCAAGGAGCAGCACTTGCTTGGTGGACCATAGAATGGGAAATGACATTCAAATCTCGTCCTCTTCGACTGATCGATTGGTGAGAGTTTGTCTCCTCTTTTGAGTGTACATATAGTCCGGCTTACCTCAGAATGGACAACATATACCAGTTTATGGAATTGGCCCAAGGTGAGATGTCAGTTTTGTAGTATCAAACTAAATTCATGGAATTAGGCCAATATGCTCCACATATCATGGCAAATGAAGGGCTGAAGACTCAGCAGTTTCTGCGTGGTTTGAGGCCAGAGTTGAGGCAACCCCTTATTGCAACCAGAGTGGTAGATTTGGACATGGCTTATCAAGCAGTGGCAGCATTAGAGTTGGATATGGCAAGAACTCAAGGGCGGACCCAAGTGGGGCCAATGCAGCAGCATCAGAAGTCGAGTGGTCAGTCCAGTGTGCCAAGGGTGCCATTTTCTGTTCCTTCCACCAGTGGATCTTCCTCCTTGAAGTCAAAATTAAGACGAATGTTCAGGAAGTCTAAGAAGCAAAACGACTGCCAAGCTTCAGCTGGTAGTGTGCAGCAACCTGCATCTTCTCAGCAACAGGGATTAGCCGGAAGTCAGCCTAAAGCATGTCCCTGATGCGGTGAGAGCCATCTGGGTAGACGGTGCACCATGCCAGTGGTTTGTTTCTGGTGCGATCAGGTAGGACATGTGGTGCGTGATTGTCCGACGTGGCCTAAACAGCCTGTTCAGTTTCCACAGCCACAGTAGTTCCGACCTCCACCACCACAGTAGCTGCAGTAGTTTTCACAGGCATCATCGCAGCAGTCTAAGGTAGGGGGGAAGAAACCTCATGGAAGGGTTATGCATATGACTAATACTGAGGCGGTTGCATCACATCTAGTGGAAGGTACTATTATGATTTATGGTCTTGCGACACGTGTTTTATTCGACTCTGGTGCTTCTCATTCCTTTATTTCTGAAGATTTTTTTGCTTGCATTGAGGAGCCGACTTCAGAGTTATCTTGTGAGTTGATTGTGGAATTACCTATTGGAGAGATCATGTTCACACCTTTTTGTCTTGATAAGACCCTAGTGGTAATTGGGAATCAGCAGTTGCCTGCTAGATTGTATGCTTTACAGTTGGTTGATTACGATGTTATTCTGGGCATGGATTAGCTAGAGGATTTTGGTGCTGTGGTTGATTGCAAAACTAAGAAAATTTATTTTCAGCCATCTGGGGGAGCAGCATTTTATTTTCAAGGTATTCAATCTCGTTCTCCTCGCTTGTTTTTTTTTGCTATTCAAGCCCGTAGGCTACTTGATGCTGGTTGCCAGGGATTCCTTGCTTCTATGGTTACAATTGAGGCACCACATCAGGACTTAGATGATATTCATGTGGTTTTTGAATTTCCTGATGTTTTCCCTAATGAGTTGCCAGGCTTACCTCCGCAGCGATAGATAGAGTTCGTGATTGAAGTAATTCCAGGTATGGCGCCGTTATCAAAGGCACCCTACCATATGGCTCCTGCAGAATTGAGGGAGTTAAGGGCACAGTTGCAAGAATTATTGGAAAACGGCTATATTCATCCTAGCTTTTCCCCGTGGAGTGCTCCTGCGTTATTTGTAAAGAAGAAAGATGGAAGCCTGAGGCTATGTATTGATTATAGGCAATTGAACCATGTAACTATCAAGAATAAGTATCCTCTGCCCAGGATCGATGATTTATTTGACCAACTTCAGTCAGCATGTGTCTTTTCTCATATTGATCTCCGATCTGGCTATTATCAATTGCGGATCAGGGATTCTGACGTGGAGAAGACTACCATTAGTACAAGGTATGGTCATTATGAATTTTTGGTTATGCCGTTCGGGCTAACCAATGCACCTGCAGCGTTCATGGATATGATGCATCGGGTGTTTCGTCCATATTTGGACCAATTTATGATGGTCTTTGTGGATGATATCTTGATTTATTCTGCTTCTAAAGATGAGCATGTTCAACATTTGAGAATTATGTTACAGACCTTACGAGATCACCAGCTGTATGCAAAATTCAGCAAGTGTGAGTTCTGGCTTCGAGAGATTCATTTTCAGGGCCATGTAATTTCTAGTCAAGGGATGGCGGTTGACCCAACAAAAATTATGTCACGCCCTGAGCCTTTATCACAGCGGAAGACTAACTTGGGGAGCGTGAACAGCCGGTAGGGTAAACCTCTTGCGAGCAAGAACGATCAGAGCGCGAGACAATCACACACATAAATGCAATTGCACAGTATTTAATCAAACTCCAACTTTATTTCATAGATAATCAAAGTATTCTTTTACAACAATCTCTTTATCATTCTACTAGACTCAAGAAAATAGGGAAATTACATAGACTCGATCTAAACAATTGAAACTTCCTAAGTCTTCACTCATTCTTTAATCCCTCTTGGATCCGCTACTTGAACATTCCGAATCAGAACCTGATTCACTATCATTTCCTGAAAAAGATTAAAAATAGGTAATGAGCACACTTGCCCAGTAGGTATCTTCGCATCAACATGAAGGCACCATTAAAGTAATTAACATTTTTGCTCTAGAGAAATAAGGCAAAATCATGCGAATGCGATCAATCACTCGATTAAACCAAAGTAACAAGATAATCATTTAAGATAGAATGAACTTGCATGAATATGACAAGAACATGAGATTGGCCTTTCATGAACAAGAATGTAACGAGAATGTACTAGCAAGCCACATAATCAACACTCCAGCATCTTTTGCTTATGAGCAAGTGCTTCGTGAATTTCTGTGGAATATCAAGTAAGAAAGTTAAGTATAATAGTTAATCATGCTACACCGTGTTGTGGATTTTCATTTCACGAGCCGTGGATAATTCACTTATTTATAAAGAAAGTACTCCCAGCGCAATGCGACGCCAGTAGCATCATATCCCATGGTTTAAAAAATAGTATGTTTCTGACAATCAGCCGAGGGGACTAGCATAGAGCCCTTGAACACAATCAGTGCTCGATCGCATCTTCAAGTATAAATCAAGCTTTTTCCACGCATGACAATAAAGTATGGCCAAGAGTGTACAATTCAATAATTCATGATAACAATAATCAATGAATGGATGCTTCAATATTAGAATACAAGAGTCAAGAAAAAGATTTTTAAACAATGTCATGCTCATAGAAATAAATTGATAGCATAACGGTACATTCTTTTCTCTTTCCACTCTATTAAGTTTCTTGATCAATATTATAAGTTCTAGACTATCATTAGTCCATCTAGAACTTTTGGAATATCAACCCTTGGGTCAAACCTTGGGTTAAGAACTTAAGCAATGTGACGGTCGTTTACTGGGCCGTTACATCATGTAGCGCACTAGTAGTGGGCCGTTACAATGATCCGAGTCCAGAACAATAAAAATAGACTCAGTGAAAGGTGACGGTCATGCTTAGGGTCGTTACATTGTGTGACGGTCCCGGATGAAGCCGTTACACTAGTCTGAATCTCGAATCTAGAATTCAAACTCAGATGAATGTGACGGTCTTTTATTGGGCTGTTACGTGTGCCTGACGGTAGTCCAACACAGAGCCGTTACATTACTGATAATCAGAGAACATCGATAGTGTAGTCTAATCAATGGGTTTTAATGGTACAACCAACTCGGCGTCCTAGTGGGAATCCCAGGCTCGCGGAGAATTACGGAGGCCTTGAAACAAGATTTCCTATTCCATTGGAAGGAATATCCAATAGAGAGGTCATCATATCCAATAATAATGTTCCTATAGTGCAAAGTGTAAACTAATGGACAACATATCGGAATATGTGCCATGTACTTATAGAAACGACTCTATTGGTAGAGAAAGAATATGTAACAACGTGAAACCAAAATAAACTCCATCAATACAACATTTGGAAAATCATGTTTTTAATTACAAAGCTATAGAGTTTTGGACTCATAAAATTAACATAACTTAAAATAGCTCAAGATACTTAACTCATGCAAATTCCAATATGAACCAGCAAGTAAACTTAAAATCAAGATAACAGGTCAAAACTTAGATATCTAGGTTTAATTATAAGTAAACTTAATTGGTAACTATTCTGTCATGGGCTGACGGAATACAGAGTGTAACGGTCTAACAGGAGAGCGTCACAGTGATTGTGACGGTCAATCGAGGGGCCGTTACAGTGACGTAACGCTCCTATCCTTGTGCGTTAGAGACAACAGTGAAGTAAAAACATAACAGAGTGTGTGACTGTCGGTCGTAAGGCCGTTATATCATTGTGACGGTCCTACCCTGATCCATCAGAGCCTCTGCTGACAGTAATAAATAATAATGACCTAAGTTTTAACTCATATCATGTCTGAAAATCATACATATAACTTCCCACATGATAGAATGAAAGCTAAGCTAATGATATGCATGGGTTCTTTGTGAATTTGACAAGAATTTTCCTTTTTAATGTAGTTAGGGCTAAGAATAAGTATGTATGCATGATTCTACTAAAACAGAAATTCATGAGTTAAAGTGCATGTAATCAAGCAAAATCAGAGGGCTTTTATCCTTAACATGTTGTTTTTGTCGTTCATGAGATAACCTACCTCTTATCTTGGCTTTAAACTGCTAATTTAGGGTTGAAAAACGTGCCCTAGCTCTCCTCTTACTGTGACTTTTCAGCAACTTCCTTGGGCTCTAACTCCTCGACCTCTTGACCTAAAGACGTGAAATTTTGAGAGTAGTTAGTCTAAAGTATTGTATACAAAATCTTCTAAAGAACTTACCCGAGATTACGACTTCTTACCTTGATTCTTTACGGCCCAAAAGTAAGTGTCGCTCAGTTCAGAACTGGGTTCTATTTATAGGGTTTTAGCTAGGGTTTGAAGATTAGATCGATTCTAGAGTCCTTAATTCATCAAAACCTGATCTCTAAGAGTCCCTAGTAACTTATCATGTCCTTCTAGTTAGGTCTCTTGTAGATAGGGTTCAAAAATCTAATCTTTTTGGGAGTTCTTTGTCTTACAGAACTCGCAGTACGTAACGGTCATGTCCAGGCGCATTACCTGGCTGTGACGGTCGCCTGATGGACCGTTACAGTCAACGTGTATAGAGTTCTAAATCAATAAAACTCTTTTGTTCATTTTCCCTATAATTATCTTAGATAAATAGTATTTATCTTATAAATCCGTGAATAACCTAATTATCCTTCTAGAATATGGGCCAAACTTAATGGGCTTGGTCCATTAACCTTTTGGATAATCATTAAATATGCTAGGTCAACTATTTAACCTAATTGGGTCATATAATGACTTATTAATCTAACAATCCCTTCATAAATTTATTTAAGCCTTTATAATTTAAAAAAAAATTATTTTAATATTCAAAAATTATATATCTAAATTCTGGGGCACTACACCCTCCCCCACTTAGAAGAATTTGGTCCCCAAATTTAAATATATGGATTTCGGAGAGGGTACTTACAGTTAAATAATTCTGGAAATCTTTTCCGCATAGCTGCTTCGGTTTCCCACGTTGCTTCATATGGCCATGTTTCCTTCCATTGAATCTTGACCATAGGAATAACTTTATTTCTTAATTGACGCACTTCTCGTTCCCGAATCTTCATTGACGTTTGTTCGTACGTCAAGTCCTTCTGAATCTCCAGATTGTCATAAGTGATAACATGGTCAGGATCGTATACATACTTTTTCAGCATGGAGGCGTGAAATACGTCATGAACTCCTGCTAATTGTGGAGGTAAAGCCAATCTATAAGCCACTTCACCAACCCTTTCAAGAATTTCAAATGGGCCAATGAATCTTGGAGTTAGCTTTCCTTTGATGCCAAATCTTCGAATACCACGACCCGGAGAAACCTTCAAGTATACATGATCTCCAACCTGAAATTTCAAGTCACGTCTTCGATTGTCGGCATAAGATTTTTGCCTATCTTGCGCCATTTTCATTCTTTCCTGAATGAGCTTGGTTTTCTCTGTAGAATCCCTGATAAGGTGAGGGCTTAGAAATTGCTTTTCCCCTATTTCATTCCAACATATTGGTGATCGACAACTTTTTCCATACTAGGCTTCAAAAGGTGCCATTTGTATGCTTGCTTGATAACTATTGTTATATGCAAATTCTACCAGAGGCAAGTGATCATGCCAACTTCCTCCAAAATCGATAACACAGGCCCTGAGCATGTCTTCTACCACCTGATTTATTCTTTCTGTTTGACCATCAGTTTGTGAATGAAAAGCTGTGCTAAAATTCAATCTAGTCCCTAGTGAATGTTGTAGGCCCTTCCAGATTTGTGATGTAAATCAGAGATCTCTATCTGATACATTAGTGACAGGGACACCATGTAACTTGACGATTTCTTTTATGTATAAAGCAGTCAGGATATCCACGGACCATCGACTCTTGATTGGTATGAAATGTGCAGATTTTGTCAATCGGTCTATGATTACCCATATGCCGTCGTGTCCACCTCTTGTCTTAGGTAAACCCATAATGAAGTCCATCCCTATACTCTCCCATTTCCATTCGGGAATATTCAAGGGATGTAATTTACCTGCAGGTCTAAAATGTTCGGCTTTAACTTGTTGACAAGTTAGACAACGAGACACGAAATCAGCTATCTCTCTCTTCATATTGGGCCACCAGAAACTTCATTTTAGATCTTGATACATCTTTGTGCCTCCTGGATGAATGGAGTACTTGGACTTATGTGCTTCATCTAGGATCAGTTTCTTTGTAGCCTCATGATCTGGTATACATATTCAGCCCTTGAATAACAATCTTCCATCTTCGGAAATATAAAAATCTGGCCTTTGTTCAATGTTGGCCTTAATTTCTAGTAGAACTAGATCATCATCTTGTAACTTGGCCAGATCCTTTGCTAATGTAGGTTGAGCTCGAATATTAGCTACGAAACGATCTTCTTCCTTTTTGTCAATATCTTAGTTCAATTGAGCAAATTGAGGAACAAGGTCGGTTACACTAATCATAAGACTTGATAGCATACTCATTGGTTTCCTGCTGAGTGCATCTGCTACAGCATTTGCCTTGCCAGGATGATATTGAATGGCAAAATCAAAGTCCTTGAGATATTCTAACCACCTCCTTTGCCTCATGTTAAGCTCTTTTTGAGAGAATAAATATTTCAAGCTCTTGTGGTCTGTGTAGACCGTAAACTTCTCTCCATAAAGATAATGACGCCAAATTTTCAAGGCAAAAATAACTGCTGCCAATTCTAAGTCATGCACAGGATAGTTTTCCTCGTGCCTTTTCAATTGTCTTGAAGAATAGCATATTACCTTTCCATTTTGCATGAGGACACATCCTAACCCAATACCCGACGCATATGTATATACTTCAAATCCACCATCCTCCATTGGTAGTGATAGAATAGGAGCTGTTGTAAGGTGATTCTTAAGGTTTTGAAAGCTCATTTCACAGTCCTTTGACTAGACAAAAGGATTTTCTTTTCTTGTAAGTCTAGTTAAAGGAACCGTAATTTTCGAGAAGTCTTTAATGAATCTTCTATAGTAACCAGCTAGACCTAGAAAACTTCTTACTTCAGATACAGTCGTTAGCCGACTCCAATTCTTGAAAGCTTCTACCTTAGAAGGATCCACAACAATACCTTCTTTTGAAATAATGTGGCCTAGGAATGAGACTTTCTCGAGCCAGAATTCACACTTATTGAGTTTGGCATAAAGCTTATGTTCTTTAAGTGTTTGCAAAGCTATTTTCAAATGTTGTTCATGTTCCTCTTTTATCTTGGAATATATCAAAATATCATCAATGAAGACGATGATGAACTGGTCCAGATATGGCTGGAAAACACTGTTCATAAGTTGCATGAATGCTACTGGGGCATTTGTTAACCCAAACGGCATCACCACGAATTCATAGTGGCCATAACGACTTCGAAAAGTTGATTTATAAATATCTTCTTCTTTGATTCTAAGCTGATGATAACCTGATCTGAGGTCAATCTTAGAGAAGTATTCTACTCCCGAAAGCTGATCGAAGAGCTCATCAATACGCGGCAACGGATACTTATTTTTAATTGTAAGCTGATTCAGTCGCCGGTAATCGATGCATAGCCTGAGAGAACTATCCTTCTTTCTGACAAATAAAATCGGCGCACCCCAAGGGGATGTGCTAGGTCTGATGAAACCCTTGTCTAGTAGTTCATGCAACTGCCTTTTCAATTCCTTGAGTTCTATGGGGGACATCCTGTAAGGGGCTATAGAAACATGTGTTGCTCCTGGAATGAGTTCAATAGTGAAGTTCACTTCCCTTTCGGGTGATAAACTAGGTAGTTCGGATGGGAATACATCTGGAAACTCATTTACAATAGGGATGTCTGCTATGATAATCTCCTTGGACTCTGAAATAATGACAGAAGCAAGGAAAGCTTCACATCCTCGCGAGATAAGTTTACAAGTGTGAAGTGAGGATACAATGGTGGGGTGTTTCTTGTATTTGATGCCAAGAAAAGAGAATCTTGGAAGATCGGCCTTTCGAAAAGATATAATCCTATTTCGGCAATTGATATAAGCATCGTGGTCTACAAGACAATCGACCCCTAAAATGGCATCATAACCTTTCATGTCAAGGCATACTAATTTTGCGGGGAGATTATGACCTTCTACTATCTCTTCGCTCTCAGGATAATAGTCGGTAAGTTTTGTTCCAGAACCTAAGGGTGTGGAAATAGCGAGATCTGAAGATAAGGGAACTGCTGTGATTGACAATGTTTTTGCAAAGGTAGTGGAAATAAAAGAATGAGAGGCACCAGTATCAAATAGCACAAATGCAGGGCGAGAACAAATTTGAAGAGTACCTTCCATAAGCCCATCATCCCTGGGCGCTTCCTCTTCTTCTAAGACGGCATTAAGGTGAGCCTACTTCCTACGTCCTCCAGATGACTGGTCCTTCATAAGGGGGCAATCCGGCATGCGATGCTCCCTGCTCCCACAACGTAAACAAGCACCAAGGCGCTTCCAACACTCCTTAGCCGAATGGCCGAATTTTTCACAAAATGTGCAAGCCGTGGCGACCTGCTCCTTCTCTTCCTTGACTTTCTTTTGCTTGTGGGAACTTCTACCGTTCCCACTCCTAGATCTTTTCTTATTATCACGACTTTTGTAGGGTTCCGTGATACTAAATTTCTCCTTCTTATGACGCTGATCCGAACGTTGGCTTGATTCTTCTCCTTTACCTTTTAACTTGTCGACCTTTTCTAAGGTCCTTTCACACAAATATGCTCGCTGGACCATCTCTGCATAAGTACAGATGTTTTGGGTCCCGAGCTGTTGAATGAAGCCGAGTCGTAACCCGTGCATAAACCGATTTGCCTTGAGTAGATCGGTGCTGATAAGGTGCGGTGCGTAAGGTGCAAGTCTCGAGAACTGAAGCTCATACTCTGCCACCGACATCATTCCTTGCCGAAGGGCGGCAAACTCCATAGCCTTCCTTTCCTTTACATGCTCAGAAAAGTACTTGGCACGGAATAAAGTAAGAAAACCCTCCCATTTATGAGGTGCATTGGCCGGAGGTGCTGGAACCGATTTCCACCATGTGCGAGCATCTTTGTTAGGTTGAAAGGTTGCAAGTCACACCTTCTCTGGATTGGTGCATTGGATAACATCAAATATGCGATTCATCTCGTCTATCCAATTCTCTGCCTCATCGGGATTAGAAGATCTATAGAATCGCGGAGGATTCAAACTCCGAAAATTGTGATGTAGGTCACCAGCCCTTGCCCCTACACCACCTTGTGCTATAGTTTGTAATGCCTGAGTAAGGCCGGCAACTGTTTGTTGCATACCATCCCAATCTACACGATGAGCCATTTGTAAAATAAGGTACCTGAGAGAGAAAAATAGCAATTTGTTATTTCTCATGAAAATCAACCTTAAAGTTAATTAATTATCTTATCCCGGGCTCTACCCAATTCTCACATGGGTATGGAAATTTCTTCGTTAGTTCATAGGTAGGGGTCCTTAAACCTTGGACTTATCCTATGACATGATTCCTTTTCCTAAGTCCTGAGACTTAGGCTCTAATACCAACTTAACTGTCATGCCCCGAGCCTTTATTACAGCGGAAGACTAACTCGGGAGCGCGAACAGCCGGCATGGTAAGCCTCTTGCGAGCAAGAATGATCAGAGCGCGAGACAATCACACACATAAATGCAATTACGCAGTATTTAATCAAACTCCAACTTTATTTCATAGATAATCAAAGTGTTCTTTTACAACAATCTCTTTATCATTCTACTAGACTCAAGAAAATAGGGAAATTACATAGACTCGATCTAAACAATTGAAACTTCCTAAGTCTTCACTCATTCTTTAATCCCTCTCGGATCCGCTACTTGAACATTCCGAATCTGAACCCGATTCACTATCATTTCCTAAAAAAGATTGGAAATAGGTAATGCGCACACTTGCCTAGTAGGTATCTTCGCATCAACATGAAGGCACTATTAAAGTAATTAACATTTTTGCTCTAGAGAAATAAGGTAAAATCATGCGAATGCGATCAATCACTCGATTAAACCAAAGTAACAAGATAATCATTTAAGATAGAATGAACTAGCATGAATATGACAAGAACATGAGATTGGCCTTTCATGAACAAGAATGTAACGAGAATGTACTAGCAAGCCACATAATCAACACTCCAGCATCTTTTGCTTATGAGCAAGTGCCTCGTGAATTTATGTGGAATATCAAGCAAGAAAGTTATGTATAAGAGTTAATCATGCTGCACCATGTTGTGGATTTTCACTTCACGAGCCGTGGATAATTCACTTATTTATAAAGAAAGTACTCCCAGCGCAATGCGACACCAGTAGCATCATACCCCATGGTTTATAAAATAGTATGTTTCCGACAATCAGCCGAGGGGACTAGCATAGAGCCCTTGAACACAATCAGTGCTCGATCGCATCTTCAAGTATAAATCAATCTTTTTCCACGCATGACAATAAAGTATGGCCAAGAGTATACAATTCAATAATTCATGATAACAATAATCAATGAATGGATGCTTCAATATTAGAATACAAGAGTCAAGAAAAGATTTTTAAACAATGTCATGCTCATAGAAATAAATTGATAGCATAACGGTACATTCTTTTCTCTTTCCACTCTATTAAGTTTCTTGATCAATATTATAAGTTCTAGACTATCATTAGTCCATCTAGAACCTTTGGAATATCAACCCTTGGGTCAAACCTTGGGTTAAGAACTTAAGCAATGTGACGGTCATTTACTGGGCCGTTACATCATGTAACGCACCAGTAGTGGGCCGTTACAATGATCCGAGTACAGAACAATAAAAATAGACTCAGAGAAAGGTGACGGTCATGCCTAAGGCCGTTACATTATGTGACGGTCTCGGATGAAGCCGTTACACTAGTTTGAATCCCGAATCCAGAATTCAAACTCAGATGAATGTGACGGTCTTTTATTGGGCCGTTACGTGTGCCTGACGGTCCAACACAGAGCCGTTACATTACTGATAATCAGAGAACATCGATAGTGTAGTCTAATCAATGGACTTTAATGGTACAACCAACTCGGCGTCCTAGTGGGAATCCTAGGCTCGCGGAGAATTACGGTGGCCTTGAAACAATATTTCCTAGTCCATTGGAAGGAATATCCAATAGAGAGGTCCTCATGTCCAAGAATAATGTTCATATAGTGCAAAGTGTAAACTAATGGACAACATACCAGAATATGTGCCATGTACTTATAGAAACGACTCTATTGGTAGAGAAAGAATATGTAACAACGTGAAACCAAAATAAACTCCGTCAATACAACATTTGGAAAATCATGTTTTTAATTACAAAGCTATAGAGTTTTGGACTCATAAAATTAACATAACTTAAAATAGCTCAAAATGCTTAACTCATGCAAATTCCAATATGAACCAGCAAGTAAACTTAAAATCATGATAACAGGCCAAAACTTACCTATCTAGGTTTAATTATAAGTAAACGTAATTGGTAACTATTCTGTCATGGGCTGACAGAACATAGAGTGTAACGGTCTAATAGGAGAGTGTCACAGTGATTGTGACGGTCTATCGAGGGGCCGTTACAGTGACGTAACGCTCCTATCCTGGTGCGTTAGAGACAACAGTGAAGTAAAAACATAACAGAGTGTGTTACGGTCAGTCGTAAGGCCGTTATATCATTGTGACGGTCCTACCCTGATCCGTGAGAGCCTCTGCTGAAAGCAATAAATAACAATGACCTAAGTTTTAACTCACATCATGTCTGAAAATCATACATATAACTTCCCACATGATAGAATGAAAGCTAAGCTAATGATATGCATGGGTTCTTTGTGAATTTGACAAGAATTTTCCTTTTTAATGTAGTTAGGGCTAAGAATAAGTATGCATGCATGATTCTACTAAAACATGCAATTCATGAGCTAAAGTGCATGTAATCAAGCAAAATCAGAGGGCTTTTATCCTTAACATGTTATTTTTTTCGTTCATGAGATAACCTACCTCTTATCTTGGCTTTAAACTTCCAATTTAGGGTTGAAAAATGTGCCCTAGCTCTCCTCTTCCTGTGACTTTTCAGCAACTTCCTTGGGCTCTAACTCCTCGACCTCTTGACCTAAAGACTTGAGCTTTTGAGAGTAGTTAGTCTAAAGTATTGTATATAAAATCTTCTAAAGAACTTACCCGAGATTACGACTTCTTACCTTGATTCTTTACGGCCCAAAAGTAAGGGTCGCTCAGTTCAGAACTGGGTTCTATTTTTAGGGTTTTAGCTAGGGTTTGAAGATTAGATCGATTCTAGAGTCCTTAATTCATCAAAACCTGATCTCTAAGAGTCCCTAGTAACTTATCATGTCCTTCTAGTTAGGTCTCTTGTAGATAAGGTTCAAAAATTCTAATCTTTTTGGGAGTTCTTCATCTTACGGAACTCGCAGTACATAACGATCATGTCCAGGCGCGTTACCTGGCTGTGACAGTCGCCCGATGGACCGTTACAGTCAACGTGTATAGAGTTCTAAATCAATAAAACTCTTTTGTTCATTTTTCCTTATAATTATCTTAGATAAATAGTATTTATCTTATAAATCCGTGAATAAGCTAATTATCCTTCTAGAATATGGGCCAAACTTAATGGGCTTAGTCCATTAACCTTTTGGATAATCATTAAATATGCTAGGTCAACTATTTAACCTAATTGGGCCCTATAATGACTTATTAATCTAACAATCCCTTCATTAATTAATTTAAGCCTTTATAATTTAAAAAAAATTATTTTAATATTCAAAAATTATATATCTAAATTCTAGGGCACTACAAATTGAGGCCATGCTTCATTGGCAAAGGCTGAGATCTGTGACAAAATTTAGAAGCTTTTTGGGTCTTGCTGGATATTACAGAAGGTTCATTCAAGACTTTGAACGGATTGCCGCGCCGATGACTAAATTGACTTGGAAGGATGTACCATTTGAATGGTCTGAGAATTGTGAACAGAGCTTCAATGAGTTGAAAAGGGTACTCACGACTTCCCCAGTGCTTGTCTTGCCTTCTAGTTCTTGTGGATTTGTGGTGTGTACCGATGCTTCATGAGTGGGCTTGGGCGCAGTGCTTATGCAGCACGGCAGGGTTGTGGCATATGTGTCTTGACAGTTGAAACGGCATGAAGAAAATTATCCCACTCATGATTTGGAGCTGGCGGCAGTGATTTTTGCGCTGAGGATTTGGAGACATTATTTATATGGTGAGAAATTTGAGATTTTCACCGATCATCAAAGCCTGAATATGTGTTTTCTTAGAAAGACTTGAATCTTCGTCAGCGCTGGTGGATGGAGTATATGAAAGGCTATGACTTTACTCTGTCTTATCTACCTGGCAAGATGAATGTAGTGGCTGATGCACTAAGTAGAAAGGTGCAGATTAGTCACTTGATGGTTCAAGAGTGGAAGCTATGGGAGAAAGTCCCCTGTGAAACTTTCAGATTGAAAATTCCCTGAGATCCGATGATAGTTGTTCTAGTTAGTCTAGTGATGACTCCAGCTATTTACCGGTAGATCAGGGAGGTACAACAGGCAGATTCTGAGTTACCTCGCATTTTGTCAATGCTAGAGGTCGAGTTCTGTGATGATGCAGTGGTAAGATTCAAAGGCCAAATCTATGTCCCAGCTGATGATTCCTTGAGGAATGCTATATTGCGTGAAGCACATGGGTCCCGTTATTCCATTCACCCTGGAACCACAAAGATGTATAATAATATTAAAAGGTAATTCTGGTGGCCAGGTATGAAAAGGGATGTGGCAAACTTCGTGGCTAAATGTTTGACATGTCAACAGGTGAAAGCTGAACATCAAAAGCCTGAGGGTATGCTTCAACCTTTGGAGATTCCAATGTGGAAATGGGATCATATAACTACTGATTTTGTTGTGGGCTTGCCTCGAACCCCACAAGGCTATGATGGTATTTGGCTGTTGGTTGATGGCTTGACTAAGACAGCTAGAATGTTGTTGATTAAGGTAAAATGGAATGTCCAGAGATTAGCCAGGCTTTATGTTGAAAGAATTGTGCCATTGCATGGGATTCCAGTGTCTATTGTGTCAGATCATAACCCACGTTTTACATGTGGCTTTTGGCGGAGTTTCCAAAAGGCATTGGGCCCAGAATTAGAATTCAGCTCGACCTACCATCCTCAGTCTGATGGTCAGTCTGAAAGGACCATTCAGACCTTAGAAGATATGCTGAGGTCGTGTTGCCTAGATTGGCAGGGTTCATGAGGTCAGCATTTGCCATTGGTGGAATTTGCTTATAATTATAGCTATCATTCCAATATTGGTATTGCACCGTATGAAGCTTTGTATGGTCGACATTGTCGTATGCCGTTAGACTGGTTCGAGGTTGGTGAGCGGCCTTTGACAGGACCGGATCTAGTGCAGTAGTGTGTAGAGGTAGTTCGTCTGATCAGGCAGCGATTGTTGACGGCTCAGAGTCGACAGAAGAGTTATGCTGATCGACGTAGAAGGCCTTTGCATTTTGAACCAGGGGATTTTGTTTTTGTGAGGATATCTCTGATGAAAGGCATCATGAGGTTTGGCAGGCGTGGAAAGCTCAGTCCCTGGTATGTTGGCCCATTTCCTATTTTGGAGCATGTAGGCCAAGTGGCATAACGCCTTCAGTTGCCACCGGCGATGAGAGTAATCCACGATGTGTTTCATGTTTCCATGTTAAGAAAGTATGTTCCGGATGAGTCGCATATACTTGATGATTCGGCGTGGCCTGAAGTGGCAGTAGATCTATCTACGCCAGAGTATCCGATCCGTATAGAGGACTATCATGAGCAATGGTTGAGGAATAAGGTTATCCCTCTGGTGAAGGTAGTATGGCAATGCCACTCTGGTCATGAGGCTACATGGGAACGTGAGGACGAAATGCGGCAGCAATTCCCTAATATGTTTGAATAGGTTTGCCTTGTCTACTCCTTCCTACTGTTTCCTTTAAATTTTGAGGATGAAATTCCTATAAGGAGGGAGGGACTGTAAGCCCCGTGAAGTCTGGATTTCTTATCGGATCAATTAATCAGAATTTCCCATGACTTCTGGTTGTTTTTATGGGCTTTTTAGATGAATTATGCATGCAATAGCCAATCATACATAATGTTTATTGGAATTATGGGCATTATCTTAATTTTGGTTTCTTTATAGCCTATTAGCCATCCAAGGTTTTATAAAAAAAAAGATAATCTAAACCTATTTTCACCCACGAGAGGAACCCCACGGTTCCCCTCTCCCCTCTCACAATCCTCTCTCTCCCCTCTCATGTTCTCTCGACGTGCTGCTCCACCAGGCCACGGGCGGCTTGGAGGACGAGGCCTCGGTGAGCTCGGGGCGACGGTGGAGTGCTCGTGAGGCCGGGAAGATTGGTGGCTCGTGAGGTGATCGTCTTCCTTCCGGCGCGGGGAAGGTTTCGGCAGGTGGAACGGCTTGATATTTGTGATTCCAAGTAGGGGAATGTTTTCTACCTTGCCTTAGCATGCTTCCCTATTGATTTGAATGGTTATATGTATGTTATATAGATAGTTTGATTCAAAAAAATGCATGTGGGTTGTTTTTCCTCAAACCCTTGTAAAGTGATCCATGAGCCTTGTTCTTTATGTTTTTGAAGCTAAAATGTTATAGAAATGATGTATGACAAAAGGGAACATGTGTACTTCATGTAATCCCATCGATTTGATGGATTTGGGAGGGTTATAAATTGAATAGGGCATTTTTCGGATCATCTGGGCCGGTAGTGGTCCTCATAAGACTGCTACCAGGCCTCTGGAAGGGCTAGCGGCATACCCAGGGACCGTTTCTGGCGAGGCAGAGGTGGTGGGACCTTAGCGGTCATGGTGCGACCGCTACGGTCCAATAAGCAGTCATCCCATGACCACTAATGGATCGTAGCGGTCCAGTAAGGACCGCTAGGCTCTCCAGCCAGGTTTTCAGCCTTGTTTTATTCGGATGTGTGTTTGGGGTTAAGCCATTCATATTGTTGCATGCTATGATGGTTTATGACATGCTTTTGTGTTTCATTCGAGTTAGCTTCTTATTCCTATGTGATTGACCCACTAGTCGTAGCCCGACGGCCTCTAGAGTCGGCCCACCTAGGAGAGGTGGCGGGGCAGTCCTGGTGTACGGTTTTTAAGCTAGTTTCCGTGGGCCCCCTTGCTTTGCAGTAGCATCCGACTAGGGGGTAAACTAGCTAGAGGCCTGGCTTAAGGCATTGAGCTTGTGTGTGCACACATGGTCGGGGGCGTTGGACTTGCGCTGATGGGAGCAACCCTGGCTAGTACTTGTCTTTGGTTACTGTTATGGTGTCTCAGTTGCCGCGTTCCAGGCGAGTGGTAGACACCTAAGACGCAGTATAAGTCGTCAGTGGACGCGTCTGGTCTCCCTTCTAGTGGTCTGCGTCTCCTGTCACTTGGTTTGTAGAATTTTGACTCTAATGATGAACAAATGATTCTTGTGTTTAGTTATACGCTTTAATTAGCCTGATTTCTAGTGGCATTTATATTAAGCTGTATTTATTTATTAATGTTCTTGCATAGCTCATATAAATGGATATAGTTGCTTGCATTTCTCATTATGTCATTTATCATGATCACTCGCATTTTCTATGTTTTTAGCTATGAGGTAGGGTTTCGTGAGACCCCTACCGAGTCAATGAAATGAGACTCACCCTTCATTTTTCTGGTGAGGCACAACAGTCCGCAGGTTTCCCGCATGGTTTTGGCGGACAGTTGGAACCGGGGTATGCCCCGTGTAGTTGTTCTCTTTTGATCTTGTGTAGTTATGGACTTGTATCTTGTACTTCTGGACTAATGTATGATAATATCACTCTGGTATTGTAACTTGCTTCTACTCACTATTATTATTCAATCAAATTGCGCGTGTAATTGTAGATCTTCATGCATTCCACACTCCACTCTCCAACCGTTTTGGAGCCTCGTCAGCTCTTGCGTGGCGTCCCTGGGTCCTTGGGTATCAGGTCTTCGGTATCTTGGAAATTGGGTCATTACAGAGGCTCTCAAGTCCAAGAGGGCTTCCTATCAAGTGCAAGTGATCTAGTAGCAACCGTACCGGGGTACGCGCTATATGAGAAGTAACAAAATAGAAATAAGATGAGAAGGGAACGCGCCAAAGCATAACTCAAAGTGTAACCAAGTCATAGGAAAATCCGTTTAGGTACAAAGTAATAAGATTTTGGCATGAAATTAACATACATGAAAATAATCTTTTAAAACATGCAATACTAACATGAAGTTATGCCATGATCAGGATATACAATTAATATGCTTAGGCATTCATAATAGTAGTAATATAATGGGAATAAATGGGGTTCAATCTGGTTACAGGAACCAGTACGCGGTTGTTTGAGGACCGCTACCTGAAGGTCGCGGCCTCTGAAAGACTGCCTTATGTCAGCAACAGACACAGACGAATCCATGATTACCGAGCCTATTCTAGGGCAGTTAATGAATGAAGACTATGCAGAACAGAAAGGTAAGACATGGTAACATGTTTAGAATGAAGTAAGTGCATGGGAAAAGCATAAATCAAGCCAAAGTTTTTATCTTTTAGTTAAGGATTCAGGGATAGCATACAGTTAAAATCCTATTGCGTAATCATGGAAAAAACATAAATACGCCGCGTATAGTGCATGAAATCAAGAGATAGGGGAGGGCTTTTATTCTTAGCTTGATGTTTTAGCAAACCATGAGATAACCTATCTCTGGAATGGTCCCTAAACCTCGAATTTGTCGTCGGAAGAGGGTGTTGGTTCTTACGCGTCCTACGTAGAAACTGCCACTTTCGAGTGCTTTAACTCATCGACGGCTTGATCTCCTAGCACGGGATTTAGAAGATAGTTAGAAGATACTAAAGAAAATAAATAACCCTATAGGATGAACCTGTGAAGATGACGTCTTACCTTCGAACTACATGATCCAAAATTAGGGTTCGCGTAGAATGAATCTGGGCTCTATTTATAGGGAATGACCTAGGGTTGGGGGATTAGGTCGAATTAGGAGTCCTTATTGAGGTTAGAATCGATCCCTAAGAGTCCTAGAAAATTCCCCATGCCAGATCACGTCGATCCCTAGCGATTTGGGAGGATAAAAATCCAGACTTTCCATGATTTATCAACTTCCATTTACGGAACTTGAATGCGGTCTTCTCTAGACCGCGACCTCCAGAACGCGATCGCGCGACTAACCGCGACCTGGTCTAGCCATTGAAATTTAAATTTTAGTCAAATTCCTCTCTTAATTATCCCCTATTTTTCTAGTTAAAATAGGAAAATTACCCTAATACGTCTCTAGGGCTGTGCTTGGGCCTAAAAGTCTTAGAATTGGGTCTTATGGTCCATTTTTAGTGGATAATTTATGTATTAATAATCAGGCCTAAAAATAAATCATTAATTAAGCCCATTAAGCCTTTAAACCTATTAAATGCTTAAATTAATCCATTTAATCCAAAAAAATTCTAGATAAATTCCAGATAATTATTAGGGGTGCTACACCCTCCCCCACTTCAAAAGAATTTGGTCCCCAAATTCATTGCATGAGATTGTGGAGGGCGATTACTTACAATTGAACAACTCTAGGTATCTTTTGCATATAGCTTCTTCCGTCTCCCATGTATCTTCTTGTTCCAGGCATTTACTCCACTAGATCTTTACCATGGGAATGGTTTTATTACGAAGCTGACGTACCTCTTGATCAAGTATTTTGAGTGACCTTTGTTCGTATGTTAGATCCTTTTGTATCATCAGATCGTCATGACTTATAATATGAAATGGGTCATGAACATACCTTTTAAGCATCGAGACATGGAACATATCATGAACTCCAGATAATTGTGAGGGCAAAGCTATCCGATAAGCGACGTCGCCAACCCTTTCAAGAATTTCAAAAGGGCCAATAAATCGTGGAGTAAGCTTGCCTTTGATGCCAAATCCTTGCATTCCATGACCTGGGGAAACTTTGAGAAATATGTGGTCTCCAACTTGGAATTTCAGGTCTCTTCTTCTAACATCAGCATGTGTCTTTTGCCTTGACTAGGCCATCTAGAGTCTCTCTCTGATAAGTTTCTCCTTCTCGGTTGTATCCTAAAAGTTGTTTTTCCCCAACTTCATTCCAGCAAATTGGTGAATGGCAACTCCTTCCATACAATGCCACGAACGGTGCCATTTGTATGCTAGCTTTGTTACATCCATGTGGTTTTGATGATGTCAAACACTATGACTCATCATGAATCTGAGTGTGAATGTCATCATGAGTCTGAGTGTGAATGTAGTTCTGATGAACAATTAGGTATAGATGTTGCATTGAAATGGAATGATGTTGATGATTGCACTGTCTTTGATGCTATGAAACTTAATGAAATTGATTCCACCTTGATTTCTTTATGTGTAAAAGTCAGCAGAATGCTGAAAAGAAGAGGTTTTAGTTCTACAGACAGAACTGGATTCAAAAAGTATCGACTCTGGAAGTCGATTCCCGCTGGAAGAAGAGCAATTAGGTCGATGCAGTGGCCATGGTTAAAGCAGTCAGGTCGATGTAGTGGAGCTTTTATACTTATCAGGTCCATGCAGAAGAAACAGTTCCTGCAAGTAAGGTCGATGCATCAAAGAGTCTCGTTAGACAAGTGTACTTAGGTCGATGCAGTAATGGTTAAAGAAGGCCAACAAGTCAAAGCAACATTCATATGCCTCGACGCATCAACACATTCATGATCATTTGCTATGCCTCGACGCATCAAGATATTCAAGTGTTATATCTTTGAGAAGGTGGTGCAGCAGTGTTGGCTAATATCACTCAGGTCGAAGCACATCAACACTTCAAAGCCAGCAAGTCGATGCATCAAGACACTCAAGTGCTACATTTGTGATGAGGTTGGTGCACTTAAGAGGTAGGTCGAGGTAGAAGAACAAAGCTCCAACGAACAAGGTCTGAGCACTCAAGAGACAGGTCGATGCAGTAGTTGGGAACTGGATGTTACAGATTAACTAAGGTCGGAGCATTCTAAAAACAGGTCGATGCATATTACAACACACAAAGTTGATGCAGCAGAAGAAATTGATTGACCCCAGTAAAATTCAGTCTACAATCATTAAGAGAAACTCAAGGGCTCCAATATCCAAGTCCATAGCAGTTCAACAAAGCAGCAGCAGCAAAAGTAGGACGAAGCAGCATAAGAGCACACCGAAGCAGTGCCTTAAGCCAGAAGGTTAGAGCATCAGAATAGTGCCTAGATGCACTAAGTCAAGGTCGATGCGGCTGTATTAACTATTGCCAGTGAGGTCAATGCTTCACACAATCCAACTCTGAATCCCTTAACTTAAATCTAGATCCGATAAGGGAGCTTGAACCTACTATTTGTAAATCACTGGCACGCGTTCTTAGCAAGGGAAAGTGAGTGGCACGTGAACCCAGGAAGCAATGATTGGCACGTGACCTGAGGCACTCTATTAGAAGAACTTTTCCACCTCTTGCCACGTGGATCAATGGGAAAAGCTGGATTAAATCATTTTTATCCAAAAAGCATTTCTGGAGCCCCTGTTTTGGTATAAATAAGAATCATCTCCCTCCGAGATAGGGGCTGCTGCAGTAGTAAAAAGAAGTGAGGCTGTCGAAGAAGAAAGAGAGACCACCAAAGAAGAAGAAGACGAGCCAGTGAGTGAGCAGAGAAAAAGGAAAGAGAAAAAGAGAGAAAAGTTGAGAAAGAAGAACTAGAGAAAAGAAGGGCGAAGAGAGAGCTCGAGATCAAATCAACTAAGTGCAACCAATCTTACTGAAGATCTGTGTGTTCATCAGTTCTTGGATCAAATCCAGAACTGCCGCGCTCCTGTGGACATATATCTTTTTGCTTTCTATTTGTTTTTCTGTTTGTTGTTCATTTTAGTTTTCACATTGTTCTTTCGATTGTCTGTTTAGAGATCGGGGTTCCTTCTGAGTGTTTCAGAAGAAGGGAGATCTAATCTAAGGGTATCCCTCTATGGCCTCAGAGGAAGAGAGGATCTAATCCTCTGGGTTTTGGTGAGCAGTGGGTTGTTGTTCACGTCCCTTCTGCATTTGCAGAAGAAGGGAGATCGGTTCTCCGGTCACTGCGGGTAGCAGTGGGGTTTGATCTTGTGGGTAGCAAGATCAGGTCAGAGGGATTTGTCTCCCTCAGTTTCAAGATGTTTGGCAACGGATGTTTGCAGACTGAGTCTGCGTCTTGCTTGATCAAGGGAAGCCTCACTCAGGTTTGAGTGAGGGATGGATGTAGGTCTGTGGGTAGTAGACCGAACCATCTAAAAGTCTTGTCCACCATGGTTTGTCTTTGCGCACATTTTCCATATCATCTTTCCCCTTCACAGGTTGGTTGTATGGTTATCATTAGAAGTTGTTTCCTGTGACATCTGTTGAATCAGTCATAGCAATTAAGTGTCTGACTGGGTGTTTAGTAGAAGCACTTGCTTTTGAGTGTTTCTCGTGGCAAAAGTTCATTGAGCGCAAAGTGATTGATGCTTGAGTTGCTTTGATCTTTCATCTGATATAGTATTTCTTTCAGCATGAGTTAGTATGTTTGATATATGATCCGCTTGAATGAGTGTATGCTAAGGATTGCATCCATTTACATCGAGCACTCATCACATGTTTGATTGTGGCTCGAGCTGAACGTTTTATATGTTGTCTGCTTATACCTGGGATATACTCACTGAGTGCAAAGTGTTCATGTTAGGTTCCATGAGACATGTTAGTCATCTATGAGCTTCAACACGGTGAGTTTTCTACTCTTGTTCACTTGCAGTTTATTTCAGTTACATTTCATTTTAAGATTTCGTTGTTAGAAATATGAAAATTGGGCTATAATCTTAAGTTGGATCCATTCACCCCCCCTCTGGATCCCTCCGTGCACCTGTCTCCTTCCTAACAATTGGTATCAGAGCAGACCATGGTTCATCAGATCCAACGATCTGCAGAGGATCCTGCTAGTTTTAGGTGCATTTCTTGTTATGCTTAGTCCTTTGCATTGAGTTGCCTTGGAATTGGTCTCCATGGCTCATCCACCGGTTTTCAATGGCTCCAATTTAGATTCATGGTTTAACAGCATGCACAAGTTTGTTAGATCTATCAATCCTGATCTATGGAAGTTAATTTCATACGGTCCACACAGATTACCTAAGGATAAGTCCAAATAGACTGATAGTCATAGATCTAAGAATGCTGAAAATCTTAGAGCTCTGAATTTAGTGAAGGATGCTATTGATTCTCAAATACTCCCTTGCTTTTCTATATGCAGGACTGCCAAAGGTATATTGAACAAATTGGTCTGCATCCACAAAGAAGAGGAGGACAAATGTTTGATGGCAGACAAAAGTGATCACAGCAGTGATCAAAATGAAGACGAGGAGGAGGTAAGTTCCCTGTTCAAAAACTATTCCATAGAAGGCTGGGTGAATGCATATAGTGATTTACTTGAATCTCATGAACTGCTAAGAAAACAACACAAAATTTTGAAAAAGAAACTGAATGCTAGCATGAATACCTACTTAGAGAATGATGACTTAGAAGCTCTAAAAATTGAAAATAATTATCTGAAAAAATAATTGGAAGATCTTGAATGTGTTAACTCAGAACTAAATAAACTGAAATCTGAAAGTGGACCTCTCATAAATTCCATTAAAGAAAGTGAAGAAAAATTCAGGAAACTTGAAGAGGAGAAGAATTTGATTGCTGAAAAACTTGATGCTATCAAGTCTATGAATATGGAACTACATAAAAATATTGAAAAACTGCAAAAAGACCTGAAGGAATCTGAAACAAAAAGGGAACAGGAGATCACTTCTGATGATCAACTGTTAATAAATGAGTTAGTTCAAAATGACAAACTCAAGGAAGAGATTGAAAAATTAAATCATCTAAACACCACCCTGTCAGACAGATTGATTACTTTCGAAAAAGGTAAGTGTGTAATGTCAGATAGTTCAGATGATTTGGAAAGCTGTAAAACTGAAATTGAAACTCTCAAATCTATCAATACATCATTGAATGAAAGACTGGCTGAGAGTGAAGAAGGAAATGTAAATTCTGAATTGTTAATTGCCTCTTTAGAAAATGAAGTCTAGGACCTAAAAAATTCATTGTCCAGATTTGTTGATGGTCAAGATAATTTGGACAAACTGTTGGGAACAAAGGTTAATTTCAGAAAAAAGGGGTTGGGCTACAATCCGGTTAATAAAAAATCGTTTGAAAATAAATTGAAGATAACTTTTGTCAAAGCATCCAATGTAGCCACCACCTCAAAGGTTAAACATCCAACTATTCAGAAAATTCAGAAACAACCTAAAAAGGTCATAAAGAATAATTACTTGCAGCAAAAGTCAAAAAACACTCATGCTAGAGATGTGCATGTTGTACACAACTCAAACACACACACACATGCACACAAAAAGGTAATGTCATGTCATTATTGTCATAAGATTGGTCATTTAATGCCTGCGCGTAGCGACCCGAGAATCCGATTATCGGGAAGGCCCGATAACCCGAGACTCGCACCGCCGCCCACCTCTGCCCAACGCAGCACAACTGGGGTCACCACCGATGAGGGAGAAAGCCCTCGACCTCGATCCTCAGACCCCATGCCGGCACGAAAGCCGTGAACAGCAACCACCTTCTCAGCGCCACACAGCGCACTCAAGCTCTCAAGCGAGAAACAAAGCAAAAAATAAGCACAAATCCCTATGCTAGCTGCCGACTGTACTGGACCTTATGAACTCTGATCACTGTAATATCTCAAATTCTTATGTACGTCCACAACCACTGCTCTGATACCATCTGTAGCGACCCCAGAATCCGATTACTCGGAAGGCCCGATAACCCGAGACTCGCACCGCCGCCCATTAGCCGGGAGGGCTCGGAAGGGCTAAAAGGAGTGTGGAGGTACAAAGAAATAGGAAATAAAGTAGGATAATTTAACAATTAACAGAAATAAATAGACAACTATAACAACAGAGTCCAGTCCAACAGAAAGTATAGTCTAAAGCAGTAAAATGTACCACATGTCGGGTCGACCACTGGGTCCCAACCGGGTCGACCAGGGGCCTACACAACGTGAAACAATCGCGGCAAGCACGAAGAACCACTTCGGTGCAACACAGTGCCTGGCGATCTAACCTCGGGCCATCACAAGCTGTAACGGTCCAAGCCTCGACCGTCACAGCACTCTAACGGTCCAACACAGGAGCGTCACGCGAGAGGGGCAACACCGACTGTGACGCGCCAACCCTGGTTAAGTGGTACTAGTGTGGTTCGGTAGCCCCCGACCACGAGATCGGGGTGTGTTTCTGGTACAGTAGGAGTAGTTGTAGTGCCGAGTTTTGACCGGTCACTGGTTTGCTATTCCTACTGTAGTTGTAGCTTTCCTTTCCGTTACCGCTGTGGTTTCCGGTTGGGGTTCCGCGGGATCCCTGCTGAGTCTCTATTTTGGAGACTCATTCCCTACTTTTTAGGTGTGGCGGTTCTTCCTCAAGGTTCGAGGGTGCGGTACGGAGGTTCTCAGTTACCAGCTCGCCGGGCCGAGTGCTCACTTGGCATGTGGTATGTTTTACTATTTTAGACTGTAATTTCTATTGGATTGGATTCTGTTGTTATAGTTGTCTATTTATTTTTGTTAATTTTTGTATTATCCTACTTTATTTCCTATTTCTTTGTGCCTCCACACTCCTTTTAGCCCTTCCGAGCCTTCCCGGCTCGTGGGTGGCGGTGCAAGTCTCGGGTTATCGGGCCTTTCCGGTAATCGGATTCTTGGGTCGCTACAATGAGTGTAGATTGATGAGACAAGATGATCTTAATGCAAGTGCAATGCATGCTAGGAAATCTCATGTTAGAAATCAGGCATTTGAGAAAAAGAAAATTCACTATTTTTGATATGGCAAGATAGGCCACATTGCTGCACATTGCTGGTTTGCCCAGGGAAGAAATGTTTATTCTAAATTTGTTAATTTACCTGCCAAAAAAAATATGTTTGATAGAAATGAATTTGGTTCTATAGGTAAGCACATTGTGTGCTTCCATTGTGGGAAGAATGGCCATACAGTCAAAGAATGTTGGCATGTTAAAGGAAAGAGAGTTTCCCATGATAGATATGATAACAGAGTTGGCTATGGTCAGAAACTCCATACTCATGTTTACATGCATAAGAAGAATATAAAGCCAACTGTTTCATGTTATTACTGTGGAAAATTTGGGCACTTTATGTTTGATTGTCGATTGATGAAATTTGATGACTTACAAGCCTAGAAGTCTTGGAGAGCACCCACCCAAGGTCCTACTAACCTTATAGAACCCAAGAACTCTTGGGTACCTAAAAATAGAAAATGAAGAATTGTTTTGTAGGTGTGCCTTGGGACCAAAGAATAAGGGGGTTCAATAAGCCAAGGCACCTGAGTATGATAAAACCCCATTACTGCACTTTTACAGATTTGGTTATCTGAGTTTTCAATAATCTCCTTCAGATAGATGCATATCAGGCTTGATCGGTTAGTCTGAATATCATGCATACATGTTTACATCCTCATCCGATATTTGCATTGTTGTCCATGAGTCTCTCATGCATATGTTGAATCACTC
Source organism: Amorphophallus konjac (assembly GCA_022559845.1). Taxonomy (NCBI): domain Eukaryota; kingdom Viridiplantae; phylum Streptophyta; class Magnoliopsida; order Alismatales; family Araceae; genus Amorphophallus; species Amorphophallus konjac. The sequence continues at coordinate 248,516,363 of CM040119.1, forward strand.
CTGCTTAGAACTAAATATTATAGTCTGAAAATTTGAATTGCATGTGTCTAATTCTTGCATATATTTAAATGTGTGTATATGCCATAATGCACATCTTACACAAACACTGAATATCTGGTGCATATAATTTTCATCTGCATACATATGTGCTTGGCAAAATGACATGAAAATTTGAGATGCATATAAGACTGCATTTGCACTGCATTGCCATGCATGACCTGATGGTATATAAAATGGTAGGCTGGGAGAAGGGCAGATTATGTCTGTCTAGAAATCCACATCATGCGTAGAGGCCAGACCTCTGCCCAGTACCATGGGTCAAAATTGTACATAGAGCAGTTTAGATGTTCATGAGCATAGGTCATCAAACTTCCTACATAGTTCTCATTGCATATGATGCATATAGACAGGGGGAGTCAGTCAAGGCAATTTTGTGTCTCATGCATATGCGGTTAGATTAATCAAAGTCTCCAGCATGGCCTTTATATCATAATTGTTGATTCAGCGCATTTGGATAGAGGGAGTTGTTGACACCTGGAAAATGAACAAGGGTGAAAACATAATTGAAAAGAGGGTCGGACCAACAGTGAAAGACCAATGATGAAGCTCATCAACTGTCTACCCGGCTAAAACCCTTGTCGGCAAAGCTGATGCCCGGTGCCAATGTCACTCAGACGGCAGCACTGATAAAGCAGCAGTCACTCGACTGATGAGACCTTCCAGCCCTTTAATGAGAGCTGTACTACCGTTTCGTCCAAGAATCCACAGATGATATGTCAGGGTAAGTCAGATGTCGGCTTACTGACAGATGTAATATGAGATGAAGATGAAGCCGGTACCGGCAGATGAAGATTGCAAAGGCTTTTGCAAAGTCAGAACAGAAGAAGAATGGTCTCCACAGATTATATACCCGGCTGAGGTCTTCCCAGACTAAAGTTGATGTCCGAGCTCGTCACCATTCAAGTGACGATGTCGATAAGATAATACCCGGTTTTGTCACCATTCAGATGGCAATACCGATGAAACCCTTGTCTACGGACTGATGAGACCCCTGTCTACGGACTGATGAAACCCTTGTCTACGGACTGATGAGACCCCTGTCTACGGACTGATGAAAACCTTAATAATGATACAAGCTGTGTCACCAATGGAAGACCCCTTTTGGGTAATGATGCCCTTGAAAGACCCAAATGGGCCTGTGAAAGTGGCTAAAAAGCTTTAATTGGGCCTGCAAAGGATGGCGCCGAGAGCCACTTTCCGAAGTCCAAAAGATGGCGCCGAGAGCTACTTGCCGAAGCCCAAAAGAGGGCGCCGAGAGCCACTTGCAATCGCGCCGGGAAGCCCCATTTGGGGCGCGCCGAGATGAAGCCTACTGAGAATGGGGGAAACGGGTATAAAAACCCTCTCCCTTCGAACAGATGGATGCCTGGAAAGCGGACCAACTGAGGGGGGACGAACAGAAAAAGAGAGAGCCACCAAAAGGGAAGATAAAAAAAAAGGAGAAGGTAGAAGAATAGAAAAAAAGTAGAGAGAGAGTCTCCCTCGGCTGAGAGAAGAGAAGAAGCAGAAGAGAAGAGGAAGCAAGCTTCAGGTGGGCTGTCCCGGGGAGGGAGAGGAGTCAATGCTCCGCCCTCCCCACGCTGTCTTTTCTTTCTATTGATGTAATCTAGCGAGTTTTCTTCTCGATTTATCAGACGTAGTTAGCGAGGTTTAGGTCTCGAGCTCCGTCTGTCTCTCCACTTTGCATTTCTCTTTTACAGTCAGTGTAAAGCTTCGAGCAATGTAATGAAATATCAATGAGACCCATTCGGGGATCTACTGATTAAGAGGTTTGCCCCCTTTGGCTGAAATATCTGCTCTCCGCTCCCCCTCGTATGATCATTGTTTATGGGAAATGGCTAATGGTTCATACAAACCTTCTCTGTAGAGGCGTAGGAACAGAACCCCTAACCTTATCTAATAGGTTACTAGGTTCTGTCGCCTCCCCTCTTCCTGCCTCAATGGCAAATCCCTCGTGTCCGTGCGAGCTTTCTTACAAGGCCCCTCAAGCCTCCTCCTTGTGCCGTTCAGGACCAGAGACATCAATCTCTTGGATTCCTGAACTACTGGCTATACGAGAGGACATGTCAGACCACTGCTATCCCTCGGATTCTAACGAATGACGATTTCGATCTCCCGACCCTCCATTCTAACCCCTTGGATGACTAGGGTCTGGAGTTTTGGCGATAAAGGTTCCTCCGTCACCGGTTTTTAGATGCCATTAGGTTCGTCCGGGGATCAGAGACAGTCATCTCTTGATCCCCAGACGGCCGGCGGCAGAAATAAATGAAGTCTTCAAAGATCCAGATGATAGTCTCGATTCTCCGTCGATTCTACCTTCCAGATCCCCCTTGGCCCTTCCTAGCAGAAGCATCCTTGAAATCCCCCTCCTGCACTTCAAATCCGGCTTCAATCACAGTCAGAAAGCCCAGGAATCCCAGAAACAGAGTACCGTTTGAGCTCTAAAAAACCCTGAAATCCTTCTGCAAATCCACCTTCTCGGCGTGCAAAATTCCCCACCGAGAGACCCTCTCCCCCCAGCTAAATGACAAGCCCTGCCATTCAAACCCTTTTCACGTGAGCCTCCATGCAAGCCTCCCGGCGCCAGGCTCCCGACGCGGCCAGGAGCGCGCCGGGAAGCTCCACGCCGAGACCCCTTCCCTATAAGCCTATTCAAACCCCCCCAGTCTACATGCTCCCGACGCCACCTTCTCGGCGCGGCCAGGAGCGCGCCGGGAAGCCCCTGGCCGAGAACCCCTCTTTTGGCTGACCAAGCCACCGTCAAGATCCCCCCTTTTTTTGTTAAAGAGGCCACGCCGAGATCCCCTTTTTAAGCCAATAAACCCACGCCGAGAAGCCCCCTCTTTCAGCCAACTAAAGCCATCGCCGAGACCCTTCTTCTTGGCCAATTGAAGCCCAGTCAGGGGACCATCCCTGCACTACCATTTGTCGACCTTCTGATGTCTTCAGACATAGGCCCCGGGGATGTTCAGAGATCATCATGGATGCCTTGAGAAGACACAGTAATGGGGAAGACCTCCCCTACAGTCCTCATTCCCGATCCGGATTTCACCCTTATGAACCCAAAGGGCCATGTCGTTACATGAGTTCTGAGGGGCTTAAAGGGGATATTAATCGATGGTATAAATGCAAGCGATGTCCCGGGGCCCGGTGCCCATTCTCGTTCGGTCTTCAACCCGGCATTCCGTGGATGATGACCTATTCTCTCTTGGCATAATCCAAGTTGAGCGGACATGCTGCCGAAATTTATGCATATCCTATTGGGTAACTATGATGTTCTCCCTCTCAACCCCGTCGGCCCACGGAGTTATGCCTTTGCATGCCCTCCGATGGTCCCTCCAAGGGGGATATAGATGTGCCATCGCACCCACATGGAGCGTGCCATGTCACACCGGTCCCCATTCGGACTCCGGGTCAATTATGCCCGATCTTTTCCGGATCCTACTCTGCCACCGCATGGGTAGTTTCCTATTCCCCACTTGGCATAGTTCAAGTTGGTGGGAATATGCCGTCGGAGCTATCCCCTAAGATAACGAACCCCTGCTTCGTCTAATCCATTTAGCGTCTTGCAAACGAATGAATTCCGTTTCTTTTGAGTATGTGGCTTTACCGATGTCCTCCTCCTATCTTAGCGTTTAATCAAGGGTTGTCCTCCTTAGGGAGGACGTAATTAACGTCATAGCGTTCAGGGTATGACGGACTTCTGGTCCCGACTCGGACTTCACAATCAACTGACTACGTCAGATCGAGCGCACAATAAAATTGTCACCCCGGTGACTGGCACGCCAATAAACCAACAAACGAATAAATCAATAAATAATAAACAGATAAGATTTAAATAAGAGGATGATAAATAAAATCCGCATCCACAAGTCTGGCACGCCCGGTGGGACACAGTCTCCCTTCATCTTTACGCTAAAGTAGGAGGCCCAGCGGGCCCCCTCAAAATTCTGATTCTGTGTACTTTCCTTATTTTCAGGAATCTACAATGACAGCCGGAATCATGTCCGTTTGCTTCGACCAGCAGCCGATTGACATGCATGTGCGAGAAGGCTACCTGGCGGTACGTCTCGCATTCGGATCGATGCCGCCTGCCGTCGGGCTGCCCAACTGCTTGGGCGTCGTCTTCACTGACCTTCTGCAGGTCGATGACAAGGAGCAAGGCACCGCTGCAAGTGCCCCGGTGAAGATCACTGACCAGAAGAATATCTTACCAGAGAAAACGGTCCCCACGGCCGTCGCCTGCTACGTCCATCATGTCCAAAAAAGGGGCATGGTCCCTGCTGCTGCTCAGAAGGGGAGAAGAACCAACCGGAGGAGTCGGTATGATGCTGTTGACCGTCGCCTTTCCAACTCCGGAAAGACCATGATGATTGGAGGTGTCCGGGCAAACATGAATGGTTGCCCAAGGGAGGTCAAGCCAGACGTGATCATCCCGATGGTGCCCACTACCAACAGATTCCAGACTCTGGCCGCCAGGCAGGCCAATTGGGAGGCTGCTGAGAGGAAGCCGCTGGCGCCCAAGCCAGCGAAATACAAACAGGTCTGGCGACCGAAGAGGATTTAGAGCTGGGTTCCAGCTCGAGATGAGGAGAAGGCTGCTGAAGATGCTGTTGCCCGCTTCAGGGTAGAAAGCCGAAGAAGAGAGGGAAAAGAGACAAGAAATGTTGTTGCTGCTCGCCCCAAAGCCTGGGACAGAAGAGATGAGAGAAATCATGAAGAAAGAAATTTGACTGCTGCTCGCCCCATGATGAGGGGCAGAAGGGATGAGAGGAAGGAAGACCTTACTGTCACCCGTCCCAGGGCTGGGGGCAGAAGATGGCAAAGAAAGAAATATGATGCTGCTGTCAACTGCTGTCGAAACGGCAATGTGGGAATGAGTGAACCAGTCACGGTCGCCATCCCAAGAAGACCGAGGGCCTGTGCCAGATAGGCCGACTTGTTCAAATATTCCAAAGCCGAGCATTTGAATGCTCAGGTAACAAGACTGGCCTATCAGCAGAGAAGCCAGGAAAGACTAATGCTCCAACCTGAGCCACAGAGGCACAATTCTGAAGAGATGAAGCAGATAGTCCAAGACTACTTCCACTACCTGGGGAGCTCTGCCCTCGGTCAACAAAGACTATCCCGTGCCTTGGGCACCAGAGGTGAAAAAAAAGAAGAAACACTTCGAGAGACGATGATCGGAGCCTCTTCCTCCGATTCAAATCACTATGAAGAAGGTCTCAGGGCCGGATATGACAAAGAAGACCTGTACCGGGAAGAAGCCAAAGAAAGAATATCGGTCTTTGACCGGCTCAAATATCCTGACCAGGTGAAAAGAAAGGTCTACAGGCGGAAAGAAAAAATGCAAATCTTCGCCTGCAACATGGCTGGACTTGCCAGGGGGCAAGATATACTACCAACTCGGCCAGATGAACTGCTCAGGTTGGCTACTAGACCTGGTCCTGTCACAAGAAGAGGCCAGGCCGCAAAAGATAAGATGAAGAAATATGATGAAGCCCGCAAGATCACCACCATGACAGTCAATGTGGTGACGACAGAGGATGAGGACAATCCTCTTATTGATGATGCTGAAGGGACTTCTGAAGATATGCAAATCCCATCAGCCTTAGATCCTATGGTCCAGATGATGTTCAGAAGATACCAGCAGGAGATCAGTGCTCTCCGAAGGCAGCTCAATGAGAGACATGAAGCTACATCAGTCTCAAAGCAAGCTGAACCTGCGGGGCAGACATCCAGCTCAGCAGAGATAGCTATCCCAGCTAACCCTCTCCTAGCTGATAAGGGCAAAACACCGAGCCAACCTATTCCATAGCAAACAGCAGCTCAGCCCTCTGTGTCTTAGACACAGCCTACCGCGCCCATCTTGCGCGCCACTGTGATGACAACTCCTCACAGCCAGCAACAAGCTCACTTCTTTCTAGAAGACATAGATCCAGCTGTAGCCCACAAGCAGATGATTGAAAGAATTGTGGAAATGAAGCTGTCAGAAAAGACTGGTGGTGATGCTGGTACCTATGATGTGTACAAGGTACCGTATCCTACCCAGTATGCTGCCAAGAGACTACCCCCAGGCGTCAGTAAGCCGCCGAAGTTTGAGAAATTTAATGGCCAAGGCTCCCCTAGGGAGCATATAGCCTACTACACTACAATCATGGGCGACCTAGCAGTCGATGAAGCTTATCTGCTCAAGTTCTTTGGCTCATCCCTCACTGGGTTGGCCTTTGAATGGTACTCAAGCCTGCCAGCTGGGTCAGTGGTGGATTGGCCTGATATGCAGAGAAAATTCCGCGACAGATTTCATGTCACGGAAAGGGAAATCACGATAGCAGAGCTATATGCAACCAGGCAGAAGCAAGATGAAACTGCACTGGACTACATCAAAAGGTGGAGGAACTTAGCCATGAGATGCCGAAGACCTCCTCATCAAGAAGATGCGGTGCAAATATGCAAGCAGAGCCTCAGGAGGGAGGTGCTAGAAAAAATGATCGGTGCGGATGTCAGAACGTTTGACCGACTGAACAATATAGTGGCAGAAGTCGAGACGTTCTTGTCCAAGCGTCTGACCGCCAATGTCCCCACCATGCCGAAGGGAAAATCCAATGAGCGACGGCCATCACACTCTGAGGCCAACACCGTCGATTTCAGAACCTTCGAGCAACAGAAGGGGAAGAAAGGGGCAGATGAAGCTCCCCCGCTGGCAGATACAGCAGAAAGAAAAGATAAAGTCTCTCTGAGAGACAAGATGAGAAAAGCATATTCCTTCCCAAAAGATAAGACGGCCGCACTGTTCAACTGGGCATACAAGTTCAATAAGGTAACATTGCCTGAACCCAAAAGACCAGCAGATGCAGCAAAGAAAGATGATCCGCTGTTCTGTCCATTTCACCGTGCGCTGGGGCACGTAATTGAAGATTGTTATGTCTTCAAAGATATCATGGAAGGAATGGTCAAGAAAGGTGAGCTGTAGCTGGGAGATTACCAGGTAAAGCCGCCCCATCCACATGAGCCTCCACCCTGGAGAATGGCTGCCAATATGATCTCAGTCTACCAACAGCTGCCCAAGGAAGCCGTTGAAGAATGCACCAAGCACACCTATGAAGATTGCTTCCTCACCCCACAGAAAGATCAGGAAGGATGGCAGATGATACCCATAAAAAGCAAAAAGAAGACTCCTGCAGCCAGTACCAGCGGAGCAGTTATCCGGGGTGTTACCCCAAGGCCCGAGCCGCCTCCGATAAAGCTAATATGGCATACAACTGAGACTGGACCAGTCATCCGGATCCCTACTCACAACCGGAGGAGACCAACTCCCCTCCCTACACATAAAGAAGTAAGCCCTGCAGCCAGGCGTCTGCAGCAATATATTAATGAGCTTGATGAGTACGAGCAGAAGAAACCCAAGCATCTACTGATGAAAGACTGCATACCTTGGAACAGCTCGAAGAATTGAAAATCAAAGAACAGCCAGAGGCAGAACAAGAAAAAGCTGAGAATGAACCCTTCTGGGGGCAGGAGCTAGCAAAGCCAAATTCCCAGAAGAAGAGGAGACGACCCAAGTCCAAGAAGGGAAAGAAGGTCACGACAGTACAATGTAACACTCTGTCGGTACTCTTTTCCTTGCCCGGGGAGGATGATGAGCCAAAAGCATCCGACACCCCGCTAGAAGCTAACCATGCCGAAGCCTCCACCTCGGCCCATGCAACATGTTCTGGGAGAAGATGGGGGCGCCCACCACCAGCCAACCATAATATTATGTTCAGAGGGGAGCAACCCTATTAAATCCCGGAACCAGAGATACGAGGTGCCCAGGTTTCTCCCCCTGCCAGTCTGTACCAAGACAAAAAGAAGGCAGATGAAGCCCCTTCATTCCTGGAGTTCCTGTCCAACTTAGAGAATGAGCAACCGGCTCATACTGCTCCAGCTAAAAGCAATAAATGCCAGCAGACAGCAGCTAGAAAGCAGAAATAGCATGAAGAAAATTAAGAAAGTAACCCTCTAGCAAAACCAGGGGCAGTCGCTACAGAAGAAGCCTTCGGGGAGACCGATGAAGAAGATGAAATTGGGACTGGGCAGCAAAGGCCACAGGCACCACATGAACCTCCAAGACCCCGATGGGCAGAGGAGATGAGACTATCTAATGTCCGGGTGGGCAGTCGAGTCATGAAAATGCTGAAGAAGCTCCCTACCAGATTCTCTATCTGGGAAATTCTCTCTCTGAGCGAAGAAGCTCGCCAAGCAATCGTGGATGCCCTGCAGTCTCCGGCACAATGTGAAGCACTCCTGGCAGAAGTGAATGTTGGGCCATCGGTCACCTTCACGGAAGATGATATGCTAATCCCAAATACCGGTCACAACAGACCGCTGTATATGAGGGGCTCCCTGAACTGTCAGTCGCTGAGCAGGATACTGATAGATCTCGGGGCTGCTGTAAATATCCTTCCCTATCGCATCTATCAGAAATACTACTTTGACCTGCAGCTTACCAAGGTCAGAGATATGAAGATTGCAGGGTTCAATCAGAAATGTGAAACACCTCTGGGGGTGGCTGATTTCAACCTCACACTGGGCGACCTCACTACCGTGGTACGATTCTATGTAATCGACTCCAACACCACGTATAAGGCCCTGCTGGGAAGACCGTGGCTGCACGAATATCAGATAGTGCCATCCACACTACACCAATGCATAAAATACTGCCATGAAGGAAAAGAAGAAAGGGTGTTTGAAGACCTACATCCCTTCGAAGTGTTCGAGTGCCATATGCTCGATGCATCCTACTACACTGAGGTGTCACAAAAGGATAAAGGAAAAGAAGCTGTGGTCAGCCAGAAAAAGCCGGCGACGAAGACAAGAAACTGGTCTCCGCCGCCGCCAAAAGGCTACATTAAAAAGCATGGAGTATCTCACATCTCTTATGCTGGTGATTTTGCTCGGATCACTCCTCCTGGCATACACCCAGATGATACTGAAGAAAAAATGAAAGAAAAATACACACAGGTGGAAGTTCCTCAGGGTCTAGTCAAGCCCATAGCCAGCATAGAATATCAGACGGTGCTGCCACTAAAGACTATGGAAATCCCTCGCTTCTGCGAACCCCCTATTATATTCTACACCGGGGAGCCAGTCGAAGAAGATGATCAAGACTGTATGGCCCCTGAAGAAGCTGCAAACCTGATGGTACCGATTACAGGCTTGGATTATACTACCCAACGGGTTTCACAAATGTTCTCCAAGATGCAAATGCCATCGATGCAGCCTGCTGCTCAGAAGAAAGCATTCAAGGAGCTATGGGATCCGCCTCGAGATAGCAAGGAACTGAGGAAGATCACACAGCACCCGGGACTGGGTTATACCCTGCAAGAATACTATGAAGCCGAGGTGGATGTCATCTCTGCCTTCTACCAGAATGAAGATCCCCCTGAAGTGGGATATGATCAATACCCCTTTGAAGATGAAGAAATTATGTATCAATCCATAACAGACAATGAAGTCCAAGACAACCAGCCGGAGCCAAGGATGTCTGATGAGACTAAGAAGGGTTGGTGCTGGGAGAATCCATCTTGCAAAGAGGATCTGTTCCAGGCCGAAGCACAATCTGATATGGGAACCCCGGATGAAGATCAAGTAGCCAGAGAGCTGCAAGAGTGCCTGGAGTTTGGGCGCATTCTAGAAGAATTACGAGCTCTACATAATGATGACCTCTCAGGGGAGCCCACATCAGAAGAGCCTCTAAGCACGGAAGACTCCACTTCGAAGTTTTCCGCTGAGCCAGTCACGTCCTCGGGGCAGACTGAACAGAATCCGGCCATATTGGCCTTATACGATGCACCAGCATCTGCTGATGACCCATGTGATGAAACAGAAAATCATGAGAAGGAAGAAGATTATATCCCGGGAGGTTTTATTGATTTGCAAGAAGCCCCACCCGAAGTTGAAGACGGAGGCCAAGCCACCGTCGATGAGCTGATAGAAGTAAATCTGGGGTCAGCAGATGAGCCAAGGCCGACATTCCTCAGTGCACTGCTGGAGCCAGCTGTCAAGGAACAGTACATTCAATTTTTAAAAGAATTCCGAGACTGCTTCGCATGGACATATGATGAAATGCCAGGACTGAGTTCCGATGTGGCACAGCACCGATTGGCGATAAACCCAGAGGCAAGCCCTGTGAAGTAGCCTTCCAGGAGAATGCGCCCCGAACTGATAAATCAGATTAACAAAGAGGTTGACAAGCTGATCGATGTGGGCTTTGTTGAAGAGAACCAGTATACTACATGGCTGGCCAATATAGTGCCCGTGAAGAAGAAAAATGGGCAGATCATAATATGTGTAGATTTCAGGGACCTGAATAAGGCTTGCCCGAAAGATGATTTCCCAGTGCCGATCACTAAAGTCATGATCGATGCAACCACTGGCCATGAAGCCCTGTCATTCATGGATGGGTCATCCGGATACAACCAGATCTGGATTGCTGAAGAAGACAGAGTGCACACTGCATTCCGCACCCCCAAGGGGATATTTCATTATAAAAGAATGCCGTTCGGCCTTAAGAATGCCGGCGCTACCTATCAGAGAGCTATGACAAAGATCTTCGATGATTTGCTCTTCAAGAAAGTAGAGTGCTACATTGATGACCTGGTGGTGAAAACCAGTAGAAGAGAAGATCATCTGCAAGACCTGAGGATAGTGTTCCAGAGGCTGCGCAAATATGAACTCAAGATGAATCCTATGAAATGTGCCTTCGGCGTGTCCAGTGGAAAATTCCTTGGGTTCATTGTCCATCATAGGGGCATTGAGATCGACCCATCCAAGATTAAAGCTATCCAGGAGCTCCCTCCACCAAGGAATCTCCACGAGCTGAGATCTCTACAAGGGCGTTTGGCCTATATCCGACGATTCATATCAAATCTGTCGGGGAGATGCCACCCTTTTCACAAGCTCATGATGAAAGATGTACCGTTCCTCTGGGACGATGGCTGTCAGGAAGCCTTTGAGAAGCTGAAAGAATATCTCAAGACCCCTCCAGTGCTGGGGGCACCTATTAAGGGCAGACCCCTGATACTATACATTGCAGCCACACACTGTTCCCTGGGGGCAATGCTAGCACAGATAAATGAAGAAGGCAAAGAGCAGGCTCTATACTACCTGAGTCGGAGGCTGATTAGAACTGAAGAAAGCTACACCTATATAGAAAAGACATGCTTGGCACTAGTCTTTGCCGTTAAAAAGCTCCGGCACTATATGCTGTCACATGAAATCAGATTGATATCTGCAGCAGATCCACTCAAATACATACTGACTCAGCCAGTACTGAAAGGCCGGTTGGGCAAATGGGCAGTAATTCTGATGGAATTCGATATCACATATATACCCCAGAGGGCAATAAAAGGACAGGCCGTGGCCGATTTCTTCGCAGAGCATCCTGTGCCAGAGAATGATATGTTGGGGACTGAGTTACCCGATGATGAGACACTAGAAGCCTACCAGGCTCAGTCAACTATGTGGCAGCTATTCTTTGATGGAGCATCTAGAACAGAGACCGACTCCGATGGAAAGACCAGAATACGGGCCGGAGCCGATATTGTGCTAAGATCACCAGAAGGGGAGGTTGTGCATACTTCCTGTTCTATAAACAAGCCTTGCACCAATAATGAAGCCGAATATGAAGCTCTGATAATCGGGCTATGTATAAGCCTCAACATGGGTATCCAGATGCTTCAGGTATTCGGGGATTCAATGTTGATAATAAAGCAAATCCAAGGGGAGTTCGAAGTGCGAAAGCCGGAGTTGAACCCCTACCACCAAAAAGTTGTGCGCCTCATGGCGAAATTCTATCATATTGAGCTCAAGCATGTGGGCCGTGGACATAATGCCCAAGCTGATGCACTGGCAAAACTAGCCAGCTCAATAGTAGTCCCACCAAATGAAACACTGAACATTATTGTTATAAACCGGCGGCAGGTCCCCAGCATGCTAGAAGAGTGCCCCGAAGAAGAAGAAGTCGCCACGATCAGTACAGAACAGGCATCTGATTGGAGACAACACCTGCTACAATGGTTTTTACACCAACAGCTGCCGCAGAAAAGAGAAGAAAAGATGAAACTTCTAAGGATCAAAGATTCTTATGAATTCAGAAATGGAACTCTGTTCCGAATAATGGCAGATGCACGCAAGAAGATTTTGCTCCGCTGCCTGTCTACTGAGGAAGCTTGGCAAGCAATGAAAGAAACACATGCTGGGACAGCAGGCGCCCACCAGGCCGGTCCAAAGATGAAGATAGAGATTAAGAAGCTGGGCTACCTATTGGCCCACCATGTTTGAAGACTGCTGCAAGTTTGCAAAGTCATGCCAGAAATGTCAGGAGCATGCTGTTGTGCCTAGAAGGCCACCTGCCGTTCTGCACCCTACAGTCCCTAGCTGGCCGTTTGCACAATGGGGAACTGATGTAGTCGGGCCATTGCCAACTTCCTCGGCCAGACATAAGTACATACTGGCCATAACAGATTACTTCTCCCGATGGGCAGAAGCTATAGCATTAAGAGAAGTGACTGGTGAGCTGGTCTCTAGATTCATCAAGCAAAACATTATCTTCCGGTTCGGGATCCCCAACCGAATAATATCTGATAATGGAAGTCATTTCAGAAATCAAAAAATCTACCGGCTTGCCGAAAAGTATAAGATTGAATGGAGAGCCACCACACCCTACAATCCACAGGCAAATGGATTGGCAGAAGCTTTTAATAAGACCTTGTGTACATTGCTGGCCAAAGTCGTCAGTTCCAACAAGAAAGACTGGGAAGAGAAAATGTATGAAGCTTTATGGGCATACTGCACCGTCTTTAAAACACCTACAGGGTGCTCACCATACTCATTGGTGTACGGCTCAGAGGCAGTGGTCCCGCTGGAGCTGGAAGTCCCGTCACTCAGAGTGGCGGTCCAATATGACCTAGCCCCTGGCGAACAAACCAATGTAGAAAGAAGATTACAAGAATTGGCTAAATTGGAAGGGAAGCGCCTCCAAGCTCAGAAGAATATCCAGATGTATCAGGCCCGCATGGCCACTGCATTCAACAAACTCGTAAAAGGACGAGAATTTAAGAAAGGTGACCTTGTCATGGTCAAGAAAAGAGAAGTCATGGCGTCCAACCCAAAAGGAAAGCTAAATCCTAATTGGGAAGGTCCTTATGTGATACATAGGGTCTACGAAGGTGGAGCCTATATGGTGGTCAACCATCGAGGGGAGATTCAATTCTCGCCACTCAACGGTAGGCACCTAAAGCTGTATCATGCTGCACAACCGACATTCTCCGAATAATCGGGCCAAAAGATACCCTTTTCCTTGGTCTAGCGGCACTCCGCCCCAACCAAGCTACCCTCTTCCTTGGTCTAGCGGCACTCCGCCCCAACCAAGCTACCCTTTTCCTTGGTCTAGCGGCACTCCACCCCAACCAAGCTACCCTTTTCCTTGGTCTAGTGGCACTCCGTCCTAACCGAGCTACCCTTTTCCTTGGTCTAGCGGCACTCCGTCCTAACCGAGCTACCCTTCTCCTTGGTCTAGCGGCACTCCGCCCCAACCAAGCTACCCTTTTCCTTGGTCTAGCGGCACTCCGTCCTAACCAAGCTACCCTTTTCCTTGGTCTAGCGGCACTCCGCCCCAACCAAGCTACCCTTTTCCTTGGTCTAGTGGCACTCCGTCCTAACCGAGCTACCCTTTTCCTTGGTCTAGCGGCACTCCGTCCTAACCGAGCTACCCTTCTCCTTGGTCTAGCGGCACTCCGCCCCAACCAAGCTACCCTTTTCCTTGGTCTAGCGGCACTCCATCCTAACCGAGCTACCTCTTCCTTGGTCTAGCGGCACTCCGTCCTAACCAAGCTACCCTCTTCCTTGGTCTAGCGGCACTCCGTCCTAACCGAGCTACCCTTCTCCTTGGTCTAGTGGCACTCCGCCCTAACCAAGCTACCTCCTCCTTGGTCTAATGGCACTCCGCCCTAACCAAGCTACCCTTTTCTTGGGTTAGTGGCACTCCGCCCTAACCGAGCTACCCTTCTTTCTTGGTCTAGTGGCATTCCGCCCTAGCCAAGCTACATCCTTCTTGGTCTAGCGGCACTCCGCCCTAACCAAGCTACCTCTTTCTTGGTCTAGCGGCACTCCGCCCTAGCCGAGCTACCTCATTTCTTGGTTTAGCGGCACTCCGCCCTAGCCAAGCTACCCATTCCTCGGTTAGCGACACTCCGCCCTAATCAGGCCACTTCATCTTGGTCAATGGCACTCCCCCTGATCAAGCTACCCTCTCCCTGGTTCAGTGGCATCTCGCCCTGCCCAAGCTGCCCTCTCTCTCAGCTCGCATACCAAATAAAAAAAAAGAAGAAAAGAAAAGAAAAATGGGGTTAAAAATAGTGATACCCCGCCAGTCTTATTCAGATATTCTGAACAAGGGCAAAAAAATGGCCAAAAACCCGGCTGTGGTGAAAACCCGAAAGGGCACTGCAGGCAAAATCGGGTACCCCGCCACGTGAAAACCCGAAAGGGCGCGTGGGCAAAAGCAAGAGGGGGCTGGCCCCGGTGAAAACCTGAAAGGGCACTTGGGTCAGTAATGTGGTAATCCCAAAGAAAAGCCTCACCTCCCGCCATAAAACTCCTCATCAATCGACCGGCGCCTTGCCCGATCGACGATTAGACCCACTCAGTATAGGCTCTACGTTTATCCTGATAAGAGCCCTCATACCTTGTCCCAGGTCCCATCGTGATGAAACCTGCTGCTGATCAATGGGCACACTCACCCGATCAGCAATGAAACCTGTCCGGCTTAGACCTTACGTCTATGCCGATAAAACTTATGAAATCCTTGCATTGGTATAAACCCAATACCGATGATGAAACCTGCTGTTGATCGATTGGTACACTGCCCGGTCAATGATGAAACCCATACAGTTTAGACCTTACGTCTATCCTGATGAAACCTATGAAATCCTTGCATTGGTATAAACCCAATACCGTGATGAAACCTGCTGCTGATCAATGGGCACACTCACCCGATCAGCAATGAAATCTGTCCGGCTTAGACCTTAAGTCTATGCCGAGAAAACCTATGAAATCCTTTGCACCGATATAAACCTAATATCGATGATGAAACTAATTGTTGATCGATTGGCACACTGCCTAATCAACGATGAAACCCATCCAGGCCAGACCTTTCGTCTATCCTGATGAAACCTATGAAATCCTTGCATTGGTATAAACCCAATACCGATGATGAAACCTGCTGTTGATCGATTGGTACGCTGCCCGGTCAATGATGAAATCCACCCAGTTTAGACCTTACGTCTATCCTGATGAAACCTATGAAATCCTTGCATTGGTATAAACCCAATACCGATGATGAAACCTGCTGTTGATCGATTGGTACACTGCCCGGTCAATGATGAAACCCATCCAGTTTAGACCTTACGTCTATCCTGATGAAACCTATGAAATCCTTGCGTTGGTATAAACCCAATACTGATGATGAAACCTGCTGTTGATCGATTGGTACACTGTCCGGTCAATGATGAAATCCACCCAGTTTAGACCTTACGTCTATCCTGATGAAGCCTATGAAATCCTTGCATCGGCATAAACCCAATACCGATGATAAAAGCAGTCACTAATGGAGCAGCACATCGCCCGATCCGTCCTGAAGTCCCAATTCAAGAAATATATATACGTATATATAAATAAAAAATGGGGTTAAAAATAGAGATACCCCGCCAGACTTGTTCGGATATCCCGGACAAGGGCAAAAATGGCCAAAACCCAACTGTGGTGAAAATCCGAAAGGGCACTACAGGCAAAATCGGGTACCCCGCCACGTGAAAACCCGAAAGGGCGCGTGGGCAAAAGCAAGAGGGGGCTGGCTCCGGTGAAAACCCGAAAGGGCACTAGGGTCAGTAATGTGGTAATTCAAAAGTTCCATGCCAACAGGCACGCTACCTTTACCTCCCTTTCACTGATGAAACCTCCCGTCGGTCAGTCGGCTTCATTCCCCACCAATGATAAAACCCTTCCGGGATAGACCTTACGTTTATCCTGATAAAATTCACATACCCTCTTTCAAACATCCCACCGACAATGAAACCCATCACCATTCTGATGAAGCCTGTCCAGCTCAGACCTCACGTCTGTCCTGATGAAACCCATGCATTTCTTTGCAAAGTCCCACCTGCGATAAAACCTGCTGGAATAGACCTTACGTCTATCCTGACGAGACATATGCCTCTACTGACGTCCCACTGTTGATCGATTGGCACCATGCCCGATCAATGATGAAACCCTAGCCAGTTTAGACCTTTCGTTTATGCTGATGAAACTCTTCTTTGCGTCGATATAAACCCAATATCGATGATGAAACCAACTGTTGATCGATTGGCACTTTGCCCGATCAATGATGAAACCCTATCCAGTTTAGACCTTACGTGTATTCTGATAAAACATATGAAATCCCCCTTGCATCGATATAAGCTCAATATCGATGATGAAGTCAACCGTTGGCTGATCGGTACATCGCCCAGCCAATGATACAATCTGTCCAGTTCGTACTTTATGTCCGTTCTGATGAAAACCCCATACCCTTTTTCAACGTCCCATCTGCTATAACCTCTACCCAGTCTAGACCTTTCGTCTAGTCCGATGAAACCTCTTCTTTCACATTTCTACAAATTGTTTCCCTCACAGCACATATTGCCAAGAGGGACGATTGCTGCTACCAACAGAACCCGGTTTAAGCACCTCCCCGGATGCCGTCACGCGGTGGAGCGAGTTCCCCATCCTTTCTCTGAGGGGGTGGACGCTCTCCTGCCAAGTACGGGCCATTCGCATGAGGAATTGCTAAAACCGCTACCCCACTTCTCAAAGTGATAAAACCACATGCAGAAGAAAATGGATACGCGTGAAGCCAAAGATTTCTTTTCATTAATAAGTGAGTACATAAAGGGCCCCGAGGGGACATTGTATCGCAAAAGAGAACAAAAGAAAAAGAAAGAGAAGATGGTTCATGGCTGCCTGAAGATATCCTCGAAAGCCAGAAGACCCACATAAGGGGCGGCTCCCAGTTCATGAAGACGAGCCTCCTCCTCCTGCAGTCGAACGGACCTGCCCCTCTAATAGAGCTGCTTCTTCCTCGAGCTGCGGTCGAGAAGTTGTTAGCTGCGGCAGCTCAGCTCAGAGATCGGACAGTTCAGCTTCCAGGGTAGTTATCCGGTCGCGCACAAACTGCTCCCGCTCCGCCAAAGACTGCATTTGGCACTGTCGCTCCTGAAGAATAGAGTTCGTCTTCGCCAGCTCAGATTTGCATTCCATTCTTTGCAACTTCAAAGCCGCCAGTTTGTCAGACATGATATGTGTCAAGAAATCCCGGCGATGAACAAATTTTAACAATAAAAGAATTCGCTGGGCCCATATTTCTGTGGGACATCCCATCGCCTGCAAGCCGGCGGTGAAGCGCTCAGCTATCTCCTTCAACTGTGGATAGGTTAGTCCGGGCTGAGACTCCACTAGCTGGCGCAGCATGCCCAGATGTTGCCAGACAAAACTCTCAGGTGAAGTAAAGCCAGGCATAGGAAGAGGAGCTACTTCAAAGGTTACTTCACTATCAATGTCCGCCCATAGGGTAATATCCAGTTGCGAAGAAGAAGATGGGAGGTCTACCGAAGGTACCAACTGAGCTCTCCCTGCAACCTCTGGCGTGGCCAAGAGATCTTCCACTTCCATCTCCTCGGAAGCGGCCGTCCGAATACTCCCGGATGCAACTTCAGGCACCTCCTCCTCAGATTCTGAAAGTACGGAGATAGGATCCGGGGCGGTTACAGGCAATATTCTCAGTTCCGCAGCAGCTACCTCTCCTTCTTCCATCTCCGCTTCGGTGGCCAATTCCTTCAACGTCGAGGCCGCGGAGGCCACAGTCTGAAGAGGCAAAGGTTCACCCTCCATGATTGATGTTGTGGGAATTGTTGACTCAGGAGCAATGGTCATCACTGCGGCCGGTATGAAAGCAGAACTTCTGGCTAGATCAGCTTCGGATCTGAAATCTGAAGCCCTGATAGGAGTGCATCTGTCTCCTGAGGCCCCCAGGTCCAATGATGCTAAATCTGTTGAATACTGTATTCGCATTGGAACAGGGCGAATGACCTTAGAAGCCCCCATGCAGGATAAAGGTAGAAAAGGGACAATAGCCCAGTTTACAGAAGAAGCCTCCATAAAAGTTGCAGTTGTGTCTGAGCTGAGAGTGATAGGGCCCTGAGACCAAAGCAAAACAACCTTCAGCACTAAATGAAGATGCAGATGAAGCAGCAAGCCTGAAAGGGGACCCACCTTTGAAGCAGGGTTCGCATCCTTGAAGTGGGGCGAAAGAGGAGGAAACTCCGAAGTTGAAGCGACAAAGAGTGAAGATATGTCGATCTCGGTGTCGAGCCCGGCAAACTCCTCTTGTAACTCCTCCTCGGAAGATGACACCAGCAGCTTAGCAGGCTGAAAAGATAGAGCACCTTTTGCAGGTACAGGCGGGGCTTCTGATTCAGGAGCATCCCCCTCACTGCCGCTGAAAGCCACTTCCTCCTCATCAGAGACGGTTGTAGAGCTACCCGATGATATTTCTACCCTGGCTACATGCTGTGGGGACGCCTCTAAAGCATGTCGGGATGTGGACCGGGTAATTATGCGCCTGGCTGGAACAGTACCCCGCTTCGACTGAGTCTCGTGACCCTCCGGAGGTTGAATCGGCTCTTCTGTCATCCTTTCAACCTCAGCCTGCTCCTCGGCTGCCATTTCAACAGAAAAGCGATCTCTGAGGGTTATAGTAGAAAAAGCAATAGAAGTGTGAAACAGATGAGAAATCACACTTACCCCCCGCCTCACTAGCCGGCGTGGGGGAAGGCAGCCTGGTCTCTGCGTCGGAGGGTGCCACAATTGGCTCTTGAGCTGCGCAAAAAGGGAAGGGGTCAGAGTCGAAGACTTCTTTGGAAATCTGCAAAAGATGATGAAGAATGCAAATGCAAGCTAATGATGTTACCCTGAACCGGTGTCTGAGCAGCCTCCCTTTGCAACCCAAACTCATCGAATGAAGGAATGTCGGGGAGAGGGGTCCCAGTGTCCATCGCCACCGAAGTCGACTGCTGAACATGGGCCTTTTTGGCCTTCCTAGTCTTCCCAACTGCAGCCTTGACTGCGGAAGCCTTCCTCTTCTTGCCAGGAGGCAGGGGAGTAGTGGTCGGTGCTGCAGCCGGGACGTCAAAATAAGTAGGCTTCTCGGCCTGCGCAATAATCTTTCTATAGAGCCCCTGCCGCTTTATATCAGGCCGGTCTGTTGAAAATGGCAGAAGGGCGATGGGATCAGTGGGTGCGAAATTCAGATGCTAAGCAGAAAACACTGCAATCAGAAAAGAAGAAATCTTACCTGCCGGGCCGTCGTAGAATACAGAAAGTGGCCAGTACAGATAAGCTACCTCCTTGGAGCGGGAGGCAGCCTCCTTGATGAGCCAACACACATCACCAAATATCTAGCACTTCTCTACTAAAGCTGCCAGATCATTATGGCCGTGAGAGTCAAGGCATCGAAATAAGTCAAGATGGTCCATGCCCCAACCATCGACATAATGAAATGATATAAACAGTGGCTTGTTCAATATGCCAGCTATTGGGCTTTCTGCAGATAATCCATGCAAATTCAGCAGAATGAACAGCCAGGACGTTTGCCTATAGTACGTCTGAGTTCTATCTTCTCGGCGTACAAATGTCCTATATGGATGAAATTTATCAATTGGACCCTTCCAAGGAGCTGCTATCGGGAGCGGCTCTTCAACAGGGAATGGGTACTGCTGCTCCTCCAAGCGAGCGCCTCCCACACGGCATAAATGCTTCAAGGTCTTCAGGAAAGTGTCTTCATTGATAGCAGCAGAGACAGGGACAAGCGGCTCAGAACTCTTTTTCTTCAATGCCTGACGTTGAGTCAGATAATTCTCCGCCTCCCTCAGGTGCTGTGAGTAAAGTTTCTTCAAGTGGGCCTCAGGAATATCAAACACCGGCCCAGGTTGCTGTTTCAGGAAGGAGCGCTCTGCCACATCCCAGAAGGCACCCCTACCGTCCCTGTAAAAATCGGTCCGGATATTCCACCATTTGATATATTCTGGTGTTACCCGGGGAACACGGTTAGAAACAGTAGGCACCCTGAAAACTACATCATCCTGGCGATGATAGAAATCCCACCACAACCGGCCCTCGCCAACAATGATGGACCCGTGCTTGGCCCAGCTATCCAGGGGAAACTGGGCAACTGAGGTAGGAATATGCTGGTCATAGCCAAAGTTTCGCCCAAATCGGAACGGATAGTATGGCTCCAACAGAAGCAGGCCACCCTTCCTGTAGACCAAAACACTAGGCCGAATTGCCATGGCCCATCTCACCAGCTCCGGTTCCAGGATTGGCCGGGCAGTGTTGACTCCTGAGACAGGATGGATATATGTCTCTGTCTCTTCCAGCTTGCACTCTCTCTGAGGATCAATCAAAGGAGCTGAACCTGCCGCCAAGCTCCAGAAATGTATGCTACCAGGGGCGTCCACTGGTACCCTTATCAGTCGGCCCCTTATTTTAAACAGCTGATCATAAAAGGGACCAGGCTCAGCGCTGGCAAATTCAACCATCCTGGGTAACACTGTATCCGCCTGCAAGGTTCTCGGAGCTAATTCAGGGAATATATTGCAGACCCAGGCGTTGAAGAAATGAAAAGGACCCACGGTCCTCAAAGAACGGGGAGTCTGATGCTTGTACAGGTCCCCCAAAGATTTATATATCAAACACAGGGCCACGGGGCAGAGCGACAGCTTCATCCCCCATGCCATCTGACAAGCTGGATATATGGCCTCTGGCCGAATAACTGTCTCGTCCCCTTGTGGGAGAGCGAAAGTGCACAGCCAAAATGTGAAATAAGCCGCACAGTGTGTGATGGGGTCTACGCCTGCTGGGTTGGGACCACCGCTGCCTGCACGGTGCAATGAGGATGGCAGCGCCGACTTATAGCGAGGGGCCCTTATCTGCTTGCTAGCAGCCGGACCCATGGAAGGAAAGTCTGCATACTTCAGGGGACCGTCAAAGAAATACTGGATCCACTGCCCTATCCGGACCCTCAGTTTGCTGCCCTTCTCTCGGGGTTGATAGCCTTTAGAGGACCCTCTGCTATACGCCAGACAGATGGAGCGGTATACCTTCATCAGATATCGATATGAGAAGCCAATGGAATACTTGCCCTCGCCATCAGAGCTATCCTTCTCAGAATCTGACAAGCAAACTTCCTCATACGGCTCGCCATCAATGGGCAGGCCGGAGAGCTGTGATAAACTCCAGAGGTCCAGGGATGTCTCCCCCTCTGCTGTATAGAAAGTGTTGAATAAAGGGCAGAACACTTCAAACATTCCACAGCACAACCCTCGGGATATGGGATACCGGAATCTAGAAGCGAAGACGCTGTGATACACCCCTGCTCTGATCAACAGAGGGGCATATTCCTTCAGAACAAACTCGGTAAACTCCACTGATCCTACTTGGAATGAGTGCGCGTCAGTGATTTTGGTATCCCCAAACCAACCAGCGGCCAGATGGTACTTGAACTGAACGGCCGAACAATTCAGCACGAAGGGCTCTTCGCGATATCCCCACTTCAATGGTGCCAAGAACATGCCATAGCCGGGCTTCTCCCTATGAACTCGGCCGCTAGCATTATCCCACCGGGCAGGTGTGAATTCCGGGGCCCGGGTCAGCATCTTCTTCTCTGGTTCCAGCTCCGATATGCCGAGGACTGCATCCCAGTCGCGCTTTTCCCCAGGAAGATAGATGGCCTTGCTGCGATACACTGATTCCTTCAGACTGTCTCGCTCAGCAAGGATGGCAGCTTCAACTACGCGAGCTATCCGGTAGTCTCGCATGCCGCCTACTGTGAAAGTCCGGATGAACGGCATCAAATGCCGGTCCTTCGGATGGTCTGGCCGATAGCCACCATCCCGGCTGAAGCATGTCTCGGTCGCCGTGGAGTATACCCGGGCCGTCTACACTGTGTCAGTCTCTGAGTCAGACGACTCATCGACTGAAGCAATCCTGTCGTATCCGAAATCCAGGCTGTGCACATTCAGCCAATTTACTGTGGCCCGAGATATGTCTGGCTGGGTCGATGAGCTAGCACCAACAGCTCCGGAAGACGCAGCATCAGAGCTGGAAGCCATTACAGTGCCTGCAGTCGGAGAAAAAGTGTGAATTAAAAGCCAATCTTATAAAGATTGTAACATGAGACTCTATGAAAATTTCGGCAGCATCTCCCCTTATTCAGGGTCTGCCCAAGGAGAATAGGGAGTCACCAACCAAGAGGGGGTGATCCCGAAATAAAAAGGGATTAAATCCCAAAATAGCGTCCTACCCGGGCGAAATCCAACCAAACGGGAAGAAGAACGAGAGCGGCCGAGAGGAGAAGGAGCTCCCGCCGATGAAAGAAAAATGAGGAAAGAGAAAGAAGAAGCAAGAATGAAGAAAAAAAGGCTCTCGGCGCCTTAATATAGGGCCCGAGGCAGATGGGTTCTCGGCGCAGCCAAATGCACGCCGAGAACCGCCCAGGCCGAGAGCCCCCGTCGGCTAGAAGGCGCGCCGAGAACCCCAGGCCGAGAAGCCCTGGCCGAGGCCCCCTTCCTCCAGGGCGCGCCGAGAAGCCCCGGCCGAGAGCCCCCTTCGTCCGCGCCGAAAAGCTCCGCGCCGAGAGGTCCTTCGCGCCGAGAGGCTCATGCCGAGAAGCCTATGGCCCTGTGCCGAGAAGCTCCGAATTGCTGAAAATAAAGAAAATATGAAGAATGAAAATATGAAAAGGGAAGATAAGTGTGCAAATTATTGTTGCATCAAGATGATCGGGTCTGAGAACCCGATTAAAAACAAATTGAGGAAGATACCCTCGAATGATGAAAGACACCTGCAAGCCCCGTGCCGCTTATTCTGCGCTTACACCGCCTGCAGGTGGGGGGCATTTGTTGACACCGGGAAAATGAACAAGGGTGAAAACATAATTGAAAAGAGGGTCGGACCAACAGTGAAAGACCAATGATGAAGCTCATCAACTGTCTACCCGGCTAAAACCCTTGTTGGCAAAGCTGATGCCCGGTGCCAATGTCACTCAGACGGCAGCACTGATAAAGCAGCAGTCACTCGACTGATGAGACCTTCCAGCCCTTTAATTAGAGCTGTACTACCGTTTCATCCAAGAATCCACGGATGATATGTCAGGGTAAGTCAGATGTCGGCTTACTGACAGATGTAATATGAGATGAAGATGAAGCCGGTACCGGCAGATGAAGATTGCAAAGGCTTTTGCAAAGTCAGAACAGAAGAAGAATGGTCTCCACAGATTATATACCCGGCTGAGGTCTTCCCAGACTAAAGCTGATGTCCGAGCTCGTCACCATTCAAGTGACGGTGTCGATAAGATAATACCCAGTTTTGTCACCATTTAGATGGCAATACCGATGAAACCCTTGTCTACGGACTGATGAGACCCCTGTCTACGGACTGATGAAACCCTTGTCTACGGACTGATGAGACCCCTATCTACGGACTGATGAAAACCTTAATAATGATACAAGCTGTGTCACCAATGGAAGACCCCTTTTGGGTAATGATGCCCTTGAAAGACCCAAATGGGCCTGTGAAAGTGGCTAAAAAGCTTTAATTGGGCCTGCAAAGGATGGCGCCGAGAGCCACTTGCCGAAGCCCAAAAGATGGCGCCGAGAGCTACTTACCGAAGCCCAAAAGAGGGCGCCGAGAGCCACTTGCAATCGCGCCGGGAAGCCCCATTTGGGGCGCGCCGAGATGAAGCCTGCTGAGAAGGGGGGAAACGGGTATAAAAACCCTCTCCCTTCGAACAGATGGATGCCTGGAAAGCGGACCAACTGAGGGGGGACGAACAGAAAAAGAGAGAGCCACCAAAAGGGAAGATAAAAAAAAAGGAGAAGATAGAAGAATAGAAAAAAAGTAGAGAGAGAGTCTCCCTCGGCTGAGAGAAGAGAAGAAGCAGAAGAGAAGAGGAAGCAAGCTTCAGGTGGGCTGTCCCGGGGAGGGAGAGGAGTCAATGCTCTGCCCTCCCCACGCTGTCTTTTCTTTCTATTGATGTAATCTAGCGAGTTTTCTTCTCGATTTATCAGACGTAGTTAGCGAGGTTTAGGTCTCGAGCTCCGTCTGTCTCTCCACTTTGCATTTCTCTTTTACAGTTAGTGTAAAGCTTCGAGCAATGTAATGAAATATCAATGAGACCCATTCAGGGAACTACTGATTAAGAGGTTTGCCCCCTTTGGCTGAAATATCTGCTCTCCGCTCCCCCTCGTATGATCATCGTTTATGGGAAATGGCTAATGGTTCATACGAACCTTCTCTGCAGAGGCGTAGGAACAGAACCCCTAACCTTATCTAATAGGTTACTGGGTTCTGTCGCCTCCCCTCTTCCTGCCTCAATGGCAAATCCCTCGTGTCCGTGCGAGCTTTCTTACAAGGCCCCTCAAGCCTCCTCCTTGTGCCGTTCAGGACCAGAGACATCAATCTCTTGGATTCCTGAACTGCTGGCTATACGAGAGGACATGTCAGACCACTGCTATCCCTCGGATTCTAATGAATGATGATTTCGATCTCCCGACCCTCCATTATAACCCCTTGGATGACTAGGGTCTGGAGTTTCGGTGATAAAGGTTCCTCCGTCACCGATTTTTAGATGCCATTAGGTTCGTCCGGGGATCAGAGACAGTCATCTCTTGATCCCCAGACGGCCGGCGGCAGAAATAAATGAAGTCTTCAAAGATCCAGATGATAGTCTCGATTCTCCATCGATTCTACCTTCCAGATCCCCCTTGGCCCTTCCTAGCAGAAGCATCCTTGAAATCCCCCTCCTGCACTTCAAATCCGGCTTCAATCACAGTCAGAAAGCCCAGGAATCCCAGAAACAGAGTACCGTTTGAGCTCTAAAAAACCCTGAAATCCTTCCGCAAATCCACCTTCTCGGCGTGCAAAATTCCCCGCCGAGAGCTGTCTCGCCGAGAGACCCTCTCCCCCCAGCTAAACGACAAACCCTGCCATTCAAACCCTTTTCACGTGAGCCTCCATACAAGCCTCCCTGCGCCAGGCTCCCGGCCCGGCCAGGAGCGCGCCGGGAAGCTCCACGCCGAGACCCCTTCCCTATAAGCCTATTCAAACCCCCCCAGTCTACATGCTCCCGGCGCCACCTTCTCGGCGCGGCCAGGAGCGCGCCGAGAAGCCCCTGGTCGAGAACCCCTCTTTTGGCTGACCAAGCCACCGCCGAGATCCCCCCTTTTTTTTGTTAAGGAGGCCACGCCAAGATCCCCTTTTTAAGCCAATAAACCCACGCCGAGAAGCCCCCTCTTTCGGCCAACTAAAGCCATCGCCGAGACCCTTCTTCTTGGCCAATTGAAGCCCAGTCAGGGGACCATCCCTGCACTACCATTTGTTGACCTTCTGATCTCTTCAAACATAGGCCTCGGGGATGTTCAGAGATCGTCATGGATGCCTTGAGAAGACACAGTAATGGGGAAGACCTCCCCTACAGTCCTCATTCCCGATCCGGATTTCACCCTTATGAACCCAAAGGGCCATGTCGTTACATGAGTTTTGAGGGGCTTAAAGGGGATATTAATCGATGGTATAAATGCAAGCGATGTCCCGGGGCCCGGTGCCCATCCTCGTTCGGTCGTCATCCCGGCATTCCGTGGATGATGACCTATTCTCTCTTGGCATAATCCAAGTTGAGCAGACATGCTGCCGAAATTTATGCATATCCTATTGGGTAACTGTGATGTTCTCCCTCTCAACCCCGTCAGCCCACGGAGTTATGCCTTTGCATGCCCTCCGATGGTCCCTCCAAGGGGGATATAGATGTGCCATCACACCCACATGGAGCATGCCATGTCTCGCCGGTCCCCATTCGGACTCCGGGTCAATTATGCCCGATCTTTTTCGGATCCTACTCTGCCACCGCATGGGTAGTTTCCTATTCCCCACTTGGCATAGTTCAAGTTGGTGGGAATATGCCGTCGGAGCTATCCCCTAAGATAACGAACCCCTGCTTCGTCTAATCCATTTAGCGTCTTGCAAACGAATGAATTCCGTTTCTTTTGAGTATGTGGCTTTATCGATGTCCTCCTCCTATCTTAGCGTTTAATCAAGGGTTGTCCTCCTTAGGGAGGACATAATTAACGTCATAGCGTTCAGGGTATGACGGACTTCTGGTCCCGACTCGGACTTCACAATCGACTGACTACGTCAGATCGAGCGCACAATAAAATTGTCACCCCGGTGACTGGCACACCAATAAACCAACAAACGAATAAATCAATAAATAATAAACATATAAGATTTAAATAGAGGATGATAAATAAAATCCGCGTCCACAGGAGTTCATGCGTTTTCCTACTTGTACAAGTTATTCATGTACATACTGAGTTTGCACATCTGTCTTGTTAAAGAAAAATCCAAAAGATTATTTAAAAAACATGCATATAGTTAAGGGGAGCTTATGTCTTGATCTGAATTGCTTGAACTGTTTGTTTCACTCACTGATTATTTTGGTCAACTGACTTGCTCATATCGGTCAACCGAAGTCTACATCTTCAGTTTGAATTTCTCTCATGAGTGTGTTCTGATTTGCATGATGCTCTGTATTGGAAGCGAAGTTAAATTCAATTCATCCTTTGATCTCTGCAAAGAACTTCAGGTCAAGCTATGGCTACATCAGGTCAACCTAGTTGTGTAGAAAATAATTCTATCAATCTGTTTTCTGCTATTCTGTGAACAATTCAAATTCGATTCTTCTTTCAGCTCAGGTCTAATCTTCATTCAAGTCTTATATGATTTCTATTCATATCTGTTCTGAAATCACTTAAGTTCATCATCTTCACGGTTCTAGAAATTATTGTCTATTGAACCATGCACTTATCTATCAAACTTCAGCTAAATGCATTATATTCTTCCTAAGAAAGTCATCCGAAAGTGTGTCATATCTACTATCTGATTAGGCTTCAATTGTTGTATCCCTTGGATTCCTATCTATCTGATGCACTCTAGGCAACCTATGTCACATGTCTGAGCTTCAAGTTTCTCACACAAGGTGCATGCTCTTGTTGCTGTTTTTATTGATATACTGGCTACTTCTGAAAATTTTCTTGATCTACCTGTAATTTGGGAAGATTTCGATATGTGTACCTTGACCATAAATCTAAAAGCACTTTACCTTGGAATCTTCTATTATAAAGGTTTTTGAATGACTAAACTATTTTAGCTGGTTTAAGTTTAATGTATTTCTTAAGTTTGAATATGAATACCTTGAAAGTATCTGAATCAACCTCTTAATAATCTTTAACCAGTTGCTTCATGTTATGTCATGTAAAATCTTCTGAAATCAGAAAATTTTGAAATCATGACTTTCCTTGGTTGAGATACACTAAGTAAGTATTGTTTTAAACATCTGAGAATCTGTAAATGTCTAAGGGTAAATTCAGTTAGAGCAATGACTTTGGCTACTGAGAAACCATGTCTAAAATTAGACTGTGTCATGAGGTACCATAGTTATCTCTGTTCAAAATCTATTGCAATATCTATGAAATCTTTGGCAGAGCAATGACATGGTGAGTGGTGAGTAACTGGGTCACTTCACCTAAGACATGTTATGCCTCACGTCAAAAGTCATTCTATTGTTATCTCTGTTCAATATGAAGTATGATAGTTAGTAATTCCAAGTGCTTAGGGATACTGGCATCTAAACAACGTGTATCCTCTAGTTACAAGGTGTGTACTAAACTTAATTGCTCCTAAAAAATTAGATATGAAAAATATTGTTGAACAAAAAGAAAAATCTATGAAATGATTACAAAAGAAAAATATGTAGAAACCCTGGACAAATTCAAATGTTTCATGTTGTTTAACCTTAATATTACTAAGTGTAACTCCTAAAGGAGTCCTCAAAATTGAGTGAGTAAGAGGAAAGAAGGTTAAACAAGACTGTCATATGAGGGCTTGGTTCGTTGTTATTAATATTTGGTTTCAGATATGAGTATAGAACTTTATTGACAAACTGTGTATACATCATATTTAAACCATGCTGTTCAATAAAGATTCATTCATAAGCCCTTATAATGGAAGAGTCTGAAACATCTTCTCATTTAGATTTATGAAATTGGTACCTCATTGAAAACCTTCTTGAATTAATTAATCATCTGGAACTTCAATTGAAAATCCCTCTGCTCAGTTTCTATTGTCTGCTGAATTTCTTGATTCAGATTACTCATGTCATCCGTTCATGCCTATACTTGTGCTTGTTTGTCCCTGTGCTTTGCTGATAGACTTTCATTCCACTCCTTCTGCTGTGTCCAAAGGGGGAGATTATCTGATCTGGGTCATGTTCTCTTTTATTCAGGGGGAGAATACTTGAAAGAGGATCATTGTGCATAATTGTCAAAGAGGGGGAGATTGTCTCTTTAGCATCAATTAGTATCAAGGGGGTTAATAATTTGCCTGTTGTTCTTTCTTTTTTTGATGGCGTCAAAGGGGGAGAATAGTTTGATTATGAGTCATGTCGTGATGATTGCATAATTGTTTGAGTCTAAGTCTGCATCATGATGATTGCATGATGTTTTGTGACTCTTATGACTCATAGTGTTGCCATCATCAAAAGGGGGGAGATTATTGTGTCCCTGTGATTTTGATGATGTCAAACACTATGACTCATCATGAATCTGAGTGTGAATGTCATCATGAGCCTGAGTGTGAATGTAGTTCTGATGAAGACTTATGTATAGATGTTGCTTGAAATGGAATGATGTTGATGATTGCACTATCTTTGATGCTATGAAACTTAATGAAATTGATTCCACCTTGATTTCTTTATGTGTAAAAGTCAATGGTTGAATGTTGTTAGCAGAATTCTGAAAAGAACAGGTTTTAGTTCTGCAGATAGAACTGGTTTCAAAAAGTGTCGACTCTGGAAGTCGATTCCCGCGGGAAGAAGAGCAATCAGGTCGATGCAGTGGCCATGGTTAAAGCAGTCAGGTCGATGCAGCGGAGCTTTGATACTTATCAGGTCGATGCAGAAGAAACAGTTCCTGCAAGTAAGGTCGATGCATCAAAGAGTCTCGTTAGACAAGTGTACTCAGGTCGATGCAGTAATGGTTAAAGAAGGCCAACAAGTCAAAGCAACATTCATATGCCTTGACGCATCAACACATTCATGATCATTTGCTATGCCTCGACGCATCAAGATATTCAAGTGTTATATCTTTGAGAAGGTCGGTGCAGCAGTGTTGGCTAATATCACTCAGGTCAAAGCACATTAACACTTCAAAGCCAACAAGTCGATGCATCAAGACACTCAAATGCTATATCCGTGATGAGGTCGGTGCACTTAAGAGGTAGGTCGAGGCAGAAGAATAAAGCTCCAACTAACAAGGTCTGAGCACTCAAGAGACAGGTCGATGCAGTAGTTGGGAACTGGATGTTGCAGATCAACTAAGGTCGGAGCATTCTAAAAATAGGTAGATGCATATTACAACGCACAAAGTCGATGCAGCAGAAGAAATTGATTGACCCCAGTAAACTTCAGTCTACAATCATTAAGAGAAACTCAAGGGCTCCAATATCCAAGTCCATAGCAGTTTAACAAAGCAGCAGTAGCAAAAGAAGGATGAAGCAGCAGAAGTGCACACCGAAGCACTGCCTTAAGCCAGAAGGTTAGAGCATCAGAATAGTGCCTAGATGCACTAAGTCAAGGTCGATGTAGCTCTATTAACTGTTGCCAGTGAGGTCGATGCTTCAGACAATCCAACTCTGAATCCCTTAACTTAAATCCAGATCCGATAAGGGAGCTCGAACCTGCTGTTAGTAAATCACTGGCACGTGATCTCAGGAAGGGAAAGTGAGTGGCACGTGAACCCAGGAAGTAATGATTGGCACGTGATCCGAGGCACTCTATCAGAAGAACTTTTTCACCTCTTGCCACGTGGATCAATGGAAAAAGCTGGATTAAATCGTTTTTATCCCAAAAGCATTTCGGAGCCCGTGTTTTGGTATAAATAAGAATCATCTCCCCCCGAGATAGGGGCTACTGCAGCTGTAAAAAGAAGTGAGGCTGTCGAAGAAGAAAGAGAGACCACCAGAGAAGAAGAAGACGAGCCAGTGAGTGAGCAGAGAAAAATGAAAGAGGAAAAGAGAGAAGAGCTGAGAAAGAAGAATGAGAGAAAAGAACGGAGAAGAGTGAGCTCGAGATCAAATCAACTGCGTGCAGCCGATCTTACTGAAGATCTGTGTGTTCATCAGTTCTTGGATCAAATCCAGAACTATCGTGCTCCTGTGGAGCTATATGCTTTTGCTTTCTATTTGTTGTTCATTTTAGTTTTCACATTGTTCTTTCGATTGTCTGTTTAGAGATCGGGGTTCCTTCTGAGTGTTTTAGAAGAAGGGAGATCTAATCTCCAGGTATCCCTCTGTGGCTTTAGAGGAAGAGAGGATCTAATCCTCTAGGTTTTTGACAGGATCATCAAGCGGCATCGGCAAATCTATCAAACATAAATTTATGTCTAACTTGTCTTTTGTTTATTGCGCCATATATAGAGTGGGCCTTATATGTAGTGTTTTCTTTTGTCATTAGTAATATATATATAAATATATAAACCTAGGAACCCACATAGGAACCCAAGCCTCTTGAGTTTCCTAGGTGGTCTTTAGTTATTTTGTCATAGATACATATATATAATGGTTGCACTTATGTGCATTTATGAGGACCCACGTAGGAACCCAAGTCTCTTGAGTTTCCTAGGTGGTCTTTAGTTATTTTGTCATAGATACATATATATATAATGGTTGCACTTATGTGCATTTATTAGGTACTCCTCGTAGGAACCATGGCTCTTGGTATTCCAAGGTGCCCATTCCCCTCCCCATGTTTTATATTTAAACAAATGTAAACCCACGATGGAGATAATATAGAATGCAATGAAATAGTTTGGATTTTAGCCATGGCTTGTGTGTTCTCCAATTTTTGGAACCCCGGGTGAGAGGCCCAACCCCACTTCGCCCCGCCATGGAGGTCGTCCGTGAAGCTCCGGTGCATCGTCTTCGAGAAGAGGACGGGTGTGAAGCCCCATCGAAGCTCCACGATCTTCCTCCTTCACCGTTCAACCGTCGTCATCGTCCATCACCACCGCCACCACCGCCGTGCCAACTGTAACGCCTGCAACCGCCATCACCGCAGAAAAGAATTGAAGAGCACGAATGCAGCATCCCTGAGATGGGGATGGGTGTGAGGCCCCAGTCGAGCTCCTCCGTTCTTCTCTAGTCACCTCGCCTTCCTGCTCTCCAGCTGACAGTTTGAAGTCCTTCCTCGACCTCGTTTCACATCAAATGGTATCAGAGCTTAGGGAACCAGGCTGTTCCATCAGATCGGGATCCTGAGCTACGAGGTTCGAGGTCGAACCTCCTCCAAGCGGAGGGGTTTGACAGGATCATCAAGCGGCATCGGTAAAACTATCAAATATAAATTTATGTCTAAGTTGTCTTTTTTTTATTGGGCCATATATAGAGTGGGCCTCATATGTAGTGT
Organism: Amorphophallus konjac; assembly: GCA_022559845.1. Lineage (NCBI taxonomy): Eukaryota > Viridiplantae > Streptophyta > Magnoliopsida > Alismatales > Araceae > Amorphophallus > Amorphophallus konjac. The sequence continues at coordinate 248,548,071 of CM040119.1, forward strand.
TTTCTTTTGTCATTAGTAATATATATATATAAATATATAAACTTAGGAACCCACATAGGAACCCAAGCCTCTTGAGTTTCCTAGGTAGTCTTTAGTTATTTTGTCATAGATACATATATATAATGGTTGCACTTATGTGCATTTATGAGGACCCACGTAGGAACGCAAGCCTCTTGAGTTTCCTAGGTGGTCTTTAGTTATTTTGTCATAGATACATATATATAATGGTTGCACTTATGTGCATTTATTAGGTACTCCTAGGGAACCATGGCTCTTGGTATTCCAAGGTGTCCATTCCCCTCCCCATGTTTTCTATTTAAACAAATGTAAACCCACGATGGAGATAATATAGAATGCAATGAAATAGTTTGGATTTTAGCCATGGCTTGTGTGTTCTCCAATTTTTGGAACCCCAGGTGAGAGGGTCAACCCCACTTCACCCCGCCATGAAGGTCGTCCGTGAAGCTCCGGTGCATCGTCTTCGAGAAGAGGACGGTTGTGAAGCCCCATCGAAGCTCCACGATCTTCCTCCTTCACCGTTCAACCACCGTCGTCGTCCATTACCACCGCCACCACTGCCATGCCAACTGCAACGCCTGCAACCGCCATCACCGTAGAAAAGAATTGAAGAGCGAGACTGTGTCGTCCCTGAGATGGGGATGGGTGTAAGGCCCCAGCCGAGCTCCTCCGTTCTTCTCTAGTCACCTCGCCTTCCTGCTCTCCGGCTGATAGTTTGAAGTTCTTCCTCGACCTCGTTTCACATCAGTTTTGGTGAGTAGTGGGTTGCTGTTCACGTCCCTTCTGCATTTGCAGAAGAAGGGAGATCTGTTCTCCGGTCACTGCGGGTAGCAGTGGAGTTTGATCTTGTGGGTAGCAAGATCAGGTCAGAGGGATTTGTCTCCCTCAGTTTCAACCTATTTGGCAACGTATGTTTGCAGATTGAGTCTGCATCTTGCTTGAGAAAGGGAAGCCTCACTCAGGTTTGAGTGAGGGATGGATGTAGGTCTGTGGGTAGCAGACCGAACCATCTAAAAATCTTGTCCACCGTGATTTGTCTTTGCGCACATTTTCCATATCATATTTCCCCTTCACAGGTTGGTTGTATGGTTATCATTAGAAGTTGTTTCTTGTGACATCTGTTGAATCAGTTATAGAAATTAAGTGTCTGACTAGGTGTTTATCTGAGTGTTTCCCGTGGCAAAAGTTCATTGAGCGCAAAGTGATTGATGCTTGAGTTGCTTCGATCATTCATCTGATATAGTATTTCTTTTAGCATGAGTTAGTATGTTTGATATATGATCCGCTTGAATGAGTGTATGCTAAGGATTGCATCCATTTACATCGAGCACTCATCACATGTTTGATTGTGGCTCAAGCTCAACGTTTTATCTGTTGTCTGCTTATACATGGGATATACTCACCGAGTGCAAAGTGTTCGTGTTAGGTTCCATGAGACATGTTAGTCATCTGTGAGCTTTGATGCGGTGAGTCTTCTGCTCTTGTTCACTTGAAGTTTATTTCAGTTACATTTCATTTTAGGATTTTGTTGTTAGAAATCTAAAAATTGGGCTATAATCTTAAGTTGGATCCATTAACCCCCCCTCTGGATCCCTCCATGCACCTATCTCCTTCCTAACAAGCTTGATAGCTATTATTGTAGGCAAACTTGACTAGAGGTAAGTGGTCGTGCCAGCTTCGACCAAAGTCAATTGCACATGCCTGAGCATATCTTCAACTACTTGATTGGTTCTTTCAGTCTGACCATTAGTTTGTGGATGGAATGCAGTGCTAAAATTTAACCGGGTCCCCAATAAATGTTGTAGACCCTTCCAGAATTATGATGTGAAACGACGGTCTCGATCAGATATAATAGTCACTTGGACTCCGTGTAATCGGACAATTTCCTTTATATAAATGGCTGCTAGCACATCCATGGACCATCGACTCTTAATAGGCAGAAAATGTGCAGATTTTGTCAATCGGTCAATGATCACCCATATTCCATCATGTCCGCCTCTCGTCTTTGGCAAACCCATGATGAAATCTATCCCTATGCTCTCCTATTTCCACTCGGGAATTTCCAAGCGATGTAACTTCCCAACGGGCTTTGGATGTTCCACCTTAACTTGTTGACAAGTGGGGCAGCGAGATTCAAAGTCCGCCACTTCTCTATTCATATTGGGCCACCAAAAATTTCTTTTTAAGTTCTGGTACATCTTGGTAGCACCAGGGTGAAGTGTATATCTTGACCCATGGGCTTCTTCCATAATTAGCTTCTTTGTTTCAGTATGGTCAGGCACACAAATCCGACCCTAGAATAGTAATCTTCCATCGGTCGTGACAGCGAAATCTGGCCGTTGATCAATATTAGCTTTGATCTTCACCAATGTAGGATCATCATCTTGCAATTTTGCTAAATTTTCTATTAATGTTGGTTGTGACCGAATGTTGGCAACAATACACCTTTCATTCTCCGAGTCAATATCCAGATTCAATTTAGCAAAGTCTTCTACATGCTTGGTCATTCCTTTCCGCAGGCTAGATAGAATCGACATTGGTTTTCTGTTGAGTGCATCTGCTACAGTATTAGCCTTTCCCGGGTGATATTGTATAGAGAAATCAAAGTCCTTCAGATACTCCTGCCATCTTCTTTACCTCATGTTTAACTCCTTTTGGGAGAAGAGATATTTTAGATTTTTGCGGTCTGAAAATACGGTGCATTTCTCCCCATAAAGGTAATGTCGCCATATCTTCAAGGCAAAGATAACAACAGCTAGTTCCAGGTCATGCACCAGGTAATTCTCCTCGTGCCGTTTCAATTGCCTCGAAGCATAACAGATGACTCTACCATGCTGCATTAAGACACATCCAAGGCCAACGCCTGATGCATCGGTGTAGACTTCGAACCCACCACCTTCAATGGTAGTGCTAACACAGGTGCAGTAGTGAGATGTTCTTTGAGAGTCAAAAAACTCTCTTCACAATCATTTGACCATATAAAAGGATTTTCCTTTCTTGTAAGCTTGGTCAGAGGGATGACGATCTTAGAGAAATCTTTTATAAATCGCTGGTAGTAGCCAGCAAGACCAATAAAACTACTGACTTCAGTTACAGTTGTCGGTCGGCTCCAATTTTTAACAGCTTCAACCTTCAAAGGTGTTGTATATATATCTCGGTGTTTTGATGATAACAAAACCAAGGACATAGGGTTGCTCACATGCTTGGATCTAATAACCTAAGTGTTTTTCATAAGCCTTCAAGGTCGAAACTCTTCATGCTGTTCTTAAGGTCTTAGCATTTCAAATGGTTTTCTAAGTACATTGAATGAACTTGTAATAACCTTTTAACCAATCGTTCAAATCATGCCTCGATCATATGGACACATTTTTCTGGGCTAAACTCTTCATGTTTCAGGTTTTTGACAATCCGGTCGACCTCCAGCATCATCCCGGTCGACTTGAAATAACAGAATGGAAACTTCTACAGGCTGTCTCAGTGGCGATCGATCGCCCCTTAATCCCGGTCGACCGGATCTCCCAGGGACCGGCCTCCTGCAGGTCTCTCAGTGGCGGTCGACCGCCAGACCCTGCAGGTCGACCGCCAGCCCCGAGCTGCCAACAATTGTTGACTTTTTATCATTTCGAGAAAAGCCATTCTCATGGGTATTGTTTAATCCCTAAGCAACCAAACTCTTCAGAAATTACGGATCTGGTCTGGGAGAGTCCTTGGACCATTCAAGAACCTATAAAACATATACAATAGGGATTGGAAAACCCTAATGCTCAAGGTGGATCAAGGGGGCTGCCAAGAGGAAGAGAAGGGATCCAGCACTGTAGACGTGAACAGTGCTCCGAGAAAAGTTCTTCATCCTTCTTCATCCAATCAAGTGAAGATCAGCCCAAGGATTCAAGCTGCATCCAAAGCATCCAATCATCCATTAAAGGGGAGCAAATCAAGATTCTTCTCTTGTGTTCTAAATTCATTTTGTTCTCTTAAGCTTCATTTGCGGTTCTTGTAATTGTTAAACATTTCAGTGTGTGTGGATCTTCCTAGATCCATGTGTGTGTGTTTGTGTGTTCTCTGTTGTAGCTGCGTGTGTGTTAAGGTGTTTCTTACACTTTCGCGGGAACTCTCCTTCCCAGTGTGTGAGTGTTGTGTGTGTTTGATCTTGTAACTTCTTACAAGATAGTGTGTGGATCCTCACAGTCCGTGAGGGGTGGACATAGGTTGCCGTTATGGCATCCGAACCACCTAAAAATCGTTGTCTCCGTGTGGTTTGTTCCTTTTCCTCTATCTCCTTTCTGTGCAAATCGTAAGTGTGCATTCCAGTTCAGTTTCTATTCTCGTTTATCCTGCATAATCCTTTTATCACCATATAGTTTTTGCCTTGTCTGTTGGCTGTTGTTAGTTTTTTTTCTCATATTAGCATCCTATCACATATTTTATACAAAAGCAAAAAATTTTGATTAAATCTTTTAACTCCCAATTCACCCCCCCCCCTCTTGGGTGCCATTTAAACTCGGGACATCAATTGGTATCAGAGCAAGGGCTCTTTCTTTCTCAGATCTAACGATCTAGAGTAAGATCCGGTTAAATGGCAAACAAGGGTATGATACCCGAGGGCCACTCCATCAACCATCCTCCCTACTTTGACAGTTCAAACTACTCGTACTGGAAAAATAGAATGCATGTCTTTCTTAGGGCTCAAGAGTACAAAGTTTGGAAAGTTGTGGACAATGGTCCTCATAAACTAGGGGATGATGAAGATAAATGGACACCTGAGGAAATTAAGAAATGCACCGCTAACTATAATGCCATGAATATCATGCAATGTGCTATACACCCTAATGAATTCTCTCATGTCTCCATGTGTAGCTCGGCCAAAGAAATGTGGGACAAGCTGCGACTCATATATGAGGGAACTTCAGAAGTCAAGAAACCAAGGCAAACCTCCTAGTCACTGACTATGAGTTATTTAAGATGAAACCTGAAGAAACCATCTCCGAGATGTTTGCAAGGTTAACAAAGATCACAAATGGTCTCAAGAGTCTTGGGAAAGAATACTCAAATTCTGACCTCGTAAGGAAAGTACTAAGGTCTCTACCGTCGGCATGGCACACAAAGGCCACAGGTGATTGAAGATTCAAAGAACTTGTCTACTCTCACCATGGATGAACTCATAGGGTCACTCATGACCTATGAGATAAATATAAGGAGAACAGTTGATGAAGACATCAAGAAGAAAAAGGTCATTGGACTGAGAGCTCATCACTTCGATGACGAATTACAAGAAGGTGAATCAAGTGATGGAAGTAATGAAGAGGAAGAATTGGCGATGATAACTCACCAAGTGAGGAGATTTCTAAGGAAGAAGAGAAACTTTCAGGGAAACTTTAGAAAAGGGCAAAGAAAGCCCACGCAGACCAAAGGCGAGTCGAGCAAGCCAAGTAGCATTATATGCTACGAATGCAAGAAGCCTGGGCACATGAGAGGTGAATGTCCGGATCTGAAAAAGAAATTCAAGAAGGATAATTTCAAGAAACCCAAAGCCATGGTCGCCACATGGAGCGACGAAGAAGATGAACCATCTGATGAAGAGATCCAAGAACTTGTGGAAAGCTTGTGCCTCATGGCACATGAAGATGAATCCACGGAGGTAAACTCTGACCCTGATTTCATCTCCAATGAACAATGGGAATCTGAATATGAAAAATTGTATACGAAATGTAAGAAGATCGGATCTGAAAATAAAACTCTCAAAAAGAAACTTGATGACTTGTCACATGAAGATATCTTTGTCAAATTTAAAAAACTGGAACAGGAATGGTTTGAGGCCACGGAAGAAAGAGAAAGTCTATTACAAACTATTTCAGACTGTGATAAAGCCAAGAAAGAACTATCTTGTAAAGTAGTTGAAATGGAGAAAGCATGTGAAAAAATGAAAATTGAAGAACAAATTCTAAAATCCACAAACTCATAACTTAAAAAGAAAACTGTGAGTTTGGAAAAAGAAGTGGATGATCTTCAGTTCACATTGTCTAAGTTTGTTAAGGGCAAGCAAAACCTAGATAATTTGTTGGGAGTGAAAGTCAATTTTCAAAAAGAAGGTCTTGGATACACTCCACAAAATCAAAAATATTTTGAGCATAAGATCACCACATCATTTGCTCATGAAAAAGGTGAAAAGCATGCTTCATGTTCAAAGCCTGAACCAAAACATGATCAACCCAAACCACGACAGTTTCAAAGAAAGTTTGCACATGTTAATTGCTATCCTTGTGGTAGATTTGATCATGCTATTGTGAACTGCTGGTTTAGACAAAGCCCACCTAGAAATCATGTCTCTTGGACCAAGAAAAGATATAGCAAGAACTGGACTAACTCCTACGGACCCAAACTAGCTTGGGTACCAAAAACAATTGCATGAGAATTTTTCTTCTTGCAGATATGTCTTGAAGCCAGGAGGAGCAAATGGTACTTGGATAGCGGGTGTTCAAGGCATATGACAGGGGACAAGAAAGTGTTCTCCACACTGCAAGATAAGGATGGAGGTTCAGTTGTCTTTGGAGGTCAAGACAAAGGTAAAATCGTTGGGATTGGCAATATTGGTAAGAATTGTGAAATTCTTATTGAAGATGTGCTTTTGGTGAAAGGCCTGAATCATAATCTGCTTAGCATAAGCCAATTGTGCGATAAGGGTTTTAAAGTTATTTTTGATGAAACCCACTGCATTGTCTTAAACAAAAACTCAAATGAGATTAAATTTCTTGGAAAAAGGAATAACAATGTTTATACTGTTGATATTGATAACGTTTTGTGTGATGATCTCTGTTTGGTTGCGAACAATCATGAAAATGCTTGGTCATGGCACCGAAGGTTAGGTCATGCTAGGTTTGGAGTTATCTCTAAGTTGTCTAGACATGACCTGGTGATTGGACTGCCTAAATTAAAATTTGAAAGTGACAGAATCTGTGAAGCTTGCACGAAAGGCAAGCAAACACAAATTTCCTTCAAAAACAAAAATATTGTTTCATCTGCTAGGCCTTTGGAACTGTTGCATCTTGATCTTTTTGGTCCTACTAGAACATCTAGCCTAGGAGGAAAATCCTATGGCTTTGTAATTGTTGATGACTTCTCAAGATTTACATGGGTGCTCTTCTTAGCAAATAAAAATGATGTCGTGACGGAATTTCAAGTTTTCTACAGGAAAGTTCATAATGATAAAGGCTATCTCATCACCACCATTCAAAGTGATCATTGAAAATCATGATTTCAGCGAGTTTTGTGAAGAGCAAGGATACACACACAACTTTTCATCACCACGGACACCTCAACAGAATGGAGTGGTGGAAAGGAAGAACAGAACGTTGATAGACATGGCCCGGACCATGCTTAGTGAGAATTCCCTACCTAAGTATTTTTGGGCTGAAGCGGTGAGTACAGTGTGCTACATCATCAACAGGGCAATGGTAAGGCCTATTCTGAAGAAAACTCCATATGAGCTCTACAAGGATGAAGATTCTAAGAACTCATCAAATGTCCAAGCTAAGGATGAACCATTGAAGGTAATATCAAGCAAAAGTGAGGAAGATGAGGATCCTACAATTGAGACACTGCAAGAACCACAAGTGCAGCATCTTGACTTGCCCAGTTCTTCCACATTTCTAAAGGATCATCCAGCTGTGAACATCATAGGTAACTTGGAGGATGGGGTAAAAATAAGGTCCTCTCTGAGGTAAGTGGAAGAGGACTTGATGGCTCTACTCTCTCAAGAAGAACCCAAGGACATTCATGAAGCTCTTCAAAATGAATCCTGGATTCAGGCTATGCATGAAGAACTGCACCAGTTTGAAAGAAATGAGGTATGGACTCTCGTATCGCGCCCTAAGAACCATCTCACTATTGGAACCCGTTGGGTTTTTAGAAACAAGCTAAATGATGCGGGATTGGTTGTTAGGAATAAGGCTCGGCTTGTTGCCAAGGGGTATAGTCAGGAGATGGGCATTGATTTTGATGAGTCTTTTGCACCGGTTGCGAGACTTGAAGCAGTCCGGATCTTGCTGTCCTATGCTTGCTCCATGAACTTTAAGTTATTTCAAATGGATGTTAAATTTGATTTCCTTAACGGTTATATCAAGGAGGATGTTTTTGTAGAGCAGCCTCCAGGTTTTGAAGACTCCAAACATCCACAACATGTATACAAGCTCCAAAAGGCCCTGTACGGACTAAAGCAAGCACCAAGGGCGTGGTATGAGTGGCTTACCTCATTTCTGATTGAAAATGGCTTTAAGAGAGGTAAGATTGATCAAACACTCTTCAAGAAGAAATCAGGTAAAGACATTTTAGTAGTTCAAGTGTATGTGGATGACATCATTTTTGGAGCTACTAACAATGCCTTATGCGATGAATTTGTAGAAATTATGCAAGGAGAATTCGAGATGAGTTTAATGGGGGAGCTAAACTTCTTTCTTGGATTGAAGGTGAAGCAAACTTCTGAGGGCATTTTTATAAGTCAAGCAAAGTACACGATGGAATTGTTAAAGAAATACGGGATGGCGGAAGCAAAACCTATATCAACTCCCATGGCTACAACCACAAAGCTGGATAAAGATGAAAATGGTAAAACAGTAGATCCTACACTATTTCGAGGTATGATCGGATCACTACTGTACCTTACAGCATGTCGCCCTGACATTCAATTCAGTGTATGTCTTTGTGCCTGTTTTCAGTCATGTCCCAAGGAATCTCATTTATCAGCCGTGAAACGCATTTTCAGATATCTCATTGGATCTATAGACTTTGGCTTGTGGTTTCCTATCGGTGGTTCCTTTGATTTAATTGCCTACACCGATGCGGATTATGCTGGGTGCATTGTAGATCATAAAAGTACAAGTGGATACTGTCAGTTTCTTGGTGGTTGCCTAGTCTCATGGGCCTCCATGAAACAACATTCAGTAGCTCTCTCAACGGCCGAGGCTGAATATGTAGCCGCCGAAAGTTGTGGAGCCCAAGTACTTTGGATCAAAAATCAACTGCTTGATTTAGATGTTGAAATGAAAACTGTTCCAATCCTGTGTGATAATACTAGTGCAATTAATTTGTCAAAAAACCATGTTCAGCACTCCAGGACCAAACATATAGATATTCGTCATCACTTTCTGAAGGATCATGTAGGAAAAGGGGTCTTTGAATTGAACTTCATTGACACACACAATCAGCTAGCTGGAATTTTCACCAAACCCCTAAATCAGGATCAGTTTAATAAGATAAGAAGAGAACTTGGGATGTGCAATGGTGAGAGCATACATGCATAGGTTTGCATCTAAGGTATAGGGTTGCATTTGTAGATAAATCATGTGCATCAAGGGTAGAAATCATGCATATTGCCTCCTTTTTTTATGTGTTTTTTATCACCTTGTATGCCTGATGTAACTACTTATATTCAACCCTTCTTGAATAATACTTCTATGGCTAAATATTCCTTGATCATAAACATCTGTGGACTCAGTGTTGCTGTACTAAAGGTACTTACTAGGGAAAATCAGAACCTCTTCTCACATATGCATCTTCTTCTCCATACTTCCCATGTCATGTTGGTGGCCCCTCTCAGGCAGTCCGTTGCCTATCTCCCAAATAAAAAAAAGGAGAAAATAAAAAGAAAAAAAAGAGAAAATAAAAAAGAAACAAAAAAGAAAATTTCAAGTTTTGGGGATTTTGGCCCTGGCGGTCGACCGCCGGCGACGGACCGGCCCGACTTAAGGGTCAACCGATGTTGTGACTCCTCTATGTTGATGGTGTTGACATGTAACTTTACTTCATATGGCAACACATTATTTTGATTGATTGGCAACACTGTTTATGTTTTGATGAAATTACTTTTATCAGATTGTCTGTGTGTTCTATGCATTTTATCTTGTTTTCACACTGAACACACACTCAAAGTCTCAAAGTCTATACATTGCTACAGTAATGTAAGTCTGTACACTGTCCGTGTCTCTTGCAGCATCCTAGCAAGTGTGTACATTGCCTGTCGATTGCAAAGTTTATACATTGTTATAGGTCGACCTCCTGTTCTCATGAGTCGACTCATCTGTTTGTGCATAGTCTACACATTGCCTGTCGTTGCAAAGTCCATACATCCATAGTGCATTGCATAGTCTATACACTGCACGTTCAAGATCAAAGTATATACATTGCTACATTACCTGCTAGAGTGAAGTCTGTACAGCCGAAGCACACATATCAAGTCTATACTTTGAAGCTACTGTGTAAGTCCACACATTGGCCTTCAGGCTTGAAAGTCTGTACATTGGACTGCGTCAACTCATTGCATTGACATACACTGTAGCGTCAACTCATTGCATTGGCTAAGTCTATACAATGTCCGTCTCATTTAGAGTCTAAGGCAAAGTCTGTACATTGGACGGTGTCAGGCGAAGTCTGTACATTGAGCGTCTCAATGAGCGTCTCATGTAAGTCCATACATTGGACTGTAGCATGCATTTGTCAATGGCATCTAAGTCTGTACAGTGGACCGTCTTCCTTAGCGTCTTGATCTTCCAAGTCTATACAGGCTTCTGTTTTACAAAGTATGTACATTGGTCTCAGACTCCAAAGTCTATACATCGCCTGTTGACTGCAAAGTCTATGCAGAGCTCAAGAGTTCGAAGTCTATACATTCATTCACTGTAGCTTGCATGAAGTAAAGTCTATACATTGGCCTCCATGCCTCAAGTTTATACATTGGATTGTTTGGCCAAGTCTGTACATCGCTGTTTGCCAAAGTCTGTACATTGGCATCTGTTCCTTCGTTGCGATTCAAAGTCTACACATTGGGTTATTTACCTACGCTCAGTTTCGAAGTCTATACATCGATGCCTTTACCTACGTTGCAGTTCAAAGTCTATACAGTCGATGTTTTCCATTGCTTCAAGTCTATACAGCCGTTCTTTTAGAAAGTCTATACATCGGTCTTCACCTCAAGTCTGTACAGTCCTTTGTTGACAAGTCTTAACATCGTGAAGTCTATACACTCAACTCATTCACATCTTGCAAAATCTGTACATTGCATTCATCAGTCGTGAAGTCTATACATCGCTTGTCTTCATTCGAGTCTCATGAAGTATGTACATCATGCATCAGTTCTGAAGTCTATACATCGTCTGTCTTCATTTGAGTCTCACTGAAGTCTACACATTGCATCTTCATTCATGAAGTCTACACATTGAATCGTCATTCATGAAGTCTACACATTGCATCTTCATTTGCGAAGTCTGTACATTGCATTGATCTTCACTTAGTCTATACATTGACAGTCTTCATATCACCTAAGTCTGTACGGCGGTTGCTTCATACAGCAAGTATGTACATCGCTTTCACTTATATGAAGTCTATACAACGCAGTTCTTCTGATAAGTCTATACAGAGTTGTTATTTAATCTGATCATCCAACACTCTGTCTGACATGGATTCTCTACTGAGATTGCTGACATGGCTTGTGATCCCAGGAGGACGAGGTGTGCAGATGCTGACACGTGGATGGAATTGCCTCGGATCTGGCGAATTCACTTGGGCGGGAACTATGGAAGCCACACGCCCTTATCCACCTGCTGCTGTTATATATAGCAGTCTTCATCTTCTGTAAAAGGCTGATCGAAGTTGGCGAAGTCTATACATCCAACCTGAAGTAGCAGCCACCGAGATCCACTGTGAGAGGAAGAACAAACAGAGAAGAAGAAAAAGAGAGATGAGTTGAGAGAGTTATTGTGAGAGCTTGTGAATCAGCCTCTTGGTTCAGTTACCAGAGCTGATATTGCTACAGTCGCTTTGGTTTTCTTCCATTCGATTGTGTGTTTTGTTTGTTTTCAGTCTTGCTATTTTTTCCTTGAAAACTCTTGTTCGATCAAGCTGTTAGTCAGCCGTGTCAAGCTGTGAGGCAGCGGTGTTGCAGAGGTGTTCCTCTGGTCGGCTAAGCTGTAGTGCCCAGCAGAGCAAGCTGTGAAGCTCAGCTATTGCAGAGGGTGTTCCTCTGGTCGGGATAAGCTGTAAGCCCCAGCCGTTGTTGGCAAGCTGTAGAGCCCAGCTGATTGAAGCTGTGTATCAGCAGTAATTCACATTCGAGTTGAATGTGGGGTGGACGTAGATCGGATTGATCGAACCACCTAAAAGCCTTGTGCCTCTCGTGTGTTTGATTGCTTGTTCAGCAGATCTTGTGTGTTTCATTCGGTGCATTGGCTGTGTTCGTTTAGTGTTATTCTAATTCCGCATTTGATTCTAGGCCTAATTTTTAAATAGCCAGTTGATCTATTCACCCCCCCTCTAGATCCACATCCTGTGGTGATAGATCCTTCCATCTAACTTCAACACTTGGTATCAGAGCCAGACTCTTCTACAGGGACTTACCGCCCGAAGAGGATAAGCACAGATGAACGGAAGAGTGATGATAGCTGAAGGACACTCCACGTCCAAGCCCCCGTACTTCGATGCAGCCAACTACGCATACTGGAAGCACCGTATGCAGGTATTCTTGAGGGCTAAAGATTATGAAATTTGGAAGGTGGTTAGCAAGGGACCTTTCGAGCTGTCCCCAAATGAAGATGTATGGACCAAGGAGGAAATTAGAAGGTCCACGCTCAACTGGAGTGCAATCAATGCAATCCAGTGCTCTCTGCATCCCACCGAGTTCTCACGAATATCTGCCTGCTCCTCAGCGAAGGAAATGTGGGATGCACTTGAAGTCATCTATGAGGGGACTTCACAAGTCAGAGAGACTAAGACTAATCTACTGGTTTCAAAATACGAAGCTTTCAAGATGAAGCCTAATGAGACGATCAAAGAAATGTATGCTCGGCTGACTATTATCACAAATGGTCTCAGAGGCTTCGAGAAAAAATATTCTGAGTATGATGTAGTCAGGAAGATCTTGCGATCCTTGACTCCAATTTGGCACACCAAGGCCACAGTTATGGAAGAGTCAAGAGATCTACACAATACTAAGGCAGATGAGCTGATCGGATCTCTAATGGCTTATGAGATGAATCTGCCGAAGATAGAGGAGGCTGACAGAAAGAGGAAGCCTATAGCTCTGAAGGCTGGTGCTAGCAGATCCAGTCGATCCAGCCCCAACGGATCATCAACTGAAGAGAGCTTGTCTGAAGAAGAAGTGGCAAATGATGATATTGCCATGATTACTAGGGAATTCCGGAGATTTCTCAAGAAGGAAGGAAGAAGATTCAGTCGAAGAAATCCCAACAGTGGCCACCGAGACACAAGGTATAAATCAAACCCTTTAAAGAACGCTGAAACTAATGTTTGCTATCAATGCAGGAAGGCGGGTCACTTTAAAGCTGAATGTCCGACAAATCAGAACCTCAAGGACAAGTCCAAGAAGAAGAACATAAAAGGGAAAGCTATGGTGAGTACCTGGAGTGATGAGGACGAGGGATCTTTGAGCGTCACTTCGGACAGTGAAGTTGAAGCTGAGAAGCCAATCTATCTCATGGCAACCAGCTCAGAAGATAGAGAGGAAGAATCTGATGAGGTATCCTCTCACTATGAAAATTTTACTATTACTGATTGGATGGTTGCTTATGATGAACTTACTGATAGAGTAGATGAGGTCAGAAAAGAAAACAGGCATCTACGAAAAAAAATTAAAATCATGCAAAATGATACTTAATTGTCTGATAAAATTGCCTGCTTAGAAACTGAGAACAGTAAGCTGAAACTCACATGTTCTGAATTTGAAGAAATCCAAAAAGAACTGAAAATTTCTAAGGAAGAAAATGTGAGATTAGACAATGAAATTGATGCATGGAAACTAAAAATTCAGAATTATGAAAATGAGATAAAAATTGTTTCTGAAAAATATGAAGTTGTCCTCAATGTGAATAATGAGTTAAAAAAATCTATTGATGAAGTTCAGAAAGATAATGAGGATAAGCTAAAAACAATTGAGAAAATGACCCAAGGATCTGAAAATTTAAATGCATTATTGGGGTCAAAGGTAAATTTCAGAAGAGAGGGCCTAGGATTCAACTCTAGTGCAACTAAAAGCTTTGGAATGAAAACTATTTCCTTTGTTGCACAAAAGGAGAAAGGACCTCTGATCAACATGAATTCTAATAATGCTGTAAAGACAAATTTGAATCTGAAAAGGCTAAATGCAGAGGAGAAGGGCAAACAGAAAGTAGGTGAGCCTAGTAGAATTGGGACTTCCAAACCTAGCTCTAGTGCTCAACCCAAGGTTAGGGGTCAGCCTACTCAGGTAAACAAACCCCATGTCAATGCCAAAAAGTCTTCAGCACCATCATCACAGAAAAGGACCCAACCAAAACCTATGAATAGGTCAGCAGGGTCAAGGGTGCAGGGAAGACAAAATATTTTCAGAAGTCAGCCCAACAAATTCAATCCACCTAGAGTTCAGTCCTACTACCCCACACAGCCAATCTATCCTAATGGGTGTGGGTGGACTAGAACTCAAGGGATGCATGCAGGGTATGTTCATCAACCTACACACTTTTACAGACCCTATGTCAGAAATTGGGAAAATGGGTATGGTAGTCGGATGCCTAGGAATTACCAACATTTCCGCAGCCAGCCCAGGAACTACTATGGCCAAAACTTTATGAATGCAACCTGGCCGAAGCATTCGCACAATAACAACAATTCTGTGAAAAACTCTGTTGGTGCAAATAAGAAGAAAGTCAACAAGAAAAAGCAAAACAAAAAGAAATTTGAAAAATCCACTGAACAGAACTGCTTCAAACAAATGTGGATTCCCAAAACCATGCTCTCTTTCTTTACTTGCACTTCATCTGCATTGGAGCCCAATCAGACTTGGGTTCCAAACCCTTTGCCCTAATTGTGTGTGCAGGTATGCCTGACAGCCAAGAGCAACTTGTGGTACTTGGACAGTGGCTGCTCCAGGCATATGACAGGAGATAAGGCCAAGTTTTGCATGCTAACTGAAAAGCTAGGAGGCCTTGTCACCTTTGGAAGCAACACAAAGGGTAGGATCATTGGATCAGGTAAGATAGGTAAGTGTTCTACCTGCTGCATTGATGATGTTATGCTGGTTGAAGGGTTAGCTTATAATTTACTTAGTATCAGCCAGTTGTGTGATAAAGGACATAAAGTCTTATTTGATTCTCAATGCTGCAAGGTTTTTGAACCTGATTCTGAAATTGTCAAATTTTCTGGAAAAAGAATAAATAACACATACATGATAGATTTAGATGATATTCAGCATTCTAACCAATGTCTTACTGCCAGGAGAGAAGATTTAGCATTTTTATGGCATCGTAGGTTAGGCCATGCGAGTTATACTATTTTACATTAACTAAACAAGCATAGCATGGTTAGAGGACTCCCTGAAGTCTCTTTTAAAAAGGACAATAAATTTTGTAATGCATGCATTCAGTCCAAGTTGAGTAGAAAATCATTCAAATCTAGGACAGAAAATCTATCCACTAAACCTTATGAACTGATACACATGGACCTATTTGGGCCAACCAGGTCTGTCAGTTTATCAGGGAAGAGGTATGGGTTTGTCTTAGTAGATGATTTTTCTAGGTATACTTGGGTATTTTTTCTGTCACATAAGAATGATGCATTCTTAGAATTTTAGGAGTTCTGTATAAGAATAAATCAGAAAATTGAAAATATTTTGACTGATCATGGAAGTGAGTTTGAAAACTCACACTTTGAAGAATTTTGCAGGTCAAGTGAGATTCATCATAAGTTCTCCTCACCCAGGACACCTGAGCAGAATAGTGTTGTCGAGAGGAGGAACAGAACTCTAGTGGAAATGGGCCGAACTCTCTTAGTTGAAGGTCAACTGCCAAGAAAATTCTGGGCTGAAGCAGTCAACACAGCCTGTTATGTAATTAACAGGGCAATGGTAAGACCTTCCACCCAGAAAACCCCTTATGAGATTTTGAGAGGTAAGAAACCTTCAATCGCCCACTTCAAGGTCTTTGGTTGTAAATGTTTTATACATATAAATGACAAGAGGGACCTTGATAAATTTGAGCCAAAAGGTGAACCAGGAATCTTCCTCGGTTATTCTAAAAACACCCGGGCTTATAGAGTGTTCAATTTAAACTCAAAAATTGTTGAAGAATCTCCACACATTATCTTTGATGAAACCTTGATGAAAACTAACGATGGTTATTACAGGAACGAAGATGGGAACATTTTGAAAGATGAAAACTCTGCAGACCAGTCTGATGGTGAGGAAGATAAAGAAGAGCAAAATGAAGAAGAACCTGAAGTTCAGGGGGAGGTAAGTGAAATTCCTGAAACTCAGATTGTTAATATTAGATATCTTAAA
This sequence comes from Amorphophallus konjac, assembly GCA_022559845.1. NCBI lineage: Eukaryota > Viridiplantae > Streptophyta > Magnoliopsida > Alismatales > Araceae > Amorphophallus > Amorphophallus konjac. The sequence continues at coordinate 248,564,404 of CM040119.1, forward strand.
GATCACCCTGTGAATAATGTCATTGGCAATCTGAATGATCCCCCTAGAACTAGAGGTCACTTTAGAATTCAGGATGAATTAAATGCATATGCTCTTGTCTCTCAAATTGAACCCAAGTCCATTGACTGTGCCCTCAAGGATATGCATTGGATTAATGCCATGCATGAGGAGCTTAATCAGTTCGACAGGAACAAGGTGTGGCACTTGGTCCCACCTCCTGATCATGGAACAGTCATAGGGACTAGGTGGGTTTTCAGGAATAAATCTGATGAATTAGGGAATATTGTTAAAAATAAAGCCACACTTGTTGCTCAGGGGTACAACCAGGAGTTTGGTATTGACTTTGAAGAGTCATTTGCCCTTGTAGCCAGATTAGAAGCTGTTAGAATTTTATTAGCTTATGCATGTTCCCTAGGTATAATCCTCCAGCAGATGGATGTAAAATCTGCATTCTTGAATGGGGAAATTAATGAGGATGTCTATGTTAGACAGCCCCCTGGGTTTGAATGTCTAGATTTCCCTAATCATGTTTACAAATTAAATAAATCTCTCTATAGTCTTAAGCAAGCTCCCAGAGCTTGGTACGACAGGTTGAGCAAGTTCCTCACTAATCAAAATTTCACTAGAGGAGTAGTTGATCAGACCTTATTTACAAAGGTTACACAAACAAAGGATGGAATGTTTATCACTCAGTCCAAGTACACAAGGGATCTACTCAAGAAATACAAGATGGATAACCTTAAAGAGATAGCTTCTCCAATGGGTACCTCTACAAGCTTGGATGAAGACACTAAAGGTAACCCATTTGACCAGAAGTTATACAGAGGTATGATCGGATCCCTTCTCTACTTAACAGCATCTAGGCCTGATATTCAATTCGCTGTAGGATTATGTGCTAGGTTTCAGGCCAGTCCTAAAGAAAATCATTTTAAAGCAGTGAAAAGGATTTTTAGATATCTGCTAGGCACCCAAGAGCTAGGATTATGGTATCCTGCTAGGTGTGAGTTAGAGCTTCTAGCTTACACTGATGCTGATTATGCTGGATGTCGAGTAGATAGAGAAAGCACTAGTGGCTATTGTCAATTCCTTGGTGGCTGTCTAGTATCTTGGGCATCTAAGAAGCAACACACTGTAGCCTTGTCTACAGCTGAGGCTGAATATGTTGCAGCAGGTAATTGTGTTGCCCAAGTACTTTGGATTAAGCACCAACTAGATGATTATCAGATAAAATTGGAATGTATTCCAATTCTATGTGATAATACTAGTGCCATATGTCTTGCTAAAAATCATGTTCATCATTCTAGGACTAAGCACATAGAAATAAAACATCATTTTCTAAGAGATGCTGTGAACAAAAAGGAAATTGAACTGGACTTCAATGAAACAGACAAACAAGTTGCTGATATCTTTACTAAGCCACTTGGAAATGAAAAAATTAAATTTTTTAGAAGAGAACTTGGCTTGTGTAAATTTCAGCATAATGAATGAACTCTTTGTTGACTTGAATAAAACTTTTGAGCTGCTTTGAATAAACTTCTGATTTGTACTTGCTGTTGATAGATTGAATAAACATTGTGCAACAGACTTATGATAATGCATGACTCTCATATTTTTTATTGCACTCATGATCATCATTGCATATATATGTCTAGATGCATGATATGTCTATATTTCTGCATGATTGTATTGCACTGCATCTCCTTGCATTACCCTGGTATATCCAATGGTAAGCTACCAAAGGGCAGTGAAATCTGTCTGGAGGTTCTTACTATTTGTGAGATGGTCCTTATGACCAGGTTCTCCCTCTAGTACCATGGGTCATACTGCACGATAAGATAGTCTGAGTAAGCATGATTTTCAAAATCATTTGTTCAGTCCACATCTGTAAGATCGCATGCACATAGACAGGGGGAGTATTGCATATAATTCAGAGTTAAGTCTGACAGTATGCCAATCTTTTAGTCAGTTCTAATATTAAGCAATAGAAAACAGACTTCTTCTCTCATAAGAACTTTAATTGCTTAAAGACTGACATAATGGTTTAAATTTATAATCTTTAGAGTTGAAAGACTACAATTTGTAAATAAGGATGCTAAAAATTGATAAACCTCTCAACCCTTATCTTATTTCATGTCAGACAAAGCTAATTATATCTGAAATCTGAAAACTCATCTGAAATCATGTTAGAGAAGCTAAGTATGTGTATTGTCCTTAAACAAGTCATTCTGAAACAAATAAAGGGCAGCTAAGAAAGATATTGAACAACATTGAAAATTATTTGAAAAATAGCATTGACAGAGCAATGACTGGTAAATCACTGAGAAACTGAGTGATCCATCAAAGAAGTGGACACCACTCATGTCATGAGGTGTATCAGCTATCTCTGTATAAAATGATCAAAACAGTAGGTTATTTTCACTGAGTACCTGGGGGTAACTGGCGTCTAATAAACGTGTACCCTCACACAAAAAGGTGTCAATCAATTCTATTGAGTTTGATCATAGGCAAGATGGTCCATCGTGTTGAGTATCTAGGGGTATTGGCGTCTGATAATCGTATACCCTTATGCAAAAAGACTTTTGGTACCTGAATGCCCTAAATGAAATAAAATTAAAAATGTTGTTCCTTCAAAGAAATTTCATGGATGTCAATTGTTTAATTTCAATACATGACCTGGTTTTTCTTAACACATTTAACTGAGTCTATGAAAGTAAGATACTCTAAAACTGAATCTCTCATGTAAATATGACTCTGGTTTATTATTTTATCATGCACATCTACCTTATCCAATGAATGTAGTGCATGAACTCCCAGTTTTATAACCTTTAAACCAGAATTTCAATTTCTAAGCCGCTTCTCAGTTCATATGACTGAAGGTTCTGTGCTTTAGTTGCTTAATTTCTGAACTACTTGCTAAGAATGTCAGTCAGCTGAACTTTCTTTTTCCTTCCCTTGCACTCACTTTCCCTCCTATTTGTTGATGGCAAAGGGGAAGAATATTATCTGAATTCAGTCCTTCAGTTCAGGGGGAGAATTCTTACATAAGAATTCTGCATTCAGGGGGAGTGTATGCATCTGCATCATGGTATGGCAAAGGGGGGAAATTTTGTTAGCAAGGAGTTGCTTACATTTTGTAGCATGCAGCATGTCATTCATAGCATCTACATGCATCTGCATAACAATCTGAATAACAAATCATGTCCTTCATCAAAAATGCATCAGTATGACAGGATGTTGCTACTCTATATGATAGGGGGTTTCCATCATCAAAAAGGGGGAGATTGTTGTGACTCCTCTGTGTTGATGGTGTTGACATGTAACTTTACTTCATATGGCAACACATTATTTTGATTGATTGGCAACACTGTTTATGTTTTGATGAAATTACTTTTATCAGATTGTCTGTGTGTTCTATGCATTTTATCTTGTTTTCACACTGAACACACACTCAAAGTCTCAAAGTCTATACATTGCTACAGTAACGTAAGTCTGTACACTGTCTGTGTCTCTTGCAGCATCCTAGCAAGTGTGTACATTGCCTGTCGATTGTAAAGTTTATACATTGTTATGGGTCGACCTCCTGTTCTCATGAGTCGACTCATCTGTTTGTGCATAGTCTACACATTGCCTGTCATTGCAAAGTCCATACATCCACAGTGCATTGCATAGTCTATACACTGCACGTTCAAGATCAAAGTATATACATTGCTACATTACCTGCTAGAGTGAAGTCTGTACAGCCGAAGCACACATATCAAGTCTATACTTTGAAGCTACTGTGCAAGTCCACACATTGGCCTTCAGGCTTGAAAGTCTGTACATTAGACTGCGTCAACTCATTGCATTGACATACACTGTAGCGTCAACTCATTGCATTGGCTAAGTCTATACACTGTCCGTCTCATTTAGAGTCTAAGGCAAAGTCTGTACATTGGACGGTGTCAGGCGAAGTCTGTACATTGAGCGTCTCAATGAGCGTCTCATGTAAGTCCATACATTGGACTGTAGCATGCATTTGTCAATGGCATCTAAGTCTGTACAGTGGACCGTCTTCCTTAGCGTCTTGATCTTCCAAGTCTATATAGGCTTCTGTTTTACAAAGTCTGTACATTGGTCGCAGACTCCAAAGTCTATACATCGCCTGTTGACTGCAAAGTCTATGCAGAGCTCAAGAGTTCGAAGTCTATACATTCATTCACTATAGCTTGCATGAAGTAAAGTCTGTACATTGGCCTCCATGCCTCAAGTCTATACATTGGATTGTTTGGCCAAGTCTGTACATCGCTGTTTGCCAAAGTCTGTACATTGGCATCTGTTCCTTCGTTGCGATTCAAAGTCTGCACATTGGGTTATTTACCTACGCTCAGCTTCGAAGTCTATACATCGATGCCTTTACCTACGTTGTAGTTCAAAGTCTATACAGTCGATGTTTTCCATTGCTTCAAGTCTATACAGTCGTTCTTTTAGAAAGTCTATACATCGGTCTTCACCTCAAGTCTGTACAGTCCTTTGTTGACAAGTCTTCACATCGTGAAGTCTATACACTCAACTCATTCACATCTTGCAAACTCTGTACATTGCATTCATCAGTCGTGAAGTCTATACATCGCTTGTCTTCATTCGAGTCTCATGAAGTATGTACATCGTGCATCAGTTCTGAAGTCTATACATCGTCTGTCTTCATTTGAGTCTCACTGAAGTCTACACATTGCATCTTCATTCATGAAGTCTACACATTGAATCTTCATTCATGAAGTCTACACATTGCATCTTCATTTGCAAAGTCTGTACATTGCATTGATCTTCACTTAGTCTATACATTGACAGTCTTCATATAACCTAAGTCTGTACGGTGGTTGCTTCATACAGCAAGTCTGTACATCGCTTTCACTTATATGAAGTCTATACAACGCTGTTCTTCTGATAAGTCTATACAGAGTTTTTATTTAATCTGATCATCCGATACTCTGTCTGACAGGGATTCTCTACTGAGATTGCTGACATGGCTCGTGATCCCAGGAGGACGAGGTGTGCAGATGCTGACACGTGGATGGAATTGCCTCGGATCTGGCGAATTCACTTCGGCGGGAACTATGGAAGCCACGCGCCCTTATCCACCTGCTGCTGTTATATATAGCAGTCTTCATCTTCTGTAAAAGGCTGATCGAAGTTGGCGAAGTCTATACATCCAACCTGAAGTAGCAGCCACCGAGATCCACTGTGAGAGGAAGAACAAACAGAGAAGAAGAAAAAGAGAGATGAATTGAGAGAGTTATTGTGAGAGCTTGTGAATCAGCCTCTTGGTCCAGTTACCAGAGCTGATATTGCTATAGTCGCTTTGGTTTTCTTCCATTCGATTGTGTATTTTGTTTGTTTTCAGTCTTGCTATTTTTTCCTTGAAAACTCTTGTTCGATCAAGCTGTTAGTCAGCGGTGTCAAGCTGTGAGGCAGCGGTGTTACAGAGGTGTTCCTCTGGTCGGCTAAGCTGTAGTGCCCAGCAGAGCAAGCTGTGAAGCTCAGCTGTTGCAGAGGGTGTTCCTCTGGTCGGGATAAGCTGTAAGCCCCAGCCATTGTTGGCAAGCTGTAGAGCCCAGCTGATTGAAGCTGTGTATCAGTAGTAATCCACATTCGAGTTGAATGTGGGGTGGACGTAGATCGGATTGATCGAACCACCTAAAAGCCTTGTGCCTCTCGTGTGTTTGATTGCTTGTTCAGCAGATCTTGTGTGTTTCATTCGGTGCATTGGCTGTGTTCTTTTAGTGTTCTTCTAATTCCGCATTTGATTCTAGGCCTAATTTTTAAATAGCCAGTTGATCTATTCACCCCCCCTCTAAATCCACATCCTGTGGTGATAGATCCTTCCATCTAACTTCAACAACCGACCCTTCATATATGGGTCTTTTTCTTTCCTCTCTCTCTCTCTCCTTCCCTTCCACTCACCTTCTACCACCAAACACCAACCCTAGCACTCCTCATCTCTACCATCCAAGCCTCCACAACCGTTCCTCCTCCATCCGCACATTGACTCGGTCGTCCCGGCATCACTTCGGGACCTCCTCCATTCTGTCGGTTGTGCGTTCATAGAGATCCCTCTCAACTTCTTTTCTATGGAAAGGTTACTCCTAGCCCTAGAAGTGTCCCTTGTGCTCCATCCATGTTCCCGGGGTTGAGATCGATTGCTCAAGGGTTTCCCAGTGGGTTTTTCGAGTTCGGGATGCCACCAAGACGGAGTTCTCGACGCTCTGCCCAAGGAGAAGCTAGCCATCAACGGCAAGCGGCCCCGGCTCCTCCATCTCAGCAAGCTCCTCCTCTGCCTCAAGCACCCTTACCTCCACGTCCTATTATCGACCCTCGCTTGGTTGACTTCGATGAGGTGAATGAGCTCTTCTCGAATTTGTGCGCTCTTTTTGAGGTTCAGACGGTTGGATGGATTTTGTTTCCCGGTACAATAGATATTATCCTCGGTTGGTGCAGCAGTTCTACGGGTTTTTAGTTGAGCGGAATGACCAATTATACACCATGGTTGAAGGTGTGAAGCTTCATATCACTCCGGAGTTATTTCAGTAGGCCCTAGGAGTATTGCCATGGGTGCAGATAGGGCATATGGTTTTGGTGAAGTTCCAGCAACATTTACTGCTATGACCAACTGTGAGTATGTGCACGGTGTGAGCAATTTGATCAAGCTGAATGCAAATCATTTTCCTCCAATACAACGGGTCCTGCACCACATGTTTACTTCATTAATTTACCCCAAAGTGGGCGGTCGGGATGAGGTTACAAAAGTTCAGAGATTCCTATTCTATCATGTCATGAATGGCATTCAAATCAATATGGGTCGGCTCATGACAGATCTCATCAGCACGTGCCGTTTCAATTGCCTCGAAGCATAACAGATGACTCTACCATGCTGCATTAAGACACATCCAAGGCCAACGCCTGATGCATCGGTGTAGACTTCGAACCCACCACCTTCAATGGGTAGTGCTAACACAGGTGCAGTAGTGAGATGTTCTTTGAGAGTCAAAAAACTCTCTTCACAATCATTCGACCATATAAAAGGATTTTCCTTTCTTGTAAGCTTGGTCAGAGGGATGACGATCTTAGAGAAATCTTTTATAAATCGCTGGTAGTAGCCAGCAAGACCAATAAAACTCCTGACTTCAGTTACAGTTGTCGGTCGGCTCCAATTTTTAACAGCTTCAACCTTCAAAGATGTTGTATATATATCTCGGTGTTTTGATGATAACAAAACCAAGGACATAGGGTTGCTCACATGCTTGGATCTAATAACCTAAGTGTTTTTCGTAAGCCTTCAAGGTCGAAACTCTTCATGCTGTTCTTAAGGTCTTAGCATTTCAAATGGTTTTCTAAGTACATTGAATGAACTTGTAATAACCTTTTAACCAATCGTTCAAATCATGCCTTGATCATACGGACACATTTTTCTGGGCTAAACTCTTCATGTTTCAAGTTTTTGACAATCCGGTCGACCTCCAGCATCATCCCGGTCGACCTGAAATAACAGAATGGAAACTTCTACAGGCTGTCTCAGTGGCGGTCGACCGCCCCTCAATCCCGGTCGACCGGATCTCTCAGGGACCGGCCTCCTGCAGGTCTCTCAGTGGCGGTCGACCGCCAGACCCTGCAGGTCGACCGCCAGCCCCGAGCTATCAACAATTGTTGACTTTTTATCATTTCGAGAAAAGCCATTCTCATGGGTATTGTTTAATCCCTAAGCAACCAAACTCTCCAGAAATTGTGGATCTGGTCTGGGAGAGTCCTTGGACCATTCAAGAACCTATAAAACATATACAATAGGGATTGGAAAACTCTAATGCTCAAGGTGGATCAAGGGGGCTGCCAAGAGGAAGAGAAGGGATCCAGCACTATAGACGTGAACAGTGCTCCGAGAAAAGTTCTTCATCCTTCTTCATCCAATCAAGTGAAGATCAGCCTAAGGATTCAAGCTGCATCCAAAGCATCCAATCATCCATTAAGGGGGAGCAAATCAAGATTCTTCTCTTCTGTTCTAAATTCATTTTGTTCTCTTAAGCTTCATATGTGGTTCTTGTAATTGTTAAACATTTCAGTGTGTGTGGATCTTCCTAGATCCGTGTGTGTGTGTTTGTGTGTTCTATGTTGTAGCTGCGTGTGTGTTAAGGTGTTTCTTACACCTTCGCGGGAACTCTCCTTCCCAGTGTGTGAGTGTTGTGTGTGTTTGATCTTGTAACTTCTTACAAGATAGTGTGTGGATCCTCACAGTCCGTGAGGGGTGGACGTAGGTTGCCGTTGTGGCATCCGAACCACCTAAAAATTGTTGTCTCAGTATGGTTTGTTCCTTTTCCTCTATCTCCTTTCTGTGCAAATCGTAAGTGTGCATTCCAGTTCAGTTTCTATTCTCATTTATCCTGCATAATCCTTTTATCACCATATAGTTTTTGCCTTGTCTGTTGGCTATTGTTAGTTTTGTTTCTCATATTAGCATCCTATCACATATTTTATACAAAAGCAAAAAAGTTTGATTAAATCTTTTAACTCCCAATTCACCCCCCCCCCTCTTTGGTGCCATTTAAACTCGGGACTTCAAAAGGATCCACAATGACACCTTCCTTTGAAATGATATGGCCAAGGAATGAGACCTTCTTTAACCAGAACTCACATTTGTTGAGCTTTGCAAAGAGTTGGTGTTCTCTTAATATTTGCAAAGCTATTTTCAAGTGTTCTTCATACTCTTCTTGAGTCTTGGAATAGATAAGAATATCGTCTATAAAGATGACCACAAATTGATCTATATGAGGCCTGAAGACGTTGTTCATTAGTTACATAAAAGCTGCAGGGGCGTTGGTTAACCCAAATGGCATAACCACGAACTCATAATACCCATATCTGCTTCGAAAAGCAGTCTTGTGAATGTCTTCATCTTTAATCTTCAGATGATGGTAACTCGACCTGAGGTCTACCTTTGAGAAATATTCCGCACCAGAAATCTAATCGAACAGTTCATCAATACGTGGCAAAGGATATTTGTTCTTGATAGTGAGTTAATTCAATTGCCGGTAGTCGATGCATAGTCTAAGAGATCCATCCTTCTTCCTGACAAATAGGACCAGCGCACCCCAAGGGGACGTGCTTGGTCGAATAAAGCCTTTCTCTAACAACTCTTGATGTTGCTTCTTCAATTCCTTAAGTTCCGTGGGGGACATCCTGTGAGGAGCTTTTGAAACAGGTGCTGCTCCAGGGATAAGTTCAATGGAAAAGTTTACTTCCCCTGCGGGTGGTAAACCGGGTAATTCGGAAGGGAAGACATCAGGGAACTCCCTTACAATAGAGATTTCTTCAAGAATAATTTCCTTTGACTCGGTGATGATTACAGAAGCAAGGAAAGCTTCACAACCTTGCGAGATAAGCTTGTAGGCGTGAAGGGATGAAATGAGAATAGGATGCTTCCTATATTTGATGGCAAGGAAAGAGAACTTTGGAAGATCGGGTTTATGGAAGGAATTAAATTCATCTATTGCGACAATTAATGTCGGCATAGTATTCACATAACTAATCTATACCTAAGATGGCATCGTAGCCTTCCAAGTCAAGGCATACGAGATTTGCAAGGAGACTATGGCCTTCTATAGTGACCTTACTATCCGGGTAGTGGGTTTTGAGTTCAGTTCCTGAGAAAAATAGACGATTGTCATTTTCTTTGGATTTTATAGAGGTTAACTTAAAGGTTAATTCTTACTAGAGATCTAGCTTAATCATAACCCAGGTTCTACCCAATCTCACATGGGTTCAGAAGTTTCTTTCCTAGTTCATAGTTTGGAAATCCTTAAACCATGGACTTAACCTATGGCTTGACATTTTCCTAGGACTTACTTAAGCCTAGGCTCTGATATCACCTTAATTGTCACGCCCTAAGATATGCAGCAGAATTAAGTCAGGAACGTGAACAGCCGGCAAATAAAGCCTCAAGCTAGAATGACAATCAGAGCGCTATAACATTCACACATAGAAGAGTGAACACAATACCATATACTAAAAACTCAACTTTATTGAATAATAGTCAAAGTTTACAGACTGACATTTGACACTCTTGACATAGTAGTTCACTAGACTCAATAAAAATAAAAATCACATAGACATGACTTTTATCTAACACAATGGACTCATGATGATCTAAGGCTTTGCTCATCCTACATTCGCTCTCGGACCTGTCACTTGAGTACTCCGACTCCGAGCCACTAGAATTTTCTGAAAAGGATTGAAAAAGTAGGGAATGATCACACTCGCCCAATAGGTGTCTTCGTATCAATATGATGGCAATGTTAAAGTAATTATAATTTTAGCTCTATAGAAAGGCCAATAATGAAAATGCAATAAAACGTGTGAAATAAAACTAAAGTAACCACAAGTATCCAGATAAGTGTAGAGATATGAGATATCAAGTAAATATGAGAGCATGATCAAGCAAGATTATAATGTGGCCTTTCAATAACGAGAATGTACTTTTCTTAACCTTGAAAAGACTATGCACTAGAAAGTCAAGTAATAAGAATGTACTAGCAAGTATGTAATTTCATAATGTAGCCTCATGGATTTCACCCGTTTATAAAAAAGTACTCCCAGTGTAATGCGACGCCAGTATTCATCATACCCCATGGTTTATAGCACGTTTTCGACCATCTATCGAGGGGACTAGCGTGGATCCCTAGGACACTGTCCATGCCCACTCTTGCATCTTCGAGTTATAAATCAAGCTACTTCCACGAGAAATAATAAAGTCGACCAATAATATCAAGTTCAAACAATAGCTTTATGACGAATGTAACCAAGGTAAGAACTTACCAAAATGAACATGAGAGTTCAAGAATGACTTAATATGAAGGTTACGCAACGGGAGGAATCCAGCAACGTAATGGTATATTCATTACTTTCTATAGTTCATTAATGACTTAAATAAGGTTTTTAAGTTCCAGACAATCAAAAGGTCATCTGGGACCATAATCATGAGATAATCAACCCCTTAGGACTGAACCTCGGGTTGCACAGGAAGTTGATAGAATGCAGTTTATAGCGGACCGCTATCTTGAAGTAGCGATCGAGCGGGAACCGCTATCTGGCAGTGCAAGGTAATGCACCGACGCAAGCAGAGAACTAGGACGACATAATGTACACGCATGATGAATGCGGTTCAATGAGGACCGCTATCATGAAGTAGCGGTCAAGTCCAGACCACGATCAAGAGTGGAGTCGATGTAGAACAAGGAAAAGGTCGATTCAATAGGACAACTGGCAGAATGCGGTTCATGGATAGCCGCTATATGATGGTAGCAGTCGCCTGATAGCCGCGATCAGGACACTCCACAGAAAATGCAGAATTCACGAAGTGATTTCTAGACTTTTGGGTTTTTAGAGTACAACCAGCTCGACGTATTAGTAGGAATCTCAGGCTCGCAAAGTCTTACGGAGGCCTTGAAACAAGATAACCTAGTCCGGCAGAAGGAATATCCAACGGAGAGGCTCTCAAGTCCAAGAGGGTTTCCTATCAAGTGCAAGTGATCTAGTAGCAACCGTACCAGGGTACGCGCTATGTGAGAAGTAACAAAATAGAAATAAGATGAGAAGGGAACGCGCCAAAGCATAACTCAAAGTGTAACCAACTCATAGAAAACTCCCTTTAGGTACAAAGTAATAAGATTTTGGTATGAAATTAACATACATGAAAATAATCTTTTAAAGCATGCAATACTAACATGAAGTTATGCCATGATCAGGATATACAATTAATACGCTAAGGCATTCATAATAGTAGTAATATAATCGGAATAAACGAAGTTCAATCTTGTAATACCCTGGATTCTTCAGATTGGAATCGGAGAGCTTTCGGAGCGCTTTGCGGGTCTCAGATTGTGTTTTAGGATCCACTCGAATTTTTCCCTTGTATAACTTACGGAACCCCGTGGAGAGTGAACCATTGAGTTTTGCGACTTCGGGACGCTACATGTGCGTTGTGTTCTTTCCGAGGATCGCGGAGACTATTTTTTCATATTTTTTTGAGTTTACGAAATTTTGAGCCAAAAATCAGATTTCATAAATATTTCTAATTTCTTTTCCTTTTAACCCTCACCCTCTCTCCTCTCTCTTCTCACGTCCTCTCACTCTCTCCCTCCATTCTCTCTCCTCTCCCCCGGGCGCGCGACCGTGGCAGAGCTGGACGAGGTGCAGACGGCGTATAGATGTCCTGGAGCGTGATGTCGCGAGAATCGAAGCGTGGCGTTGGCGTGATCCCCTTCGTGGATTCGAAGCTGGCAAGGGTTGTTCGCGTGATGATTTTCGACGTGGTTTGGCCATTTCAGCGCGTGAGATCTTCGGTGGAGGTAGGGGGATGGATACCCTACTAATTTCTTGCTTTCTCTCATGATTTGGAGCCAAACAGTGTGAGTTTGAGCAGGTTTTCCTTCTTTAGGGGCGAAAGCATGTTTCGGGGGTATAAGCCGAGATCGCCGTTCCAGGCAGTGGTTTTTAGTTTAAATGGTGTCACTTGAACCCCTGGCATGTTGGGATTCGATTCTCGCTAGTTTGGTTGTATTCAGCTATGATTTGGGGTCGGTATGAGCCCGGATGTCCATGTGACTCATTTTGGGTCGATTCGTGGGAATCACCCATTTTCAGTCGTTTTGTGGTTGGTTTAGCACCTTTCAGCTTGTGGAAGGCCGGCATCGCATGTAGGTATGTTTCCCTATCATTTAGGAGCGATTGGGGACTGGTAAGACCGAGTTTTGAGCCTTCCTACGATTTTGACACCGGTAGGAAGTAGCGGTCAAACCAGAGACTACTACTTGGAGAAACGGTCTAAGGAGGACCGCTATCTGGCTCGTAAAAGGGTTCTATGTCAGTTTTTGGTTGCGGTCTCACGACCGACCGCAACTTGGTCGTGGCGGCCCTAGGAGGACTGCTACTTCCCAGAAACGGTCCCAGGTTATTTGATTAAGTCGGTTCCTAGTAGTGGCTGACCGCCTTATGAAGTAACGATCAGGCAAAGGACCGCCACCTGGATGGCTTATCGTGCTTTTTCAAGAACCTTTCGAGGCGGTTTGGAGATAGCAGTCTAGTCATGACAGGTACCTTCAAGAGACGGCCATAGGAGGACCGTCACTTCCAAGAGACGGCCCTAGGCAGACCGTTTCCTACCTATTCAATTCTGCGAGTAGCGGCCAGACTATGACCGCCATTTCCTATTTGCGGCCATAGAGGTGACTGCCACTTTCTTGTAGCGGCCAAGGTTAGACCTCTATTTGTCTGGGCTTTCTAGCAGCGGCCATAGGGGTGACCGCCACTTTCTCAGAGTGTTCTTTCGCGTTGGTTTGGCTTCCGGTTGTTGTGGCTTCGACCCCTTGGTTAGCCCATTGTTCCGTGGATGCCTTGGACGTTCTATGAGGGCTGTGACCATGTTATAGTGTGTCTGGGAGTGCCATTGTACCAAGTAGTGTCCCGTGTTATTTCGAGAGTCATTATGGTTTTCGGTCAACCCGGTTGTGACCAGTGGTTGACACGTGGCCTCGTGAGTGTCTCGTCTATCCCGTGAGGATCGAGACCTAGTTTTGGACGCTTGGAGGTATTGTCATACCTCGATTTACGTGTCCATATGGTTTGAGGGCTTTGGTAATCCCTTATGTTCCGTGTTTCGTGTTATGTGGAATCATGAGTCCGTTGAGCAGCCTAGGGGCCGAGGACTCATCATTATTTTTATGGATCTTGCTGTTCTGTGCCGCTTCCATGATGTTGTTTCCCGTGGTTTTTGACTTAGGGACTAGGCTAATTGGCGGTGTGTTACCGCTTTGTGCGACGATCTTGACTTGAGTCGTGTGACTCAGGGATCGTTGTGTCAGTAGGTCTAGTTGACTGTCCTGAGTCTGGCAACAATTTTGTGTGCTGCCTTGTGCTTCATGGTACTTGTGACCGGTACGTCTGTGACCTATCCATACTTCGCTGCTTTGAGTCTCTGTGTCAAGTGAGCCTTCACTAGTCATAGCCTGACGACACTTTCTATGTGTCAGCCCACCTGAGAGTGGTGGTGGGGCGAGTTCCCGGTTGAGACAGTTTGTAGGCTGGTTGTCGTGGGCCCCTTTGTCTTGCCGTGAGAGTCCTACGGGAGGGAAAAACCAGCTAGAGGCCTGGCTCAAGACATTGAGCTTGTGTGTGCATACGTGGTCAGGGGCGTTGGGACCAACGCCGACGAGCGTGACCCTTACTTGTCACTCGTTACTGTTGTTCCTTGGTTTTGGTTCAGTGTCTCAGTTACCGCGTTCGAGGCGAGTGGGAGATGCTTGAGGTATAGTGTAAGACGTCATTTGGCGCATCTGGCTTTTCTTCTAGTGGGGAGGTGCTTCTGTCACATGACACTTGACATGTGGCTTTCGTGACTATATTTCATCACTGTTGACGTGACTTGTCAGGTAGTCTGTGTTCGGCTTTACCCGAGGTCATTGTAGCGTACACGACGGTGAGATCGTGTATGTGTTGGCGCTTTTTGACCGTGTAGTCTTGAGTAGGGCTTTTGTCTCTGAGGATGAGGCTACATGACTGAGATGTCGTAATGTTGTCTTGGCTGTGTAGCAAGAGTTCCTTGCATCGGTTTAGAGATTCCTTACTATCTATCTGAGGATCCGTGTCTTTGCCGACTAAGAGTAGTTTAGAGGGCCAAGGTTCCTTCGGTTGCTGTGTTTCTGTGCAGTACGGCTTTCCTCTTTACTTATGTTGTTCCTACTCCTGCTGTTACTACTTTGCTTTAGTTGTTTAACGTTGTTGTTACTGCGTTGTTTCGTGGTAGGGATCTATGGGACCCCTACTGAGCCAGTGAGACGAGGCTCACCCCTGACTTTTCAGGTGTAGGTATTCCTCCTCGTGCCTTGGAGGTGCAGTGCGGTGGTTCTTAGCTGCCAGCTTTGCCAGTGTCGGGCTTCCCCCGACTTGAGAGTATGTTCTCTTTCTTGTTGTACTATACTTTAGTTGGACTATACTCTGCTAGCTCTGTAGCTTTAATTTGTTTATTTGAAAATGTAATTTTATTTCTGCTATTTTAGCAATCCTAATCATAGTAATTAATTGTTTACTACTTTATCTGGAAGTTAAATGTACTTCACACACTCCTTTCTTTCCCTTTGGAGCTTTCCCGCTCTTGGGAGGCCTCTCAAAATCCAAGTGGTATCAGGTTTACCCTGTATCCGGAGTCTGGGTCGTCACATTTGGTATTAGAGCATGTGTTTGTGAAAGTACATGGGAATTTGAGATATTGCAGTGATCAGAGTCCATAAGGTCCAGTACACTCAACAGCTGCCATAGGTTTTGTTCTCTTTTATCGCTTTGCTTCTCGCGTGAGAGCTTGTGTGCACTGTGTTGGCGCTGTGAAGGTGGTTTTGCTCTTGTCAGGATCTGATGAAGCGCCCTTCTTTCGTCATGGTGTGGTCTTGATTGTGCTGTGCTGGGCAGAATTTATCGGCAGACGTGAGTCTGTGGTGTGGTGTTTGAGTTTTTTCATGGTTTGTTCATGTGGCTGGTGGCATTATCGTTGGTGTGATGGCCACGTGCATGTTCTCCGGAGGAGATTAATGCTGTTTTGGCCATCCTAGCTTGAGGTTTGTTCAGCCCTTGAGATGTTAAGGTTGTGCTTTGAGGTGGTTGTTGGATGCCTTGTTTGAGAGAGTGCTCGTGCGAGGTTAGGATTTCCTTCCTGGTGAGCTGCTGTTAGTCGAGCTTGATCTTTCTCATCCTATCTTGTGGCGTCCTTTCGAGGTAAGCTTTGGAAGTGCTGTCTCCGGGAAGCCTTGTCCTGCGTGTCTGCTTATGAGTGGACTGTGTTAGTTCTGAACCTGATTTGCTCTGTTTCGGTGGAGGCTTGGTTTTGGACCCACATTAAGGATTTGGGGGCCATTGTGCACCGTGTTCGACGTGCCGTGTTTGGCAGTTGTTGTGCTGTGAATGTTCAGTGATTGTTTCGGGACTAGAGGATAAGTTGAGGTAGGCATCCTTTGCGGCCTGTGTTGTGGCTCTTGGCACAATGGTTTGCACTATGGCGACTTGTGATCGGCTATTAGGAGGATCGATACTCGAGGCGTGGTCTATTACAGTTTCATGAATTGCGATGGCGCCGAGGTGTGCTGAGATGCGGATGTCGAGATATATGTGATATCTATGTGCATTGTGTTGAGTGCGCAGCGGAAGCGTGTGGGCTTATATCCCACTGGTCGAGGATCGTAAGGTTGGAAGATTCTGACCAGCCGAGAGGATTGTTTCCTCGGTGTAACGTCGTCTTGGCTATGTGTGCCTTGATGTTGTTGGTTGCCGTGCCGTTGCTTGAGGCATTATGATATTTGCACCATCGAGTTTGAGAATTGGGGAAATCTGTCGGCAAATATGCTGGTTGAGTACCCTTTCCTTTGTCAACATTTCTTAGAAGTTGTGCTCTCAGGACGGATCGTGGTCCTAGGGATGCATTCTCTGAGAGGTTGTTGTGGGTCCTTGTTGGTAAGCTGCGAGCGACTAGTACATTTTAGCAGTGTGTTCAGCTATAATTTTGCTTTGATGTGACCCAGCTTACGGTGTTGTCCCATGGTTCTGTGTTGAGAACGGAGCCAGGATTTGTAGGTGTTGGTGTATGATGGTTTGTCGTTTGTGATCAGGTTGGGAGGAGTTCCCTGTGAGTCTGAGTGTGAGATCTTGTCGGTTGGTTTTACTGTACTCTTTTGCTGTGGTAGAGTTGGCATGCAACTCAAATCAGATATGAGTGAGGACTAACTCGATTGTATTTGTGGTCTAGTGCTGTCATTGGCGTTCTGCGTGCCAGTTTTGATCATTGTTTATGGCGCAGAAGCCGATGGTTGGAGCAGTCAGCTGAGAGGACTGTGTTTCCATGTCTGATGCTTGTTGGTCTATCGAGTGTGATTTTTGTCAATGGTTGTTTCGTGGCATGGGTCGTGTCTCCTTGTTCTGTAAGACGATAGCGATGATGCCCTATTTCGGAGGTGTCGGACTTGTGTTCCATTGTGTGCCATGCTCGTTGTGTGGATCGATGTGTCTTGAGATCGAGAGCATGTGCTTGTGATTGTAGTCAGGTAGTGTCCCTCCAAATTATGTTTTTCGAGAATTGTGCTATCATGTTTTGTGTGTTCGAGGTTCAGCTCGTGCTTGGAGAGCGTAGCCAGTTGTTTGGGGTTGTTCTTCCCTTTTCCCTTGTTAGCTCCTTAAATTTTGAGGTCAAAATTTCTTAAAGGAGGGGAGGCTGTAATACCCTGGATTATTTGGATCAGAATCGGAGAGCTTTCGGAGCGCTTTGCGAGTCTCAGATTCTGTTTTACGATCCACTCAGGTTTTTTTCTTGTATAACTTGTGGAACCCTGTGGAGAGTGAACCGTTGAGTTTTGGGACTCCAGGACACTACAGGTGCGTTGTGTTCTTTCCTAGGATCACAGAGACTATTTTTCTGTATTTTTCTGAGTTTATAGAATTTTGGGCCAAAAATCAAATTTCATAAATATTTCTAATTTCTTTTCCTTTTAACCCTCACCCTCTCTCCTCTCTCTTCTCACGTTCTCTCACTCTCTCCCTTCGTTCTGTCTCCTTTCTTCTCCTCTCCCTCGGGCACGTGACCGTGGCAGAGCTGGACGAGGTGAAGACGGCATGAAGATGTCCTAGAGCGTGATGGCCCGAGAATCGGAGCGTGGCGTTGGCGCGATCTCATTCGTGGATTCGAAGCCGGCGTGGGTTGTTCGTGTCATGGCTTTCAGCGTGGTTTGGCCATTTCGACGCGCGAGATCTTCGGGGAAGGTGGAGGGATGGATACCCTACTGATTTCCTACTTTCTCTCATGATTTGGAGCCAAACGGTGTGAGTTCGAGCGGGTTTTCCTACTTTAAGGGTGAAAGCATGTTTCGACGATATGAGCCAAGATCACCGTTCCATGTGACGATTTTTAGTTTAAATGGTGTCATTTGAACCCCTAGCATGTTGGGATTTGATTCCCTCCAGTTTGGCTGTATTCGACCGTGATTTGGGGCCGATATGAGCCCGGATGTCAATGTGACTCATTTTAGGTCAATTCGTGGGAATCGCCCATTTCAGCCGTTTTATGGTTGGTTTAGCCCCTTCCGGCTTGTGGAAGGTCGGCATCGCATGTAGGTATGTTTCCCTATCGTTTAGGAGCGATTGGGGCGTGGGAAGACCGAGTTTTGAGCCTTCCTACGATTTTCGCACCGGTAGGAAGTAGCAGTCAAACCAGAGACCGCTACTTGGAGAAACGGTCTAAGGAGGACCACTATTTGGCTCGTAAATGGGTTCTATGTGGGTTTCCGATTGTGCTCTCGTGACCGACTGCAACTTGGTAGTGGCGGCCCTAGGAGGGCCGCCACTTCCTAGAAACTGTCCAATGGAGACCATTATTTGATTAAGTCAGTTCCTAGTAGCGGCCTTGCGGCTGACCCCCTTATTAAGTAACGGTCAGGCAAAGGACTGCCACCGGGATGGCTTATCGTGCTTTTTTTAAAAGCTTTCGAGGCGGTTTGGAGATAGCGGTCTGGTCATGACCGCTACCTTCAAGAGACGGCCATAGGAGGACCGTCACTTCCAAG
Organism: Amorphophallus konjac; assembly: GCA_022559845.1. Lineage (NCBI taxonomy): Eukaryota > Viridiplantae > Streptophyta > Magnoliopsida > Alismatales > Araceae > Amorphophallus > Amorphophallus konjac. Next base: position 248,583,021 of record CM040119.1, read on the forward strand.
AGACGGCCCTGGGAAGATCGTTTCCTGCCTGTTCAATTCTGCGAGTAGCTGTCGGACTATGACCGCCATTTCCTGTTTGCGGCCACAGAGATGACCCCCACTTTCTTGTAACGGCTAGGGATAGACCCCTATTTTTCGGGGCTTTCTAGTAGCGGCCATAGGGGTGACTACCACTTTCTTAGAGTGTTATTTCGCGTTGGTTTTGCTTTCGATTGTTGTGGCTTCGACCCCTAGGTTAATCCATTGTTCCGCGGATGTCTTGGACATCCTATGAGGGCTATGACCATGTTATAGGTTGTCTGGGAGTGCCATTGTATCGAGTAGTGTCCCGTGTTATTTCGAGAGTCGTTGTGGTTTCTGGTCAACCCGGTTGTGACCAATGGTTGACACGTGACCTCGTGAGTGTCTCGTTTATCCCGTGAGGATCGAGACCTGGTTTTAGATGCTTGGAGGTATCGTCGTACCTCAGTTTGCGTGTCCATGTGATTTTAGGGCTTTGGTAATCCCTCATGTTCTGTGTTTCATGTTATGTGGAATCGTGAGTCCGTTGAGCGACCCAGGGGCCAAGGACTCATCATTATTTTTATGGATCATGTTGTTCTGTACCGCTTCCATGATGTTGTTTCTCGTGGTTTTTGACTTACGGACTAGGCTGATTGGAGGCGTGTTACCGCTTTGTGCGACGATCTTGACTCGAGTCGTGTGACTCAGGGATCGTTGTGTCAGCAGGTCTAGTTGACTGTCCTGAGTCTGGCGGCAGTTCTGTGTGCTGCCTTGTGCTTCGTGGTACTTGTGACGGGTACATCTGTGACCTATCCGTACTTCACCATTTTGAGTCTCTGTGTCTAGTGAGCCTCCACTAGTCGTAGTCTGACGACACTTTCCGTGTGTCGGCCCACCAGGGAGTGGTGGCGGGGGGAGTTCCCGGTTGAGACGGTTTGTAGGCTGGTTGCCGTGGGCCTCTTTGTCTTGCCGTGAGAGTCCTACGGGAGGGGAAAATCAGCTAGAGGCCTGGCTCCAGACTTTGAGCTTGTGTGTGCACATGTGGTCAGGGGAGTTTGGACCAGCGCTGACGGGCGTGACCCTTACTTGTCACTCGATCCTGTTGTTCCTTGGTTCTGGTTCTATGTCTCAGTTACCACGTTCAAGGAGAGTGGGAGACGTTTTAAGTGCAGTGTAAGACGTTAGTGGACGCATCTGGCTTTTCTTCTAGTGAAGAGGTGCTTCTGTCACATGACACTTTACTTGTGGCTTTCGTGACTATTTTTTGTCACTGTTGATGTGACTTGCCAGGTAGTCTGTGTTCGGCTTTACCCGAGGTCAGTGTAGCATACATGACGGTGAGATTGTGTATGTGTTGGTGCTTTTAGACCGTGTGGTCTTGAGTAGGGCTTTTGTCTCTGAGGATGAGCCTACACGACTAAGATGTAGTAATGTTGTCCTGGATGTGTAGCCAGAGTTCCTTGCATCAGTTTAGTGATTCCTGACTATCTGTCTAGGGATTCCGTGTCTTTACCGACTAGGAGTAGTTTAGAGGGTCGAGGTTCCTTCGGTTGCTGTGTTTCTGTGCAGTATGGGTTTCCTCTTTACTTATGTTGTTCCTACTCCTGCTGTTACTGCTTTGCTTTAGTTGTTTAGCGTTGCTGTTACTACGTTGTTTCGTGGTAGGGATCTATGGGACCCCTACTGAGCCAGTGAGACGAGGCTCACCCTTGACTTTTCAGGTGTAGCTATTCTTCCTCGTGCCTTGGAGGTGCAGTGCGGTGGTTCTTAGCTGCCAGTTTTGCCAGTGTCGGGCTTCCCCCGACTTGAGAGTACGTTCTCTTTCTTGTTGTACTATACTTTAGTTGGACTGGACTCTGCTAGCTCTGTAGCTTTAATTTATTTAATTGAAAATGTAATTTTATTTCTGCTATTTTAGCAATACTAATGTCACGCCCCGAGCCTTTATTACAACGGAAGACTCGCTCGGGGAGCGCGAACAGCCGGCATGGTAAGTCTCTTGCAAGCAAGAATAAATCAGAGCGCAAGACAATCACACAAATAAATGTAATTGCACAATAATATTCAAACTCCAACTTTATTTCATAAATGATCAATCTTTAAATACAATAGCCTTAACTTCTCAATTTATTGACTCAAGAAATAGGAAAAATTACATTGACTCAATCTAGACATTATAACTTCCTATGTCTTCACTCTCATCTTTATAACACTTTCACTCGCTTCCGGACCCGCTACTAGTATAGCCTGAATCCGAATCCGAACTACTTCCATCTCCTGTAAAACATTGGTAAATAGGTCATGAGCACACTTGCCCAGTAGGTATCTTCGCATCAACATGAAGGTATTATTAAAGTAATTAACATTTTAGCTCTAGAGAAATAAGGTAAAATCATGCGAATGTGAATCAATCATGCGATTAAATCATAGCAACGAGATAATCGTGGAAGATAGAACGATCAAGAATGAACTTAGCAAGAACATGATATTTGGCATTTCACGAGCAAGCATGTAACGAGCAAGCCACATATTCATCACACTAGTCTCTTTTGAGTACATAGTTCATGAATTTCTGTGGAATATCAAGCAAGAATGTCATGTACAAGAATGTCATGTAGTGCCGTGGATCTTCACTTATTTATAGAAATAGTACTCCCAGCGCAATGCGACGCCAGCAGCATCATACCCCATGGTTTATAAAATAGTATGTTTCCGACAATCAGCCGAGGGGACTAGCATAGAGCCCTTGAACACAATCAGTGCTCGATCGCATCTTCAGTTATAAATTAAGCTACTTCCACGCAATATAACAGTAAAGTATGGCCAAAAATATACAATTCAATAATTCCATGATAACTATAATCAAACGAATGAATGCTTTCAACATAAGAATGTAGAAGTCAAGAAATAGACTTTAAACAAGGTCATGCCCTTAGAATTAAATCGACAGCATAATGGTATTTTCCTTAACTTCTATCCATTAAATTAGATCAATTTAAGTAATATGATAAGTTCTAGATCATCAAGGTTTGTCTAGAATCATTGGAATATCAACCCTTGGTCAAACCTTGGGTTAACATAAACAAGCTATGTAACGGTCGTTTACTGGGCCATTACATTATGTAACGCTCCATTAATGGGCCGTTACAATGATCAGAGTCCAGAAAGATAAAAATAGACTCAGAGGAATGTGACGGTCTGGCAATGGGCCGTTATGTGAGCCTGATGGTCCAGTTCAAGGCCGTTACATTTCAAGAATTAGAAACCACGATAGTGTATTCTAGTTATTGCGCTTTAATGGTACAACAAACTCGGCGTCCTAGTGGGAATCCCATGCTCGCGGAGAATTACGGAGGCCTTGAAACAATGATTTCCTAGTCCATTGGAAGGAATATCCAATAGAGAGGTCCTCATGTCCAATATTGTGTTCCTATTGTGCAAAGTGTGAACTAATGACATCATACCAGAATATGTGCCAAGTACTTATAGAATTGACTATATTGACAGAGAGAGATATGTATACTCAAATTTGAAAATCGTGATGAAAAACTCTGTCAATACAATGTCAAACAGAGTTAGGCTTTATTATACAAAACTATAGAATTTTGGGCTCATTAAACTAGCATTACTTAAAATAACTATGAGACACCAAATCATGCAATACCTATCATGAATAATCAAATAACCTTAAAATCACATGATCAGGTTAAAACTTAAGTAATTAAGCTTAACAATAAATAATATTGGCAAGTTATATTATATCTTAGGGTTGACAGAACACAGACTGTGATGGTCTAGAGATGGGGCGTCACAGTGAACGTGACGGTCAGGAACCAGCTGTTACATGAACGTAACGCGTCTGTCCAAGTGCGTTAGAAACAACAGTGAAATTCAAATACCACAGAGTGTGTAACGGTCTGTCGTAGGGCCGTTACATGAAAGTGACAGTTCTTCTGTGATGCGTTACAGTATCTGCTAATAGAAAACTAGATGAAATATAAAGAGATCGATTCATATCATGTCTTTATTTAAAATACCATGAATCTCTAGACATGATAACGTAGTGTAGGCCAACTACATGCTTAGGTATTGATGAATAGATGATTAGTCAAGTCTTAATCTTTAGTTAGGGCTAAGAGGTATATGATATGCATAGAACCAATAAAACATGAAATTGATGCTCTACTATGCATGAAATTCAAGTAAACCAGAGGCTCTTAGTCCTATCAAGTTGTTTTTGCTGTTCATGAGATAACCTACCTCTTACTTAGGCTGTTGCTTCTGAATTGGGTTGAGAATTCTGCCCTAGATCCCTTCCTTCTCTTGTGACTTTTTCAGCAATTTCCTTGGGCTCTAATTCCATGACCTCTTGACCTAAAGATGTGAAATTTGGAGGGGAGTTAGTCTAAAGTATTGTAAACAAATACTTCTAGAGAACTTACCTGAGATAATGACTCCTTACCTTGCTTCTTTACGTCCCAAAAGTAAGGGTCGCACAGTTTAGAACTATGCCCTATTTATAGAGTTTAGGCTAGGGTTTGAGGATTATATCGAGTTTAGAGTCCTTGTTTGGTCATAATCTAATCTCTAAGAGTCCTTATCAATACTATAAGCCTTCCCAAGTCGATCCCTAGTGGATAGGATCTCAAAGTTTCAATCTTTTCATGGGTTCTTTCACTCACGGAATTAACAGGTTTGTAACGGTCAGGTGCCCACGCGTTACATGGATGTGGCAGTCTTACGATAGACCGTTACAGTCAACGTGGATAGAGTTCTAAATTTGTCAATCTCTTCTATTTATTATCCATTTAATTATCTATATTAAGTGGTGTTTATCCTTATAATTCTGAAAATAATCTTCTAGAACATGGGCCAAACTTAATGGGCCTGAGTTAAAATCCTTTTGGACTTTACTTAAGTGGGTTGGGTTAATTGATTAACACCATTTGGCCTTGTAATGACTTTTTAATCAATTAAACCATTTATAAATTTATTTAGGCCTTTATAAATTCTAGAAAATTATTTATGAATTCTGGGGCACTACACCTAATCATATTAATTAATTGTTTACTGCTTTATCTGGAAGTTCAATGTACTTCACACACTCCTTTCTTTCCCTTTGGAGCTTTCCCGCTCTTGGGAGGCCTCTCAGAATCCAAGTGGTATCGGGTTTACTCGGTATCCAGAGTCTGGGTCGTCACAAATCTGGTTACAGGAACCAGAACACGGTTGATCGAGGACCGCTGCCTGAAGGTTGCGGCCTCTGAAAGACCGCCTTATGTTTGCAACAGACAGAAATGAATCCATGATTACAGAGCCTATTCTAGGGCAATTAATGAATGAAGACTATACAGAACAGAAAGGTAAGATATGGTAACATGTTTAGAACGAAGTAAGTGCATGGGAAAAGCATAAATCAAGCCAAAGTTTTTATCTTTTAGTTAAGGGTGCAGGGACAACATGTAGTGAAAATCCTATTGCGTAGTTATTGAAAAACCATAAATATGCTGTGTACAGTGCATGAAATCAAGAGATAAGAGAGGGCTTTTTTTCCTACCTTGATGTTTTAGCCAACCATGAGATAACCTACCTCTGGTATGGTCCCTAAACCTCGAATTTGTCATTGGAAGAGGGTGCTGGTTCCTACGCGTCATGCGTAGAAATTGCTACTTCCGAACTCTCTAACTCCTCGACGGCTTGATCTCCTAGCACGGGATTTAGAAGATAGTTAGAAGATACTAAAGGAAACAAATAACCTTAAAGAACGAACCTTTGAAGATGACGTCTTACCTTTGAACTACGCGATCCAAAATTACGGTTCACGCAGGACGAATCTGGGCTCTATTTATAGGGAATGACCTAGGGCTAAGGGATTAGGTCGAATTAGGAGTCCTTATTGAGGTTAGAATCGATCCCTAAGAGTCCTAGACAATTTCCCATGCCAGATCACATCGATCCCTAGCAATTTGGGAGGATAAAAATCCAGACTTTCCATGATTTATCAACTTTCGTTTACGGAACTTGAATGCGGTCTTCTCTGGACCGTGACCTCCAGAACACGATCGCGCGACTGACCGCGACCTGGTCTGGCCGTTGAAATTTAAATTTTAGTCAAATTCATCTCTTAATTATCCCCTATTTATCTAGTTAAAATAGGAAAATTACCCTAATACGTCTCTAGGGCTGTGCTTGGACCTAAAAGTCTTAGAATTGGGTCTTATGTTGTGCCCCTTAGGCACAAGCATGTGCTATGTTGCTTTGATGATAGCAATGCTATTTGGTTTTGATGATAGCAAGACAATGAGTGCATTTGAGTGCATTTGATATTGTATTTTGATGATGTCTAGCATTGATGACATTGTGCTTTGATGATAGCTTCATGATTGTGATTTGTATATCATCTGGAGAATGCACGTGTATGACTGATATATTGTTTGTGTTAGACTTCTGGTATGTGCATAGTCTATACATTGCATCGTGGGGTTTATGCTCTAAGTCTATACAATGCATAGCAAGCTCAAAGTCGATACATTGAGCGTCTCATGCATCATTCGTCTAAGTCCATACATTGGACTGTAGTATGCATTTGGCGAAGGCATCGCAAGTCTAGATAGTGGACAGCGTCTCGTGCATATAGCAAGTCTAGACATTGCACTGTAGCATGCATTTCTTTAAAGTCTATACATCGGACTGGTCTGCATTGGCTAAGTCTATACAACGTCAGTTCATGCATTGTCTTAGGCTAAGTGTGTACAGCGTCTTAGGCAAAGTCTGTACAGCCGTGTCATATGCTCCTAAGTCTATACATTGGTGTTGGGCATCAAAGTCTGTACATCGCCTTCAATCTTCAAGTCTACACATTGGTCTTTACTTGAAGTATATACACTGTTTCACTGCTCATCGCCTTTGGGCATCAAAGTCTATACAATGGCTTTGGGTCTCCAAGTCTATACAGCCTTCTGCTTCGTGAAAGTCTGTACAGCGCACTTCATATACAAAGTCCAAGTCTGTACAGCGTGAAGTCTCACCTCGTGTTGCTTTCAGTGCCACTTGAGTCACACTTCGTGTTGTTTCCCCTCACTAACACGAAAAGATTTCGTGTCGTCTGAGCTTACGACACTTCGTGTTGATTTTCATGTTTGACAGAAAAAACTTGTATGAGGTTATACTTCGTGTCGTTTCTGTTTTTATGACTTCGTGTTGTATCCTTGTTGTGGTCAGCCCGTGTCGTTTTCACCTCGTGCTGTTCTCATAACTTCGTGTCGTGTTTCTGAGGCAGCTCGAATAGTTCTGATGAACTTCGAGTCGTTTCCCTGTAGACCTCGTGTCGTTCCTGTTTAGTAACCACACTTCGTGTCGGTTACTGTTGTTTCTTTGACTTCGTGTCGTTTTCCTTGTCTTTCATCTTCGTGTTGTTTTCAACCCGTGTCAACTTCTATTTTCGTCTTGGTGTTGTTTTCAACCCGTGTCGATTTTAGTTTTCGTCTTCGTGTTGTTTTCAACTCGTGTCGGTTACTGTTTCGTCTCCGTGTTGTTTCATGTCTTCGTGTCGTGTTTCCTACACCTCGTGTCTTTGTCACTTTGTGACTTCACCTCGTGTCATTTTCATCGTCTTCGTGTCGTTTTTGTTCTATTGCGTGCAGGACATCGCAACACCTCGTGTTGCTTTCTGTGCCACTTCGTGTCGTTCTCTGTGTAGTGTGTGTTTCTGTCACTACTACACTTCGTGTCGTTCTCGTTTCACTTCGTGCTTGTCTCTGCGTCTGAGTCTTCTTTGTTATTTCTATCTTCGTGTTGTTTCGTTCTAACCTCGTCCAGGTTTCTTCTAAAACGATGTTCTCCTGATAAGTCTATACAGAGTTGTTCTTTAAACTGATGACTTATCCGATACTCTGTTTAAAAGGTGCTTTGATCGTGAAGCTTAAGGAGGGCACGTGATCCAAGGTTGAAGGACTGACAGAAAGCTGACACGTGGCCAAAAGTTCTGGGCGGGAAATGTGGAAGCCACACGCGCCCAATGCTGCCCTCCTACTAGCTGCTGTTATAAAAGGAGGTCTTCGTCCACAGATGAAGACAGATCGAGTTGGCGAGAAGAAAAGTCCATACAGAGAACCACGATCCAGATAGAAAGAGAAAAGAGAAGAAGAAGAAAAGAAAGAGGGAAGAAGCAGAAGAGAACAAGAAGAGAGGCAGAGAGCTCGAGAAGAGTGTGAAGAGAAGAAGAAGAAGAGAGAGAGAGAAGGAGTTCGTTCCTCAGATCTTTGGTTCAAAACCAGATCTGAAGTTGGTCATTGTTGAGCTATATTTTGTGCTTTATTGCTTCAGCTTTCCGTTGCTGTCTTGTTCTATTTTCATTTTCCTTTATACATTTCTTCAAGCTGTTTGTCAGCGGTTTGCAGAGGTGCTGCCTCTGGACAGCAAGCTGTGTTGCTCAGCGGGCAGTGGAGGTTTCCACTGGACAGGTAAAGCTGTAATCCTCAGCTGGCGAGACTTGGTCTCGGACGGGTTAAGCTGTATTCCCCAGCGGGTTCAAGCTGTGAGTCAGCGATGGCTAAGCTGTATTGCCCAGCGGAAGCAAGCTGTGATGCTCAGCGGTTGGCAAGCTGTGAGGCCCAGCTGATTGTTGGCAAGCTGTGTTGCCCAGCGGTTAGTGAAGCCACACTCGGGTTGAGTGTGGGGTGGATGTAGGTCTGCTAGACCGAACCACCTAAAAACCCTTGTGCATTGTGGTTTGATTTGTTCATTTGTGCTTCCGCTAGATGAATGCATAGGGGCGCTCCATGTGTCTGCTAACTGGTAGAACAGAATAGTTGATTAGCTTTCAGATTTGGTAAATCTGTCTAGTTAGCATCATAGTTCCTTTTTGAGCAAAATTTTATTATTGGGTGAAAGTTTTTATAGGCCATATTCATTCACCCCCCCCCCCTCTGAATACTAGCACCGAACCCAACAATTGGTATCAGAGCAGTCTCTGACTTAACAGATCTAACAATCTGCAGAGGATCCTGCTAACTGTTTAGTGCATTTTAGAGTGGGTCTTTTGGAATCGTTTTGATTTCCTGTCTTAGTGCATCTCTATTTGGTGCATTTCATAAGTGTGCCTCCTGCGTTCTGTATTAAGTTTCACTGAGTTAGTTCCTTGCCTTGTTTATCTGGTTGTGGTGCTTTGTTGTCGATTGCTTTGTGCCTTGAATCTGCTTGTCATCTGTTCTGATGGCTCATCCTCCGATATACAGAGGTGATGACCTTGGCCCATGGCTGGAAAAGTTGCATCGGTATGTAAACACAACCGATCCTGATTTGTGGAAGGTAATAACTCATGGTCCATACAAACTGTCGAATGATAAATCTAAATGGACCAAGAAGGATAAGCTGAAAGACTCTGTCAATAATAGAGCTGTAGTTTTATTAAAAGAGTCAATTGACAGATCTCTAATTGAATGCATTTCTTCTTGCAGGTCTGCCAAAGACATTTTGGATAAACTGAAGTCAATCAGGAATCACAGCAAGTGCTTAATGGCTGATCATAGAAATGCTGATGATGAAACTTCATCCGAGGTAAGTTCTGAATTAGAAGGATACTCTTTTGATGAATTGATAGAGATGTATGAAAACTTGTTAGAAGTTTCCAAGAAATTGAAATATGAAAATAAAAAATTGAAAAAGAAATGTGATAGAATAAATCTGAAAGATTCATGTGAAAACTGTCCAAATATGAAAAAGTCTTATGATGCTTGCATGCTAGATGTCCAGAATCTTAAGAAACAAAATGATTCTCTAAAAATGGAAAAACAAACATGGTTGGATAAAATGTCAGAAATAGAGAATCAGTTGGATGATAAGAAAAAGGAACATCTAAAAGGCATGCAGGAATTCACTCAAGTTAATTCTGAATTAGATAAACTGAAAATTGAGAATGAAGAATTTCAAAAGAAAATTGAAAATCTTATGGGTAGAATAAATGAAATCAATGGGGAGGCTTCACATTCTTCTTCTGCTCAATTAACTTGCCATATGTGCTCAACTCTAAGAGAACGAAATGAAGATCTTTATGGTGAGAATGAATGGCTGAGTAAACAAATTATCTCACTTAAAGAGGATCACAAAAATCTGCTCGCTGAGAAAATTAAAGCAGAAGAAAGAGAAGAAGAACTTATTGAAAAATTGGAGCACATGTCTGGAAGAGAGAGATGCGCTAATAATGAAATTCAGGATAAAAATCTTGAGGAAGAAAACACTGAATTAAAAGCTGAAGTTGAAAAACTAAAGTGGTTGAACACTGGCTTGTCTGAAAGACTTCTCACTATAGAAAAAGGGAAAGCTGTCCATGATGAAAATTCAGAAATTTTGAACAGTCTAGAACAGGAAATTGAGAAGTATAAAACTACAAACCATGTTCTAAGCGAATGTGTTAATTGCAGTGAACAGGAAATAGCCAATTATGAACTTCACATTGCCAGCTTGGAAGATAAAATTCATAATCTGAAAAATGCAGCTATTGAGTCTGCCAAGATTAAAGGAAAAATGAAAACTGTTGGGAAGAGAAGGATGTAGCAACCCTGATAAATGAATATTTGAAATAAATTAAAACATATATATATTACAGTAGTAATACAGATAATGAGAATAGGATTAATTAGATGAAGTAAAACAAAATTAAAATAACGCCTCTTATTAGGGCGTTAATTCAAAAAGAAACGCCTCTATCAAAGGCGTGACTAAAGAAAGGACGCCCACACGTGCAGTCGTCAACTCTCACTACCAAATAGGCAAGTAAAAGAAATGCCCATATATGGGGCGTGTTTCAAAAACAAGGAACGCCCTTATCCAAGACGTTTCTTAAGAAACGACCTGCACTAGGTCGTCAATTCAAGAATAGACGCCCTGACCAAAGGCGTTAATTCCGTTCGTGAACCGTTCGAACCCCGAGCTTATCCAGGGAAAGATTAACCTAATCTAGTAGGTGTCTAATAGAGTAAGGACTCTATTAGGGATATACTACCCTCACACAATCACTAACTCTAATAGGACTTCCAAAGTCTTATAAATAAACTAGTTCGGCCAACCCTAAATCTATTTGGACGAACTACTGCTGCACGGTACGTGAAGAACAAACTGTTCTTCTTATTCCCCTTTGTTTTTCTTGCTTCAGATTATATGAAGAATAATTAGTTTTCTTCTTGTTCAGGAAACTTGCTACTGCCGTCGAAGAATAGGTAATATTCTTCTATCTTTTCCTTAAACGTCGATTATAACTATGAAGATTATTAACATCTTCATCTTCCCTCTTTTTCTCTTCCTCTACAGGTTCTGTAGCGTGAAGATCTTTGAAGAACATTTGTTCTTCTTCCGGCTGCTGCTGCTGTTGCGGATTTTCGTTGCAACAGAGCTCATCTTCTATCTCATCCTTCACGTTCCATTAAAGGTAGGATTTTCTCAAGTCACTGTAGCCCAAACTAAATTGATACAGTACAATAATTATCATGCATATACATGGTTTGGTTTACTATAGTTTCTGAACGATTTTCTATTAATTTCTTGAAAGAAACGTCCTTAGCAAGGGCGTGACTATGAAATACACGCCCCAGACTAGGGCGCTACTTGGCAAGTCACGACCCTTCCCAGGTCGTCAATTTCATATTTGACGCCCTGTACACAGGCGTAAATTTCATGTAAATCTTAAGAACTGATTATCCATGCAATTACATGAAATCAAATCAATAATTGTTAACGGTTAAAAGTCAATAAACATGAAACATCAAATCTGATATACTGCATGTGAATTCCTGCCAATTTTCCTGTCATGACTATATGATTGTTATCCTTGATTATCGTGCAAATCTTGCTAATTCCTGATATTTCTTGAATTCACGACCTAGACTAGGTCGTTTTTCCCTGTGGTAACGCCCCATCACAGGGCGTGAATTAACAATAAACGCCCCTTACTAGGGCGCGTATCTGTTAAAATCCTGGAATATATATTCTGTGAAAAATAGAACTTAATGATTAACGCCCCTTCCAAGGGCGCGTTTTTGATAATTTCTGAAAATAAGTATGTTCTGAAAAATATTGTAAATAAAAGACGCCTGCTACAGTAGTCGTCAACTCTTGAAGAAACGCCCCTGACGAAGGCGCGTTTTAGATAAATTATTGAAATTATTGAAAATTCTGCAAAACGGATCATATGTAAACGCCCTTCTGTTAGGCGTTAATTACTTGAGAAACGACTTGACCTAAGTCGTTATTTTACTGTAAACTGATTTTTCCTCTGATTTGCTAACCGATGGTTTTATATAATATATATATATATCGGCACTATTCTCCACTCCGTGAGTATAGTCTCACTTTTCACGGTGTTTTATCGATCACACTCAACTCTCATTGACATACAAGCTCTCCATTGGACATTCCGTTCCTTTGGACTAGCGAGTTAGTCATAGAGACCTCCGTAAGACTCCTCGTAGCCTTGGATTCCCTCAAGGCCGACTGAGCTGGTTGTACCCTAAAAACCCATTACACCATTGATGCCATGTCACTCTAAAGAAACATGGTATACCGGCCCTTATGATTATACAAAGAGTATATCATAAGAAATTCTTAATGGGATGATGATATCATGCCATATCATGTCGTTCTTGTAAACCCCAATTCTGTGATAAGAGTGAGGGTATCTTACCTTTGATATACTGTTCATGTGGACCTCAATTCTATATAAAGAATGTCCATATTGATTTGTCATGGTACCTAAGTTAAGGGAACCATATTCTACCTAGTTTTATCGATATCGTGGTTATGCCGTTATTATCGCCCTTCTATGTCCTTTGTCATATTTTGGACTCTATTCTATCAAAGTTGTCATACGTATCTACAAGCTTGATTATTGAAATTCTATATTGGCTATATAAACAAGAGTGGATGTCAAAACACATGATAAATGCCTGCGCATATAGGGCCCGATCTGGTCCTGGGAGGAGCACCCGAAAGTACTTGTGCCCATGGGAGTTAAAATGATAAGGTATCTGGCATTATACCGAGTACTTGACTTGCTTGATTGGACATTCCACACACATCTTGTACTTGAATCGTACTTGACTTTACAGGAAACGCGTGGCCCGAAAAAGGGTAATTTACTTGCTTGATACATGATAGCCAAAGTTCTTGACATGACTTGTTAAACGTGCTTGCTTGAATATCTTGAATAACTCGTATCTTGTTGAAAGTTCATGATAATTTCATCTTATTTCCTTGATATTACATTCTCTCTATCTTGTCGTTTCATGCGAGCATGCATAGCCTTATTGCATTCATGAAAATGTAATTACTTAAACCCCTTGCTAGTACTTGAGATATAATTTCCTACTGAGCGTTCGCTCATTCCGTTTGTCCCTTTTTACTTTTCAGGTAAGTCCGACGATGATGGAAGTCAATCGGATGGGAATGGTCAAGAGTGAAAGTGATAGAGCTTCTACAAGTGTCGTCTAGTCTTTTCCATAGTTTCTTGAGTCAAATATGTATTCTTTTCCTTTTTTGTTAAACAGAGTATTGGATTTGTAATAGTCTATCCATTATGAAATAAAGGATTGGGTTATCTTGCTATTTTGCGCATCTCTGTCTTTGTGTCGAATACACGACCACTCTGATTGACATGATTGATATAGACACGTCGCGCATCTCCGGGTATCTTCCGCGCTCGGGGCGTGACAGTCTTTGTGGTATCAGAGCCTAAGGTATTCAATTCCTAGGAAACCCAAGTCCAAGGATAGGTTTCAAAACCTTTAACCAAGTGAGAGTGGGTAGAACCAAGGGTTAAATGATCAATGAGTCCTTTATAAGATCATAGTGATATAATACTAACATAGCTATTGTAATTGTAGGATAATGGCTGCCGAACGTGCTCAATGGCGCAACATGCAGCGTACCCTTCAAGGGATGACCCAAGTGCTACAACAGGTAGCACAAGGTGGTGCTCCACGAGCTGGAAGCTTACACCAAGCATTCAAGAATATGAATCCCCCGAAGTTCATGGGATCGACCGATCCAGACGATGCCGAGCATTGGGTTCGGGAGATTGAACGTATATTCCGTGTCATGCAATGCACGGATCAGGACAAAGTCTTATTAGCTACTTTCCAGTTAGAAAAGGATGCTAGATGTTGGTGGGAGTCGATTGAAGCTACTGTTGACCCAACTCAAGTTACATGGGGTGAATTCGTTGAATATTTCAACGCCAAATATTTCTCTGATAGGGTCCAGGAAAAGAAGGCCGCCGAATTTGCCGCATTAAAGCAAAGATCTTTATCAGTGGCTGATTATGAAGCACAGTTCTCTAGACTGTCTAGATATGCTAAGCATTTAATTAGCACGGAAAAGATGAAAGCCCGTAGATTTCTTAAAGGGCTTAGGCCCCACTACATTACTCAACTGGCGCCTATGGATATTCAAGTTTATGCTGAAATAGTATGCCGAGCTCAGTTGCTTGAAGATGCCACGGAACTATCTGATAGGATCCGTGGGAAAGACAAAAAGGAGCAAGCCACAAGTTCGGGTTCTTTTAAACCCAACTTTAAGAAGAGGCCCAATAATGGAGGTTCTTCCTCTCAAGATCAGAAATTCAAGAAGACCAAGCCTTTCTCTATCACCACTACCCCTTCGAATACAGTTTGCAAGCATTGTGACAAGGCTGGTCACAAAACAGAAGAATGCTGGAGGAAGTTAGGAGCATGTCTCCGTTGTGGGAGTCGTGAACATCGGATTCCCGATTGTCCATTGATGAATGACCAAGACGGTGAGGGTAAACGCCCAGTGACAAGGAACGCGCGTCTTCATGCAATCCAAGAGACCGAACCAGAAGAAGAAGGCGGATTGGTGGAAGGTACATTAAAAAATTGTTCCAAATATGCACATGTCTTATTTGATACGGGTGCATCGCATTCCATTATTTCCAAGAAGTTTGCTGACCCATTACCTCTAGAACCAGAATGGATGAAGTTAATATTGTCTACTCCTCTCGGAAACGAGACGGATATCACACATCATTATCAAAACTGTGAGGTATTGGTTCGAGGAAAGAATTTTCTTATTGATCTTATCTGCTTAGATCTAAAAGAGTATGATGTTATACTAGGAGCAGATTGGTTATCCAAATACCAGGCAACGGTTGATTGCCGTGATAGCAAGATTATTTTCAAGGAATTTCCGGAACTGACTTATACTAGTCCTAAGAGTCGAAGCAAATCCCCTCTTATTTCGGCTCTTCGAGCAAGCAAGCTCGTCAAGAAAGGATGTGTATCCTTCCTTGCTTTTGTCACTATTAAAGAAGCTAAAGAAACCAAGATAGAGGACGTTCAGGTAGTGCGAGAATTTCCAGACGTATTTCCGGAAGATTTGCCGGGATTACCCCCTCAAAGAGATGTAGCCTTCACCATTGACTTAGTCCCTGGTGCTGGTCCCGTTTCAAAGGCACCATATAGAATGTCCCCTGCTGAACTCAAGGAGTTGAAGGAGCAGTTGATGGAACTAATCCGAAAAGGGTTTATTAGACCAAGTACTTCCCCGTGGGGAGCACCAGTCTTATTTGTAAAGAAGAAGGATGGATCCATGAGATTGTGTATCGACTATCGACAATTGAATCATTTTACTATCAAGAACAAGTATCCACTGCCGAGAATCGATGAATTATTTGATCAGATTTCAGGATCCAAATATTTTTCCAAGATTGATCTCAGGTCGGGATATCATCAATTAAGAATCAAGGACGATGACATTCACAAGACTGCATTCAGAAGCAGGTATGGCCATTACGAATTTGTTGTTATGCCTTTTGGACTAACAAATGCCCCTGCTGCCTTTATGCAGTTAATGAATAGCATATTCAGGCCTTACTTGGATCAATTCGTAGTAGTCTTCATTGATGATATATTGATATATTCTAAGACTAAGGAAGAACATGAAGAGCATTTGAGGATTGCATTGCAAGTCTTGAGGACAAATCAATTATATGCTAAACTCAGCAAATGCGAGTTCTGGCTTGAAGAAGTGGCTTTTCTCAGGCATGTCATATCAAAGGATGGTTTATCTGTAGATCCGTCAAAGGTTGAAGCTGTAAGAAACTGGGAAAGACCCACTAATGCAAGCGAGATCAGAAGTTTCTTAGGTCTTGCAGGCTATTATCAGCGATTCATCAAAGATTTCTCTAGGATCGCCGTGCCCCTTACAAGGTTAACTCGTAAGGAGATCCGATATGAATGGAGTGAGGAATGTGAAAGAAGTTTCCAAACTCTCAAAGATCATCTCACCACAGCTCCTGTGTTAGCTCTACCGATAGAAGGAGAGAAATTCGAGGTCTACACTGATGCTTCTGGCATTGGCCTCGGATGTGTCCTAATGCAACAAGGAAAGGTCATAGCATACTCTTCACGTCAGCTGAAGAAGCATGAGGAGAATTACCCCGTCCATGACTTAGAACTGGCCGCGGTAGTATTTGCCTTAAAGATATGGAGACACTATCTCTATGGAGTACAGTTCACTGTATACTCCGATCACAAAAGTCTCAAATATCTATTTTCACAAAAGGAACTAAACATGAGACAAAGACGTTGGCTAGAATATCTCAAGGACTTTGACTTCAATATACAATACCATCCCGGAAAGGGTAATTATGTTGCTGATGCCCTTAGTCGAAAGCCGAGAGCAATGATAGCAAATTGTATGATACAAGAATGGAGGTTACTTGAACAATTCTCCGAGCTCAATATAAGCTTGGACACGGAATCCAAATTTGTCACACTATCTCATGTAAGCATACAGTCAGATTTGTTATCTGAGATACAAACACTTCAGGATGATGATCCTATGTTAGTAGAAATCAAGGGCAGATTAGAAGGACAATCTGATTTTCAACTAACTTCTGATGGAAGATTATCGTTCAAAGATAGAACTTGTATACCTGATTGTCCGGAATTAAAGAAGAAGATCTTAGATGAAGCTCACCGATCAAGGTACACTATTCATCCAGGATCAACCAAAATGTACCAAGATGTAAAGAGGAACTTTTGGTGGCCTAATATGAAAAGAGAAATAGCGGACTATGTATCACGCTGTCTCACATGCCAACAGGTCAAGGCGGAACACCAAAAGCCTGCGGGAAAACTACATCCTCTAGATATTCCTAAGTGGAAATGGGAGGATATTGGTATGGACTTCATCATGGGTTTGTCTAAATCTAAAGGAGGACATGATGGAATCTGGGTTATCATTGACCGATTGACTAAATCGGCACATTTCTTGCCAATCAAAAGCCGATGGTCAATTGATGTGCTAGCTGCACTATACATCAAAGAAATAGTCAGGATACATGGAATTCCTGTCTCAATCGTGTCTGATAGAGATCCCCGTTTTACTTCTCATTTTTGGAAGGGATTACAACATTCGTTGGGAACAAGGCTCAACCTTAGTACTGGTTTTCACCCACAAACGGATGGTCAGACCGAGCGAACTAATCAAGTTGTTGAAGATATGCTGAGAGCATGCATTATTGACTTTGGAGGAAGCTGGCATGACCACTTACCTTTAGTTGAATTTGCATATAATAATAGCTACCAAGCTAGTATCCAAATGGCACCTTTCGAAGCCTTATACGGAAGGAGTTGCCGATCTCCCATATGTTGGAACGAAGTTGGAGAAAAACAACTGTTAGGTCCAGACATGGTAAGGGATACAACCGAGAAGATACAAGTAATCAGGGAAAGATTACAAGTTGCTCAGACCAGACAAAAGACTTATGCAGATACAAGAAGAAGAGATCTTCAATTCCAAATCGGAGATCATGTATTTCTCAAGATATCCCTTGGACGTGGCATACGAAGATTTGGTGTTAAGGGCAAGCTTACGCCAAGATTCATCGGACCATTTGAGGTACTCGAAAGAGTTGGCGAGGTTGCTTATCGCATCGCGTTGCCTCCTCAGTTGTCCGAGGTACACAATGTATTTCATATATCTATGTTGAAGAAGTATGTGCACGATCCATCGCATATTATTGAACATGGAGATCTGGCGATCCAGAAAGATCTCACTTATGAACAGAAGCCTATGAAGATATTAGATCGAGAAATACGAGCTCTAAGGAATAAGGTTATTCCCATGCTCAAGGTGCAATGGAATAAGAATCCTGAACGCAAAGCGACATGGGAGACCGAAGAATCTATGAAGAAACGATTTCCCGAGTTATTCTAAGAGGTATATGTTCTACGCTCTCCACATGTATAATTATATATATATTGAATTTGGGGACCAAATTCTTTTTAAGTGGGGGAGGGTGTAGCAACCCTGATAAATGAATATTTGAAATAAATTAAAACATATATATATTACAGTAGTAATACAGATAATGAGAATAGGATTAATTAGATGAAGTAAAACAAAATTAAAATAACGCCTCTTATTAGGGCGTTAATTCAAAAAGAAACGCCTCTATCAAAGGCGTGACTAAAGAAAGGACGCCCACACGTGCAGTCGTCAACTCTCACTACCAAATAGGCAAGTAAAAGAAACGCCCATATATGGGGCGTGTTTCAAAAACAAGGAACGCCCTTATCCAAGACGTTTCTTAAGAAACGACCTGCACTAGGTCGTCAATTCAAGAATAGACGCCCTGACCAAAGGCGTTAATTCCGTTCGTGAACCGTTCGAACCCCGAGCTTATCCAGGGAAAGATTAACCTAATCTAGTAGGTGTCTAATAGAGTAAGGACTCTATTAGGGATATACTACCCTCACACAATCACTAACTCTAATAGGACTTCCAAAGTCTTATAAATAAACTAGTTCGGCCAACCCTAAATCTATTTGGACGAACTACTGCTGCACGGTACGTGAAGAACAAACTGTTCTTCTTATTCCCTTTTGTTTTTCTTGCTTCAGATTATATGAAGAATAATTAGTTTTCTTCTTGTTCAGGAAACTTGCTACTACCGTCGAAGAATAGGTAATATTCTTCTATCTTTTCCTTAAACGTCGATTATAACTATGAAGATTATTAACATCTTCATCTTCCCTCTTTTTCTCTTCCTCTACAGGTTCTGTAGCGTGAAGATCTTTGAAGAACATTTGTTCTTCTTCCGGCTGCTGCTGCTGTTGCGGATTTTCGTTGCAACAGAGCTCATCTTCTATCTCATCCTTCACGTTCCATTAAAGGTAGGATTTTCTCAAGTCACTGTAGCCCAAACTAAATTGATACAGTACAATAATTATCATGCATATACATGGTTTGGTTTACTATAGTTTCTGAACGATTTTCTGTTAATTTCTTGAAAGAAACGTCCTTAGCAAGGGCGTGACTATGAAATACACGCCCCAGACTAGGGCGCTACTTGGCAAGTCACGACCCTTCCCAGGTCGTCAATTTCATATTTGACGCCCTGTACACAGGCGTAAATTTCATGTAAATCTTAAGAACTGATTATCCATGCAATTACATGAAATCAAATCAATAATTGTTAACGGTTAAAAGTCAATAAACATGAAACATCAAATCTGATATACTGCATGTGAATTCCTGCCAATTTTCCTGTCATGACTATATGATTGTTATCCTTGATTATCGTGCAAATCTTGCTAATTCCTGATATTTCTTGAATTCACGACCTAGACTAGGTCGTTTTTCCCTGTGGTAACGCCCCATCACAGGGCGTGAATTAACAATAAACGCCCCTTACTAGGGCGCGTATCTGTTAAAATCCTGGAATATATATTCTGTGAAAAATAGAACTTAATGATTAACGCCCCTTCCAAGGGCGCGTTTTTGATAATTTCTGAAAATAAGTATGTTCTGAAAAATATTGTAAATAAAAGACGCCTGCTACAGTAGTCGTCAACTCTTGAAGAAACGCCCCTGACGAAGGCGCGTTTTAGATAAATTATTGAAATTATTGAAAATTCTACAAAACGGATCATATGTAAACGCCCTTCTGTTAGGCGTTAATTACTTGAGAAACGACTTGACCTAAGTCGTTATTTTACTGTAAACTGATTTTTCCTCTGATTTGCTAACCGATGGTTTTATATAATATATATATATATATCGGCACTATTCTCCACTCCGTGAGTATAGTCCCACTTTTCACGGTGTTTTATCGATCACACTCAACTCTCATTGACATACAAGCTCTCCATTGGACATTCCGTTCCTTTGGACTAGCGAGTTAGTCATAGAGACCTCCGTAAGACTCCTCGTAGCCTTGGATTCCCTCAAGGCCGACTGAGCTGGTTGTACCCTAAAAACCCATTACACCATTGATGCCATGTCACTCTAAAGAAACATGGTATACCGGCCCTTATGATTATACAAAGAGTATATCATAAGAAATTCTTAATGGGATGATGATATCATGCCATATCATGTCGTTCTTGTAAACCCCAATTCTGTGATAAGAGTGAGGGTATCTTACCTTTGATATACTGTTCATGTGGACCTCAATTCTATATAAAGAATGTCCATATTGATTTGTCATGGTACCTAAGTTAAGGGAACCATATTCTACCTAGTTTTATCGATATCGTGGTTATGCCGTTATTATCGCCCTTCTATGTCCTTTGTCATATTTTGGACTCTATTCTATCAAAGTTGTCATACGTATCTACAAGCTTGATTATTGAAATTCTATATTGGCTATATAAACAAGAGTGGATGTCAAAACACATGATAAATGCCTGCGCATATAGGGCCCGATCTGGTCCTGGGAGGAGCACCCGAAAGTACTTGTGCCCATGGGAGTTAAAATGATAAGGTATCTGGCATTATACCGAGTACTTGACTTGCTTGATTAGACATTCCACACACATCTTGTACTTGAATCGTACTTGACTTTACAGGAAACGCGTGGCCCGAAAAAGGGTAATTTACTTGCTTGATACATGATAGCCAAAGTTCTTGACATGACTTGTTAAACGTGCTTGCTTGAATATCTTGAATAACTCGTATCTTGTTGAAAGTTCATGATAAGTTCATCTTATTTCCTTGATATTACATTCTCTCTATCTTGTCGTTTCATGCGAGCATGCATAGCCTTATTGCATTCATGAAAATGTAATTACTTAAACCCCTTGCTAGTACTTGAGATATAATTTCCTACTGAGCGTTCGCTCATTCCGTTTGTCCCTTTTTACTTTTCAGGTAAGTCCGACGATGATGGAAGTCAATCGGATGGGAATGGTCAAGAGTGAAAGTGATAGAGCTTCTACAAGTGTCGTCTAGTCTTTTCCATAGTTTCTTGAGTCAAATATGTATTCTTTTCCTTTTTTTGTTAAACAGAGTATTGGATTTGTAATAGTCTATCCATTATGAAATAAAGGATTGGGTTATCTTGCTATTTTGCGCATCTCTGTCTTTGTGTCGAATACACGACCACTCTGATTGACATGATTGATATAGACACGTCGCGCATCTCCGGGTATCTTCCGTGCTCGGGGCGTGACAAAGGATGATAACTCTGAAGGGGGAACAAATTGCTGCTCTGATATTAAGAAAATCACTAAAAACCAGCTATATGCTACTTTTGTGAAAGGCTCTAATGTAGCTGGTACTTCAAGGCAATCCCCAAAACAAAATGAAAATCAGAAATCACCTTCAAAATCCATTTTTCAGTTCAAAGCCCAGGAAATTGAAAAGCAAACAAAACCTGTTGAGGATAATCAGAAATTGACAAGAAAGAGTCAAACAAAAAGGGCAAAGAATAATTCTGGTTATACTCTGAAATTTGTTAGCTCTGCTGAATCTGATGGGTCAATGCAAAATGCTCATGCTTCTTGTACTCATTCACATGCATCTGTGAATTCATCTGATAGAAACCATGCCCCTAGAAAATCTGATGCTTCTTGCTATTACTGTGGTAAGCATGGACATATCATGGATGATTGCAGAATACTGAAAGAAGATGAGCATGCTAGTAAAACAGTGCATTCAAGGAAATCTTTTGATAGAAACCATGCCACTAAGAAATCTAATGCATCTTGTTATTATTGTGGTAAGCATGGTCATTTAATGAATGCATGTTTCAAACTGAAAGAAGATAACAATGTGAATTCTAGATCTTTTGCACATGCTAATGACCCACATAGACACAGAACTACTTCAGGCCAGCATACTATCTGTTTCACTTGCCACAAGCCTGGGCACAAGGCAAATGAATGCTGGTGAGGAAATCACAGGGGCAAAAATGAATCAAACAACAAGCATCTTAGATGCTTTGAATGTGGTAAGTATAGGCATGCAGTCAAGGACTGCTGGTTTGTTCAGGGAAATCATTTTAATTCCAAATTTGTAAGATTCCCTCCAAACAAAAATTTCTTGGGCAGAAATAAAGCTGGTCTTAAAGAAAAGACTCTTGTTTGTTATGAATGTGGAAAACCTGGCCACCGAGCTTCTGAATGCTGGTGGGCAGGTAATGGTAAATCAAAAATTCATGCTTACAACAGAAAAATTCATGCTCAGTTTCATAGGTCTCATGTTGCTGTAGATATGCATCATAGGACCAGAAAATCTGTTGGTTCATGTCATTATTGTGGAAATTTTGGACATTCTATGTCCGATTGCTCTCTAATGGAATTTGATGACAATATTGCTAAGAAATTATTTAGAACACCTGATAGGGGTAATTCAGGACCCAAGACTTCTTGGGTTCCTGCAAAATCACATTGAATGACATGCTGCAGGTGTGCCTTGGAAATGAATAAGAGGGGTCAACCAAGGCACTCAAAAAGAAAATCCCATGATTCAATTCAGGTCAGTTCTGAAATCTGTTTTAAATTCCATTATCTGAAATTGTGAGCATGAAAATTGTGAGTTTCATGTTGATTTGCTTGGTTGATTTTTTTAATGAACTCTTCATGTCTAGCTGATCAGTCTGCATTCCAGACTGAGCTATTGAATTCAATTCTGCATATCTGATGCTCTTCTCTTGCTATATGTTGAACTGAATTTGAATGCTTCTTTAGTGTATACAGTTGATGCACTATATAGACTCTGTGTCCATGCATGTGTTTTGTGTTAATGCATTGCATGCTTGTTATTGAATGCATACTTGGACTGATTGTGTATAGACTGATTGTCATTGCATGTGTCAATGATGCTGTTCAATGCATGAAGGACTGCTTTATGTTGCATTGTCCTTGTTAACCCTGGTATATCAAATGGTATGTTACTAAAAGGCAGGGAAATCTGCCCGGAGGTTCCTACCATGTGTGAGATGGTCTTTGAGACCAGGTCCTCTGCCTAGTACCATGGGTCTAGTTTTCATGTAGAACAGTGTATTGCATCATATGTTGAAAATATCTGAAAATTTAAAATGAAGATGATGCATTTGATAAATTCTCTCTCTGATTGAACAAAGCATGAATTCTTCTTGAGCATATTCTAAAATTATGAGCAGTTCATTAATTCTATTTCATGCACTTTGTCAGGGGGAGTTTGACTAATGTTGCATAGTCTGCATGTAGAATAGTCTAATGCATAGCATATTTTTGTATCATGGTGCCAGGGGGAGCTGAGAGTTCTATTCAATTCATTGAATCCTTGGTACTTCTCATTGTCCCCTTTCAACTCATTCATATTCACTGTCATCAGATGCTATGGATCATAATGCTTATTGCTATCATTTCCCCATTTCTTCACTAAACAACAGCTTTGCATCTGGTTTAGTACATTGAATGGTGATTATTGCAACTGTTCACTTATAAGAATCACATTTACAAATTGAAAAGAACTAAAGGTTTAACCTTTATAAATTGGAGAGTTAAGTGTCTGCACTTCAGAATTTGAGATAAAAGAAAACTTTTATAGCTCTTAATCTTTGTCTCATAGATAAAATAGAAAAAGTTTTTTGTAATGCCTAAATGTGTTGAACTGGATATGTCTAGAACAGGCTAATAAGAGTGTGTACTGATTTTTTAGACAATCACTCTAAAAGAATTAAGGGCAGCAGTAAATAAGTTCATTAATGTTAAGAACTGAACATAGTGACAGAGCAATTGCTGATTGCACTGAGAAACTGTGAACTCCTCCAAAGAAGTAGGAAAATTCACATGTCATGAAGTGCTTTAGACTATCTCTGTTCATAGGGTCAAATCTATAGGGGGAGTCCTCACCAAGTAACTGAGGGTACTGGCCTCTAATCAAGGTGTACCCTTAATGTCAAAAGTGAAGACTATTCTTTGTAGATTTTGATCTTAAATAGATCTAGTAGTTTATGCCTAGTAACTAGGGGTACTTGCCTCTGATCAAGGTGTACACCTAATGTCAACAGCATAAATGCCACTGATCTATTTACTTAGTTCAGGCTCTAGAATTTGAAAAATGAAAATCAAACTGCTGTAACCCTTCGAAAATCAAAAGTCATTGAGTGAAAATTGTTTTTCTCAATACATATTCAAGTTGCCTCTCTTGAATTTCCTTGTTTAGACACAAAAGGGTATTATTTCAGACTTATCTATTAATACCATGTGCCCTAGATTCATTGCTATAAATGGAATCTAAAACTCTTTTTCAGAGGTCAGATCTTTTACTCTAGGTTTATCACTGTTAAACCTGAATTTTTGAAAATTGTATGTTGCTGATTCTTATACTTTAACAGTTGTTTATAATCATGCTTCCTTTCTGAACCTATGATTCAGCTGTTATCAAGTGACCCTCCTACCTTTTCTACCTTGCTTATCTGTTCATATTCCTTCTCAAAGGGGGAGCTTTTATTTAGGGGGAGAAATAATTCAGGGGAGTCTTACATTCAGGGGGAGAATGCTCTAGCAGTCACTTGCATGCATAATGCACTTTGCACTCTTATTTTTACTGTTTTTCTCTTTTTGATCATGTCAAAGGGGGAGAAAATTTTGTGTGTGACTCACTGTCACATTGTGTTGCCATCATCAAAAGGGGGAGAATGTTGTGCCCCTTAGGCACAAGCATGTGCTATGTTGCTTTGATGATAACAATGCTATTTGGTTTTGATGATAGCAAGACAGTGAGTGCATTTGATATTGTATTTTGATGATGTCTAGCATTGATGACATTGTGCTTTGATGATAGCTTCATGATTGTGATTTGTATATCATCTGGAGAATGCACGTGTATGACTGATATATTGTTTGTGTTAGACTTCTGGTATGTGCATAGTCTATACATTGCATCGTAGGGTTTATGCTCTAAGTCTATACACTGCATAGCAAGCTCAAAGTCGATACATTGAGCGTCTCATGCATCATTCGTCTAAGTCCATACATTGGACTATAGTATGCATTTGGCGAAGGCATCGCAAGTCTAGACAGTGGACAACGTCTCGTGCATATAGCAAGTCTAGACATTGCACTGTAGCATACATTTCTTTAAAGTCTATACATCGGACTGGTCCGCATTGGCTAAGTCTATACAATGTCAGTTCATGCATTGTCTTAGGCTAAGTGTGTACAGCGTCTTAGGCGAAGTCTGTACAGCCGTGTCATATGCTCCTAAGTCTATACATTGGTGTTGGACATCAAAGTCTGTACATCGCCTTCAATCTTCAAGTCTACACATTGGTCTTTACTTGAAGTATATACACTGTTTCACTACTCATCGCCTTTGGGCATCAAAGTCTATACAATGGCTTTGGGTCTCCAAGTCTATACAGCCTTCTGCTTCGTGAAAGTCTGTACAGCGCACTTCATATACAAAGTCCAAGTCTGTACAGCGTGAAGTCTCACCTCGTGTTGCTTTCAGTGCCACTTGAGTCACACTTCGTGTTGTTTCCCCTCACTAACACGAAAAGATTTCGTGTCGTCTGAGCTTACGACACTTCGTGTTGATTTTCATGTTTGACAGGAAAAACTTGTATGAGGTTATACTTCGTGTCGTTTCTGTTTTTATGACTTTGTGTTGTATCCTTGTTGTGGTCAGCCCGTGTCATTTTCACCTCGTGCTGTTCTCATAACTTCGTGTCGTGTTTCTGAGGCAGCTCGAATAGTTCTGATGAACTTCGAGTCATTTCCCTGTAGACCTCGTGTCGTTCCTGTTTAGTAACCACACTTCGTGTCGGTTACTGTTGTTTCTTTGACTTCGTGTCGTTTTCCTTGTCTTTCGTCTTCGTGTTGTTTTCAACCCGTGTCAACTTCTGTTTTCGTCTTCGTGTTGTTTTCAACCCGTGTCGATTTCAATTTTCGTCTTCGTGTTGTTTTCAACTCGTGTCGGTTACTGTTTCGTCTCCGTGTTGTTTCATGTCTTCGTGTCGTGTTTCCTACACCTCGTGTCTTTATCGCTTTGTGACTTCACCTCGTGTCATTTTCATCGTCTTCGTGTCGTTTTTGTTCTATTGCGTGCAGGACATCACAGCACCTCGTGTTGCTTTCTGTGCCACTTCGTGTCGTTCTCTGTGTAGTGTGTGTTTCTGTCACTACTACACTTCGTGTCGTTCTCGTTTCACTTCGTGCTGTCTCTGCGTCTGAGTCTTCTTTGTTATTTCTGTCTTCGTGTTGTTTCATTCTAACCTCGTCCAGGTTTCTTCTAAAACGTTGTTCTCCTGATAAGTCTATATAGAGTTGTTCTTTAAACTGATGACTTATCCGATACTCTGTTTAACAGGTGCTTTGATCGTGAAGCTTAAGGAGGGCACGTGATCCAAGGTTGAAGGACTGACAGAAAGCTGACACGTGGCCAAAAGTTCTGGACGGGAAATGTGGAAGCCACACGCGCCCAGTGCTGCCCTCCTACTAGCTACTGTTATAAAAGGAGGTCTTCGTCCACAGATGAAGACAGATCGAGTTGGCGAGAAGAAAAGTCCATACAGAGAGCCACGATCCAGATAGAAAGAGAAAAGAGAAGAAGAAGAAAAGAAAGAGGGAAGAAGCAGAAGAGAACAAGAAGAGAGGCAGAGAGCTCGAGAAGAGTGTGAAGAGAAGAAGAAGAAGAGAGAGAGAGAAGGAGTTCGTTCCTCAGATCTTTGGTTCAAAACCAGATCTGAAGTTGGTCATTGTTGAGCTATATTTTGTGCTTTATTGCTTCAGCTTTCCGTTGCTGTCTTGTTCTATTTTCATTTTCCTTTATACATTTCTTCAAGCTGTTTGTCAGCGGTTTGCAGAGGTGCTGCCTCTGGACAGCAAGCTGTGTTGCTCAGCGGGCAGTGGAGGTTTCCACTGGACAGGTAAAGCTGTAATCCTCAGCTGGCGAGACTTGGTCTCGGACGGGTTAAGCTGTATTCCCCAGCGGGTTCAAGCTGTGAGTCAGCGATGGCTAAGCTGTATTGCCCAGCGGAAGCAAGCTGTGATGCTCAGCGGTTGGCAAGCTGTGAGGCCCAGCTGATTGTTGGCAAGCTGTGTTGCCCAGCGGTTAGTGAAGCCACACTCGGGTTGAGTGTGGGGTGGATGTAGGTCTGCTGGACCGAACCACCTAAAAACCATTGTGCATTGTGGTTTGATTTGTTCATTTGTGCTTCCGCTAGATGAATGCATAGGGGCGCTCCATGTGTCTGCTAACTGGTAGAACAGAATAGTTGATTAGCTTTCAAATTTGGTAAATCTGTTTAGTTAGCATCATAGTTCCTTTTTGAGCGAAATTTTATTATTGGGTGAAAGTTTTTATAGGCCATATTCATTCACCCCCCCCTCTGAATACTAGCATCGAACCCAACATCTTATGGTCCATTTTAAGTGGTTAATTTATCTATTAATAATCAGGCATAAAAATAAATCATTAATTAAGCCCAGTAAGCCTTTAAATCTATTAAATGCTTACATCAATTCATTTAATCCCAAAAAATTCTAGATAAATTCTAGATAATTACCATGGGTGCTACAGATATGATTCAAGATACTACTTGAAATATCCAAATGATTAGGGACCAACTAAAAATTACCGAATCTCGACAAAAGAGTGTCATATGCGTCGGGGATCGAAGTCCGGGGTGAGGGAAGGAATAAAGCGGGAAAGGAAAATACGGGAGTTTTATATAGCTCGGGTATCCTCCTTCGTAGCCATATACCTCTCACGGCGGCACCGGGCACTCGCCTTTTATGGAAGGTTGAGAGGGGTCGAATGGCATGAGAGTTTTCCGGGGATTAGGGTAACTAGACTAGGGTGCGGGCGTGCTAGTCGATTTCTCGACAATCACCCGTGGAACCGAAGGTTGATTGGGGAAGCGTCGCCAGGATGCAGCACGTGGGCTTGGGAGGTCTGCCGACACATGAAGAGAGGAGGTTCCATGGGTGCGAGTGCGCAGGTGATTGTGCGAAACCATGTACTGGACGTCTTTCCCCACCGACCGCAAGTAGTCAGTGTTTATTTACATCAGATTGAATCCAAACACCTTTGTTTTGTGTTGAAGAGAAGCCTGGCTATGTCTGAAGCCATGGATAGAAGATCGGGGGTACCCTGCAGCTATAGGGGGACCATTGCACTTGAGTGGGAGGGTTAATTAATTGGGGGCGTAGGCCCCGGACACACACTGGGTGGTGTGAAGGTGAGGCTGAGACCCGGGTACGGGTATGTGTATTCAACTGGTTTTATTATAATAGCCACGCGGGCTTTACAAATGGGCCGAGGTGGCCAACGTACAACTGGCTCAAGCTGCGAGGCAATTCTGACGCGTGGGTCAGACCCCAGGTCAATGCGGAACAAGGCAGGTATCCGCGTGTTTTACAGAGGATCTCCATGAGGATATCGAGATGAGCCCGACTGCCTTGGTGGTAGGAGCGATTGTGGGCTGGTGCCTGAAGGATGCCGGACGCGGCTCGAGATGAGTGGTCAGCTCCGGGCCTTGGAAGGTGAGTGTCGTCATGCTGGGGAGTCGGGGCCGGTCCCGAGAATATTACTTCCGGGCCAGGGTCCGGTTAATTCGATTTCATGGTCAGGGCGATCGTTGGCCAGCTCGGGGTGAGCGGTGGGCATGCGGTTCTGTGATGGAGACATGTGCGGCATCATGGCGTATGCGTAGCCGTCATAGGGTGCTATACACGAGCGAACCCGAGATGAGGTTGTGTTCACCGTCATCATGATGATTTATATGCGACGGGGATGGACTTGTGTGAGATGGCTAGACGCCATGTGAGGGAAGTACATGTGACATACCCTTGCCGTGTATGAGCTGATCGACAAGCCAACCACGTGCGCACTTAGCTCCTCGCGTCCTCGGTCCTTCTGGGTGCCTGCGGAGGTCCAAGCTATTCATTCATGCATCCATCTATCCATCATTCCCCTTGAGCTTCTAAGGGGGCTTTTATAGAGGAATACGAAGGGTCAGGGGGGTTTAGGCAGACCAAGTTGAGGGTAGAACTTGGCTCGTGTAAACCCTTGAGAATAATATTTTTTTGTGTTTTCAGAGTGGGGGAGGGGGGTTTAGGCCGACTGGCCTGGGGGCTGGGTCTGGTCTGCCTAAACCCCTCCCCAGGGGGGGTTTACGCGAAGCAAAGTTTGGGTTTTTGGTTTTAAAAAAACTTTTTTTGTTATGGCTGAGGTTTAGGCAGACTAGACCTGGGGGCAGGTCTGGTCCGCCTAAACCCCTAGGGGTTAAGGGAGACCGGCTTCTGGGCGGGGTTTTTTTGATAAAAAAACCATTTTTTATTGGAGAGATTTAGGCGGACCAACCTGGAGGTAGGGTTTGGTCCGCCTAAACCCCCCCATGGGTAGTTTACGAGGAGCAAAGTGAGAGAGAGGGCGGTCCCCCCTATAAAATCTCACTTTGACTCAGTGTGACCACAGAAGAGAAAGGATACAAGGCTTGGATTGGTGGAATGGCTACTTGCACACGTAGACCGAGAAGGTTGACTTGTGTGACTTCGTGCAATCCCGAGGTGCCATCTTCACAAATCCTTTCACGCACGGGTACACCAATTAACCTTGCACGAGACTGGGAGAGATTGGGACTGGATGATGGCCGTGGGGCCCTTGGGCTGGGAGGAGGGAGTGACCCCCAAGGGAGTTCGCCCTCCCTGGGGCTTGGCCACGCCCGGGGTGAACTCCCCCCCAGGTGAGCCCCGGCCCCGAGGGGTGGCCCCAGGGGTCTTCCGATGTCGCTTGGAGTTGTCCTTTAAAGGACGGGGTGCTTCGGGATGCTGGGATTGGCCCGTGGGGGCCTGTCATCATCGTGTTGTCGCTACAGCTCGTAAGGTGTTCAGGGAAATTCCTGACGCACCTCGGGTTGTCGATCGGCTTGGGTAGGTGACCGGAGGGCCTTAGATTTGGCCTTGGGCTGAGAGTAGGGGATCACAGGAGTCAAGAGAAGGCCCTCTGGGCGTGTGGGCCCGGCCTTCGTGGTGTATGCCGCGTTGTAAGGCGGGTTGGCAGGCAACACCGGGTGGGCCCGGGAGCTGAAGATAAACGGCTCGTCGCCATGTGTCTGAGGGTCGGGGTGGCCCCGACTTACTGGAGGGCTATCATAGGATATGGTTGGAGTGCTGGAGTTGTAGGTTGGCCCTTGGCTTGTTGTAGAACGGCTGAGATATGCGTGCCCGCAAGGTGTTCGGGGAAATTCCCGACACGCATGTATGGGCCGCATAAGGGTGCTTGGGGTTCCTAAAGCCTACGGTTGACCAAGATGAATCTTCCCTTGACTTTAGGGGGCTAGAGGGAGGCATCTTGGGGGTAGATCCAAGCCTCGTTATTGGGTGCCATGTGTCATGGCTTGTAATCAGGGCGCCCCCGGGTTGGCCCGTGTGGATATGTTGAAGGCGAGTAAACCTGCAAGCTGGGTGATCGGGGGTGGCCCCAATCGATTGTTGATGTTACTGTGGGTCACGGCTAGCAGGTTGGGACCCTTGGTTGGGCCTGGTGAGCCGTAGGAAGGGATGGGTAGCCCACACCTTGAAAGTGCTCAGGAAAATTCCCAAACCATTATTTCTTAATATTTTGTTGGGAAATTGTCTGAGTACAACAAATGCCCCCCACATGGTGTGCGTCAGAGGTAGAGGCGAGGGCGTATGGCCCATGAGCTCCTTATTCTGGGTTGTTGTAGTTGCATTTTGGCACTTCATATGCGCTTTTGCTAGCATCTCTGTGTGTGTTGACTCCCGTATGCTTACCATGTTCGTGTAATTATTTTGCAGCTATGATGATATTCGGCAAGGATGGCCGCGTTCCGAGGCGCGTGGCCCGTGAGGAGGACCGATGGGTGAGGAGGATTGGGCGGCCCTTGGCCCCTTTGGGCCCACCTATTGTCACCGTGGCCAGCGTCGGCCAGCTTGACCTGGGGCATTTGCTAGTAGCTGAGGGCCCCGTTGGAGTGGGGGCGAGGGACCGTGGAGCAGGCCAAGATCTCTGAGGCAGGCAGGATTTACACCTACGACGGTGCGGGAGGCTACCCGATGGAGTTTCCATTGGATCGCCACCTGTTTGAGTTCGTCCGGAGTTATGTTCTGCCTGGTATGGAGGACGGGGACCCTTGTATGGCTGGAGAACGCCGCCGGCTAGAGCGGGCTATTCTGTTGGGCAAGGACAGCCTGCATGCAGTCGCTCTCTATAACTTCCCGAGCTTGTCTACTAATTTCTAGAGGCAGCGCCAGTTTCCTAGTGCTGAGTGTCTAGGTTTCTTCAGTAGGGCGGACCAGTTTGTAGTCCATATTGGAGCACTGGGTCCTGCTTCTTGGGACTTGCACGGCCACCACCCAGTTGAGACCGAGGGGACCATGGAGCTGGTGTTGGAGCCGTCAGGGCTGCAGTTCACGAGCGAGGGATACGATGACCACAACCTTTTGGACAGGATTCTTCATCAGATTATCGTGAGCTGGTACGGCCATTGGGCGGTGATCCCTTCACACAGATATCATCAGGGGGTGACTGAGTGGCTGATGGGGATTGTGCACCACTACCGAGTGCTTCTGGAAAGGGCTAGGATCAGATATGCAGTGACAACGGCGCTATAGGGTACCCCTGCTACACGGGGCTGCTTCAGGCACTGGTGGAGCGCTTCAACCACCGGTGGAATTAATACTGTGGTGACAGCGGAGGGGGAGACTTCACTAGACTTGTGGTCTCTGTTCAGGATTTCTGGCTTGCCGATCAGCGCCGAGCTGTATGAGGAGGTGGTGCTAGAAGACCTCCATCGTAGTCATACTGACGGGCAGGGTCGATACCGAGTTCCTCACAGTTACCGGTACTTGCTGAAGACCTGGAGAGACCTGGCTTTGGCAGGGGGGAGAGAGCCACGTAGACTCCCAGGGTGCCTCTAAAGGTATGGGCCCGTCATTTCTACAATGGGCCTTTTTGCTTCTACCACGAGTTTGCGTAGGATCAGACCCCGTGGGAGGAGTATGCGGAGGTGGAGCTATGGTTCAGGACCTACTCCAGATATATATATGCGCCACGAGAGGGGGTGGAAGCCCCATGGATTACCAGATGTGACTCACCTAGCTGCGTATCTAGCATACTAGCTGGCGACGTTTGTGGTCCCCCACGGGGAGGACAATCTTTTGAGGGTCGAGCTACTGTGGCCCGCGTGCTTACTGGCAGAGGGGCGGAGGCTGGCTTTGGCTCCTACGGCATTGGCCAACATTTACCAAGGACTAGGAGTATTGTCGGCACATTCTGCGCCACGCGAGCGGAGTCTGGTTCTGCCGACCCACTACCTCACTTGAGTGGGAGGGTTAATTAATTGGGGGCGTAGGCCCCGGACACACACTGGGTGGTGTGAAGGTGAGGCTGAGACCCGGGTACGGGTATGTGTATTCAACTGGTTTTATTATAATAGCCACGCGGGCTTTACAAATGGGCCGAGGTGGCCAACGTACAACTGGCTCAAGCTGCGAGGCAATTCTGACGCGTGGGTCAGACCCCAGGTCAATGCGGAACAAGGCAGGTATCCGCGTGTTTTACAGAGGATCTCCATGAGGATATCGAGATGAGCCCGACTGCCTTGGTGGTAGGAGCGATTGTGGGCTGGTGCCTGAAGGATGCCGGACGCGGCTCGAGATGAGTGGTCAGCTCCGGGCCTTGGAAGGTGAGTGTCGTCATGCTGGGGAGTCGGGGCCGGTCCCGGGAATATTACTTCCGGGCCAGGGTCCGGTTAATTCGATTTCATGGTCAGGGCGATCGTTGGCCAGCTCGGGGTGAGCGGTGGGCATGCGGTTCTGTGATGGAGACATGTGCGGCATCATGGCGTATGCGTAGCCGTCATAGGGTGCTATACACGAGCGAACCCGAGATGAGGTTGTGTTCGCCGTCATCATGATGATTTATATGCGACGGGGATGGACTTGTGTGAGATGGCTAGACGCCATGTGAGGGAAGTACATGTGACATACCCTTGCCGTGTATGAGCTGATCGACAAGCCAACCACGTGCGCACTTAGCTCCTCGCGTCCTCGGTCCTTCTGGGTGCCTGCGGAGGTCCAAGCTATTCATTCATGCATCCATCTATCCATCATTCCCCTTGAGCTTCTAAGGGGGATTTTATAGAGGAATACGAAGGGTCAGGGGGGTTTAGGCAGACCAAGTTGAGGGTAGAACTTGGCTCGTGTAAACCCTTGAGAATAATATTTTTTTGTGTTTTCAGAGTGGGGGAGGGGGGTTTAGGCCGACTGGCCTGGGGGCTGGGTCTGGTCTGCCTAAACCCCTCCCCAGGGGGGGTTTACGCGAAGCAAAGTTTGGGTTTTTGGTTTTAAAAAAACTTTTTTTGTTATGGCTGAGGTTTAGGCAGACTAGACCTGGGGGCAGGTCTGGTCCGCCTAAACCCCTAGGGGTTAAGGGAGACCGGCTTCTGGGCGGGGTTTTTTTGATAAAAAAACCATTTTTTATTGGAGAGATTTAGGCGGACCAACCTGGAGGTAGGGTTTGGTCCGCCTAAACCCCCCCATGGGTAGTTTACGAGGAGCAAAGTGAGAGAGAGGGCGGTCCCCCCTATAAAATCTCACTTTGACTCAGTGTGACCACAGAAGAGAAAGGATACAAGGCTTGGATTGGTGGAATGGCTACTTGCACACGTAGACCGAGAAGGTTGACTTGTGTGACTTCGTGCAATCCCGAGGTGCCATCTTCACAAATCCTTTCACGCACGGGTACACCAATTAACCTTGCACGAGACTGGGAGAGATTGGGACTGGATGATGGCCGTGGGGCCCTTGGGCTGGGAGGAGGGAGTGACCCCCAAGGGAGTTCGCCCTCCCTGGGGCTTGGCCACGCCCGGGGTGAACTCCCCCCCAGGTGAGCCCCGGCCCCGAGGGGTGGCCCCAGGGGTCTTCCGATGTCGCTTGGAGTTGTCCTTTAAAGGACGGGGTGCTTCGGGATGCTGGGATTGGCCCATGGGGGCCTGTCATCATCGTGTTGTCGCTACAGCTCGTAAGGTGTTCAGGGAAATTCCTGACGCACCTCGGGTTGTCGATCGGCTTGGGTAGGTGACCGGAGGGCCTTAGATTTGGCCTTGGGCTGAGAGTAGGGGATCACAGGAGTCAAGAGAAGGCCCTCTGGGCGTGTGGGCCCGGCCTTCGTGGTGTATGCCGCGTTGTAAGGCGGGTTGGCAGGCAACACCGGGTGGGCCCGGGAGCTGAAGATAAACGGCTCGTCGCCATGTGTCTGAGGGTCGGGGTGGCCCCGACTTACTGGAGGGCTATCATAGGATATGGTTGGAGTGCTGGAGTTGTAGGTTGGCCCTTGGCTTGTTGTAGAACGGCTGAGATATGCGTGCCCGCAAGGTGTTCGGGGAAATTCCCGACACGCATGTATGGGCCGCATAAGGGTGCTTGGGGTTCCTAAAGCCTACGGTTGACCAAGATGAATCTTCCCTTGACTTTAGGGGGCTAGAGGGAGGCATCTTGGGGGTAGATCCAAGCCTCGTTATTGGGTGCCATGTGTCATGGCTTGTAATCAGGGCGCCCCCGGGTTGGCCCGTGTGGATATGTTGAAGGCGAGTAAACCTGCAAGCTGGGTGATCGGGGGTGGCCCCAATCGATTGTTGATGTTACTGTGGGTCACGGCTAGCAGGTTGGGACCCTTGGTTGGGCCTGGTGAGCCGTAGGAAGGGATGGGTAGCCCACACCTTGAAAGTGCTCAGGAAAATTCCCAAACCATTATTTCTTAATATTTTGTTGGGAAATTGTCTGAGTACAACAAATGCCCCCCACATGGTGTGCGTCAGAGGTAGAGGCGAGGGCGTATGGCCCATGAGCTCCTTATTCTGGGTTGTTGTAGTTGCATTTTGGCACTTCATATGCGCTTTTGCTAGCATCTCTGTGTGTGTTGACTCCCGTATGCTTACCATGTTCGTGTAATTATTTTGCAGCTATGATGATATTCGGCAAGGATGGCCGCGTTCCGAGGCGCGTGGCCCGTGAGGAGGACCGATGGGTGAGGAGGATTGGGCGGCCCTTGGCCCCTTTGGGCCCACCTATTGTCACCGTGGCCAGCGTCGGCCAGCTTGACCTGGGGCATTTGCTGGTAGCTGAGGGCCCCGTTGGAGTGGGGGCGAGGGACCGTGGAGCAGGCCAAGATCTCTGAGGCAGGCAGGATTTACACCTACGACGGTGCGGGAGGCTACCCGATGGAGTTTCCATTGGATCGCCACCTGTTTGAGTTCGTCCGGAGTTATGTTCTGCCTGGTATGGAGGACGGGGACCCTTGTATGGCTGGAGAACGCCGCCGGCTAGAGCGGGCTATTCTGTTGGGCAAGGACAGCCTGCATGCAGTCGCTCTCTATAACTTCCCGAGCTTGTCTACTAATTTCTAGAGGCAGCGCCAGTTTCCTAGTGCTGAGTGTCTAGGTTTCTTCAGTAGGGCGGACCAGTTTGTAGTCCATATTGGAGCACTGGGTCCTGCTTCTTGGGACTTGCACGGCCACCACCCAGTTGAGACCGAGGGGACCATGGAGCTGGTGTTGGAGCCGTCAGGGCTGCAGTTCACGAGCGAGGGATACGATGACCACAACCTTTTGGACAGGATTCTTCATCAGATTATCGTGAGCTGGTACGGCCATTGGGCGGTGATCCCTTCACACAGATATCATCAGGGGGTGACTGAGTGGCTGATGGGGATTGTGCACCACTACCGAGTGCTTCTGGACAGGGCTAGGATCAGATATGCAGTGACAACGGCGCTATAGGGTACCCCTGCTACACGGGGCTGCTTCAGGCACTGGTGGAGCGCTTCAACCACCGGTGGAATTAATACTGTGGTGACAGCGGAGGGGGAGACTTCACTAGACTTGTGGTCTCTGTTCAGGATTTCTGGCTTGCCGATCAGCGCCGAGCTGTATGAGGAGGTGGTGCTAGAAGACCTCCATCGTAGTCATACTGACGGGCAGGGTCGATACCGAGTTCCTCACAGTTACCGGTACTTGCTGAAGACCTGGAGAGACCTGGCTTTGGCAGGGGGGAGAGAGCCACGTAGACTCCCAGGGTGCCTCTAAAGGTATGGGCCCGTCATTTCTACAATGGGCCTTTTTGCTTCTACCACGAGTTTGCGTAGGATCAGACCCCGTGGGAGGAGTATGCGGAGGTGGAGCTATGGTTCAGGACCTACTCCAGATATATATATGCGCCACGAGAGGGGGTGGAAGCCCCATGGATTACCAGATGTGACTCACCTAGCTGCGTATCTAGCATACTAGCTGGCGACGTTTGTGGTCCCCCACGGGGAGGACAATCTTTTGAGGGTCGAGCTACTGTGGCCCGCGTGCTTACTGGCAGAGGGGCGGAGGCTGGCTTTGGCTCCTACGGCATTGGCCAACATTTACCAAGGACTAGGAGTATTGTCGGCACATTCTGCGCCACGCGAGCGGAGTCTGGTTCTGCCGACCCACTACCTCAGGGTGTGTGCTGGTTTGTTGTTTCCTGGGTTGGTGACGTGGGCGATGATGGCGAACCCGGTGGTCCCTTTGTTGTTTACCTTCACTGGCCAGCCAGACGGAGACATCGTCGCACAGCTAGAGGGGGCCAGGAGGGCCCTATCTTATTTGCCTGGTAGAGGCGAGGACGGGCTCCCTTTTGACAGTGCTTCGAGAGATTCTCGTCTGATTCTGGTGCCTTCAAGCGGCATGGTGGCCTGCGCCATTCCATATCAGTGAGAGCCGGATGCCATGTTGTATACAGAGTGGGTGATCAGCACCCGACCGACGGTGCTGGCACTGCACTGGTCTGCTACGAGCTTTTTGGAGCCCTACTACCCTCACTGGTTCGCCCGGAACTTCAGGTATGACTAGGGAATCCTGCCAAACCATGAGTTTCCTTTGGCGAGCCGATTGCATAAGGGACGGGATAGCCACCTATTAGCAACTGCTTGGTGGGATTTCTATTGCCATGGGGAACCGGAGCGGTTGCCGACGCCGAGGTTATACCGCTGCAGAAGGTTCGACGTCCACTATGCCAGGTGGTGGTTCGAGCATAGCCATCTATATCGCCAAAAGGCTTTGGCGATCCAGAAGGCGGAGGAGGGCCGACTTCTGCGGGAGGATCTGCCTCCTATCATGCTAGACGACGAGTACTTGAGGAATCACTTCTCCTGGATCTGTCGAGATGTGGAGCGACTTGCACATCAGTGGCCCCAAGGCGGTCGGGCTTCTTTGTCATCGAGGGGTTGCAGTGGCGCCCTCAAGCCCCTAAGGCCAGTGCAAGTGGTGCCTGCGGGTGCTGGTGTTAGGGCATCGCGATCGATGACGCCAAAGACTTGGTGGACCTAGTTCCAGGCCGACTATGGCTTTGGGAAGAAGGGTTCCCCGGAGGGGAGCTTCACTGATACTACTGTCAGCGACTGGAGATGCCACATCGCTCACGCGATTGGGTCAGCTGGACCGGTAGAGTTTGTCTCTCACATTGAGCGTGCCTACACGCTGACAGACATCAGGGAGGCAGTACAAAGGCTGCCTGAGTGCTGTGATTGAAGCCGAAGCAGCTAGTTCCTCTGCCGTTTACTCCTTTAGTGGCTTCAGGTGAGACACTTTCTTTACTATATTGTCTCAGTCCCATCTTTTCTTATGGACATGACTGAGATGTTGTGTGCTACTGTATTTCTTTGGCAGGTTCCCTAGCTGGGGAAGATCATCCCTCTGAGGAGGCATCTTCTGGGAGTGGGGATGGGGGTCTTCAGCCTAGGCGAAAGAGACCCCGAGTGGATGCCAGAGTGGTGGAGGCTGGCGAGTCCTCTCAAGGACCTAGGGCAGATGAACATATAGAGGCAGAATTAGCTTTGAGTAAGCGCCATGCCCACCCTTTGTCTTTTTTTGGTTTAGCCATTATGGTTGACTAACCTTGCATTGCTTGACTGGGTTTTATAGCTCCACTGGAGACTGGGGCAGAGGTGGCTTTCTCGCCACCCCTGGAGGCCGATCCCTTGCTGGATGACGACGTCGAATGCGAGATTGATATTGATGAGGTCCTCCACATGATAGATGAGACCGGCCCCCATGCCGAAACGCTCCCCGACTTTGAGTCATGGAAGGCTTCCGAGGACGTTAGGCCAGGTGAGGTCATGGGACTGGGAAATGTTCTATTTATGGTCGTGCTTGCTTGTGGAACTTGACATAGCCATGTACATTATGCAGAGACGGCGGGGATGCCGAGGGCCATGGCCCCTCCCGAGGCAAGAGATGAGGTGCCCACTCCTGTCGAGGAGCAGGAACCTACGGCCACCCGAGACGGCTCCGATAAGTGCCTAGCCATTCTTAGGAGAGTAGTCTCCCCATTTCCATGGCGTCTAGTGGGCTGAGGTTGCTGTGGTTTGTGATTTCGTTTGCCAGGTGAGGACCCGTCTGTTACCCAGGAGATGGTTCAGGAGCTAGTGAGCACTGGACCGTTAGTGGAGCTCCTCTCATTTGAGGCCGAGCCAAGAGTGACCGGTGGCCTAGCCGCTCGTATTACTGGAGTTGCATCTGGGCCGTCCCTCCCTCCTTTGCCAGCCGTTGTCTCGGCTTGCACGGTGGGGCTGGTGGGGTCTTCCCTCATGGGACCCTCTGGTATGTGGCTGGGGCTTAGCCATTCGTGATGGATTTTTTGTATCACCCGGTAGTGCTAAGCTTCTTTTGGTGTTGGTCACAGGTACTTCCTCCCCTTTGGAGGAGGGTGAACTTCCCCATGACCCTACTGGGGCAGTGGAAAGAGAGCCTGTAGCGGCGACTTTGTCTGGTGGAGACAAAGAGATCGTCGACATAGAGGGGATCTCTGAGGGGAGCGCCCCGGCTAGTGAGCTTCTTGTCTGAAACCCTTAACTGGATGGCCATCTTTATATGGGGCCAGGCTGTGTGCTGACCCTTGATGTTTTGTTGATCCGCAGGGGCTTCTAGGTCCACCACCTCCGAAAGTTCATCGGAGACTTCGTCAGGCTCCTCAGGTAGCGATAGCTTCGTCATGTAGATGGAGGAGAGTTCGAGCTCTTCCTCTTCTGGGGCCTCTTCCGCTTCTGGAGGTGCATGGGGATCTCTCTTTCCCCTCTTTAGCACTGGTTTATGTTTTTCGGCAGAATACTAACATTTCTATCTTGTGTGTAGTGCTAGAGTAAAGGGAGGAGCGTGTGTCAGCTCCTAGTGCCGATGGTCGGGAGGAAGTCCCCGACCTCCGTACGGCTTCTAGAGGGGACAGGACGGTGGGAGAAGGCTCCCGAGTCATTGAGGAGTCTCTGCCTTCTCCAACCCCAGCGAGTGACGACGTGGGTGTGGAGGAGCTTGCTCTGGGTAAGGAATGAGAACTCCTTTTTCTAAGGTTTTCCACCTTATTTTTCATGGAAAGTTTCATATGTATTTCTCACTTTCCCTTTTGTTGTTTCTAAGCAGCCTCCACTGGCGTGCTAGTAAGGATAGGCGACTCCTCCCTGAGCTTGGAGGTCGAGTGGCCCACTTCCGCCGCATCGCCGAAGCCGTTGGTGGACGTGAGTGTGGGTGCCTCCCTGCTTCAGCGAGCATGGGGCTACCTGCAGAGCGACCGCCTCCTGTCCCCAGAGGATTTGAGGTAGCGCCTGACAGAGTGCACCCTGGGCTACCACATCCTCGGCTTCCCACGTGAGCTTTGGATGTCCGGGCTGGCCGGGATATGGGCGGAGTACCTGCGGCTTCATCAAACAAAGGAACAGAGGGCCCAGAGGCTGGTAGCGATCTAGGAGGAGCAAGAGCAACAAGCTCGACTTGCGACAACGATGGCCGAACAGAGGGGTCACATCGAGGCAGCCGAGTCATTCTATCGAGGCTGAGTCAACTGAAGGAGGCCGAAAGAAGGGCTGAGGCCTTGAGGAAGGCCTTGGAAGAGCAGTTGTCGGCCATGGAGTGCGCCAGGGCTGAGTGGCAAGCGGCCGAGAGCATGGTCGAGGCCGGTACTCAGCTCTTGTCCACTCTTGAGGCGGAGCTCGCGGCTTTAGAGTCTCGTCGGAGGGGAGCAGGCTATTATTTTATTGTATCTCCTTCCCCCCTTTTGCCATGTTATGTGCCCTGGTTGTGTGTATTTGTTACCCCAAGGGCATGTCTTGGGCTCTCTTTATAAAGTATGAATGACAAGCTTCCAGATTTCTCTTGCCATTTCTTGAGTCGTTTCGCCTCTTTTCTTTCTGTGGAATAGTGCTGGATGCAGGTACTGGCGACCACCTACTATTAGCCGTGGTTGATTCTTCTACTATGTGCTGGTGCGGGTGACAGGGAACTGGGTACTTGAATCCGAGTATTGGGCCTGAGACTGAGTGTTAGTTAGTGGTTGCCGGATACTGGGTACACAGGCAGACCTGAGCATAGGGTAATGGGGACTGGGCACTGGATACTGAGTTTTGAGTGCTGGGTACTGGGGGGGCTGAGTGCTAGGTATTGGTGACTGGGTACTGGATGCTGGAGGCTAACCCCGAATGGGATGTTGGCCTATATTGCTGGGAACTTGAGCTGGGAGCCCACCCGTCGGGGTGTGATGGCTTGTATGACTAGAGACTGGAGGTTGGAGGCCGACCTGTGAGGGTGCATCAGCCTATGTTGCTGGAGTTATTGGGTCTATGGGGTTAAAGCTGGGGCTGGCCGGATAACTACCATGGCGACGTAGCCGGGACCGGGACCAGGATTGAAACTGGTGTTAGAATGGGGGCTGGGACTAGCCGGTTGCCCGTTTGAGGTGTTGTAACCGGAGGCCGGGACTGGAGCTGGGTCTGAGACTAGAACTGGAGCTGGCCGGCTAACCGTTTATGGTGTCATAGTCGTAGGCTGGGACTAGAGCTGGCTGGCTGAGCACTAAGGCATTGTAGCCGGAGACTGGAACTGGAGTTGGAACTGGAGTTGGCTGGCTGACCGCTAAGGCGTTGTATCTAGAGACTGGGACTGGTCGGCTGACCGTTGAGGTGTGTAGCCGAATGTTGGAGCTGGAGACTAGAACTGGCCGACTGACCGCTAAGGTGTTATAGCTGAAGACTGGAACTAGAGTTGGCCGGCTAACTACTGATGTGTAGTAGCTGGAAGACTGGAACTAGTCGGCTGACCGTTGCGGTGTGTAGCCGAATACTGGAGTTGGGGAGTAGAACTGGCCGGCTGACTGCTAAGGTGTTGTAGCCGGAGATTGGAACTGGAGCTGGCTGGCTGACCGCTAAGGCGTTGTAGTCGGAGACTGGGACTGGTCGGCTAACCGTTAAGGTGTGTAGCCGAATGTTGGAGCTGGAGACTGGAACTGGCCGGCTCACCGCTAAGGTGTTGTAGCCGGAGACTGAAACTGTAGCTAGCCAGCTAACTGCTGATGTGTAGTAGCCGGAGGACTGGAACTGGTCGGTTGACCGTTGCTATGTGTAGCCGAATACTGGAGCTGGGGACTAGAACTTGGGGCTGGCCGGCTGACCGCTAAGGCGTTTTAGCCAGAGATTAGGACTGGTCGACTGACCGTTGAGGTGTGTAGCCGAATGTTGGAGCGGGAGACTAGAACTGGCCGGCTGACCGCTAAGGTGTTATAGCTGGAGATTGGAACTAGAGCTGGCCGGCTAACTGCTGATGTGTAGTAGCCGGAAGACTGGAATTGGTCGGCTGAC
Source organism: Amorphophallus konjac (assembly GCA_022559845.1). NCBI lineage: Eukaryota > Viridiplantae > Streptophyta > Magnoliopsida > Alismatales > Araceae > Amorphophallus > Amorphophallus konjac. The sequence continues at coordinate 248,624,925 of CM040119.1, forward strand.
CGTTGCGGTGTGTAGCCGAATACTGGAGCGGGGGATTGGAACCTGGAGTTGGTCGGCTGACCGTTGATGCGTAGTATCCGGAAGACGGGAACTGGGGACTGGGGATGACTGAACCTCAGGGGTGTAGCGGCCACCATTGTTGTGTAGTGATGCTGAGCTCGCCGTCGGCAGGATGTCGCAGTTGACGGCTTTCATCAGTGAGGAGTAAAAAGGAAGAGGATTTTTTTTTCTATTTTCCCTTTACCAGCTCTACTGCCATTGCGGGTTTTTGCCAGAGCTGGCCCTCTTTAACTTTTTTCGGTGCGCCCTTGCAGATTTTCACACGGAGGGGTTACCCGATTTTACCTAAAACGCCCTTTCGGGTTTTCACCTCAGCTGGGTCGATGACAATTTTTGCCCTCAGAAGTCCTGTGAAGGGAGCTAACTGAGGCCGCCAGGGTATCTCTTTTTTTAACCCCATATTTTGTCATTTTTTTTCGAATCTGGGGATTGTCATCCATAGCATACTACTGTCAGGGGACGTGACATGAGGCTTGTGTTGTTTGAAGACTTGATATCTCTATGGCCCTGGTTAGGACTTTTGCAGGGTGTTGAGTCATGGCCCCTAAGGGTCATTATATCTTGGTAGAGTGTGATTGGAGTTATAACTGGTGGGTCATGGAATCAATAGACATTGAAATGGTGATTGGGATCATGGTGGTGAACCATGACGAACTGGCGACTGGAGCTTCTGGGTTGAAGGTGTTTAATGTGTCTGGTTGTAGAACGAAGGGAGTCTAGGAAATGGCTGAGACTGAGGTTCGCTGGGATAAATGACTGGGATAACGTGTGAATACTGGGGTGTGCGGGCCTACTACAATGGAGCGGAGACCGAGTGCAAAATGAGCCAACCTGGGTGATATTAAACTAACTGGGAGGAGTAGAGTTAATGAATTAGATATACGTATTGGTCAGGGACTGGCATATTTTGACTGGAGAGGCCTATGATTTGTTGAGAGGTGGGTGGATAGTCACCCTGACTGGTGGAGAGAGATTTTTTCTTCTCATTACCGGCTCTACCTCCCTTTCGAGTTTTCGCCAGAGCCGGTCCCCTTTAGCTTTTTTCGATGCGCCCTTGCGGGTTTTCACACCGAGGGGATCCCCAATTTTGCCTGAGATGCCCTTTTGGGTTTTCACCTCAGCCGAGTTGTTGGCCTTTTTGCCCCCAATCATCTCCTTGAGAAAGAGGACGACTGGGTCCGCCGGGGTATCTCTATTTTTATCCCATTTTTTTCTTACCTGGGAGTCAGGTGGCTGAATCGTTGCCTGTAACGCCCCTACTTTTTCTAGAAATTATTCAAAAAAAATTTGGGATTAAATATAATTATTAAGCATTTAAAAAGGCTTAATGGGCTATTAAGAGAATTAAGGGTTAATTAAATCAATTTAAAGGCCTTATATTAACCAAAGGGTTAAGCCCAACTCAAATAGGCCCAAAGACCCAATTCCAAGACCTTTAGGCCCAAGCCCAATTATAGAAACGTAATTGGGGCAATTTTTACATTTAAATGGGATAAATAAACCAATTAGGGGATAAATAGTTGATAAAACCAAAAATCTAAAATTTTTGGAATAACCGCCTAAACGCGGTCTATCGCGAGACCACCTTCATACAATAGCGGTCTCGAGGCGACCCCTACTATGTTCTGTGAATAGAAGTGTTAGAAGCGTGAAAAAATCCAATTTTTCCCATCCCAATTCCTATGGTTCGATGCTACTTGGCATGGTAACCTAGCCTAGGACTCTTGGGGATCGATTCTACTCTAATTTAGGACTCCGAGATCGATCTAATTCTTCAAACCCTAGTAAACCCTATAAATAGGACCCAGGTTCGACCTGCGCGAACCCTCGTTTTGGCTAGCATTGTTCGATGGTAAGTTATGGGTATTTCATGTTGGTCCTTTAGAACTTTATGTTCTTCTTAGTTTTATCTAACTCACCTCCAATTTCTGTGCTAGAAGACCCAGCCGTTGGAGAGCTAGAGTGTCTGCAAGTCTCTGGTTCACTGCAAGCTGCACATGAAATATTGCGCCGGTCCAGTGAAGATCAGGAAATTAGAAGCCCTAAACGAGATTAGTTCAAGTTTAGTCTTTAGAACTTATTGTTCCCCTTTCTATCTTCTACCTACCCTCCAAATTGCATGGATTTAGGTCAAGAGGATAAGGAGATAGAGGGACGAGAAGTTGCTAGTTTAGCACAAGACGTGCAGAAACTAGGGTCGACTTCCAGTCAAAAATTTGAAGTTTAGTGATGTGACACCACCTTGGGGTGATAGCCACAAGGCCAATGCACCTTGGACCTATAGTCGCAAGCAAGCAACAAATTGGTGAACCAACTCTAGCGGACTTCCGGGGATTTGGCTAGCTTGGGCTGAACCCCTAAGGGCCTAGGATGCCCAATTCCGTTGGTGGCCAGCACGCCAAGGGCGTGGGTTGTAAGGTCGCTCTCTCATCTCACTCCGCGGTGGTCGCTCAATTCGATGATAATTTGAGATCGGGCACTCACTCATCGACCAATGGCACTAAGATGCAGTACTAAGCAAGCAAAGTGATTCCAGTAGAGAAGTGCAATCAGGAGCTCACTTGATCGGCGTGAAGACGCCGATCCCGGCCGGAGACGAGGGCGAGCGAAGAAGCGTGGGCTTACCCGCACGCTGCGTCGATGAAGCTTCAACATGAATAATCAAATTACAATCACTACGGCTCACACAGGAGGGGGATCTCGGGGTGGGGTTAAGAGATTTACAACCAAAATACTACCTCCACGCAGGGAGGGGCTGTAAGCCGGCCAGGCGGGGAGAGGGAGTGAAGCTAGAAAGCCGTTATGCCGCGCGCCGCCGGTGCTATCAGCTTCTAGAACTGTCGGACAGATAGTCAAAGATGGCACCGCCATGGTCACTACCGAGCTCCGAATGGGCTGCAAACGGTGCCAAAATTCCTTGACTTGACCCAGGAGGCCGCCTGAATTTTCTTGGAATTTCGTGATGATGCCGCTGGTCGGGGCAGAGCCTAGAGCAGGGCTGGCCTACGTTGGTTCTGGTTGCTCCCAGGTTGTTACTGCTGGAGGATGAAGGGGCCACAAATGGTCCCGGTGTCCAAATGATGCAGGACCAGAACCGCTGTGTCCGTGGCCGAGTCCCCTTCGAGCCGGGACTAACGGGGCCTCCATCGGATGTGGGAGCTGACCGCGAAGACTAGAAGAGTGGAAGGGGGTCGAATCTATCTACAGTCAGATTGACCTGCGCACTCGGGGTAAGAAATTCAGAACTTTGTGCTTCGGGCTTCAAACGATGCCCCGCTTCTTGACGATGCTAGGGGACTTGGAAGAGAGGAGTTCAGCCAAGAATTCACATCCAAATTCATCCTGGAGCAGTCGTGGTTGCTTATGTCCTTGGCTTCTGGTTCCCTGGCGGAGCAATTTTTCACAGTCGTGGGAGAATGGCTCTCCCGGGCAGCTCGGAGCTCGGACGGATGCGACACCACCTCGCCTGCGAAGCCGCTTCAAAGATATTTCCAGAAGTGTAAGATGTGTAGCCTGAATCTACGTGATGACGTCGTGGCTTGCTCTGCAACCAGCAGCAAGTCTACTGCCTGTGACCTGACAGGGTATGGTGGTGAAAGGGGATGATAGTGGGGAGATGAGGAGGGGGAAATGGAGTGGGAAGGGGCTGGGGCATCCCCTGACTGATAGGGGGTCAATGGGGGGTCGAACCAGGCTAGGAGAGGGGGAAAATGGGGCTGGGTGATGGAGTTTGCAGTGGGTGGGAGTGGGGCTGCGAATTTGGGGGCTGGGAGGGAGAGGGGGAAGGTGAGGGGGCACAAGTGGGTGGAGGGAATGTGAATTTGAATTTCCCTTAATGGGGGGTGATCAATGGTGGCCTTGGGAAGGGGAAGGGATGAGTTGGGGAAGGGAAGGGGTGCTTGGGAGATTGAAGAGTCACTTGGGGATGGTGAAGGGGTGTGATGAGGAGTGAATGGGTGTCTAGGAGAGGGAAATTCCACCTAGGGGTTGGAGGGGAATTAAATGGGAGGTATGGGGATGGGGGAGGGGTTTAATGAGGAGTGAATGGGGGAGAGAGAGAGAGAGGAAATTCAAAATTTGGGGGAGGGGAGGAGAGAGAATGGGGGTCGCCCCCTTTAGAGAGAGAGAGAGAGAAAGAGGGAGAGGGGGAACTTCTCACTCCAAAGGAACACTCAATTTCTAGAAATTTCTCAAATATTCATTCATTCATTCATTAGTTCTCCAAAGGTGGGTTGGGGTCCTATTTATAGGGAACCCACAATTTACAAAAAGTCCTTAACTTTTGTACTAATGACAAATAACCAAGGGGGGGAAGGGGGCGCCCCTTGACCAAGCCCATATAATTGGTCCCATTAACCTATCAAACCAACATAATGACTCAAGACTTAGGTAAATAAGTACCTAACCTAGGTACTGGACACAAATAAAAGGAAAATTACAATGATATGACTCAAATAAAATATGAAAATCACATGCCTTAACTAACAAAAAGGTGACGGAGACAATGGAGCCGTGTTGGCGAGCAATCAGAGCTGTGGAAAAATGTGAAGTGCGAGAGATGCCCCCATCATTCCCCTAGGGTGTGAAGAACTCGACTTCGTCGAGTATGGGTCCGCCGGGGAAGTGGTGCTCCAATGCAGCTCCGGGCAAGCCATGACCTCCAATCTCATCCTCGCGTCCTTAGCCGGGGGACGGCTCTTCATCCTCTCAAGGTGGCTTGGGCACACCCTCTTGCTGGCGATGGTACCCTGCTTGCCTAGTATTGCCTCCGTGTGCACACATCGGACTCTCAGGCTGATATGTGGAGGCTCTCAGAGGGTATCACTCACAAAGGTGTGGGTAGGCTCAAGGTGCTCACTGGGTTCTACTGCGGTGCCCTTAGAGGGTGCCGGATCCGCCACGCAGAAAGTGGGGTGTATCCCAAAATCCATCGAGAAGTCCAACCCGTAAGCTGGGTTTCCAAAGCCACTCGGAACTTGGAAAGGTCCAAGTGCTCGTGCCCTCAAATTGGAGGTGACCCTAGGGTAGAGCCACTCCAAAGTCATCATCGCCAAGTTGCCAACTTGGAATTCCAAGTGGCGCTCGTGAGCTTTTCCCCGCTTCTTGTGATTCTCACCGCTCGTTGCTTGTTGCTTGCTTAAATATTCATGCCATGTACTACGATGCGGTGTGAGTGGGAAATGTATGATATGCAAGGGGAGGCCAGGACAACCATGTTTGGACCAATCATGTAGAAATGCCATGGAGACTTCGATAGAATTGGGAGGACCGGGGCATCCATAGGTGTCCCTCTCATGCGTGGGTGTGATAAGTGCCGGAGGACCCGGACATCCATGAATACTCCTAACATGCCTAAGACTCATGATGAATGAAGGTGGACCATTACATCCGAATATGGACCACTCATGCTTCCTATTTGACATGTGGGTGATATGAATGAATGGACCCGACTTATGATTCATGCCAAGTGGTGCGGTACGCCTAGGCACATGCGTTCCTAACCCAAAAATGACTTTGATGTGTTGGGGTATGGTTTGGCATTGGAGTTTCCATTCAAAAGGGTCAAAGGGGTCAAGGAAGGTGGACATCAAGGGGAGAGGCACCTCCTTGTTCCTTAGGTGTAGATCTCCCTTGGTCATAGCTACCCTTGTGTCGCCCGGGACTTGGGAGAGGTGGGCTTGGTCCAACATGGTGGGTGAGGGTAGGAAGGAGTGGGTGGTGAGTGAGGTGGGTGGGTCACAAGGGTATCTAGGCTTCCATAGGTTGGGATCAAAGGGATCATCATAAGTGTACCCAGGAAAAAGGAGCTCTAAATCCATCTTATCAACCTCAAGGTCCTTACAATATGGTGGTGGGTCTTCCTCTTCTAATGACATAATTGGGCCGAAGTTATCGGTAGGTGGGTTGGCCATGAGGGGAGGGCTTGGCTTTCTACCCGAGATAAGAAGCTCCAATTTGGGGAGAAGGTCGAGCTCATCGGGTGTGGGGAGGAATAATAGAAGGTCACTAGTGTAGCAACCAATGGTGCACATTGAGGTGATAGACCCAACACATAGGTGTAGGAGGTCAAGGCTCATGGGTTGTTCGGTCATGGGGGTCAACATGCCAGTCAACTCTAATTGCCATGCTAAGCCCTTGAGAAGGTCCCCTAAGGTCTCCACTTGGTAAGATGATTGGATTGTGGTGTGATAGGAGGGGAAGGGTACTATGGGGAGGTCTAGCTCCATGAGAGGGCAAACATGGACCATGATCTCTCTAATTGGGTTCTCCTTTAGCCAACTAGCAAGGGGTTCTCCTAAGATGAGCTCGGCCCCAACTAGAGAGGGTAGTATAAGGTTAAGACCACCGTGTGAGGTTTCTTCTTCAACTTGGACATGGGTGGTCTCCTTGGTGGGGTTAAGGTCCGGAAGGGTGTTTGTCCCCACGTGGCCGAGTGTATGGGCCACTTCTTCCAATGCCAATGGGGTAGGAGGATCTAAGGTGGGTGGTTTGGTGATAGCCGGCGCATGGCGCATTCGGGGTGGTGAGCGAGGTCAGACTTGGGTTGGGGTTGGTAGTAGTGGAAGCCTAGGTTGGGGTAGGATTGGGGTTAGAAGTGGGAGATGGGTTGGGTGAGGGGGATTGGGTTGGTTGGTCTTGGGAGGTGTGTCCTTTATGGGGGAAGATGGAGGGATGGAGGCGGGGGCCAAAGAGGTTTGAGTAGTGTAGGTTGGTTGAGGGGGTTTAGGTTGGGGTATGGGGGCCCTGATAGGGGTAGATGGAGAGGCAGAAGCTGGGACCACTTGGGTTTTAGTGGGAAGGGTTTGGACGGGTGGGGTTGAAGGAGTGGGAGTGCTCCTCGGGTTATGGTTCTCCGAGTAGGAAGGAGAGGGTCGGAGATTGTAGGTTTTCCTAAGCTCGGCCTTCATCTCTTCCTAAGTGCTAATCGGGGCTTCCCCACGGATCCTCCTTAAACCCTCAACCACTAGCCAATGAGTTTTGGCTTCCTTGGAGAGGTGTATTTTAGCTAGTCTCACTTTCCTCTCTTCGGCCAAGGGGTACCAATCAAAGTATTGGTCCAACGCAAATTCTGAATCTAGATAAAGGCTTGGGCTGTAGGTTCCATCAAAGGCGGGGGTTTGGGCTTTCAAGTGTTCCCAAAAGAGGGTTTCTAGATTTTCCCAAAGGTCACTCTCATTCACTCTCGGTGCACGGCCATTTCTCTCAAGTCGGTCGAGTCGGAACGTGATGTCTTCAAGCCGATCAAGGACATTAGGCAGGGCCTCAAAGATGCCACCCACTTTGTTGGCAGCGGAGCTTCTATGAGGATTAGTTCCTCTTGGGAAAGGTGATGGGGCTGAGTATGACGGGTGTGAAGTGGCCATTCTAGTGGGCAAGGGAGAGGTACCGGGTGACTTGAAATGCATATGCGCCCAAGGACTAGACTTAGTAGAGACAAGTCTAGAACTTGCTCTAATACCAAATTGATGTGACACCACCTTGGGGTGCACCTTGGACCTATACTCGCAAGCAAGCAACAAATTGGCGAACCAACTCTAGCGGACCTACCCGTGTAGCGCACACTCGGATCCGTAGACAGACCAGCGATGGTGGAGAGGGTCCGAAGTGGGACCTCGCCATTCTGGGGATTTGGCTAGCTTGGGATGAACCCCTAAGGGCCTAGGATGCCCAATTCCGTGGGTGGCCAGCACGCCAAGGGTGTGGGCTGTAGGGTCGCTCTCTCAACTCACTCCGCGGTGGTCGCTCAATTCGATGATAATTTGAGATCAGGCACTCACTCACCGACCGACGACACTAAGATGTAATACTAAGCAAGCAAAGTGATTCCAGCAGAGAAGTGCAATCAGGAGCTCACCTGATTGGTGTGAAGACGCCGATCCCGATCGGAGACGAGGGCGAGCGAGGAAGCGTGGGCTTACCCGCACGCTGCGTCGATGAAGCTTCAACCTGAATAATCAAATTACAATCACTACGGCTCACACAGGAGGGGGATCTCGGGGTGGGGTTAAGAGATTTACAACCAAAATACTACCTCCATGTAGGGAGGGGCTGTAAGTCGGCCAGGCGGTGAGAGGGAGTGAACCTAGAAAGTCGTTATGCCGCGCTCCGCCGGTGCTATCAGCTTCTGGAACTACCGGACATATAGTCGAAGATGGCACCGCCACGGTCACTACCAAGCTCCGAATGGGCTGCAACTGGTGCCAAAATTCTATGACTTGACCCAGGAGGCCACCTGAATTTTCTTGGAATTTCGTGACGATACCGCTGGTCAGGGCAGAGCCTAGAGCAGGGTTGGCCTACGCTGGTTCTGGTTGCTCCTAGGTTGCTACTGCTAGAGGATGAAGGGGCCACGAATGGTCCCGGTGTCCAAATGATGCAGGACCAGAACCACTATGTCCGTGGCCGAGTCCCCTTCGAGCCGGGACCAATGGGGCCACCATCAGATGTGGGAGCTGATCGCGAAGACTAGAAGAGTGGATGGGGGTCGAATCTATCTATAGTCAGACTGACCTACGCACTCGGGGTAAGAAATTCAGAACTTTGTGCTTCGGGCTTCAAACGATGCCCCGCTTCTTGACGATGCTAGGGGACTTGGAAGAGAAGACTTCAGCCAAGAATTCACATCCAAATTCATCTTGGAGCAGCCATGGTCACTTCTATCCTTGGCTTATGGTTCCCTGGCGGAGCAATTTTTCGCAGTCGTGGGAGAATGGCTCTCCCGGGCAGCTCGGAGCTCGGACGGATGCGACACCACCTCGCCTGCGAAGCTGCTTCAAAGATATTTCCAGAAGTGTAAGATGTGCAGCCTGAATCTACGTGATGACGTCGTGGCTTGCTCTGCAACCAGCAGCAAGTCTGCTGCCTGTGACCTGACAGGGTATGGTGGTGAAAGGGGATGATAGTGGGGAGATGAGGAGGGGGAAATGGAGTGGGAAGGGGCTGGGGCGTCCCCTGACTGATAGGGGGTCAATGGGGGGTCGAACCAGGCTAGGAGAGGGGGAAAATGGGGCTGGGTGATGGAGTTTGCAGTGGGTGGGAGTGGGGCTGCGAATTTGGGGGATGGGACGGAGAGGGGGAAGGTGAGGGGGCACAAGTGGGTGGAGGGAATGTGAATTTGAATTTCCTTAATGGGGGGTGATCAATGGTGGCCGTGGGAAGGGGAAGGGAAGGGGTGCTTGGGATATTGAAGAGTCACTTGGGGATGGTGAAGGGGTGTGATGAGGAGTGAATGGGTGTCTAGGGGAGGGGAATTTCACCTAGGGGTTGGAGGGGAATTAAATGGGAGGTATGGGGATGGGGGAGGGGTTTAATGAGGAGTGAATGGGGGAGAGAGAGAGAGAGGAAATTTGAAATTTGGGGGAGGGGAGGAGAGAGAATGGGGGTCGCCCCCTTTAGAGAGAGAGAGAGAGAGGGAGGGAGAGGGGGAACTTCTCACTCCAAAGGAACACTCAATTTTTGGAAATTTCTCAAATATTCATTCATTCATTCATTAGTTCTCCAAAGGTGGGTTGGGGTCCTATTTATAGGGAACCCACAATTTACAAAAAGTCCTTGACTTTTGGACTAATGACAAATAACCAAGGGGGGAAGGGGGTGCCCCTGGGCCAAACCCATATAATTGGGCCCATTAACCTATCAAACCAACATAATGACTCAAGACTTAGGTAAATAACTACCTAACCTAGGTACTGGACTCAAATAAAAAGAAAATTACAATGATATGACTCAAATAAAATATGAAAATTACATGCCTTGACTCACAAAAAGGTGACGGACACAATGGAGCCATGCTGGCGAGTAATCAGGGCTGTGGAAAAATGTGAAGGGCGAGAGATGCCCCCATCATTTAGGGACCGAATCAAAGGTAGGTTATCTCATGAAAAGGCTAAATTAACAAGTTTGGAATAAAAGCCCTCTTGTTTCATGCGATTTCATGCTCTATATGTGACGAATTTCGTGTTTTATTTGCACTGTGCAGTTAACTTATTTTTGCATACATGAACCATGTCCTTAATAAGAATAGTTAATGGTTTTGGTTTAATTCATGCTACCCATGCATCTCCATGAGCTATCATATCTTATCTCTCTGTCTAGCATGTTTTCATATGGTTTATTGCCTTAGAATAGGCTTTAGTTGCACTATTTTTACCCTTCTGGCTAACAAGCTAAAACGGTCTCCCCATGACCGCCAAACTTCTTTTAGCGGTCCCCGACTGACCGTGTATGCATAGAAGCAGTTCTGGCAAGACTGCTACTGTCAGAAACAGTCCTCCTAAGACCGCCTTTATGTTTCAGAATTCTGCACTTGTTAACTCCAAACAGATTGCAGATTGACCCTATTATATATATGTTAAGCCTAGTTAATGAAATTCTATTCCTATTTATGACTTTACCATTATGAACTTGGTTATATTGTTCATCCATCATGATAGATTTCATGTCCTTAATGTGTTTTAAACCTATTTTAAACTTATGTTATTTTCATGCCAAAACACATATAGTTTGTATTAAAGTTAACTCTACATGGTTCATGGACTTATCTTATTAATGTTTTGATCGTTGTTTTACACGATCCACTCTCACCTTGAGTCTTTCATAAGTACACAGTGCGTACCCTAGTGCGTGGCTATTAGTTACACTTTGCACTTATAGACACATTATCTTTGATTTGTGATCCTCTCCATTGGATATTCCTTCCACCGGACGAGGTGATCTTGTTTCAAGGCCTCCGTAAGTCTCCGCAAGCCTGAGATTCCCACTAGGACGCCGAGATGGTTGAACCCTCAAAGCCCAATTATCTAGAAAGCACTTATCGACATTTTTCTGTGTCCTGGATAGTCGCGGCCATCAGGCGACTGCTACTGTCAATTAGCGGTACGTCATCCCGTGATCGAGTTAGTCCAGATTTCATCACTGCATCGACACTTTCTTTCTTCATGCATCGACTCTATGTAGAAACGGTCCTGACCTAACCGCCAAATTCACTATAGCGGTCCAGCCTTGACCGCCTCTGTCCAGAAATGGTCCAGTAATGACCGCTTCTACCCAGTTTCTTTCTAGCCTGAGGTTTGACCCAAGGGTTGAATTTCCTATGTTCCTAAATGGTCTATTGATGATCTAGAACCTAATACCTTATTCAAAAGCTACCTAATGAATTATAAAAGTTAATGAATGTACTGTTATACTGCCGGATTCCTTCCGTAGCATGACCTTGTCATTAATACATTCCTTGAACTCACATGTTCTAAGCTTGGTGCATTCTTGTCTTGACGTTGTTATCATGAGCTTATTGTTGAATTGTACATTATTGGCCAAACTTTATTGATATTTCCCATGGAATTAGCTTGATTTATAACGTGAAGATACAGACCGGGCACTGATTGTGTCCAAGGGCTCCATGCTAGCCCCCTCGGTTGATTGTCGGAAACGTGCTGAAAACCATGGGATACGATGATACTGGCATCGCACTGCGCTGGGAGTACTTGTTTATTTAGACGAGTGAAAATCACGAGATAATCCAGTGAAATTACATTCTTGCGTGTTAAGTGAATTTTTAGTGCATAGCCTTTATGGTTATGAAAAGTGCATTCTCGTTACATTCTTCTTCGTGAAAGGCCATATTTACATTCATGCTATATTCTTGCTTGATCATATTCTCAATCTACATGAACTCTCATATCTCATCTTTATCATATCTTGTTACTTGTGTTACTTTGGTTTATCCCGCATGTTTTATCGCATATTTCTTTATCTTATTTTCTAGAGCTAAAATGTTAATTACTTAAACATTACCTTCATGTTGATACGAAGATACCTACTGGGTAAGTGTACCCATTCCCTACTTCTTTTCTAATCCTTTCAGGACATTCTGGCGGGTCGGATTCAGATTATTCAAGTGATGGATCCGAGGGCGATTGATGGTTCGAGAGAAGTCGTAGTTAGTCTAGCCAAGAGTCAATTATGTAATTTTCACTTTATTGAGTCTAGTTAGTCGAAGTGTCTTTGTAAACATTTCATTATGATTCAACAAAGTCAAGGTTTTCGGAATATACCCTCTTGTGTTCACTTTTATATGTGAATGATTAGCGCTCTGATTGTTATTATCACTTGAGGCTTCTCTTGCCGACTGTTTACGTTCCCGATTAGTTCCGCTGCATAATCTCAGGGCGTGACAATTAAAGTGGTATTAGAGCCTAGGCATAAGTATGTCCTCGGAAAATGTCATGTCATAGGCCAAGTCCAAGGAATTAAGGACCCACACCTATGAACTAAGGAAAGGAATTTCTAAACCCATGTGAGATCGGGTAGAGCCTGAGATGAGATAGTTAATTAGAGATTATCTCTAGGTTAATTCCCCTTCACCTTTTAGGAATTAACAAATTGTTCTTCTTCTCAGGTACCTTCTCAAAATGGCTTACCGTGTCAACTGGGACGAGATGCAACAAATAGTTGTGGGTCTTACACAGGCCCTTCAGACTGTGGCCTAAGCTGGCGCTAGGGTTGGCACGAGAAATTTACACGGGAACTTCCAGAGTTTAAATCCTCCCCGACTCTCTAGATCCTCCAACCCCGACGAAGCAGAAAATTTGATTGACGAGATGAACCGTATATTTGAGGTCATGCAATGCACCGACCACGAGAAAGTCCGTCTTGCCACCTTCTAGTTGAACAAAGATGCCGGTACTTGGTGGAAGGCACAACCTCAAAATGATCAACTTACCTGGGAGGAATTTCTTACACTCTTCCATGCAAAGTACTTCTCCGAGCACATCAAAGAAAGAAAGGCCTCCAAATTCACCTCTCTTCGCCAAGGCATGACGTCCGTGGCAGAATATGAACTTCAATTCTCTCGGCTGGCACCATATGCTCCTCACTTGGTTAGCACGGATCTCTTAAAAGCTAATCGATTCATGGATGATTTAAGGCCCGGCTTTATTCAACAACTTGGGCCTCAAAATATCTGTACACATGCGGAGATGGTCCAACGGGCACATTTATATGAAAGGACCCTAGAGAAGGTAGAGAAGTTCTGGGGGAAAGAAGAAAAGTCGAGCTGAAAACATGATAGGCGAGAGGAAAAAGAAGAAAGGTTTAGCATCACAGAGGATGACGAACCCCATCACAACAAGAGGTCCCGCAATGGGAACGGTAATGGTAAAAGAAATGGTAATGGAAAAAGAAATAGTAATGGAAAAAGAAATGGCAATGGCAATGGCAATGGAAATGGAAAAGGTAAAAGAGTTAGGGAAGAAGAAGAAAAGTAAGTCATGGCGGTTTGCTCATTCTGTGAGAAGTTCGGTCACTAGGCCGAGGAATGTTGCAAGCGTCTCGACGCTTGTCTCAAATGTGGAAGTCAGGAACATCGCTTGCCTATGTGTCCTCTCATAAAGGAACAATCTTCAAGGGATAAGAATGGGCACGGGCGACGAGGCCGACTAAATGCCATCTTGGACGGGGAAGGTAAGGCGACTGAAGGTACCATCTTGACTTATTTACATGTTAGCATTACCTTAAGTATCAGTCTAACTAATTAAACACGCTCTCCATAAAACTCATGCATTGAATTTGGGGACCAAATTCTTTTTAAGAGGGGGAGGGTGTAACGCCCCTAATTTTTCTAGAAATTATTCAAAAAAAATTTGAGATTAAATATATTTATTAAGTATTTAAAAGGGCTTAATGGGTTATTAAGAGAATTAAGGGTTAATTAAATCAATTTAAAGGCCCTATATTAACCAAAGTGTGAAGCCCAACTCAAATAGGCCCAAAGACCCAATTCCATGACCTTTAGGCCCAAGCCCAATTATAGAAACGTAATTGGTGCTATTTTCAGATTTAAATGGGATAAATAAACCAATTAGGGGATAAATAGTTGATAAAACTAAAATTCTAAAATTTTTGGAATAACCGCCTAAACGCGGTCTATCGCGAGACCGCCTTCATACAATAGCGGTCTTGAGGCGACTGCTACTATGTTCCGTGAATAGAAGTGTTAGAAGCGTGGAAAATTTTAATTTTTTCCATCCCAATCCTTATGATTCGATGCTAGCTAGCATGGTAACCTAGTCTAGGACTCTTGGGGATCGATTATACTCTAATTTAGGACTCCAAAATCGATCTAATCCTTCAAACCCTAGTAAACCATATAAATAGGACCCAAGTTTGACCTGTGCGAACCCTCATTTTGGCTCGCGTTGATGGATGGTAAGTCATGGGTATTTCAAGTTGGTCCTTTAGAACTTTATGTTCTCCTTAGTTTTATCTAACTCACCTCCAATTTTCGTGCTAGAAGACCCAGCCGTTGGAGAGTTAGAGCGTCTGCAAGTCTCTAGTTCGTTGTAGGCTGCACAGGAAAAATTATGTCGGTCCAATGAAGATCAGGAAATTAGAAGCTCTAAACGAGGTTAGTTCAAGTTGAGTCTTTAAAATTTATTGTTCCCCTTTCTATCTTCTACCTACCCTCCAAATTTCATAGATTTAGGTCAAGAGGATCAGGAGATAGAGGGACAAGAAGTTGCTGGTTTAGCACAATACGTGCATAAATTAGGGTCGACTTCGAGTCAGAAATTTGAAGTTTAGGGACCGAATCAAAGGTAGGTTATCTCATGAAAAGGCTAAATTAACAAGTTAGGAATAAAAGCCTTCTTGTTTCATGCGATTTCATGCTCTATATATGATGAATTTCATATTTTATTTACATTGCGCAGTTAACTTATTTTTGCATACATGAACCATGTCCTTAATAAGAATAGTTAATGATTTTGGTTTAATTCATGCTACCCATGCATCTCCATGAGCTATCCTATCTTATCTCTCTGCCTAGCATGTTTTCATATGGTTTATTGCCTTAGAATAGGCTTTAGTTGCACTATTTTTACCCTTCTGGGTGACAGGCTAAAACGGTCTCCCCAAGACCACCAAACTTCTTTTAGCGGTCCCCGACTGACCGCGTATGCATAGAAGCGATTCTGGCAAGACCGCTACTGTCAGAAACGGTCCTCCTAAGACCGCCTTTATGTTTTAGAATTCTACACTTGTTAAGTCCAAATAGATTGCAGATTGACCCTATTGTATATATGTTAAGCCTAGTTAATGAGGCTCTATTCCTAGTTATGACTTTACCTTTATGAACTTGGTTATATTATTCATCCATCATGATAGATTTCATGTCCTTAATGTGTTTTAAACCTATTTTAAACTTATGTTATTTTCATGCCAAAACACATATAGTTTGTATTAAAGTTAATTCTACATGGTTCATGGACTTATCTTATTGATGTTTTGATCGATGTTTTACACGATCCACTCTCACCTTGAGTCTTTCATAAGTACATAGTGCGTACTCCGGTGCGTGGCTATTAGTTACACTTTACACTCATAGGCACATTATCTTGGACTTGTGATCCTCTCCGTTGGATATTCCTTCCACCGGACTAGGTGATCTTGTTTCAAGGTCTCCGTAAGTCTCTGCGAGCCTTGGATTCCCACTAGGATGCCGAGCTGGTTGTACCCTCAAAGTCCACATGTCTAGAAAGCACTTATCAAAGTTTTTCTGTGTCCTGGATGGTCGGGCCATCAGGCAACCGCTACTGTCATTTAGCGGTCATCCCGTGACCGCGTTAGTCCAGATTTCATCACTGCATCGACACTTTCTTTCTTCATGCGTCGAATCTATGTAGAAACAGTCCTGACCTGACTGCCACATTCATTATAGCGGTCCAGCCTTGACCACCTCTAACCAGAAATGGTCCAATAAGGACCGCTTCTACCCAGTTCCTGTCTAACCGGAGGTTGGACCCAAGGGTTGATTTTTCTATATTCCTAGATGGTCTATTGATGATCTAGAACCTAATACCTTATTCAAAAGCTACCTAATGAATTATGAAAGTTAATGAATGTATCGTTATGCTGCCAGATTCCTTCCGTAGCATGACCTTGTCATTAATGCATTCCTTGAACTCACATGTTCTAAGCTTGGCACATTCTTACCTTGACATTGTTATCATGAGCTTATTGTTGAATTGTACATTACTGGCCGAACTTTATTGATATTTCCCATGGAAGTAGCTTGATTTATAACGTGAAGATGCAGACCGGACACTAATTGTGTCCAAGGGCTCCATGCTAGCCCCCTCGGTTGATTGTCGAAAACGTGCTAAAAACCATGGGGTACAATGATACTCGTGTCGCATTGTGCTGGGAGTACTTGTTTCTTTAGACGAGTGAAAATCACGAGGTAATCTAGTGAAATTGCATTCTTGCGTGTTAAGTGACTTTCTAGTGCATAGCCTTTATGGTTATGAAAAGTGCATTCTTGTTATATTCTTGATCATGAAAGGCCATATTTACATTCATGCTATATTCTTGCTTGATCATATTCTCAATCTACATGAACTCTCATATCCCATCTTTATCATATCTTGTTACTTGTGTTACTTTGATTTATATCGCATATTTTATCGCATGTTTCTTTATCTTATTTTCTAGAGCTAAAATGTTAACTACTTAAATATTACCTTCATGTTGATACGAAGATACCTACTGGGCAAGTATGCTCATTCCCTACTTCTTTTCCAATCCTTTCAGGAAATTCTGGCGGGTTAGATTCAGATTATTCAAGTGATGGATCCGAGAGCGATTGATGGTTTGAGAGAAGCTGTAGTTAGTATAGTCAAGTGTCAATTATGTAATTTTCACTTTATTGAGTCTAGTTAGTCAAAGAGTCTTTGTAAACATTTCATTGTGATTCAATAAAGTCAAGGTTTTTGGAATATACCCTCTTGTGTTCACTTTTATGTGTGAATGATTAGCGCTCTGATTGTTATTATCACTTAAGGCTTCTCTTGTCGGTTGTTCGTGTTCCCGATTAGTTTCGCTGCATAATCTCGGGGCATGGCATTGCTGGTGCTGGGCATCCCCACTTTTGCGATCGCGAGAACGAAGCTGGGAGGCCGGCCTTGTAGCACCCCGGATTAAATTATAGTGAATAAACTCCTTTAAACAAATAAAATCCCTAAATAAGTATACAAGAAGGCCAAAAGAAAATACTTAAAGCTATTGCCCCTTAGAAATCCATACACCTTTAATGGCCCAAAACAAACTAAAAAGGTAAAAACCAAAAGATTAAACTAAAAAGGGCTTAACCTTTGTGGGCCTCTCGAACAAATAGCCAAAGTGGGCCTTAAGTGTTGGGACCGGTGCGATGGATTCAGAGGGGGGTGAATGAATCTCCCCTTTAAAAATTTGCCCAATTAAAAACTATAACCAGATACGACAGTGGAATCCAGACCAGTTAAGCTATACAAGATAAGAAGGACAATGATTGTCTTGAACAAACAGTTGAGCTGCAAGAGTGCAGACTTCTAAGCAAACTTGCATTATTAACTAAACTCAATCAAGTGAACGAATGGAACTTAGATGCTCAGATGAGTTGAGTGAATTTGACACTCTCCAGAACCAATCTCAAATAAACAATATGAAATAAATTCTTCGCTAGACTAACGATTCAGATCGAACCTAAGCATACATCTAGCGGATCAGAATAGACACTCAAACCGCGATGCAAGAAGAGTTTTTAGGTGGTTCAGTCCACAGACCTACGTCCACCCCTCACTCCAAACCGGAGTGAGGCTTCCACTAGCAACAGCTAGAACCGCAGACTCAGTCTGCAAACAAATGCTGCCTAACAGCTTGACCAGGGGAACAACCTCCCCTCTTCCTCCATACCGGAGGGAAACCACTAGTGACTACCCGTCACTAGCAACCAGAGGCCGAAGTCTCTCTTCCTCGAGACCATGAGGGAACCCACAGGTAGCAACCACTACCTGCAAACCCGGAGTCAGAGACTCCCTTCCTCTGAGACCAGAGGGAACCTACAAGTGACACACCGTCACTTGCAACCGAAGATTAAAATCTCCCTTCTCCTGAGTCCACAGGAGGAACCCGACCTCAAACCAGAGAATCGGAAGAACAACGGTGAACAGATAAAAAAGAAAAACAAGAAATGATAAAAATCACAGCGACTGAAAGCTGGAAATGAAACACACAATGTGGCTCTCGCAGGAGCTGACTGGCCTAGATTTGATCCACGGTCCAGTAGGGACTAATCTTCTGATGAAGCTTCTTTTCTTCTTCATGAGCTCTCTATCTCTCTTTCTCTTTTTCTTTTTCTTCTTCTACTTTCATACTCTGCCTCTCTTTTTCTTCTTTGCTCTTCTCTTCTCTCTCATTGTCTTTCTTTTTCTCTCGATCCTCACGAGCTCTCTCTCTCTTTCCTTTTCTTCTGCAACTTCTCTTTTCTTCTTTTCTTCTCTTCTTCACTCTTTTTCTTCTTCTGGATCGTGCAGACTCTGTCTCTGCTTCTACTTCGATCACGATCAGTCTTCTTGTGAGGAAGAAGCTCCATATTTATAGCAGCAGCAAACAGATAGGGCGTGTGTCCTTCACAGTTCCCGCCCTAACACCTTGGCTGCGTGGCAGCATTCCAGCCTGCTGCACTACACGTGTCACAATCCTGGCTTCTTGGATCACGTGCCCTCATTTAGCTCCTCGAGTATAAGTCCTGTCAGGTTAAAATTATTTTCAGTTTGAATAAGCAAAGTATGTACATTAGAAATGGATGCACTGACTTGGTTATGCTTAGTACAAGTCCTGCACGGACTTTGTGATGCAGCTATGCACAAACAGCAATGAACCCTGCTCAGACTCTATTTATGCAAGCGAAGCAGTGCATGGCTGTATAGACTTTGTGTATCACTGACATGCCATTAGTGTGCAGACTTGATGACCATGCAGCAACCAATGTATAGACTTGGTACCAAAGTAGGCATGACGAATGACTTTGAATGTGTAGACTTGATACCATGTGGATGTATAGACTTGTGCACACTTGCTAGCATGCGGATGTATAGACTTGTTCAGTTCAGCTGGTGGATGTACAGACTTTGCATATGCACATGTGACGCTGAGTGAGACGCATGATGCACTGGCTGTACAGACTTTGCGTATGCACATGAGACGCTGAGTGAGACGCTAAGTGAGACTGACTTTAACAAGCAATGTATAGACTTTGATTTATGCACATGAGACGCTGAGTGAGATGGAGCAATGTATAGACTTAGCCGATGCAATGTTCACACGACCTTAGACGCTAAGTGAGACGATGGAGTTGTACAAACTATGCATATGATGTACAGACTTTATATGCATAAGGCACATGATGCAACAATGTATAGACTTGAAATCAAGAGATGCACTGGTTGTACAGACTTTGAATGTGCAATATGCAAACGTTGATAATGCATAAACCAACCGTAGAGTGTACAGACTTTGCTGAGGGATGCACACATGCAAAATGAACATGGATGAACAGACTAAGCCACGAGCTGAGCTCTAACAAATGTATAGACTCTGTTAGTGCACTGATCAAGCAACCTGACGATGTATAGACTCTGTTATTGCACTGATGCATGATACAAGAAATATGAAGTGATCTAGAAGGGGAGGGGATGAATAGATCACTGTTTTCAACCGATTAAAAACTTACTGAAGAATGGTTCACTTAAAACAAGCAAACTCAGAATTGAACCCACAAACACGCAGTGCGGACAATAGCTCGAGTGGATAGAAGGCACACCACACAATCACCACAGATAATCACACGAGTACTCAGAGGTTTTTAAGGTGGTTCGGTCAGACCTCCAGTCTGCCTACGTCCACCCCTCACTTAAAATCGAAGTGAGGCTTCCACTAGCACCTGCTAGCAAAGCAGACTCAGTCTGCAATAACGGCTGATTCACAGCTTCACAGGGGAACACTCTCCCCTCTTCCTCCACACCCGGAGGGAACCCTAAGGACGCCAAGTCCCTAGAAATAGGAAACAATTTCCTCTTCCTCCAACCAGAGGGAATACTAGTGATCTACAGTCACTAGAACCAGAGACCAAGGTCTCTCTTCCTCTGAAGCCTAGAGGGAACATCTCTTCTTCGAGAGGGAATAATACTGCAACCTCTGTTGCAAGTAATCCAGAGAGAACACGTCTCTCTCTTCCCCTGAACACCAGGAGGTAACACAGAGAACTTTCAATCAAGAAAGAAAAACAGATAAAAATGAAAGCAAGGAAGAAGGAATCCAAAACTCAGAAAACTGGAAACAATGTAGCTCAAACTGAGCAGCAGACTTCGGATTTGATCCGTAAGTCAATACCCATCTTCTGATCACTCTTCTGCTCTCTCTTCTCTCTCAACTGGAACACTCTAGTTTCTCAGGGAGGCTCTTTCTCTTCAGCTCTCACTCAAATTTCTTCTCTTCTTTTTTTCTGGATCAAACTCTCTGCACTTCTGCTTTTTACGTTTTCCCTTTCGATCAACCTTCATCTGTGGACGAAGGCTTCAATATATAGCAGCAGCAGCAGGTGGATAAGGTGCAGAATGCGTGTGCCTCCCACACTTCATCCAGAACCTTCTTGCCACGTGCCTTTACAGCATTGGTTTCTTTAGCATTGGATCACGTGCAGCCCAGTCACTGGTGAATGTTCTTCCTCGGACCACCTTCTTCTTCTCCTGTAAAGAAATTAAACCATTAGAACTCAGGGCCACAAAAACTAAAACTGCATGAGGTATGTGATAGCAATACGAGATGCACTATACTGAGAACGACACGTGATACACAAGATTATTACAGTATGAAATAAAGAGAGAATGACACGAGGTCAGTTTAAAACAGCACGAGGTAAAAAGAGAGCGACACGAGATACATAATAATAAGGCTAACACTACAAAGAGAACGACACGAAGTATCATTGTAACAAAACAAACACTACGAAGAGAACGATGCGAGATACACAATAATAAAGCTAACACTACAAAGAAAATGACACGAAGTCAGAAGAGAACAGCACGAGGTGAGAAGGAAATAACACGGAATAAAACGGTAGTAAAGCACGCGATCAGAGAAAAAACTGGACGGAGATAGAAAGAAACAACACGAGGACATAAACACAAGAATAACACGAAGACACGAATACAAAAGCAACACGAAGACACGAATACAAAAGCAACACAAAGACACGAATACAAAAGCAACACGACATAATAAACATCAAAGAGAATGGCACGAGGTGAAACGACACTTTACTAAAAAGACTTGAATACACACGAAAACAACTCGAGTACGAAGTTGCTCGAATCGTACGAACGACTCGAAGACGAGGGCGACACGAAAATAACATGGACTGAAACCAACTCGAAGACGAAAATGAAAACTAACACGAAGTGTGGTCACAAAAACAAGAAGGACACTTGCAATGTACAGCCTTCATATGATGAGGCGATGTGAAGACTTTGCGTTCAACAGGATGTATAGACTTGGACAAGGCAAAGTCTGTACAGACTTGAGGTTTCACAACGTATATACTTTGGCAAGACAATGGCTGTACATACTTGAAGTGAAGATCAATGTATAGACTTCAAAGTTCAGCTACCAATGAATAGACTTGGAAAGCTTGAAGGCCAATGTACAGACTTGGAAGCTTAAACCAATGTATGGACTTAGCTTCGAGCATGCTACAGTGCATTGTATGGACTTTGAAGACTGATGCATGACGCTAAGCCAATGTGTAGACTTTGGCTTGGAACGAAGGTAAAGATGAGGCTGTATAGACTTGGCCAGAACAAGAGACTCGAAGACAAAGGGGTGACACAGATGGAGCGACACGAGGTGGCACAGAAAGCAGCACGAGGTACTGCAGTGTACAGCACGCGATGGAACAAATAACGACACGAAGATAACCAACAAATATAATTGGAACAACACGGCGTACAAAAGGACAACACGGAGTGTAATGAACACAAACAACACGAAGTATGAAGGGAACATTAGGGACATGCAAGGTATTAACTCATGGCAGTTTTCCTGTTAATCATGGAAATTTCAAATGCATAACATTACTCAAGATATCTGATTAAAATGACAATATTTAACATAGTGATGCTCATCATCAAAACATTAGGGAAGTCACAAAAGTCCAACAATCTCCCCCTTTTTGATGATGGCAACACTATATTAAATAACAGAGATGAAGTGCATGAAGATAAGCTGTGAAAATAAGCAATGCAGACACACAACACAATCGCCTCCTCTGACGACTCCCAAGAGCTCCCCCTGAACACAACATCTACTTTCCTCTGACTAGATAACTCAAGGCACTTATCTTTCGCTCCCCCTCAGCAAAGCACAAAAGCACAAGCAAGACACTAGCAAGACATTCTCCCCCTTTGACATCATCAAAATGATATGGTGCTAGGCACGGATACAGAGGGGGGTGAATGTATCCTGCTACGAATAATGCCCAATTTAAAAGTCTTATGCTCACTAAAAATGCTAGTTCGCAAGCTAAACAAACTTGTAAGCTAATGAGCAGTTGCCGAACTAAATAAACACATGGTGAGATGACTAGAGTGCTAATAAAAAGATAGCTCAACAAGAAGATCGCTCTCTTGACCGATAAAAACACTCAGAACAAGATCTGATTAAATCATTTAATGAACCTATGATCAAACACTTGGAGCGCCCCTATGCAAACATCTAGCGGAAGCAAAAATATATAGAGAAATCAAACCACAGCACAGAGGATTTTTAGGTGGTTCGGTCCAGCAGACCTACATCCACCCCACACTCAACCCGAGTGTGGCTTCCACTAGCTCACGCTAGAAACCGCAGACTCAGTCTGCAACAGGTGCTGCCACACAGCTTGACCAGGGGAACAGCCTCCCCTCTTCCTCCAAACCGGAGGCAACCACTAGTGACACCAGTCACTAGCAAACCAGAGACACACGGTCTCTCTTCCTCTAGACCCGGAGGGAACCACTAGTGACACCAGTCACTAGCAAACCAGAGACACACGGTCTCTCTTCCTCCAGACCCGGAGGGAACCCCTGGACTTGAATCCACAAGCCCAGAACCGGAGATCAGATCTCCCTTCCTCCAAACCGGAGGGAACCCACAAGTAGCACCCAGCTACTTACAACCGGAGATAGCAATCTCCCTTCTCCTGAACTAACAGGAGGAACCCCGACCTCACTACTGAGGATCGGAAGAACACAGATAACCAAATGAAACAGGAAAAATAAGAAACGAAAAATACACAGCGATCAGAAAGCTGTAAAGACAAATAACACAAATGTGGCTCGCATGGAGCTGCCTGGCCTGGATTTGATCCACGGTCCAGTAGTCAAATCTTCAGGTAAGCTTCTTTCTTCTTCTCCACGAGCTCTCTCGTTCACTCTCTATCTCTCTTTCTCTTTCTTCTGCTCTCCTATTCTCTCACTCTCTGCTGCACTTCTTCTTCTTCACTCTTTCTTCTTTCTTCACACGAGCACTATCTCTCTCTCTTCTTCTCCTTCTGCTCTTCTTCTTTCTCTTTTCTTTTTCTCTGGATCGTGGCTCTCTATGTGGACATTTCTTCTCACCAACTCGATCAGCCTTCTTCTGTGGAAGAAGGCTCATATATATAGCAGCAGCAGCAGCAGCAGCAGCAGCATCAGTCCCAACGTGTGACCTCCACATTTCCAGCCCTAAGAATTCGGACCACGTGGCAGTCTCTCAGCAGGCTTCATTCCAGCCTCAGATCACGTGCTGCCCAGTCACTTGGGAATATTTCTTCCTCGGACCTGCAAGGAGATGAAAACCATTAAAACTGAGGGCCACAATAACTAAATCTGCACGAAGTATGTAGTAGCAATTCTAGATGCACTGAGAATGACACAAGGTACATACGATGACTACAGCATGAAGTAAAGAAAACGACACAACGTAATAAATAGCAAAGAGAAGGGCATGAGAACAACATGGACTTGCAACAGAAACCGACACAAAGTGGTTGCAAACAAGCAAGACACGAGGTCTACGTAAAGCAACACGAAGTGTGGTCAAGGCGAAAAAAACACGAAGTCTAAAGCGAAAACCAACACGAAGTCAGAAGAGTGACACGGCTATCACAACACATGATGAAGCAGTGACACTAAAACAAAAGGACTCGAGGAACAATCAGTAAGTGACACGAAGTTAAATAAGCAGACAAAAAGATGACACGAGATGCAGCTTAGACAACAGAGAGAAGCGACACGAGGTTCACACAGAAACGACACGAGGTGGCACACAAAGCAACACGAAGACATGAGAAGGAAAATGACACGAAGTCAGTGAGAACAGCACGAGGTGAAACGACACGGGCTGACCACGACACGAAGACAAATAACAGAAACCGACACGGGTTGAAAACAACACGAAGATGAAAACTGAAGTTGACACGAAGTGAAAACAACACGAAGTGAAAACAACACTAAGACGATGAGAACAGCACGAGGTGAAGCGACACGGGGTTCACTGGGAAACGACTCGAAGTTCATCAGAACAAATCGAGCTGCTACAGTAAACAACACGGAGACACGTATGCAAAAACGACACGAAGACATGAAGACAGACCAACACGAAAATGTAAACACAACACGAAGACATATACACTAAAACAACACGAAGATGAACGGAATAGTGCAATGTCTAGACTTGAAGTACAGTTGAGTGAACAGACGTCACCAATGAATCACTCACTGTACAGACTTTGATGAACAGTCCAATGTATGGACTATGATATCGAAGACCAATGTGCAGACTTGACAGTGAAGACTAGTGTGCAGACTTCAAGTTTAACTGTGGATGTACAGACTTGAAGAATACGCCAGAGTATAGACTTGAAGATTGAAGGCGATGTACAGACTTTGATGCCCAAAGATGATGAACAGTGAATCAGTGTATAGACTTCAAGGTTCATTGAAGAATGTACATACATCAAGGGATGCTTCAAGCCAGTGTATAGACTTAGCTATGAGTGTGGGCTGTACAGTCTTTAGGCTGAAAGCGTGTCAACACTGAGAATGTATAGGCTTCAAGAAATGCATGCTATAGTGATGTATAGACTTAGACGCAACATGCTATGCAATGTACATACTTGATGTAATGCATGCCGATGTACAGACTTCAGTTGAAGTCAACCGAAGAGTGTATATACTTTATGAATGCATATGTCAAGACCAATGTACAAACTTGATCAAAATGTTTAGACTTCGCATGAACAGTCGATGTGTATGTCCAGACAAAGCTGACAGAGTTTACACTTGAACAAGTAATGCATGTGAAAGCTTTATGCAGGAGATAAACAGTCTGAACTTCAAATGCAATGACTTACACAACAAGATGACTCACAGTAATTAACATCAAACACCAATCATCAAAACCAAATCAATCATCAAAACCACAGCAATGAATGCTTTATGCATCAGTTTAACATGTAGCATGACTGAACATCAAATATGTTAATCTAAACTGATCAGCAAGATGACTGAACATTTGATTAACTCACATCAACAACCAATCATCAAAACCATCATCAAAACCACAGGGGCACAACAATCTCCCCCTTTTTGATGATGGCAACACTTTCAATATATTGAGTCATTCTGATGATGTGAGGCATTCCGAAGACTCAAATTATTCTCCCCCTTTGACTTCATCAAAAAGAAAATAATTTGAGAAATTAAAGCATGTATAAAAGTTCAATCAAATTCTCCCCCTTGCAAGAACATGATTCTCCCCCTTTAATAGTTTCAGCAAAAGCATGAATTAGAGAAGATCAAAAGAAATCTGCATGCACTGATTGAATGATATTCTCTCTCTTTGGCAAACAATCTCCTCCTTTGGTGTAATCAAAATAAACCATGGGAAGGGTTAAATGCAGAAATGCAGATGCAACAAGAAATGCAATACCCCCCCTGAGTATATGAATGCAAGGTCACAAATGATATGAATATGATTCAGCATGACAAGGAATGCTCCCCCTGAAGAGATGCCAATTGATATGCAAGTGATGCATGACATGGAAGCTCCCCCTCAATAAATGGACTCTTATGAGATAAATGAGAAGGAGACCACAGGGGCAAACATTGAAGTTCAGGTCATTGAGCCAAGGACATGAGCAGAAGAAATTCAGTTAACAGATTTTTCAAGGATGCTCCAAACATAAGAAATTCAGCCAGATTTTCAAAGAGATATCAATCTCATAAATCTAAAGCATAAGTTTTCAAAGTCTTCTATTATAAGGGCTTATGAATGACATTTATTGAACAGCATGATTTAAACATGATGTAAGCAGAGTTTATCAATAAAATTCTGTATTGATATCTAAAACCATGGTTTAATAAAAATGAACCAAGCCCCCATATTTATCTTGATAAGACTCCCTTTCTTTTACACAATCAAATTTATTGACTTCTTTCGGAATTACATGCATCAGTATTGAAGTCAAGCAATTTTGAAGTCATATGACTTTGTCTAGGGTTGTAGCAATTTGATTTTGGCATCAATATTCAGATATTTCAATTTATTCAACAATTTTCCTTGCTACAAATTTTACGTGCACTCTAGTTCAGCACACACCTTGTAACTAGAGGATATACCTTGATCAGAGGCCAATATCCCTAAGCCCTTAGTGTGACTAACTGTCATGCCTTATGTGAACAGAGTTAGTATTTACACATCATGACACACTACAACTCATTTTTAATGAGTGAATTATATTTCTCAGTGTGCATGCCATTGCTCTGCCTGATTTTTTCAATGAATTCTTACAGAGTTAACTAAGGCACCTCATGACACAATCCTTTGGACATGTGTTTCTCAGTGACCAAGGTCATTGCTCTGACAATTACTTTACCCTTTAGACAATTCAGAAACATTCATTTGCTTCAAAACAATATTGATCTCATGTACTTAACCAAATAAAGTCATGTATTCAAAGGTGCAGATTTCAGAAGTTTTTTGCAAGACATTGCATGAGACAGTTGGTTAAGATTTATTAACCATGATTCAGATAGGTTAAGAGATTTTGAAGTTAAACTCCATGAATACATTAAGCTTAAACCACATGAGTTATTTCAGACATTCATAACAGCGTATAATAGAAGATTTCTAGTTCAAGATTCTTCAGATTTATGATCGAGATAGCCCATTGAAATCTTCATGAAGGACTGAAATAATTTTGATATCAAATGATACCAATTGTTACCAATTGATAGGAGATTCTGAAACTCAGTGTTCTATTATCACGGTTTGGTCAAGAAGAATCAATGAACGGGATAAGCACACAAGGCAAGATATCAGGAGGTCAGGCAAGCTCCAGAATGTTCAAAGTTAACATGCATTGAACTCTGACATGAATGCATGCACATGACTACCTTCATGCAATGTAATGACTCCTCCTGACACAATGCATTCAATTACCCTTTTTGGTATATATTTTTTTTAAATGCAGTAGGATGCAATGCAATTAACTATATGCATGCAAAGACTCAACACTGAATGCTATGCAAGGACATGCACTCAACTCCCCCTTGAAAGCATGCAATGATTGCACATATGATTTTGATTCATGCATATTCAGACTGTCCTAACCAGCAAGGTGACCCATGGTACTAGGCGGAGCACTTGGTCTAAAAGACCACCTCACACATAGTAAGAACCTCCAGACAGACTTCCCTGCCTGTTGGTACCTTACCATTTATATACCATTGAGGTCATGCATGATAATTCAACATGCAGTCCTATATGCAATTCAGAATGCTCAGTGAGCAATTGCAACAACCAAATTTCAAAAAGCATTCATATTCAGTTCAGATTTTTTTTTTCAGAAATTTCAGAGTGCATGATCAGAAAGTAATTTATTTTCAGAGATTATGCATTTCAACAATTATCAAACAACTACAAATGGCAGATGTGCAAGAATACATCAAACCAGATATGCAATAAGTTTCAAAATGGGAAATGCAGAGAAGCTTACCTGAACAGTGTGAGAGTGGGGTTTTCATTCTTGAGTGCCTTGGATCATTACCCCTTTTATTCCTCAGCTTCCAAGGCACACCTATAGCAGATACATCATTTTGATGTAACAGGTACCCAAGAAACCTTGGGTCCTGGTTTGGCAGTGACACTCCTAGCAGGTTTTCTCAACAGATTTTTCACATGTTTATCATCACAACACATGATATGACAATTATACATGGAATGCCCTACCTGCCCACAATGATAGCAACAGATAGCAGATTTCATGTTCTTCTTGTATACATCAGCATTGGCGTGAGCATGATATGAGTGAACATGATTAATTCTGTTATTGACATGAAAATGTTTCTTTTCATAACCGGCCAGCCAACAGTTAACAGTTCTGTGGCCTGGCTTTCCACATTCAGAGCATGCAAGAATCTTTTCTTTATAAACAGATTTATTTCTTCCAAAAACATTTCTATTTGCAGGGAGTTTTATATTTTGAGAGAATGTTCTTCCCTGAGCATGCCAACAGTCCTTGACTGTATGGCCATGTTTTCCACAATGAGAACAATTTGAGAAGGTTTTTCTATGAGGACCTGACCAGCATTGTGCAGCAACATGTCCTATTTTTTCACAGTTATAACAATGAATTTTCTTATCCCAAGGAACATGCTTTCTACCCTGATTGTTTTGAGCAGCTGCTAGGTCGCCCTTTTCCATCAAATTACACTTATGCATCACATGTCCATATTTGTGACAGTAGTGACAGATCATTTTCTTCCTAGATGCATGCAAGTGTGTGTGAGAGATGTGATCAATATGCATAAAAGAGTTCCTTTTATTTGTTTTCTGTTTTTCATTCTCTTCTTGATTCTTGTACTGAGGTGAGAATGAGGTAGACGGTTTTTCTTGTTCTGAACTTTTAACAAAAACAATCCTCAATTTATCTCCAATAGCCTTCTCAGCCTTCTTTATGGCTGGACTGTAACCCAGTCCCTCCTTCTGAAAATTCACATTCGCTCCAAGGAGCTTATTCAAATTGTCTCTTCCCTTAACAAATTTTGATAGGGAGTTTCTTAGATCTTCAATCTCTCTCTCGAGAGACACAATGTGGTCTTCACACAAGATACTTTGATTTTGCAGTTCATCGTTTAGACTCTTCAGAGTTTCATTTTCCTGTGTCAATGTGAATTCATTATTCACTTCATTTTCTTTTAAGATAGATTCCCCTTTTTCAAATGTCAGCCATTTTTCAGAGAAGACAGTATTAAGAACCATTAGTTTTTTATTTTGATCTTTCAAGTAGACATTTTCTTCAATCAGCTTATCTTTTAATTTCTCAATTTCCTTCTTCTGAGTCAGCAGAGAATCATTTTCTTCTTTCAAGGAAGTGATTAAGTTTTCCTGTACATTATCATCAGAATGAAATTCTTCAATCAATTCCTTCAATTTGGATTTTAGATTTTCATTTTCAGCCTTTAGACATGTAATTTCAGCATTTTTCTCTTTTCTTAATTTTTTCTTTCCTGATTTGACTCTTTCATATTTATCTAAAAGATGCTCATGCATGGCAACTAACTCATCATGGCTAGTATCCTCGGTCTCAGAGATTACCTGGGATGAGGACTCATCTGATTGATCACTCCTTCTTGCCATGAGACATTCTTCTCCCTGTTCCATGTGTGTTGTAGTCACTCTATCAAACATTTCCTTTGTAGTGCTACAATCTGAGAAGGAAGGAAAATCATCAGAACCGATTGCAGCCTTCATTAAATTTAGAGCTCTCACATTATCATCATTTTTCAATTTGTGAACATGAGTCCACTTGGACTTATCCTCAGGAAGTTCATGTGGACTGTGAGAGATAATCTTCCACAATTGTGGATTAATAGAGTTAACATGCTTGTGCATACGATATAGCCAGAATTTAATATTTGAACTGCTGAATAGTGGAGGATGAGCCATGAGAACACAACAGATTAATGCAACAAGAATATTGATGCACTAAAGAGAAATTATCACCGAAAACTGCAAGATCGAATCTGCAGGTCGCTGAACCTTGTATGCAGACACTGCTCTGATACCAACTGATATGGTGCTAGGCACGGATACAGAGGGGGGTGAATGTATCCTGCTACGAATAATGCCCAATTTAAAAGTCTTATGCTCACTAAAAATGCTAGTTCGCAAGCTAAACAAACTTGTAAGCTAATGAGCAGTTGCCGAACTAAATAAACACATGGTGAGATCACTAGAGTGTTAATAAAAAGATAGCTCAACAAGAAGATCGCTCTCTTGACCGATAAAAACACTCAGAACAAGATCTGATTAAATCATTTAATGAACCTATGATCAAACACTTGGAGCGCCCCTATGCAAACATCTAGCGGAAGCAAAAACATATAGAGAAATCAAACCACAGCACAGAGGATTTTTAGGTGGTTCGGTCCAGCAGACCTACATCCACCCCACACTCAACCCGAGCGTGGCTTCCACTAGCTCACGCTAGAAACCGCAGACTCAGTCTGCAACAGGTGCTGCCACACAGCTTGACCAGGGGAACAGCCTCCCCTCTTTCTCTCAACCGGAGGGAACCACTAGTGACACCAGTCACTAGCAAACCAGAGACACACGGTCTCTCTTCCTCCAGACCCGGAGGGAACCACTAGTGACACCAGTCACTAGCAAACCAGAGACACACGGTCTCTCTTCCTCCAGACCCGGAGGGAACCCCTGGACTTGAATCCACAAGCCCAGAACCGGAGATCAGATCTCCCTTCCTCCAAACCGGAGGGAACCCACAAGTAGCACCCAGCTACTTGCAACCGGAGATAGCAATCTCCCTTCTCCTGAACTAACAGGAGGAACCCCGACCTCACTACTGAGGATCGGAAGAACACAGATAACCAAATGAAACAGGAAAAATAAGAAACGAAAAATACACAGCGATCAGAAAGTTGTAAAGACAAATAACACAAATGTGGCTCGCATGGAGCTGCCTGGCCTGGATTTGATCCACGGTCCAGTAGTCAGATCTTCAGGTAAGCTTCTTTCTTCTTCTCCACGAGCTCTCTCGTTCACTCTCTATCTCTCTTTCTCTTTCTTCTGCTCTCCTATTCTCTCACTCTCTGCTGCACTTCTTCTTCTTCACTCTTTCTTCTTTCTTCACACGAGCACTATCTCTCTCTCTTCTTCTCCTTCTGCTCTTCTTCTTTCTCTTTTCTTTTTCTCTGGATCGTGGCTCTCTATGTGGACATTTCTTCTCACCAACTCGATCAGCCTTCTTCTGTGGAAGAAGGCTCATATATATAGCAGCAGCAGCAGCAGCCCCAACGTGTGACCTCCACATTTCCAGCCCTAAGAATTCGGACCACGTGGCAGTCTCTTAGCAGGCTTCATTCCAGCCTCGGATCGCATGCTGCCCAGTCACTTGGGAATATTTCTTCCTCGGACCTGCAAGGAGATGAAAACCATTAAAACTGAGGGCCACAATAACTAAATCTGCACGAAGTATGTAGTAGCAATTCTAGATGCACTGAGAACGACACAAGGTACATACGATGACTACAGCACGAAGTAAAGAAAACGACACAACGTAATAAACAGCAAAGAGAAGGGCACGAGAACAACATGGACTTGCAACAGAAACCGACACGAAGTGGTTGCAAACAAGCAAGACACGAGGTCTACGTAAAGCAACACGAAGTGTGGTCAAGGCGAAAAAAACACGAAGTCTAAAGCGAAAAACAACACGAAGTCAGAAGAGTGACACGGCTATCACGACACATGATGAAGCAGTGACACTAAAACAAAAGGACTCGAGGAACAATCAGTAAGTGACACGAAGTTAAATAAGCAGACAAAAAGATGACACGAGATGCAGCTTAGACAACAGAGAGAAGCGACACGAGGTTCACACAGAAACGACACGAGGTGGCACACAAAGCAACACGAAGACATGAGAAGGAAAACGACACGAAGTCAGTGAGAACAGCACGAGGTGAAACGACACGGGCTGACCACGACACGAAGACAAATAACAGAAACCGACACGGGTTGAAAACAACACGAAGACGAAAACAGAAGTTGACACGAAGTGAAAACAACACGAAGTGAAAACAACACTAAGACGATGAGAACAGCACGAGGTGAAGCGACACGGGGTTCACTGGGAAACGACTCGAAGTTCATCAGAACAAATCGAGCTGCTACAGTAAACAACACGGAGACACGTATGCAAAAACGACACGAAGACATGAAGACAGACCAACACGAAAACGTAAACACAACACGAAGACATAGACACTAAAACAACACGAAGATGAACGGAATAGTGCAATGTCTAGACTTGAAGTACAGTTGAGTGAACAGACGTCACCAATGAATCACTCACTGTACAGACTTTGATGAACAGTCCTATGATATCGAAGACCAATGTGCAGACTTGACAGTGAAGACTAGTGTGCAGACTTCAAGTTTAACTGTGGATGTACAGACTTGAAGAATACGCTAGAGTATAGACTTGAAGATTGAAGGCGATGTACAGACTTTGATGCCCAAAGACGATGAACAGTGAATCAGTGTATAGACTTCAAGGTTCATTGAAGAATGTACATACATCAAGGGATGCTTCAAGCCAGTGTATAGACTTAGCTATGAGTGTGGGCTG
The DNA here is from genome assembly GCA_022559845.1 of Amorphophallus konjac. Lineage (NCBI taxonomy): Eukaryota > Viridiplantae > Streptophyta > Magnoliopsida > Alismatales > Araceae > Amorphophallus > Amorphophallus konjac. Next base: position 248,657,530 of record CM040119.1, read on the forward strand.
TACAGTCTTTAGGCTGAAAGCATGTCAACACTGAGAATGTATAGGCTTCAAGAAATGCATGCTACAGTGATGTATAGACTTAGACGCAACATGCTATGCAATGTACATACTTGATGTAATGCATGCCGATGTACAGACTTCAGTTGAAGTCAACCGAAGAGTGTATATACTTTATGAATGCATATGCCAAGACCAATGTACAAACTTGATCAGAATGTTTAGACTTCGCATGAACAGTCGATGTGTATGTCCAGACAAAGCTGACAGAGTTTACACTTGAACAAGTAATGCATGTGAAAGCTTTATGCAGGAGATAAACAGTCTGAACTTCAAATGCAATGACTTACACAACAAGATGACTCACAGTAATTAACATCAAACACCAATCATCAAAACCAAATCAATCATCAAAACCACAGTAATGAATGCTTTATGCATCAGTTTAACATGTAGCATGACTGAACATCAAATATGTTAATCTAAACTGATCAGCAAGATGACTGAACATTTGATTAACTCACATCAACAACCAATCATCAAAACCATCATCAAAACCACAGGGGCACAACACAAAAACTAGGGGCAGGTCTGAAGATATCATGAACAGAAAATTGCTGACAGTGGAGAGAAAACAATAGAGAGTATGGCTGATAAAGGAGTGTTATTGAGATGTTTAAGCAATTAAGAAAGCCATTAATTTTATGTGAGGATTTTGAGGATCAGTTAGTCAGACTGCGTGCAAAATGGTGAATGAAGATTTGCTCCATACACAGAACCAGATTCTAAGCAAGTAAGGTACAAGATACCAGTATGGTCAGAGTAAGTCTTTACTCAGAGAGTATAGAGCAAGGAAGTCAGGAAAAACAAGGACCTGTGGTACTGAAAATAAACAAACCAAGACCTAACTGCCAAGTGAACAGAATCTGGATACCAAGAGGGAGAAAAAAATTTTAAAGATGGTCAAGATCAAAGATAAATCTGTCAAGTACACCTTTGACATTAGGGAGACACCTTGTTTAGAGGTAGGAATCCCCAGTTACTTGGTGGCAAGACCACATTACCCCTTCTGACAAGAGGACAGAGATAGTATTCTAACTGGTGTTGACATTAAGGTGACACCTTTACCAGAGGCCAGACACCCTAGTTACTAACCAGATATGTACCATTGCTCTGTATGATCAAGACAGCTAATAAAGCCTGATTTATACTGCCATCTCATGACATGGGATACTTTCACTTCATTGATGAAAGTCCCAGTTTCTCAATGAATAGTTAACAAGGTTGTTAAAACTTCTTTCACGAATTTTTCATTAAACTGCACTTGAAACCTTGTAAATTAGTCTTGATTCTGTTTGAGAACAATACACCAGCTCCAAAGTTTTTCAGACAGAAGCACTATATACCTCAATTCGGACTTAACTAGACTAAGCAGGTATGCTGTACTGGCTAGATCAGAAGTCAGTTACAGTGTAGGAAGATAGTCTTGAATTCAGATTTTGATCTCAGTGGTACTAACAGTTGAAATTCCAACAAGAAATTAGATGAACAGTCTTAACGGATAAAACATTCAAAAATTTCTTTTATCCACCTACTCAAACTGATTCTCTTATAAGGTCAGCAAAAGTCCGTTCAAAGTATGTTCAGATTTGGCCAAAAGAGCATGACACCAATTATTAATCTAGCTCCCCCTGAGACCTTGACTCCAACTCAGACTTAACCAAGACAAACCTCAAAACACCTCAAAGAAAACAAAGTGGTATCAATCAGTACGAGTGAATCAGCAAACACCCATAATGAGGTTATTTTCAGCAACAGATAATGAGCAAAGATAAGCATAAGAGCACATGACAGATTATTTAGAGATCAATTATTCAATCATGAAATTCTGTAAATACCTAATTCTCTGCGCAATGTGCTAAATTTTTCAGTATCCAGTGGCTTAGTGAAAATATCTACAATTTGTGAGTTAGTGCCAACATGGATCAATTCAAAGGTCTTCCTAGCTACTTCATCACGAATAAAATGATGCCTGATTTCGATGTGTTTAGTTCGAGAATGAAGTACAGGATTCTTTGCAATGTTTATTGCACTAGTATTGTCACAAAAGATGGAAGTGCAACCTAGCTCAACTGAGTAATCCAGAAGCTGGTGTTTTATCCATATAACATGTGTGCCACAGCTCCCTGCTGCCACATACTCAGCTTCAGTAGTAGAAAGAGCCACAGAGTGTTGCTTCTTGGATCCCCAAGAGACTAGGCATCCTCTAAAAATTCGCAGTGACCACTAGTACTTTTTCTATCCAATTTACATCCTGCATAAGCTGCATCTGTATATGCAATGAGATCTAAACTACATGATGCAGGATACCAAAGACCTAAATCATGGGTAGCAGATAAGTATCTAAAGATTCTTTTTACAGTTGCCAAATGCAATTCAGTAGGCTTAGACTGGTATCTGGCACACATCCCTACACTAAATTGAATGTCAGGCCTGGATGCTGTTAAGTAGAGGAGTGAACCGATCATACCTCTATATATATTAGCATCCACCTCTTTACCTTTTTCGTCTGAATCCAGTGAGGAGTTGGTGCCCATGGGTGTTGAGATAGTCTTGAGGTTGGTCATTCCAAACCTTTTTAGCATCTCCAGAGTATACTTGGTTTGATTTATGAAACAACCATCCTCCATCTGTTTGACCTGCAGCCCAAGAAAATACTTTAGTTCGCCAACTAAACTCATTTCAAATTCATGAGACATAGATTCAAAAAATTCTTTACACAATTTTGAATTGTTAGATCCGAAGATGATATCATCAACATATACCTGGACCACTATTAAATCATTTCCGAGATTTTTGGTGAAGAGGGTTTGGTCAACCTTACCTTGAGTGTAGCCCTTGCTCAAGAGGAATTCAGAAAGTCTCTCATACCAGGCTCGGGGAGCCTGCTTCAATCCATAGAGGGCTTTATTCAACCTAAAAACCATGTTAGGCTGAACAGAGAAGTTAAAACCTGGAGGGTGTTCAACATATACCTCTTCCTTCAATACCCCATTTAAGAATGCGCTTTTGACATCCATCTGCTGCAGCCGAATGTTCCTAGAGCATGCAAATGCAAGCAGAATTCGTATAGCTTCCATCCTAGCCACTGGGGCATAGGATTCATCAAAATCCACACCAAATTCCTGACTGTAGCCTTGAGCTACAAGTCTTGCTTTGTTTCTAGAAATAGCTCCACTCTCATCAACTTTATTCTTGAAAATCCATTTAGTGCCAATGACATGAGTGTTATCAGGTCTGGGAACTAGTTCCCATACAATATTTTTCTCAAATTGATTTAATTCCTCACACATGGCGGATACCCAAGAATCATGTTTTAAGGCTTCTTCCACAGATTTGGGTTTCACCTGAGATCCCAATGCAGCTAAGTCCTGTTCTTGGACAATTCTAAAATGAGACCTAGTCCTAGGAGGATCATGCAAATTGCCTATGACATTTTCACTAGGGTGGTCTTTGTGAAATATTATCTCACCTGAGGGTTCACCTACCTCAGCTGCTCCTTCTTGCTGTGAGTTTTCTGGTTGAGCAGTTGGTTGCATTTCTTCTTCTTCAATTCTCTCCAAGAAATCTCCCTCATTAGATGGCTCCCTGTCATCATCCATCACTTTGTTAGAGAAATCATTTTCATCAAACACTACATGCGGTGTTTCTTCAACAGTTTGATCAGCTTTATTGAAAACTCTGTAAGCCCTTGAGGTTTCTGAATATCTGAGAAAAATTCCAGGAGAGCTTCTAGCTTCAAATTTGTCCAAACCATTCTTACCATTATTGTGGATAAAACATTTGGAGCCAAAAACTTTAAAGTAAGAAATGTTTGGCTGCTTACCCTTGAGAAGTTCATAAGGAGTTTTCCTATGAGTAGGTCTTACCAAGGCTCGGTTTAGAATGTAGCATGCAGTATTCGCAGCTTCAGCCCAAAATCTCCTTGGAAGTCCACTCTCAATCAGCATAGTCCTGGCCATTTCAATTATTGACCTGTTTCTTCTCTCAACAATTCCGTTCTGCTCCGGTGTCCTGGGAGAAGAGAATTTGTGAGTCACTCCCTCTCTTGAGCAAAATTCAGAAAATGAAGAGTTCTCAAACTCTCCTCCATGGTCAGACTGAATTGTAATGATGTTATGTTCACCTTGCAATTTGATTTTATTGAAAAGTTCTTCAAAGTGAACAAAGGCATCATTTTTATTTGCTAAACAAAACAACCAAGAAAATCTAGTGAAGTCATCAACTATGACTAATCCATATCTCTTACCTGACAAACTTTATATGCGAGTAGGACCAAAGAGATCCATGTGCAAGTGCTGCAGCGGTTTAGATGAAAGATTCTCAGTTCTCAACTTAAAAACTGCACGAGTCTATTTACCTAGTGCACAAGCATCACATAGTTTGGACCCTAGCTGAAATCTTATTCGGGGCAAACCTCTAACTAGGTTAAGCTTAGACAGTTTATTCATTGTAGATAAACTAGCATGGCCTAGACGCCTATGCCAGTCAAAAGCAACCTGTTCAGAATTAGCAGACATACACAAGTGAGTTTCAGGATTATCATCCAGGTCTACGATGTATACATTGTTTACTCTATGACCTTTGAACATGACGTTATCAGAATTCAGCTCAAAAACAGTGCAGGAATTGTGGTCAAAGAGTACCTTGTGTCCTTTGTCGCAGAGTTGACTTATACTTATCAAGTTGTGTTGAAGTCCTTCTACAAGATACACATCTTCAATGGAGTTAGTAGAGGACTTACCAACAGTACCAATTCCAATTATTCTTCCTCTGTTATTTCCACCGAATTTGACCAGGCCCCCAAACTTCATTTTCAGTTTGCTAAATTTGGACCGGTCTCCTGTCATGTGCCTGCTATAGCCGCTGTCAAGATACCACTTGTTATGCTCGGCTGCCAGGCTAACATGCGAAAGTTCAGACAAAGTGATGTGGGACCCAATTCAAATTGGGTCCAAAGATAGTTTTCAATTTATCCAAATCACACTTAGGAACCCACATTTGTTTTACTGTTCTTTTCAGAGATTTCATGTAGATTGATTCTTCCTTCTTGGCATTTCTCAGTGGGTGTTGAATGAGCCTATTCCTATTAAAATTATGCTGTTTCCGAGCAGAGAAATTGTTGTTTGGCCTCTTAGAGGAAACACGTGTGTGCTGAGCATAATTCATGTAGCCATTTTTATTCAAATGAAAATTGTGCTGAAGGTGATGCATGTTCGCATGCTTTCCTTGATAACTATCATGCTGAATTTTCTTAGCGAAACTGTTCACCTTTCTAGTGACATCAATAGGAATGGTCGTGTGAAAACCCTTGTTCCACACCTGTTGCACAGGAACAGTTCTAGTCTCAGGATTTCCTGACTTAGTCTGTTGACCAGTGGATTGAATAGATTTGCTGGTCGAAACCTTCAATGTAGAGACAGATTTGGAGCTGGATGGGGTTTCCAGTTTTTCTTTACCCTTGGCGGGGCAGAACGTGACAGTTTTGAATTCAAAGGGTTTTTTACTTGTGGGATTGTATTCTAATCCCTCCCTATTGAAGTTTACCCTCGACCCCAGAAGGGCATCCAGATTGTTTCTCCCCTCTGTAAATTTTTCTAGCATTTTTCCTTTGTCCTCAATCTCCTTCTGAAGTTCATTACATTGGCCCTGGAGTTCCTGATTAACTTTTCTAACCGCCTCATATTTTTCTGCAATCAGTCTAAACTCCTTTTTACTCTCTTCAGTTTTACTCTTCAGCTCATTCATCCTAGCTAGATTTTCCTCTCTTTCCATTCTAAACTTCTCGATCTCACTTCTAGCCTGATCTAGCTCAATGGCCATCTCCTTGTTTTTCATGTTGTCCGTAACAGCAATAGAGTGTTCCTCAGAAACTGAGTGAAACTTTCGTTTAAGCATTCTGTGCTCCTTGGTTAGAAAATTATATTTAGCTAACATGTCGCCATAGGCGTCCTCCCAATCATCCAAAGTAAAATTCTCAAATAAGTTCGTTATCTCTTCCTCATGGTTGGCCATGAGGCAAGTCTTTTCTTCACCTTCACTAGACGAGGTGGCTTCTGGATCCTCCTCCTCGTCGCACCATGTGCACAGCATGGCTTTCTTCTTCTTGTGCACCATCTTCTTCTGGTATCTGGGAGCCTTAGCTTGCAGCTCTGGACATTCACTTTTCATGTGGCCAGGTTTCTGACAATGGTAGCATGTAACTTTTTTAACAAACCGGTTCTTCTCAAGTTCTCGTTCAGGAGACTCCTTGTAGCATTAAATCTCTTTCTCCTATAGAATTTCCCTTTAGTTCTCAAGAACTTTCTGAATTGCCTGGTGAGCATGGCCTGCTCGCCCTTGTCCAGGTCTGAGAATCCGTCAGAGTCTTCGCTGCTACCACCACTGTTGCTGCTGCTGCTGCTCTTCTTAGTTTCTTGTGAGACTTTCAGAGCAACATTCTTTCCCTTTCTGTCATGTCCATCATTCCCTTGTCTGAAGTTCATTTCGTGGGTCATGAGAGACCCAATCAGCTGGGTTATTGACATGGTGGATAAATCTCTTGATTCCTCTATGACGGTCACCTTAGTATCCCAGATGGGAGTTAGGGACCTAAGGATCTTCCTGACAATGTCTTCTTGCTGAATCTCCTTTCCAAATCCTCTCAGACTATTGATGATCACAGACAATCTAGCATACATTTCTGTGATCGACTCCTCTGGCTTCATCTTAAACAACTCATACTGAGTTGTAAGCATATTGATCTTGGTAGCTTTCACTTGAGATGTGTCCTCATAAATTAACTGCAATTCATCCCACATTTTCTTTACAGCCTTGCACGCTGAAATCATCAAGTACTCTTCCGGGTGGACGGCGCACTGTATGATGCTAAGAGCCGTCCAATTCAGTGCGGAGAGTTTAACCTGTTCCTCTGTCCATATGTCTTCGTTCGGTGGAAGTTGGTACGAACCATCTGTAATTACTCTCCAGAGCTTGTGACTTTGAGCCCTGATGAAGACTTCCATCCTGTTCTTCCAAAAGAAATAGTTATTACCATCGAAGAAAGGGGGACGGGTGATTGACTGCCCTTCAGCAATGTAGCTGCGAGGACCAGCAGATCCGTTTCCCTGGCCGTTGGACCACATATTGGGAAATACCCGCTCTGATACCAAGTGATACAAGAAATATGAAGTGATCTAGAAGGGGAGGGGATGAATAGATCACTGTTTTCAACCGATTAAAAACTTACTGAAGAATGGTTCACTTAAAACAAGCAAACTCGGAATTGAACCCACAAACACGCAGTGCGGACAATAGCTCGCGTGGATAGAAGGCACACCACACAATCACCACAGATAATCACACGAGTACTCAGAGGTTTTTAAGGTGGTTCGGTCAGACCTCCAGTCTGCCTACGTCCACCCCTCACTTCAAATCGAAGTGAGGCTTCCACTAGCACCTGCTAGCAAAGCAGACTCAGTCTGCAACAACGGCTGATTCACAGCTTCACAGGGGAACACTCTCCCCTCTTCCTCCACACCCGGAGGGAACCCTAAGGACGCCAAGTCCCTAGAAACAGGAAACAATTTCCTCTTCCTCCAACCGGAGGGAATACTAGTGATCTACAGTCACTAGAACCAGAGACCAAGGTCTCTCTTCCTCTGAAGCCTAGAGGGAACACCTCTTCTTCGAGAGGGAACAATACTGCAACCTCTGTTGCAAGTGAACCAGAGAGAACACGTCTCTCTCTTCCCCTGAACACCAGGAGGAAACACAGAGAACTCTCAATCAAGAAAGAAAAACAGACAAAAACGAAAACAAGAAGAAGGAATCCAAAACTCAGAAACTGGAAACAATGTAGCTCAAACTGAGCAGCAGACTTCGGATTTGATCCGTAAGTCAATACCCATCTTCTGATCACTCTTCTGCTCTCTCTTCTCTCTCAACTGGAACACTCTAGTTTCTCAGGGAGGCTCTTTCTCTTCAGCTCTCACTCAAATTTCTTCTCTTCTTTTTTCTGGATCGAACTCTCTGCACTTCTGCTTTTTGCTTTTTCCCTTTCGATCAACCTTCATCTGTGGACGAAGGCTTCAATATATAGCAGCAGCAGCAGGTGGATAAGGTGCAGAATGCGTGTGCCTCCCACACTTCATCCAGAACCTTCTTGCCACGTGCCTTTATAGCATTGGTTCCTTTAGCATTGGATCACGTGCAGCCCAGTCACTGGGAATATTCTTCCTCGGACCACCTTCTTCTTTTTGTTTTTCTTCTTCTCCTGCAAAGAAATAAAACGATTAAAACTCAGGGCCACAAAAACTAAAACTGCATGAGGTATGTGATAGCAATACGAGATGCACTGTACTGAGAACGACACGAGATACACAAGATTACTACAGTACGAAATAAAGAGAGAATGACACGAGGTCAGATTAAAACAGCACGAGGTAAAAAGAGACTGACACGAGATACATACTAATAAGGCTAACACTACAAAGAGAACGACACGAAGTATCACTGTAACAAAACAAACACTACGAAGAGAACGACACGAGATACACAATAATAAAGCTAACACTACAAAGAAAACGACACGAAGTCAAAAGAGAACAGCACGAGGTAAGAAGGAAATAACACGGAGTAAAACGGTAGTAAAGCACGCGATCAGAGGAAACCTGGACGGAGATAGAAAGAAACAACACGAGGACATAAACACAAGAATAACACGAAGACACGAATACAAAAGTAACACGAAGACACGAATACAAAAGCAACACGAAGACACGAATACAAAAGCAACACGACATAACAAACAGCAAAGAGAATGGCACGAGGTGAAACGACACTTTACTAAAAAGACTTGAATACACACGAAAATAACTCGAGTACGAAGTTGCTCGAATCGTACGAACGACTCGAATATGAGGGCGACACGAAAACAACATGGACTGAAACCAGCTCGAAGATGAAAATGAAAACTGACACGAAGTGCGGTCACAAAAACAAGAAGGACACTTGCAACGTACAGCCTTCATATGATGAGGCGATGTGAAGACTTTGCGTTCAACAGGATGTATAGACTTGGACAACGCAAAGTCTGTACAGACTTGAGGGTTCACAACGTATATACTTTGGCAAGACAATGGCTGTACATACTTGAAGTGAAGACCAATGTATAGACTTCAAAGTTCAGCTGCCAATGAATAGACTTGGAAAGCTTGAAGGCCAATGTACAGACTTGGAAGCTTAAACCAATGTATGGACTTAGCTTCGAGCATGCTACAGTGCATTGTATGGACTTTGAAGACTGATGCATGACGCTAAGCCAATGTATAGACTTTGGCTTGGAACGAAGGTAAAGATGAGGCTGTATAGACTTGGCCAGAACAAGAGACTCGAAGACAAAGGGGTGACACAGATGGAGCGACACGAGGTGGCACAGAAAGTAGCACGAGGTACTGCAGTGTACAGCACGCGATGGAACAAATAACGACACGTAGACAACCAACAAACATAATTGGAACAACACGACGTACAAAAGGACAACACGGAGTGTAATGAACACAAACAACACGAAGTATGAAGGGAACATTACGGACATGCAAGGTATTAACTCATGGCAGTTTTCCTGTTAATCATGGAAATTTCAAATGCATAACATTACTCAAGATATCTGATTAAAATGACAATATTTAACATAGTGATGCTCATCATCAAAACATTAGGGAAGTCACAAAAGTCCAACAATCTCCCCCTTTTTGATGATGGCAACACTATATTAAATAAACGAGATGAAGTGCATGAAGATAAGCTGTGAAAATAAGCAATGCAGACACACAACACAATCGCCTCCTCTAACGACTCCCAAGAGCTCCCCCTGAACACAACATCTACTTTCCTCTGACTAGATAACTCAGGGCACTTATCTTTCGCTCCCCCTCAGCAAAGCACAAAAGCACAAGCAAGACACTAGCAAGACACTCTCCCCCTTTGACATCATCAAAAACTAGGGGCAGGTCTGAAGATATCTTGAAAAGAAAATTGCAGACAGTGGAGAGAAAATAATAGAGAGTATGGCTGATAAAGGAGAGTTATTGATATGTTTAAGCAATTAAGAAAGCCATTAATTTTATGTGAGGATTTTGAGGATCAGTTAGTTAGACTGCGTGCAAAATGGTGAATGAAGATTTGCTCCATACACAGAACCAGATTCTAAGCAAGTAAGGTACAAGATACCAGTATGGTCAGAGTAAGTCTTTACTCAGAGAGTATAGAGCAAGGAAGTCAGGAAAAACAAGGACCTGTGGTATTGAAAACAAACAAACCAAGACCTAACTGCCAAGTGAACAGAATCTGGATACCAAGAGGGGGAACATTTTTTCAAAGATGGTCAAGATCAAAGATAAATTTGTCAAGTACACCTTTGACATTAGGGAGACACCTTGTTTAGAGGCAGGAATCCCCAGTTACTTGGTGGCAAGACCACATTACCCCTTCTGACAAGAGGACAGAGATAGTATTCTAACTGGTGTTGACATTAAGGTGACACCTTTACCAGAGGCCAGACACCCCAGTTACTAACCAGATATGTACCATTGCTCTGTATGATCAAGACAGCTAATTAAGCCTGATTTATACTGCCATCTCATGACATGGGATACTTTCACTTCATTGATGAAAGTCCCAGTTTCTCAATGAACAGTTAACAAGGTTGTTAAAACTTCTTTCATGAATTTTTCATTAAACTGCACTTGAAACCTTGTAAATTAGTCTTGATTCAGTTTGAGAACAATACACCAGCTCCAAAGTTTTTCAGACAGAAGCACTATATACCTCAATTCGGACTTAACTAGACTAAGCAGGTATGCTGTACTGGCTAGATCAGAAGTCAGTTACAGTGTAGGAAGATAGTCTTGAATTCAGATTTTGATCTCAGTGGGACTAACAGCTGAAATTCCAACAAGAAATTAGATGAACAGTCTTAACGGATAAAACATTCAAAAATTTCTTTTATCCACCTACTCAAACTGATTCTCTTATAAGGTCAGCAAAAGTCCGTTCAAAGTATGTTCAGATTTGGCCAAAAGAGCATGACACCAATTATTAATCTAGCTCCCCCTGAGACCTTGACTCCAACTCAGACTTAACCAAGACAAACCTCAAAACACCTCAAAGAAAACAAAGTGGTATCAATCAGTACGAGTGAATCAGCAAACACCCATAATGAGGTTATTTTCAGCAACAGATAATGAGCAAAGATAAGCATAAGAGCACATGACAGATTATTTAGAGATCAATTATTCAATCATGAAATTCTGTAAATACCTAATTCTCTGCGCAATGTGCTAAATTTTTCAGTATCCAGTGGCTTAGTGAAAATATCTGCAATTTGTGAGTTAGTGCCAACATGGATCAATTCAAAGGTCTTCCTAGCTACTTCATCACGAATAAAATGATGCCTGATTTCGATGTGTTTAGTTCGAGAATGAAGTACAGGATTCTTTGCAATGTTTATTGCACTAGTATTGTCACAAAAGATGGAAGTGCAACCTAGCTCAACTGAGTAATCCAGAAGCTGGTGTTTTATCCATATAACCTGTGTGCCACAGCTCCCTGCTGCCACATACTCAGCTTCAGCAGTAGAAAGAGCCACAGAGTGTTGCTTCTTGGATCCCCAAGAGACTAGGCATCCTCCTAAAAATTCGCAGTGACCACTAGTACTTTTCTGTCCAATTTACATCCTGCATAATCTGCATCTGTATATGCAATGAGATCTAAACTACATGATGCAGGATACCAAAGACCTAGATCATGGGTAGCAGATAAGTATCTAAAGATTCTTTTTACAGCTGCCAAATGCAATTCAGTAGGCCTAGACTGGTATCTGGCACACATCCCTACACTAAATTGAATGTCAGGCCTGGATGCTGTTAAGTAGAGGAGTGAACCGATCATACCTCTATATAATTTAGCATCCACCTCTTTACCTTTTTCGTCTGAATCCAGTGAGGAGTTGGTGCCCATGGGTGTTGAGATAGTCTTGAGGTTGGTCATTCCAAACCTTTTCAGCATCTCCAGAGTATACTTGGTTTGATTTATGAAACAACCATCCTCCATCTGTTTGACCTGCAGCCCAAGAAAATACTTTAGTTCGCCAACTAAACTCATTTCAAATTCATGAGACATAGATTCAGAAAATTCTTTACTCCGAAGATGATATCATCAACATATACCTGGACCACTATTAAATCCTTTCCGAGATTTTTGGTGAAGAGGGTTTGGTCAACCTTACCTCGAGTGTAGCCCTTGCTCAAGAGGAATTCAGAAAGTCTCTCATACCAGGCTCGGGGAGCCTGCTTCAATCCATAGAGGGCTTTATTCAACCTAAAAACCATGTTAGGCTGATCAGAGAAGTTAAAACCTGGAGGGTGTTCAACATATACCTCTTCCTTCAATACCCCATTTAAGAATGCGCTTTTGACATCCATCTGCTGCAGCCGAATGTTCCTAGAGCATGCAAATGCAAGCAGAATTCGTATAGCTTCCATCCTAGCCACTGGGCATAGGATTCATCAAAATCCACACCAAATTCCTGACTGTAGCCTTGAGCTACAAGTCTTACTTTGTTTCTAGAAATAGCTCCATTCTCATCAACTTTATTCTTGAAAATCCATTTAGTGCCAATGACATGAGTGTTATCAGGTCTGGGAACTAGTTCCCATACAATATTTTTCTCAAATTGATTTAATTCCTCACACATGGCGGATACCCAAGAATCATGTTTTAAGGCTTCTTCCACAGATTTGGGTTCCACCTGAGATACCAATGCAGCTAAGTCCTATTCTTGGACAATTCTAAAATGAGACCTAGTCCTAGGAGGATCATGCAAATTGCCTATGACATTTTCACTAGGGTGGTCTTTGTGAAATATTATCTCACCTGAGGGTTCACCTACCTCAGCTGCTCCTTCTTGCTGTGAGTTTTCTGGTTGAGCAGCTGGCTGCATTTCTTCTTCTTCAATTCTCTCCAAGAAATCTCCCTCATTAGATGGCTCCCTGTCATCATCCATCACTTTGTTAGAGAAATCATTTTCATCAAACACTACATGCGGTGTTTCTTCAACAGTTTGATCAGCTTTATTGAAAACTCTGTAAGCCCTTGAGGTTTCTGAATATCTGAGAAAAATTCCAGGAGAGCTTCTAGCTTCAAATTTGTCCAAACCATTCTTACCATTATTGTGGATAAAACATTTGGAACCAAAAACTTTAAAGTAAGAAATGTTTGGCTGCTTACCCTTGAGAAGTTCATAAGGAGTTTTCTTATGAGTAGGTCTTACCAAGGCTCGGTTTAGAATGTAGCATGCAGTATTCGCAGCTTCAGCCCAAAATCTCCTTGGAAGTCCACTCTCAATCAGCATAGTCCTGGCCATTTCAATTATTGACCTGTTTCTTCTCTCAACAATTCCGTTCTGCTCCGGTGTCCTGGGAGAAGAGAATTTGTGAGTCACTCCCTCTCTTGAGCAAAATTCAGAAAATGAAGAGTTCTCAAACTCTCCTCCATGGTCAGACTGAATTGTAATGATGTTATGTTCACCTTGCAATTTGATTTTATTGAAAAGTTCTTCAAAGTGAACAAAGGCATCATTTTTATTTGCTAAACAAAACAACCAAGAAAATCTAGTGAAGTCATCAACTATGACTAATCCATATCTCTTACCTGACAAACTTTGTATGCGAGTAGGACCAAAGAGATCCATGTGCAAGTGCTGCAGCGGTTTAGATGAAAGATTCTTAATTCTCAACTTAAAAACTGCACGAGTCTGTTTACCTAGTGCACAAGCATCACATAGTTTGGACCCTAACTGAAATCTTATTCGGGGCAAACCTCTAACTAGGTTAAGCTTAGACAGTTTATTCATTGTAGACAAACTAGCATGGCCTAGACGCCTATGCCAGTCAAAAGCAACCTGTTCAGAATTAGCAGACATACACAAGTGAGTTTCAGGATTATCATCCAGGTCTACGATGTATACATTGTTTACTCTATGACCTTTGAACATGACGTTATCAGAATTCAGCTCAAAAATAGTGCAGGAATTGTGGTCAAAGAGTACCTTGTGTCCTTTGTCGCAGAGTTGACTTATACTTATCAAGTTGTGCTGAAGTCCTTCTACAAGATACACATCTTCAATGGAGTTAGTAGAGGACTTACCAACAGTACCAATTCTAATTATTCTTCCTCTGTTATTTCCACCGAATTTGACCAGGCCCCCAAACTTCATTTTCAGTTTGCTAAATTTGGACCGATCTCTTGTCATGTGCCTGCTACAGCCGCTGTCAAGATACCACTTGTTATGCTCGGCTGCCAGGCTAACCTACGAAAGTTCAGACAAAGTGATGTGGGACCCAATTCAAATTGGGTCCAAAGACAGTTTTCAATATATCCAAATCACACTTAGGAACCCACATTTGTTTTACTGTTCTTTTCAGAGATTTCATGTAGATTGATTCTTCCTTCTTGGCATTTCTCAGTGGGTGTTGAATGAGCCTATTCCTATTAAAATTATGCTGTTTCCGAGCAGAGAAATTGTTGTTTGGTCTCTTAGAGGAAACACGTGTGTGCTGAGCATAATTCATGTAGCCATTTTTATTCAAATGAAAATTGTGCTGAAGGTGATGCATGTTCGCATGCTTTCCTTGATAACTATCATGCTGAATTTTCTTAGTGAAACTGTTCACCTTTCTAGTGACATCAATAGGAATGGTCGTGTGAAAACCCTTGTTCCACACCTGTTGCACAGGAACAGTTCTAGTCTCAGGATTTCCTGACTTAGTCTACTGACCAGTGGATTGAATAGATTTGCTGGTCGAAACCTTCAATGTAGAGACAGATTTGGAGCTGGATGGGGTTTCCAGTTTTTCTTTACCCTTGGCGGGGCAGAACGTGATAGTTTTGAATTCAAAGGGTTTTTTACTTGTGGGATTGTATCCTAATCCCTCCCTATTGAAGTTTACCCTCGACCCCAGAAGGGCATCCAGATTGTTTCTCCCCTCTGTAAATTTTTCTAGCATTTTTCCTTTGTCCTCAATCTCCTTCTGAAGTTCATTACATTGGTCCTGGAGTTCCTGATTAACTTTTCTAACCGCCTCATATTTTTCTGCAATCAGTCTAAACTCCTTTTTACTCTCTTCAGTTTTACTCTTCAGCTCATTCATCCTAGCTAGATTTTCCTCTCTTTCCATTCTAAACTTCTCGATCTCACTTCTAGCCTGATCTAGCTCAATGGCCATCTCCTTGTTTTTCATGTTGTCCATAACATCAATAGAGTGTTCCTCAGAAACTGAGTGAAACTTTCGTTTAAGCATTCTGTGCTCCTTGGTTATAAAATTATATTTAGCTAACAGGTCGCCATAGGCGTCCTCCCAATCATCCAAAGTAAAATTCTCAAATAAGTTCGTTAAGTCTTTTCTTCACCTTCACTGGACGAGGTGGCTTCTGGATCCTCCTCCTCGTCGCTCCATGTGCACAGCATGGCTTTCTTCTTCTTGTGCACCATCTTCTTCTGGTATCCGGGAGTCTTAGCTTGCAGCTCTGGACATTCACTTTTCATGTGGCCAGGTTTCTGACAATGGTAGCATGTAACTTTTTTAACAAACCTGTTCTTCTCAAGTTCTCGTTCAGGAGACTCCTTGTAGCATTAAATCTCTTTCTCCTGTAGAATTTCCCTTTAGTTCTCAAGAACTTTCTGAATTGCCTGGTGAGCATGGCCTGCTCGCCCTTGTCCAGGTCTGAGAATCCGTCAGAGTCTTCGCTGCTACCACCACTGTTGCTGCTGCTGCTGCTCTTCTTAGTATGTCGTGACACTTTCAGAGCAACATTCTTTCCCTTTCTGTCATGTCCATCATTCCCTTGTCTGAAGTTCATTTCGTAGGTCATGAGAGACCCAATCAGCTGGGTTACTGACATGGTGGATAAATCTCTTGATTCCTCTATGACGGTCACCTTAGTATCCCAGATGGGAGTTAGGGACCTAAGGATCTTCCTGACAATGTCTTCTTGCTGAATCTCCTTTCCAAATCCTCTCAGACTATTGATGATCACAGACAATCTAGCATACATTTCTGTGATCGACTCCTTTGGCTTCATCTTAAACAACTCATACTGAGTTGTAAGCATATTGATCTTGGTAGCTTTCACTTGAGATGTGCCCTCATAAATTAACTGCAATTCATCCCACATTTTCTTTGCAGTCTTGCACGCTGAAATCCTCAAGTACTCTTCCGGGTGGACGGCGCACTGTATGATGCTAAGAGCCGTCCAATTCAGTGCGGAGAGTTTAACATGTTCCTCAGTCCATATGTCTTCGTTCGGTGGAAGTTGGTACGGACCATCTGTAATTACTCTCCAGAGCTTGTGGCTTTGAGCCCTGATGAAGACTTACATCCTGTTCTTCCAAAAGAAATAGTTATTACCATCGAAGAAAGGGGGACGGGTGATTCACTGCCCTTCAGCAATGTAGCTGCGAGGACCAGCAGATCCGTTTCCCTGGCCGTTGGACCACATATTGGGAAATACCCGCTCTGATACCAAGTGATACAAGAAATATGAAGTGATCTAGAAGGGGAGGGGATGAATAGATCACTGTTTTCAACCGATTAAAAACTTACTGAAGAAGTGTTCACTTAAAACAAGCAAACTCGGAATTGAACCCACAAACACGCAGTGCGGACAATAGCTCGAGTGGATAGAAGGCACACCACACAATCACCACAAATAATCACACGAGTACTCAGAGATTTTTAAGGTGGTTCGGTCAGACCTCCAGTCTGCCTACGTCCACCCTTCACTTCAAATCAAAGTGAGGCTTCCACTAGCACCTGCTAGCAAAGCAGACTCAGTCTGCAACAATGGCTGATTCACAGCTTCACAGGGGAACACTCTCCCCTCTTCCTCCACACCCGGAGGGAACCCTAAGGACGCCAAGTCCCTAGAAACAGGAAACAATTTCCTCTTCCTCCAACCAGAGGGAATACTAGTGATCTACAGTCACTAGAACCAGAGACCAAGGTCTTTCTTCCTCTGAAGCCTAGAGGGAACACCTCTTCTTCGAGAGGGAACAATACTGCAACCTTTGTTCCAAGTAATCCAGAGAGAACACGTCTCTCTCTTCCCCTGAACACCAGGAGGTAACACAGAGAACTTTCAATCAAGAAAGAAAAATAGATAAAAACGAAAGCAAAGAAGAAGGAATCCAAAACTCAGAAAATTGGAAACAATGTAGCTCAAACTGAGCAGCAGAATTCGGATTTGATCCGTAAGTCAATACCCATCTTCTGATCACTCTTCTGCTCTCTCTTCTCTCTCAACTGGAACACTCTAGTTTCTCAAGGAGGCTCTTTCTCTTCAGCTCTCACTCAAATTTCTTCTCTTCTTTTTTTATGGATCGAACTCTCTGCACTTCTGCTTTTTGCTTTTTCCCTTTCGATCAACCTTCATCTATGGACGAAGGCTTCAATATATAGCAGCAGCAGCAGGTGGATAAGGTGCAGAATGCGTGTGCCTCCCACACTTCATCCAGAACCTTCTTGCCACGGGCCTTTATAGCATTGGTTTCTTTAGCATTGGATCACGTGTAGCCCAGTCACTGGTGAATGTTCTTCCTCGGACCACCTTCTTCTTCTCCTGTAAAGAAATTAAACCATTAGAACTCAGGGCCACAAAAACTAAAACTGCATGAGGTATGTGATAGCAATACGAGATGCACTATACTGAGAACGACACGAGATACACAAGATTATTACAGTATGAAATAAAGAGAGAATGACACGAGGTCAGTTTAAAACAGCATGAGGTAAAAAGAGAGCGACACGAGATACATACTAATAAGGCTAACACTACAAAGAGAACGACACGAAGTATCACTGTAACAAAACAAACACTACGAAGAGAACGACACGAGATACACAATAATAAAGCTAACACTACAAAGAAAATGACACGAAGTCAGAAGAGAACAGCACGAGGTGAGAAGGAAATAACACGGAATAAAACGGTAGTAAAGCACGCGATCAGAGAAAAAACTGGACGGAGATAGAAAGAAACAACCCGAGGACATAAACACAAGAATAACACGAAGACACGAATACAAAAGCAACACGACATAACAAACAGCAAAGAGAATGGCACGAGGTGAAACGACACTTTACTAAAAAGACTTGAATACACACGAAAACAACTCGAGTACGAAGTTGCTCGAATCGTACGAACGACTCGAAGACGAGGGCGACACGAAAACAACATGGACTGAAACCAACTCGAAGACGAAAATGAAAACTGACACGAAGTGTGGTCACAAAAACAAGAAGGACACTTGCAACGTACAGCCTTCATATGATGAGGCGATGTGAAGACTTTGCGTTCAACAGGATGTATAGACTTGGACAAGGCAAAGTCTGTACAGACTTGAGGGTTCACAACGTATATACTTTGGCAAGACAATGGCTGTACATACTTGAAGTGAAGACCAATGTATAGACTTCAAAGTTCAGCTGCCAATGAATAGACTTGGAAAGCTTGAAGGCCAATGTACAGACTTGGAAGCTTAAACCAATGTATGGACTTAGCTTCGAGCATGTTACAGTGCATTGTATGGACTTTGAAGACTGATGCATGACGCTAAGCCAATGTGTAGACTTTGGCTTGGAACGAAGGTAAAGATGAGGCTGTATAGACTTGGCCAGAACAAGAGACTCGAAGACAAAGGGGTGACACAGATGGAGCGACACGAGGTGGCACAGAAAGCAGCACGAGGTACTGCAGTGTACAGCACGCGATGGAACAAATAACGACACGAAGACAACCAACAAACATAATTGGAACAACACAACGTACAAAGGACAACACGGAGTGTAATGAACACAAACAACCCGAAGTATGAAGGGAACATTACGGACTTGCAAGGTATTAACTCATGGCAGTTTTCCTGTTAATCATGGAAATTTCAAATGCATAACATTACTCAAGATATCTGATTAAAATGACAATATTTAACATAGTGATGCTCATCATCAAAACACTAGGGAAGTCACAAAAGTCCAACAATGCATAGTATGCATATGACAGAAATTGAACCGATGCAGTGAGAGAAAGAAAACAAGAATGCAATCTATATACCAGAACATTCAAACAGAATAATGCATTCAAAACATCATTTCATCATCATTCTTATGTGGAGACTCATTGAGTTGCTATCATCAAAACAATCAAACAACAACTCCCTATCATCAAATGACAAGGGGCACAACAATCTCCCCCTTTTTGATGATGTCAACACAATGAGTTACACAGACTCAGCAAGTAATTTCTCCCCCTTTGACACAATCAAAAGGTTTGTGAGTGGAATGAAAGACATGTATGAAGTCTGATACCAATTCTCCCCCATAGAAACATGCAAAGAGAGTACTGAATATAAGAACTCCCCCTATTAACATGAAAGTTTGACAACTCTCCCCCTTTGCATAGTACATGTTCTCCCCCTGGGATGCTATCAAACAGACAATTATTCTCC
Source organism: Amorphophallus konjac (assembly GCA_022559845.1). Lineage (NCBI taxonomy): Eukaryota > Viridiplantae > Streptophyta > Magnoliopsida > Alismatales > Araceae > Amorphophallus > Amorphophallus konjac. Next base: position 248,677,130 of record CM040119.1, read on the forward strand.
CCCTTTGCCATCAACAAAGAGGAGGTAAAAAAAATAAGGGAAGAAGGACATCTGACTGGCATTCTGAGCAAGTAGTTCAGAAATTAAGCATTTTAAAGCACAGAGTCTTCGGTCATATGAATTTAGAAACTGCTTAGAGATAGAATTCTGGTTTGAAGGTTATAAAAGTTAGAGTTCATGCACTACAATCATTGAATGAGTTTGCTATGCATGATAATAGCAATAAACCAGAATCACATTTGAGCATGAGAGAATCAGTTTCAAAGCATCTTACTTTCTTAGACTCAGTAAAATTTGTTAAGAGATACCAGGTCATGTATTGAAATTAAACAATTTGACATACCTGAATTTTCTCTTAGAAGGATCAACATTTTCAATTTGATTTCAATAAGGGCAATCAGGTGCCATTTGTCTTTTTGCGTAAGGGTACACGTTTATCAGACGCCAGTACTTCTAGATACTCAACATGATGGACCATTCTACCTATAATCAAATTCAACAGGAATGATTTGCACCTTTTTGTGTGAAGATACACGTTTATGAGACGCAGGTACCCCCAGGTACTCAGTGAAACCACGCTACTGTTTTGATCTTTTATACAGAGATAACTGATACATATCATGACATGCGTGTTGTCCATTTCTTTGATGGATCACTCCGTTTCTCAGTGCTTTACCAGTCATTGCTCTGCCAATGTTATTTTTTAAATATTTTTCAAGATTTTTCAATATTTTTCTTAGTTGTCCTTTATTTGTTTCAGAATGACTTGTTTAAGGACAATACACATACTTAGCCTTCTCTAACAGGATTTCAGGTGAGTTTTCAGATTTCAGACACAATTAACTTTGTCTGACATGTAATGAAATAAGGGTTGAGAGTTATTATCAATTATCAACACTCTTATTTACTTATTGCAATCTTTAAACTCTAAAGTTTATAAAATTTAAACCATTAAGTCAGTCTTTAAGCAATTAAAATTATTATAAAGGAAGAAGTATGTTTTCTATTGCTTAAGAATTAGAACTGACTAACAGATTGCCATATTGTCAGACTCAACTCATCAGGGTCAAGGGCTTTAATGAATTCAAGAGAGAAAAGAATTTGAGTTTCAATGAAGTTGATGACCTCTCTGAATTACATACAACACTCCCCCTGTCTATATGCATGTGGTTTTGCAAATGAAAGGGAAGAATTAGAGGAGAGAGAGCTTAGACATAGTCATGGCTGAATGATATGCAGTGAGGATCATTTCTTTTTAGATTTTTCAAAATTGATGATCTGCAATACACTGCTCTACAAGCATGCTTATGCAATGACTCTCCTTCAGATATTTCCTGAACATGAATGTCATGAAGATTATGCACGGATAACCAAACTCCCCCTAACTATATGTAATAAGTGAGGTTTCTTAATGCAACATATGCAATATCATTATGCAGGGAAGTTGACAAATATGTATCATAGCAAGAATGTATAATGCATTCATCAAAGGAGTTGTCATGATATGCAAGCATCCGGAGCACACAAATTCAGAAGATAGAATTTAAACGGAGTTTTCAGAACTAACCTGAATAGTTCACTCCTGGGAGGGTTTCACTTGTGAGTGCCATGGATTATTAACCCCTTTATTCATTATTTTCCAAGGCACACCTGCAGCACATTAATCATTTTGATCCTCCAGGAACCCAAGCAGTCTTGGGTCCTGTATTAGCAGTGACACTCCTAGCAGGTTTTCTCAACAAGTTTTTAGCTTGTTTATCATCAAAATACATGATATGACAATTATACATAGAATGCCCAACCTACCCACAATAATGACATGATGTAACAGCCTTTGAGTTCTTTTTGTGAACAGGATTATAATCATGGAATCTATGTGGATAAACATGGAAATTGTTGTGCCTCTATGGTTTTGATGATGGTTTTGATGATTGGTCTTTGGAGTGAGTTATTCATTGTGAGTCATCTTGCTGTGTGTGTCATCATGCTATTATTCAGTCATTCTCTGATCATAATGCTTTTCTTTTATATGCTCGATTAATTCATGTTTTATCATCTAAGTGAATGGAGTTCATATGACTGTCAGATAACATGCTCTACTTAATTCTGTCTACACTCTGTCTGCACAGTCTCCACAGCAGTGCGTCAACTCATTGAGCTGATGCGTCGACTCTTCGCTTCCATCTTCAAGTCCATACAACGGGACTGAAGTGTTCAATTGAAAGTCTCTACACTCGTTCCATTGGAAGTCTATACAATCGTCTTCATATCATCGAGTCTGTACACTGGCTCAGACTTTCCAAAGTCTACACAACGCCTCCTTGACTCAAAGTCCATACATCACAAACTCTATACATCCGATTGATGTTGCAGTGTTCACCAAGTCTATACATCACCTTCAGACCTTCAAGTCTATACACTGCTATAGGAACCAAGTCTGTACATCGGCTTCGCACCTGCAAGTCTGTACATTGGCGTCATTTCACCAAGTCTATACACTGGACTTTGTTTCACCAAGTCTGTACACTCCACATCTTTTCCTACGCTTGGCCAAGTCTATACACTCATACCTTTTCCTACGTTTTACTGGCCAAATCTATACATCGCTAAGTCTGTACATTGTCTTCAGCTCAAGCGTTCAAAGCCTAAAGTCTGTACAGCGCAAAGTCTACACATTGGCTCAGGGTCATCAAGTCTATACATCCACAGTGGACGTTCAAGTCTATACATTGGCCCTAATACTCAAAGTCTGTACACTCGCTGCACTGTATAAGTCTATACACTGGCAATCCTGCTGAAGTCTATACATTGACTCTAACATTCCAAACTCTGTACAGTCACTCCCTCAGCAAGTCTATACACTGGAGTCATCAGCTGTGAGGACAGCATGTCTGTACACTGGTTCTCATGCATGTTAAACACCAAGTCTATACATTGCACTCATGCACTGTCCTTTACGGTAAAGTGTATACACTGTCCATGTGCTAATTGTTCAAATGTATATACACTCGCTGTTATAAGAGCCTGAACTAACTAAGTATATACATTCCTTTTATCTCTGTTTACAGACGATTCAGACTGATGATTGGGCCAACACAACGTCCAAATGCGTCAACGCAGCATGCTGAGAGCGTCGACGCAGCACGCCCATCTGCTGAAGACTTGATCACTGGATCACCGATGCGTCAACGCAGCAGGCTGATGGAGTCAACGCAGCAGACTTGAGTTTTGCTGGTCGAATGTCTTTGAAGGCTGCATTAACCCTTTGGAGCAAGTGTGTTGACGCCACCTCAACTCCAGTTGCTGAGCGTACTGATGAATGGGCACGTGACCCGAAGCTGGCACCTGACACGTGATCCGAGGTGGGTGCTGAGCACGTGATCCGAGGAGGAATCTTCTGGACGGAAGGCGTGGGAAGCTCACGCCCTAGCTGCTGCGGCTGCTTATAAAAGGAAGCCTTCATCCAACAGAAGAAGACTGATCGAAGCTGAGAGAAAAGGGGGGAAAGTCTATACAGTGAGAAATAAGCAGCAGAGAGTCTTCGATCCACAGAAAGAGGAAGAAAAAGAGAAGAAGAAGAAAAAGAGAAGAAGAAGAAATAGAAGAAGAGTGAGCCGACAGAAGAAAAAGGGTTGCAGAGAAAAAGGAGAGAATAGCATGAGAGAAAAGGAGAGCAGAAGAGAAAGAAAGAGAGATAGAGAGATAGAGAGTTCGTGGAGAAGAAGGAAGAAGTTATTGAAGATCTGTCCTCTGGCGTCTGGATTAAATCCAAGCCAGATCTGCTCCTTTGAGAGCTACATTCTTGTTCTTCATTTACAGCCTTCCGATTGCTGTGTATTTTCCGTTTCTTATTTTTTCCTTTTCATCTGGTTATCTTTGTTCTTCCGATCCTCTGGTCTGAGGTCGGGTTCCTCCTGGTGGGTCAGGAGAAGGGAGATCTGATCTCCGGTTGCAAGTAGCTGGGAGCTACTTGTGGGTTCCCTCCGGTTTGGAGGAAGGGAGACTTGTCTCCGGTTCTGGGCTTGTGGGTTGCAAGTCCAGGGGTCCCTCCGGTTGGAGGAAGAGAGGTCTTCGACCTCTGGTTTGCTGGTGACTGGAAGTCATTGGTTGGTTCCCTCCTGGTCTGGAGGAAGAGAGACTTCGGTCTCTGGTTTCCAAGTGGCTGGGAGTCACTTGGGGTGTCCCTCCGGTTGGGAGGAAGAGGGGAGGTTGTTCCCCTGGTCAAGCTGTGTGGTAGCAACTGTTCGCAGACTGAGTCTACTTGGTTCTAGCATTGGCTAGTGAAGCCTCACTCCAGTTGGGAGTGAGGGGTGGATGTAGGTCTGGAGGACCGAACCACCTTAAAATTATTTGTGCAGTGGTTTGCCTTGCGTTAGCTCCATATCTTCTACCTCCCATTCACAGGTTGTGCATGCTTGGCTAGTTGCATTATCTAGAGAGATATTTTTGAGCATTATATTCTGCTAAGTGTGTTTGGGTTGTTTAGCTCTGCCTTCGTTTCTGGTTGTTCAAGTGGCTGCATTGGTGCAGTCCAACTGTTTGTTCATTTGTTGCCTTATCATTTCATCTTGGAAAGCTCATTAGTCTTTATTCCGCATATCTGAGCTTTAGAGTTTTAATTTGGGCTATATTTTCTAGAGGGATACATTCACCCCCCCTCTGTATCCGGGCCTAGCACCCTAACAGTTGGTATCAGAGCGGTGTCTGCATACAAGGTCCAGCGACCTGCAGATTTGATCTCTGGTTTTCGGTGCTAATTTGTTTTTAGTGCATCAATATTCCTGTTGCATTAATTTGTTGTGTTCTCATGGCTCATCCTCCACTATTCAGTAGTTCAAATATTAAATTCTGGCTATATCGTATGCACAAGCATGTTAACTCTATTAATCCACAATTGTGGAAGGTTATCTCTCACAGTCCACATGAACTTCCTAAGGATAAGTCCAAGTGGACTCATGTTCACAAGTTGAAAAATGACGATAATGTGAGAGCTCTAAATCTAATGAAGGCTGCAATCGGTTCTGATGATTTTTCCTCTTTCTCAGGTTGTAGCTCGGCAAAGGAAATATTGGATGAATTGCTTCGCATCCACAATGGAAAGGAAGAAGAATGTCTCATGGCAAGAAGGAGTGATCAATCAGATGAGTCCTCATCCCAGGTAAACTCTGAGACTGAGGATATTAGTCATGATGATTTAGTTGCCATGCATGAGCATCTACTGGAAAAATATGAAAGAGTTAAATCAGAAAAGAGAAAATTAAGAAAAGAGAAAATTTTTGAAGTCAGAAGTCTGAAAGCTGAAAATGAAAACTTGAAATCTGATATGATTAAAGAAAAAGATGAGTTAAACAGGTTGAAATCTGAAAATGAGAACAACATTGAAATAATGGTTCAACAAGAAAATGAAACTCTGAAGAACCTGAATGATGCTTTGCAACAACAGCTGATTGTTTGTGAATCTAAGCTATCCAAGTATGAAGTGAGTATTGCTTCATTGAATTCTGAGATTGAAGATCTGAAAAATTCTTTGTCAAAATTCGTTAAAGGAAAAGACAATTTGAATAAGTTGCTTGGTTCTAAAGTGAATTTTCAGAAAGAAAGACTTGGGTATGTGCATGTTAATAAGAAAGTGAATGAAAAGAAGAAGTCAACTGTATTCGTGAAAAGCTCTGAACAAGCTAATCAATCTAGTTCTTCTATTTTTCAATTCACTGCTAAGAAGGCTGAAAATTCAGATAAGAAACAGAAAAAGATTCAAAAACAAAAGAAAAATGCTGATTTGAATAAGTCCAAATATGTCTCTGATTTACATGTGCATGCTGCTCACTGCTCACACACACATTCACACTCTCATGAGAATATCAATCTTGTCAAACAAGTGAATGTGAATAAAAAGGCTATAACATGTCACTATTGTGGGAAAGTTGGCCATATTATGCATAACTGTGTAGCATTGATAAATGATGAAAGAAATACTGTTAGAAAGTATCCTAGAAATCATCTTAGGAAACATTCTAATGATCAGGAAAAGAAAATTCAATGCTATTACTGTGAGAAGTTTGGTCACATTGCTGCCCTCTGCTGGCATGCTCAGGGAAAGAAAACTATCTCTGGATTTGTTAATTTCCCTGTTAATAAAAACATTGTTGATAGAAAGAAGTTTGGTTCTAGAAGCAAACACAATGTCTGTTTTGAATGTGGAAAGCCAGGCCATAGAGCTGTTAACTGTTGGCTGGCTGGTTATGAAAAGAAAAATTTTCATGTCAATAACAGAATTAATCATGTTCACTCACACCATGTTCACGCCAATGCTGATGTATACAAGGAGAACATGAAATCTGTTATTTCTTGTTATCATTGTGGGCAGGTAGGGCATTCCATGTATAATTGTCATATCATGTGTTGTGATAATAAACATGCGAAAAATCTGTTGAGAAAACCTGCTAGGAGTGTCACTGTTAATTCAAGACCCAAGACTTCTTGGGTGCCTATTTGTACAAAATAACATTGCTATGCAGGTGTGCCTTGGGACTGGAATAAAAGGGGTAATGATCCAAGGCACTCAAGAATGAAAAACCCCATTCTCACACTTTTCAGGTAATCTCTCTGCATTTCCCATTTTGAAACTCATTGCATATCTGGTTTTATGTATTCTTGCATATCATGTTCTTAGTTTCATCTAGTGCATGCATATTAAATCTGTTCTTGCATATTCATTCATCATCTGCCAGTTGCATTATTTTCTGATCATGCACTCTGAAATCTCTGAAAATCTGAACTGAATGTGAATTTTGTTTGAAATTTGTGTGTTGCAGTAGCTCACTGAACATTCTAATTGCATATAGGACTGCATGTTGAATTATCATGCATGACCTCAATGGTATATAAATGGTAAGGTACCAAAAGGCAGGGAAGTCTGTCTGGAGGTTCTTACTATGTGTGAGGTGGTTTTTTAGACCAAGTGCTCCGCCTAGTACCATGGGTCACTTTGCTGGTTAGGACATTCTGAATGTGTATGAATCAAAATCATATGTTCAGTTTCTCATGGCAAACATTGCATGTTTTAAGGGGGAGTTACTTGCATATCTTTGCATAGCATTCAGTGTTGAGTCTTTGCATGCATGTAGTTAATTGCATTACATTTCATGAAAAATGCCAAAAAGATTGTCTGAATGCATAGTGTCAGGGGGAGTCAATGCATTGCATGTAGGTGGTCAAGTGCATACATCTCTGTCAGAATTCACTGCATATTATCTTTGGAAATCCTGAAACTTGCCAGACCTCCTGATATCTTGCTTGTTGTGCATAACCCTTTCCTCATTGTTTTTAAGTGACAAATCTTGATCATATTCGGAAAACACTGAGCTTCAAAATCTCTCCTATCAATTGGTATCATTTGGCTTCAGAATTCTATCAGTCTGTCATGAAGATTTCAATGGGACTATCTCAATCATAAATCTGAAAATTCTTGAACTAGAAATCTTCTATTATATATTTTTATGAATGACTGAAATAACTCATGTGATTTAAGTTTAATGTATTCAATGAGTTTGACTTTAAAATCTCTTAAAAATATCTGAAGCATGTTTAATAAACCTTAACCATCTGTTTCATGCTGTGTCTTGTAAAATCTTCTGAAATCTGCACTATTGAATACATGACCTTATTTGGTTAAGTACATGAAATTATTATTGATTTGAAGCAAATGAATCTTTTCTGAAATGTCTAAAGGGTATTTTCTGTCAGATCAATGACCTTGGTCACTGAGAAACACATGTCCAAAGAACTGTGTCATGAGGTACCATAGTTAACTCTGATTAAGATTAATTGAAATTCAGGCAGAGCAATGGCATGCACACTGAGAAATACAACTCACTCATCAAGAAATGATTTGCAGTGTGTCATGATGTGTAAATGCTATCTCTGTTCATATATAGCATGACAGTTAGTCACACTAAGTGCTTAGGGATATTGGCATCTAATCAAGGTATATCCTCTAGTTACAAAGTATGCACTGAACTAGAGTGCTCGTAAAATTTGTAGCATGAAAAATGTTGAACAAATTGACATATCTGAATATTGATGCTAAAATCAATTTGCTACAACCCTAGACAAAATCATATGACTTCATAATTGCTTGATCTCAATACTTATGCATGTAATTCCGAAAGAATTCAATAAATTTGATTGTGTAAGAGAAAGGGAGATTAATCAAGATAAATATGAGGACTTGGTTCATTTTTATTAAACCATGGTGTTAGATATCAATACAGAATTTTATTGATAAACTCTGCATACATCATGTTTAAACCATACTGATCAATAAAATTCATTCATAAGCCCTTATAATGGAAGACTTTGAAATATTCTGATTTGGATTTATGAGAATGACATTTCCTTGAAAATCTGATTGAATTCCTTCTGTTTGAAGCTTATCTGAAATTCTTCTGCTCACTGTCCTTGGCTCATTGACCTGAACTTCTCCTTGTTTGCCCCTGTGGTCTCCTTCTCACTCATTTCATAAGGTTCCATTTATTGAGGGGGAGCCTCCTTGTCATATGCATCATGCTGCATAGAAGGAGGAGAATTGTGATCTTGCATTTTGTAATCTCCATCTGCATCTGCACTCTTACCTTCCCATGGTTCATCTTGACTATATCAAAGCGGGAGATTTTTGCCACAGAGGGGAGATTGTTTTTCAATTATAGCATGCTGGTTGCTTTAATTTCTCAAACTATTTTCATTTTGATGAAGTAAAAGGGGGAGAATAGTTTGAGTCATCAGATTGACTCACTGTGTAGTGTTGTCATCATCAAAAAGGGAGAGATTATTGTGCCTCTGTGATTTTGATGATGGTTTTGATGATTGGTCTTTGGAGTGAGTTATTCACTATGAGTCATCTTGCTGTGTGTGTCATCATGCTATTATTCAGTCATTCTCTGATCATAATGCTTTTCTTTTATATGCTCGATTAATTCATGTTTTATCATCTAAGTGAATGGAGTTCATATGGCTGTCAGATAACATGCTCTACTTAATTCTGTCTACACTCTGTCTGCACAGTCTCCACAGCAGTGCGTCAACTCATTGAGCTGATGCGTCGACTCTTCGCTTCCATCTTCAAGTCCATACAACGGGACTGAAGTGTTCAATTGAAAGTCTCTACACTCGTTCCATTGGAAGTCTATACAATCGTCTTCATATCATCGAGTCTGTACACTGGCTCAGACTTTCCAAAGTCTACACAACGCCTCCTTGACTCAAAGTCCATACATCACAAACTCTATACATCCGATTGATGTTGCAGTGTTCACCAAGTCTATACATCACCTTCAGACCTTCAAGTCTATACACTGCTATAGGAACCAAGTCTGTACATCGGCTTCGCACCTGCAAGTCTGTACATTGGCGTCATTTCACCAAGTCTATACACTGGACTTTGTTTCACCAAGTCTGTACACTCCACATCTTTTCCTACGCTTGGCCAAGTCTATACACTCATACCTTTTCCTACGTTTTACTGGCCAAATCTATACATCGCTAAGTCTGTACATTGTCTTCAGCTCAAGCGTTCAAAGCCTAAAGTCTGTACAGCGCAAAGTCTACACATTGGCTCAGGGTCATCAAGTCTATACATCCACAGTGGACGTTCAAGTCTATACATTGGCCCTAATACTCAAAGTCTGTACACTCGCTGCACTGTACAAGTCTATACACTGGCAATCCTGCTGAAGTCTATACATTGGCTCTAACATTCCAAACTCTGTACAGTCACTGCCTCAGCAAGTCTATACACTGGAGTCGTCAGCTGTGAGGACAGCATGTCTGTACACTGGTTCTCATGCATGTTAAACACCAAGTCTATACATTGCACTCATGCATTGTCCTTTACGGTAAAGTGTATACACTGTCCATGTGCTAATTGTTCAAATGTATATACACTCGCTGTTATAAGAGCCTAAACTAACTAAGTATATACATTCCTTTTATCTCTGTTTGCAGACGATTCAGACTGATGATTGGGCCAACGCAGCGTCCAAATGCGTCAATGCAGCATGCTGAGAGCGTCGACGCAGCACGCCCATCTGCTAAAGACTTGATCACTGGATCACCGATGCGTCAACGCAGCAGGCTGATGGAGTCAACGCAGCAGACTTGAGTTTTGCTGGTCGAATGTCTTTGAAGGCTGCGTCAACCCTTTAGAGCAAGTGTGTTGACGCCACCTCAACTCCAGTTGCTGAGCGTACTGATGAATGGGCACGTGACCCGAAGCTAGCACCTGACAAGTGATCTGAGGTGGGTGCTGAGCACGTGATCCGAGGAGAAATCTTCTGGACGGAAGGCGTGGGAAGCTCACGCCCTAGCTGATGCTGCTGCTTATAAAAGGAAGCCTTCATCCAACAGAAGAAGACTGATCGAAGCTGAGAGAAAAGGGGGAAAAGTCTATACAGTGAGAAACAAGCAGCAGAGAGTCTTCGATCCACAAAAAGAGGAAGAAAAAGAGATGAAGAAGAAATAGAAGAAGAGTGAGCCGGCAGAAGAAAAAGGGTTGCAGAGAAAAAGGAGAGAATAGCGTGAGAGAAAAGGAGAGCAGAGGAGAAAGAAAGAGAGATAGAGAGAGAGAGAGAGAGTTCGTGGAGAAGAAGGAAGAAGTTATTGAAGATTTGTCCTCTGGCGTCTGGATTAAATCCAAGCCAGATCTGCTCCTTTGAGAGCTACATTCTTATTCTTCATTTACAGCCTTCCGATCGCTGTGTATTTTTCGTTTCTTATTTTTTCCTTTTCATCTGGTTATCTTTGTTCTTCCGATCCTCTGGTCTGAGGTCGGGTTCCTCCTGGTGGGTCAGGAGAAGGGAGATCTGATCTCCTGTTGCAAGTAGCTGGGAGCTACTTGTGGGTTCCCTCCGGTTTGGAGGAAGGGAGACTTGTCTCCGGTTCTGGGCTTGTGGGTTGCAAGTCCAGGGGTCCCTCCGGTTGGAGGAAGAGAGGTCTTCGACCTCTGGTTTGCTGGTGACTGGAAGTCACTGGTTGGTTCCCTCCTGGTCTGGAGGAAGAGAGACTTCGGTCTCTGGTTTCCAAGTGGCTGGGAGTCACTTGGGGTGTCCCTCCGGTTGGGAGGAAGAGGGGAGGTTGTTCCCCTGGTCAAGCTGTGTGGCAGCAACTGTTCGCAGACTGAGTCTGCTTGGTTCTAGCATTGGCTAGTGAAGCCTCACTCCGGTTGGGAGTGAGGGGTGGATGTAGGTCTGGAGGACCGAACCACCTTAAAATTATTTGTGCAGTGGTTTGCCTTGCGTTAGCTCCATATCTTCTACCTCCCATTCACAAGTTGTGCATGCTTGGCTAGTTGCATTATCTAGAGAGATATTTTTGAGCATTATATTCTGCTAAGTGTGTTTGGGTTGTTTAGCTCTGCCTTCGTTTCTGGTTGTTCAGGTGGCTGCATTGGTGCAGTCCAACTGTTTGTTCATTTGTTGCCTTATCATTTCATCTTGGAAAGCTCATTAGTCTTTATTCCACATATCTGAGCTTTAGAGTTTTAATTTGGGCTATATTTTCTAGAGGGATACATTCACCCCCCCTCTGTATCCGGGCCTAGCACCCTAATAGAAATTTTTGTTACTTACATGAAATTTTGGTTTACCATAACCTTCCCACCAGCATTCTGAAGCTCGGTGGCCAAGTTTTCCACATTCAAAACATACAGGAATCTTTTCTTTGAAAGCAGATTTGTTTCTACCAAAATCATTTCTGTTTGCAGGGAATTTGGCAATTTCAGAATTAAATTTCTTTCCCTGAACATGCCAACAATCTTTTGCCCTATGGCCTGGCTTCCCACAATTGAAGCACCTACCACGCTGATTTATGACAGTAGATTTATTCTTATTGATAACATTCTGATGGACATCATTAACATGAGGATAGAATTTTCTCTTGCCTTCAGCAGACCAACACTGAACAGCAACATGTCCCATTTTTCCAAAATTATAGCAATGAATTTTCTTACAATTATAGCAATGAATTTTCTTTTCCCTAGAGACATGCTTTCTAACCTGATTGTTTTGTTCAGCAGTTAAGTCATCCTTTTCCATCAAATTACACTCATGCATCAGATGACCGAACTTGTGACAGTAATGACAGATCATTTTCTTTTTAGATCATGTGAGTGTGTGGGTAGAACATGCAAAGTGGGGACATGAACATGTTGGTTCTTTTGAGCAGATAACTGAGATCCAGGAAGGTTCTCAGGGCTGTGAGAAGTTGAGCTGGAAACAAAGGAAGTTTGAACTTTGTTTTTAAAACCCTTCTTGTTTGAAGGGTTATAGCCCAACCCTTCCTTCTGAAAATTAGCCTTTGTTCCTAGAATCTTGTCCAGATTATCTTTTCCGTCCACAAATTTTGACAAGGAATTATTCAAATCCTTAATTTCATTTTCCAGAGAAACGATGTGTATTTCATAACTGGCAATCTCTTGTTCATTGCAATTTACACATTCGTTTAGCACCTTGTTTGCATTTTTATATTTCTCAACTTCTTGTTCCAGATTTCTCAATTTTTCAGATTCTTCAATGTAAACAGATTTTCCTTTTTCTAAGAAAGCAAGTTTCTCTGACATAACAGTGATCAACTACTTCAATCCTTCAACCTCTTTAGTTAATTTGTCATTTTTTGATTTCAGATTTTCAGTTTCTTCAACAGAGCCTTTATCAATTTTCATTGAGCTCATTTTATCATTCAGCTCTTCCTCTATCTGTTCAAGCTCCAGAGTCTTGTTTAACAGATCTCTGTTTTCTTCCTTTAGGGAAACAATTAACTCCTTCTGCCATTCTAAATTTGAGTGAAGATTTTCATTTATTTCCTTGAGAAATTGACACTCATTGCATGCAGATTTACCAGAACATATTGTTTGAGCCTGGAGTTTTTCACATTGTTTCCTAAGACATTCATTTTTAGATTTTAGAACATCCAATTCAGAGCGAACACATTCAAATTCTTTCAACAGTTTTTCATTCTGAACTAAATTATTAAAATGAAAATGATCATCATCAATCGAGCTAAGTTTTTCTTTTAGTTCAGAAATTTCACATACAAGTTCTAGATTTTCTTCTTTGAATAAGCCAATTTGTTTCTTAAGCACTTGGACTTCAGACAAGCACGCATCATAGGACTGTTTTTGTTTTGAGCAATTTTCACATGAGGACTCTGAACTATTCAGATCAATTTTATTTTTTAATTTTTTATATTCTTTTCTTAACATCTCATGTGACTCAAGTAACTCACCATATGCACCCTGCCAATCATCTAAAGTATAATTCTCGAAGAGGTTTACCTCATCATCATCCTCTTCTTCATTTTGGCTGCCACTTTGATTTCTTCCGTTAGCCATCATGCAGCTGTCCTCAATTCTCCTCTGAGCTAGCTTCAGGTTATCCAGAATGTCCTTAGCGGACCTGCAGTCATGAAAACAAGAATGTAGGGCCTTGTCAGTAGCTTCTTTCATTAGATTCAAAACTCTCTGATTCTCTCCATGCCTTGATCTGTGACTGTCAGTCCATTTGGATTCTTTCTTTGGTAGTCTGTGAGGACCGTGTGAGATTAACTTCCACAGATCCGGATCAATCAGCTTCATATAGTTATGGAGACTGCTAACCCACGAGTTAAAGTCAGAGCCATTGAAAATCGGTGGAGAACCCATGGAATAAATCGGCAAACAAATCAATGCACCAGAGGGTAAGTTCAGAAATGCACCAAGGATGACAGGATCCTCTGCAGATCGTTGGATCTGATCAGACAGAGACCTGCTCTGATACCAATTGTTGGGACCGGTGCGATGGATTCAGAGGGGGGTGAATGAATCTCCCCTTTAGAAATTTACCCAATTAAAAACTATAACCAGATACGACAGTGGAATCCAGACTAGTTAAGCTACACAAGATAAGAAGGACAATGATTGTCTTGAACAAACAGTTGAGCTGCAAGAGTGCAGACTTCTAAGCAAACTTGCGTTATTAACTGAACTCAATCAAGTGAACGAATGGAACTTAGATGCTCAGATGACTTGAGTGAATTTGACACTCTCCAGAACCAATCTCAAATAAACAATATGAAATAAATTCTTCGCTAGACTAACGATTCAGATCGAACCTAAGCATACATCTAGCGGATCAGAATAGACACTCAAACCGCGATGCAAGAAGAGTTTTTAGGTGGTTCGATCCACAGACCTACGTCCACCCCTCACTCCAAACCGGAGTGAGGCTTCCAATAGCAACAGCTAGAACAGCAGACTCAGTCTGCAAACAAATGCTGCCTAACAGCTTGACCAGGGGAATAACCTCCCCTCTTCCTCCAGACCGGAGGGAAACCACTAATGACTACCCGTCACTAGCAACCAGAGGACGAAGTCTCTCTTCCTCGAGACCATGAGGGAACCCACAGGTAGCAACCACTACCTGCAAACCTGGAGTCAGAGACTCCCTTCCTCTAAGACCAGAGGGAACCTACAAGTGACACACCGTCACTTGCAACCGGAGATTAAAATCTCCCTTCTCCTGAGTCCACAGGAGGAACCCGACCTCAAACCAGAGAATCAGAAGAACAACGGTGAACAGATAAAAAAGAAAAACAAGAAATGATAAAAATCACAGCGACTGAAAGCTGGAAATGAAACACACAATGTGGCTCTCGCAGGAGCTGACTAGCCTGGATTTGATCCATGATCCAGTAGGGACTAATCTTTTGATGAAGCTTCTTTTCTTCTTCACGAGCTCTCTATCTCTCTTTCTCTTTTTCTTTTTCTTCTTCTACTTTCATACTCTGCCTCTCTTTTTCTTCTCTGCTCTTCTCTTCTCTCTCACTGTCTTTCTTTTTCTCTCGATCCTCACGAGCTCTCTCTCTCTTTCCTTTTCTTCTACAACTTCTCTTTTCTTCTTTTCTTCTCTTCTTCACTCTTTTTCTTCTTCTGGATCGTGCAGACTCTGTCTCTGCTTCTACTTCGATCACGATCAGTCTTCTTGTGAGGAAGAAGCTCCATATTTATAGCAGCAGCAAACAGATAGGGCGTGTGTCCTTCACAGTTCCCGCCCTAACACCTTGGCTGTGTGGCAGCATTCCAGCCTGCTGCACTACACGTGTCACAATCTTGGCTTCTTGGATCACGTGCCCTCATTTAGCTCCTCGAGTATAAGTCCTGTCAGGTTAAAATTATTTTCAGTTTGAATAAGCAAAGTATGTACATTAGAAATGGATGCACTGACTTGGTTATGCTTAGTACAAGTCCTGCACGGACTTTGTGATGCAGCTATGCACAAACAGCAATGAACCCTGCTCAGACTCTATTTATGCAAGCGAAGCAGTGCATGGCTGTACAGACTTTGTGTATCACTGACATGCCATTAGTGTGCAGACTCGATGACCATGCAGCAACCAATGTATAGATTTGGTACCAAAGTAGCCACGATGAATGACTTTGAATGTGTAGACTTGATACCATGTGGATGTATAGACTTGTGCACACTTGCTAGCATGCGGATGTATAGACTTGTTCAGTTCAGCTGGTGGATGTACAGACTTTGCATATGCACATGTGACGCTGAGTGAGACGTAGGATGCACTGGCTGTACAGACTTTGCGTATGCACATGAGACGTTGAGTGAGACGCTAAGTGAGACTGACTTTAACAAGCAATGTATAGACTTTGATTTATGCACATGAGACGCTGAGTGAGACGGAGCAATGTATAGACTTAGCCGATGCAATGTTCACACGACCTTAGACGCTAAGTGAGACGATGGAGTTGTACAGACTATGCATATGATGTACAGACTTTATATGCATAAGGCACATGATGCAACAATGTATAGACTTGAAATCAAGAGATGCACTGGCTTTACAGACTTTGAATGCGTAATATGCAGACGTTGAATATGCATAAACCAACCGTAGAGTGTACAGACTTTGCTAAGGGATGCACACATGCAAAATGAACATGGATGAACAGACTAAGCCACGAGCTGAGCTCTAACGAATGTATAGACTCTGTTAGTGCACTGATCAAGCTACCTGACGATGTATAGACTCTGTTAATGCACTGATGCATAGTATGCATATGACAGAAATTGAACTGATATAGTGAGAGAAAGAAAACAAGAATGCAATCTATATACCAGAACATTCAAACAGAATAATGCATTCAAAACATCATTTCATCATCATTCTTATGTGGAGACTCATTGAGTTGCTATCATCAAAACAACCAAACAACAACTCCCTATCATCAAATCACAAGGGGCACAACATTAAGATGGGCTTGGTTTATATATAAATATGTTAACAGACAAGGGTTTCCTGAGATACCCAAGTGGTGTTCAAATAGGAATCATGTTTTTGACCAAAAGGTTTCGTGAAGGGGCGGCTGCAGATTTAGGAAGGAATGGCTTGCAGGGAAAGCTTAAGTTCTGTAGCATCTATACATGGGAAATTCTAATCCCATTAGGAACCTTAAACTTCTTCTCTATAAATACCCTGCTCTGCGAACTAGGGTAGAATGCTGCTGTTAACCTCGGGAGCCCGACCCGTCATCATCCTCGAAGCCTCCTCTGCTACCTTTGACCACCGTTGCTGCTATCGGAGTTGCACGAAGAAGCCTACTGCTTCTTCTTATCCTTCTTCTTCTTTTGCGAGGGCGTGAGCTGCTGCTGAAGCTACTTCGTCTTCCACCTCCATTGTAGCTGCCTGCGGTTCGCTGCTGCAACTGCTTCTTCCCCTGTCGTGCATAAAGGAGCCTTGCTCCTCACCTCTTCATCTTCTGCCCGTGGCCATAACGAGGAGAAGCTGCTGCTTCTTCCCTGCCGCTTCCCTTTCTACCGTGGACGTTGCTGCTGGTGTGCTGTTACTACTTCTTTTGTTGAAGTTGTAGCTACTACTGCTGCAACTATTCTTCATATATTTATCTTCGAATCGTCGTTCTCCATCAATCAACAAGTAGGTGTTCTCAATATCTCAAGCTAAACTCCTTAACAAGTTGAATATTAAACTATTCTCTGCATATTCCATGATTCCCTAGATATCTCCGTAGGTGTTCTCAAGTTCTAAGCCCAACCTAGTAATTTTAGAATCATATACATGCATATAGGTCTGTAATTGGTTGCAGAAACGGCTTCTGTATCGAGTTTTATTTGTTTGTTGCATAAACAGTGAAATAGCGACCCAGCCTGGGGCGCTATATAGATAAAACGACCTTATGAGTGGTTGTCATTCTTTTAGATAATTAATAATTACCCATGTTTAAAATTTAATAACTATGTAACCTGATGTCCAAATTAATGCTTGAGTATAGTTCTGGAATCCTACTATTTTTCTCTTCCTGCCCATATATTCACTTTTGAAAATTTCTATTTATTTAGAAAGTGCTACTGTTCATGTTATAAACACACTGGAATGAAACAACGACTAAAGCCAAGACTTCATTCAATATAGAGCCCCTGACCTGGGCGCTATATTCTGAAATGAAGACCTTGCAACAGGGCGCCATTTACCCTGTGTAAGATTTCTCCAGAAAATGGATATATATATAAATTGATATATATAAACATGGAATTCAACGATTGAGCACCACTGAAAGAGGGTGCTATTTAATAAAATGAAGGCACCTCCTAAGGCGCCATTTACCTGAATCCAGTTTTATTTCAAGTGTTTTCTTGTGATTGTTTCTCCACGAGTTTTGATCCATTGACCGCTGGATCTCTTGGCACCACTGTCTCACATCCGATATTTGCTTCATGTTTTGATTTCTCGATTACACCTTCATCTCTCGGTGACGAATGAGCCCTCCGCGGGATACTCCTTCCTTCAGACTGGTGACTTTGTTATTGGGACCTCCGTAAGACTCCGCTAGCCTTGGATTCCCTCAAGACAGCCGAGCGAGTTGTACCCTAAAAACCCTAGAATTGATATGTGTTACTCTGGTTTTTCTGAAAGCTTGTATATCCTTGAACTGCAACCATGACATGGATGCCTAATAGAGTTGATGACCATGGTAGGGGCGCAGTTTATTATTTGTGCGAGCTTCTGCAGGACGCTATTCAAGACTAAGCGACCATAAGAAGTGTCGTTATTTTGGTATCTTGTCCTTGGCTCTGCATGGGAATTTATCCCTAACTTTCTTAAGCTTATAACTGCCTTTGGCCTTGATATTCATCCTTTCTGCTAGATTGATTGTCATGATTTTCATGTTATATCATTTCATGCATTGCATAGTCATGAACATGATTAAAATTGGCTAATCACTTATATTCTACTTGATGAGAGATGTAAATCCTACTGAGCTTTTCGCTCATCCAGTTATTTAACATTTTTCAGGTAATGATGTTGAAGACAACCAATCAGATGGGGAAGGGCAAGAGTGAAGAGTGTTTTGGAGATCGAGTCAGTGACTTTTATTTTATTGAGTCTTGTCTTGTCACTTGAGTCTTTTCATTTTCCTAAAGTGTAATAGTGAGTCCTTTTCTTTCAATTATGCAAGTGGAGTCAAGATATGTAATTCAAATATTTGAGTATCAATAAAGATCTTGTTTGTCTACATTGTCTGGCCTTGTAATTTTTGTGTCTTGGTTGCTCTGACTATTCACGACTGTATCACTGCCACGTTCTGAACAACACGTTCCGCTACTATTGGTTCGGGACGTGACAGACCTCTACGAGTGCATAGTGGTGGCGCTATTAGGGCCTAGCTAGCCCTGCTGCTTCACTGATAGGAAAGACCAGAAGAGGTGGCTGGACCTGCCCCTGAGGGGGGGGCTGGTGTCAGGGGTGACGACTAAAGCACGCGCCTTAGTCTGGGTGGCGCGCGAACTCATGCTCTAGGACGTAGTATAACTTCATGTGTTTACCGTTGAGGGGTGGGAACGGCTTATTACCCTTGTGGTCAACAACCATGTAGGCCCCACCCTTGTAGACATCACGAATGATGTATGGACCTCGCCAGTTAGGTTGTAATTTTCCACTAGAGCGCCCCGCCATGACTTCTTTCTCCTTGATCATGACGAGGTCACCTTGCTTGAAGGCTCGCTGCTTGACGAGCTTATCCTAGGCACGCGCCATGCGGGCCTGGTATACTTACAGGTGTTTGTAGGCTTCGAGCCGTTTGCCTTCTAGATCGGTGAGCTCCTCTAGCCTCCTATGGGATTCATCTGCGTCCGGGCCGGCGAAGCCGGTGTGCATCGCTACGTGGTAAGAGGGTAACTGGATTTTGATGGGGATGACGACTTCTACTCCATAAACGAGAGAGAATTGTGAGCATCCCGTAGGAGTCTTGTAGATTGTTCGATAGGCCCATAATGCCTCGAACACCCTTTCACCCCAATCTTGCTTCCGGTGGCTAACTGTTTTAGCCAGAAGCTTGCAGAGGGTTTTATTGAAGGCCTCCGCCAGGCCGTTAGCTTAAGGGTTGTAGACCGAAGAGGTTCTCCAGTCAATGTGGAATTTGGCTGCTAGTTGATATACGGCCCTATTCTTGAATGGTGTGCCATTGTCTGACACTATGCGACTGGGAGTACCAAATCAGTAGATAATGGGGTGCCGGACAAATCTAGCTACTGTTTCGCCAGTGACCTCCCGTAGGGGAAGGGCCTAAGCCCATCAGGAGAAGTAGTCGGTGGCGGCCAGAATGTATTTGTGGCCCTTGGAAGATGGTGGGAAGGGTCCCGCGATGTCCATTCCCCACTCCGCGAACGGCCACGTGGGGGCCATGGGACACAGCGGGTTTGGAGGTCTTCTGGGTACTGGGCCAAAGGCTTGGCATTGATGACACGTACGGGAATACTGAGTGCAATCCACGTACATGGTTGGCCAATAGAAGCCTTTGAGCTTGATGTTGTTCTTCATCTTGTCTCCAGCCTAGTGAGCGTCGCATAGTCTTGAATAGACTTCATGCATAATGGCTCGAGCTTTGGCTAGGGAGACGCATCTCAGGAGAACCGACTTGTCCTTTTTGTGGACAAGTCTATACAGAGAGTCGCCGATCAACTCATATGACGTTGCCCGGTGAAGTAATTGGA
Organism: Amorphophallus konjac; assembly: GCA_022559845.1. NCBI lineage: Eukaryota > Viridiplantae > Streptophyta > Magnoliopsida > Alismatales > Araceae > Amorphophallus > Amorphophallus konjac. The sequence goes on from CM040119.1 coordinate 248,697,184, forward strand.
CTCTTTGAGCTCGATTAGTAGGGAGCCAACCTCGCTTGAATTTGATGATAGGCTCACGCCAATCTTATTCTTCTGGAGGAGTGGTCTGGTCGAGGCTGTGGACCTCGTAGGCAGTGAGGCCGGATTCACCTTCGAGTGTAGTCGACATTAGCCTTCTGTGGTTGACAGTGATGTCGACTTCACCTTCGGGGGGAAGCTTGATGGCCGCAGCCAATTTGGCCAGGGCATCTGCCTGAGCATTGCTACTCCTGGGAACATGATCTATTTCAAAGAAATATAACTTATGGGTGAGTTTGGTGATGGCAGTGTGGTATGGAACTAACTCTTGTTTCCACACGTCGTAAATGCCGAGGACTTGTCGGACTACGAGTTGGGAGTCCCCGTAGGCTTTAAGGCACTTGATGCCCATGTCGAGAGCCATCTGGAGCCCAATGATTAGAGCTTCATACTCGGTTTCCTTATTGGTCAGGGATTTCATGAGAGTGCATGAGTTGTACAAAACTCTGCCATGAGGGATCAGGAAGATGATGCCGGCACTTGCCGTGACGGCTGAACTTTGATTACTCCGGGTAATCCCTCGGGAAGCGCCATCGAAGTAGAGCTCCCAGCAAGGTACATTGGCTGTGAGGGTGTCTTGCTGCCAGTAATGCAAGACATCTCCACTCTGTTCAACCAGTTGTTGTGACTGGACAACAAGGGACTCCTCGTCAGGGAGCTCCGTGTTGAGAGGTGAGTCATCCTGTACTAGGTGGGCTACCAAGAATTCAGCCATGCCCTATCCCTTGATCACTTTTCTTGGGACGTAAGTAATATCGTACTCCATTAGCAGGAGAGCCCATTTTCCCGGCCGGCCTGAGAGGACGGGCTGCCTGAGGAGATATTTGAGTGGGTCGTACTTGGATATGAGCTCAACCCGATGGGCCAGGAGGTAATGCCACATCTTCTTGATGGTGAATAGCAATGCCAAGTAGACTTTCTCCAGGGGGAAGTAGCGATACTCAGCACCGATTAGTTTTCGGGTGAGGTAGTAGAGCGGCTGCTCTTTACCCTCATTGATTTGCACCAACAGAGCTCCTAGAGAAGCATCCATGGCAGCGATGTAGAGTATAAGGGGTTTACCCTTGACTAGTGCCCCCATAACTGGGGGAGTGAGGAGGTACTCCTTGATCTGCTCGAAAGCCGCGTGGCATTCCAAGTCCCATATGAACTGGGTGTCTTTCTTCATTAATTTGCTAAAAGGCGCACATCGACCAGAGAGATTGGAGATGAACCTTAGAATGTAGGCCAGTCTTCCTTGGAAGGACCTGAGCTCGGTAAGGTTCATGGGTGGTGGAAGTTCCCAGATCACTTTGATCTTACAGGGGTCCACCTCAATTCCTCGGTATCTGACGACGAAGCCGAGGAACTTTCCACTGGATACGCCAAAGGCGCATTTCATGGGGTTCATCTTGAGCCCATATTGCCAGAGTCGGTTGAAGACCTGACACAGATCATGTAGGAGGTCTCACACCTTTTAGTTTTGACGACGAGGTCATCAACATAACATTCGACGATGTTGTGCAGCATCTCATCGAATATTCTGGTCATGGCCCTCTGGTAAGTAGCGCCGGCGTTCTTCAAACCGAAGGGCATGCGCTTATAGTTGAAAATCCATTTGGGAGATCTAAAGGCTGTGTGGTTCTTGTCTTTGATGGACATCTGGATCTGGTTATAACCTGATGACCCGTCCATAAAAGGTAAGGCTTCATGACCGGTGGTCATATCGACCATTGTTTCTGTGATCAGGACTGGGAAATCATCCTTCAGATAGGCTTTGTTGAGGTCCCGAAAGTCGAAGCAGATGCGGACTTGACCATTCTTCTTTTTTACTGGGACTATGTTGGCAAGCCAGATCGGTAGATACACAGCTCGATGAAGTCGACCTCTGCCATTTTGTTGACTTCGGCCGAAACTTGGAGTTCCAGCTCATGGCGCATGCGTCGCTGTGGCTGTTTAACTGGGATTGTTGTGGGAGAGACGGCTAGCTCATGCTCCGCTACAGAGGGATCTATCCCTGGGATCTCCATGTATGTCCAGGCGAAGCAGTCTCTGTATTCGAGCAGAAGTTGTTTATAATCCTGCCTTTCTGCTTCGGTGAGTAGAGAGCTGACGAATGTTGGCGGGTGGGCTTCATCTTCACCCCAGTTGATTTCAACGAGTTCATCAACGGTTGCCTGACCGCCGTCCTCCAGCTCGGGAGGAGCGGGCTGGAAGTCGATGAAATCCTCATCATCGGTGTCAGCTTCGTGTATTTCTTGATTTTCAAAGCCACTGGTTGACGCCGATGGGACTGGAAAATTGTTGTTACTAGACTCCATCAAGGATTGGTCTGGACCGCTAGCTTCTTGCTAGCGGTTGTCTACTGGTGCCGCTGAGGTTTCCCTGGGGTTGCCTGCTAAAGCTGACGACCCGTCGCGACTAACGTCCTTGATACCCCCCTCGTTAGGAGAGTCTGTCGAGCTGAGTCCTTCGACAGGCTGGGTGGCAGGAGGAGCTTCTCCAGCCCTGAGATTTTTGCAGGGAGGTGAGGAGGATTCCTCTACTGCCTGAAGTTGAGTGCTAGCTTTAACGGGGATCGAGATCAGAATCTCCTCTTCCTCATCCCCGGAGCTGTCGAATTTTGCCTCGAATTTAGCCTGATCATCAACTGGCTGTGCCAAGCCTACGATGTTGACTGTGAAGTGGACACGAAGTCCGGGTCTTGGTCATAGCCAAGTCCTCTGGTATCCTTATGAAAGGATGGGGGTTGCCCCCGGACCTGGGAAGGGGTCCATAGCTGGCGAAAATATCTCCGCTGTGCGGAAGCTTGCCATTGAGGGATGTGTTGCTTCAGACACATCTCCCGAATATGCGGCGGCAGGTCATCTAGTACTTAGACTACTTCAGGGGTATCATTGGCTCATTTGGACCAACCGAAGTCGTTGTCTGGTGGGGCTTGAGGGACCATGTCTCCTTTGTAGAAGACTATGGACTTATCCCTGTTAGCCTTCTTCTTGTTTCTGTGTTGTCACTTGAAGGTGATGACAAATGTCGTTAGCGACTCAACCCTATGCTCTTCTGATGCACATGGGAACTGGATACAGTCTGGTGGTAGGCATATGCTTTTTTCAAAGGATCGGCTAATGAGATTAGCCTCGAAGTTGATTTTGCGCCTCTCGGGGCAGTCTGGGGTTGACTTGGAGTTGAGGCGTAGTCGATACAGCTTGGCCTTCTCCTAGTCAACGGAGAAGAGATCATCTTCATCTTCCTCTGAGAGCCAGCCATTGCTTTTGCTTTTGATTACATGGTATGGACTGGTTCCCCCAAAGTAGAGTGTCGCATCGGCGAGATTGCATTCTACTGGAGTGAATGGGGAGAGGTCTGCGAAGAACGTATATTGTTCCCCATTCTTGGCATACTTGATGCATTGGTGGAGAGTTGACAGGACGACCCAGTTTTCATGTAGCGAGGGTCTGTCCAGTAGCACTTTGTAGGATGTGTTGGCATCGATGATGTAGAATGTCACCTTGGAGGTGAAATCCTTGAGCGCTAGATCGACATCCACCCGGCCGAGGGCATCCTCGGTGTCTTGGTTTAAGTAGGATATCTTGACCGCTTGAACCTTCTGGAGGTATGGGGCCAGATATAAAGTCTTGAATGTTTTGAGAGGCATGATGTTGACAGCAGTGCCGGCGTCTACCAGGATCCGATTTACCTCATGCCCATTGACCCTCCCCATCATGTAGAGAGGACGGTTGTGGCACAGAGGGAAGAGCAGCATGTCTTTCTCCGTGAAGGAGACATTGGCTGTGAAGGCTTCATAGGAAGCCTCCTTCATCTCCGCGACATGTGCTTCATAGGCTTCTGGCTCTTGGAGTATTTTCAAAAGAGTTTCTCTTAGCTCCATACTCCAAGCAATGGTTTCCCAAATTATAATGCTGGCGGGAAACCGCTTCATCTGGTGGAGGACCTTCCGGTCGGCTCGAGCTTGAGCATCCTCCAATGATGGTAATATGTCAGGCTGAGCTTTCTGGGGGCTACCGCGTTGCTCCCCATCGGGGAGTTGCACTACCTTGCCTTTGCCACTGGGATCGGACTGACTTTGATCGCCTGTGGACTCCTGGAATAGTGGTGCCAATGATGGCTCTTCTGAGAGCAGCTGGAAAGCTGGTTCATCCTTACCGGACGGTTCTAAATGTTCTGCGGAAGGGAACGGAACTGGTGCAGGGATTGGGATGCTGGCAACTGTCCCCTCCGTGCCAGAGGGGTCGAAGATGATGGCCCCTTTTCGAATTTCTACGTCCGGAATGGGGGCGGGTTCCTCCCATCGAAAGAGGATAATTCGCTCCAATTCGAAGGTGGACAGGTCAAAAGGTAGCTCGGGAATCCTTCCACAACCTATACCGCGTACTCGGCCACGACCTCGGCCGTGACCGGTGTGTTCCGGAGCTGGCTGTAGCCCGAGCGGGGCGATGGTTCTTTGTCTGGTTCGGGAGGCCACTGGCTCGCCTCGTCAGGAGGCGTTGATGTTATCAGGGGGTGGAATGGCCACCATGTTGCTGGTGCAGCCCCGAAGCATTTCTTCCAGCTGCTCTATTGTGATCTCCCTGTCTTTATAGAACAAGAAGAGTTCTTCTGGGATGAGAAGCCTTTCGCCGTTCTTGATCTTCTAGATCATCTCTTGGACCTAGCTTCTAAGGTGAGCTCCCCTCTACATTTCTTCTCACGGGATATAGCTATCGAGTGGGAGAGCTCCAGTAGGATGAGGAGGGATGTATTCCTCCAGGTTGTCAAGGAGCCATTGTGTTGGTCCCGGGGTAGGCGAGCGGACAAGAAGGGGGGTTGAATTGTCCCCCACACTAGATGGCAAATTAAAACACTACGCATCGGAATTGGCAACTCTTAATGAGATTGAAGAATTAATTAAACAAGGTAACTAAATTCTCTCAATCTCTCTGATCTCACACGATCACACACACAGATACGACATGCAAACCACACAAGCGCACAAACCAAACCACAGTGCACAACGATTTTTAAGGTGGTTCGGGACCACGATGGGCTCCCTACGTCCACCCCTTACCAAATCGGTAAGGCTTCACACGGGGATAAATCCCCAACACAGAGGCGACACTCCAAACACACACGGAGACACGCCCCAACACACACACACACACACGAAGACGGAGTCTCCCACACGATCCGACCACGAATCAAAGCACACACACACATGCTACAACAACTGCAGCACAATGAATCCACAACCGTACGCAAATGGTCACACACACACAATATTCCTTAGTTCAGAAAATAAGCACAAATATTCAAACATGCTCAGATCGAAATAAAACTCATGACAAACATCACAAATATGCAGGAATAAGATGTAGAAGTTGTTCCCCCTTTGATCTCCAAGATGAATAGAGAACGTTGCTCGAAGCTCCAATCGGACGATGATGATTTTGACGTCCTCTCATTCCTCTGATGCGGGACGGACACGCGACTTGGGACACTAACTCGCGATCATCCCTAAGCGAGGGAAGACGTGGACCGTGTGCGGTTGAGAAACCGACAGTGAGTCTCGGGTATCGGCCTTTACGCGTTAACTCGGGTCGAGTCACGGGACGATCACTCACTCTCGCTCTCGCAGCGGTGATAAAATGATAACAAGCTAGATAGTCTATCACTCATGCAGCGGCATATACGAATGAATACGAACTAAGCAAAATGTAATAAAGAGTGGGGGCGAGTGTACCTCCACGCTCCGGGCGTGGGGAAGACGTTCCCGGCCAAGTAGGGTAACTCCCGGTAACAACGGTAAAAGTTAATTACAATAGTGAAATCTATTGCCCACTCCACGCATGGAGGTAAAGGGTTACAAGTGGGCCCCGGGAGGACCGACCCTGGGTTGACGGACAGCAATCTGGAGGTGCGTACGGCACGAACTCGGCCTGCTAGTCTGACTCGGTCCTGCGCCGACGCGGTTCTGACTCGCTGGACAGCAAGTCACGGTTTCCAAAGGAACATCACCCTCCTGAGGTCTTATGAAGGCGCCGCTTGACTGGGGCGATGGCGGGATGTCCCTGATCGACTCCCTGAAGTGGCAGTTCCAGAAGTTGACCTTTGATAATTTTGCTTGAATTATTCACGGACTGATTTTTCTGATCTGCACAGAGAACAGATTTGCGCGCCTTGGAGGCAAGAATTAATTCTCTCAGATACGAAATCAGATCGAGATGAAACTGGTGGGTTTGGAAAGAGGACTCCCAGATATACCACATATAAATTTTGTAGGTCGATCCAATGAAGGGATGAGAAATGAGAGGCTCTGCAAGACTATTTTTTTCTGACCCGGACTGACAGACACACATGATAGATTGTGTTTTTCCTGAAACAGACCTTTGACGGAAGGGGAAATGATTTTTATAGACTCTAAAAAAATGATGGTGGAAAGGGGTATATGTGAGAAACAACTTGGAATTTTTGGGGATTTTCTAAAATTTTCTAAGTGGGTGGTAAAAATGCAATAAGGAGACTCTGTCCCGTAGATCTGCAGAATGACAGATTATAGGGAGAAGAACAATAAATATGGGAAAAATACCAAATGGTGTCCAAGTGACACAAAATTTTAGCTGGAGGTTAAGGGAGATGGACAAAACAAACCCTGAAAATTAGGGCTCGATCAGACAACAAGAGAAAAAGATAAAAATCTGGAGGTGAGATTATCCTGATAGAGATAGAACTCCGATGTAGCGGCGGTGGCGCGCGACAGCGGCACGAATGGCGGTGGCGGCGCGACGGCGGCACGAATGGCGGCGGCGGCAACAGAGGTGAACTCAGAGGGGCTAAGGAGAATGGGCTTCACACCCTAGAGGGCTGGAGGAAGAAGATGAACCAGGGGGAGAGAGGAGAGAGGGGTGCACCCATCAATGGCTCCAACCAAATTCACTCAATTTTTCATCATTAAAATCTCTAATGACACTATACATAGGCTTATATAGAGAATGGCAAGGGGTGGGAGGCTGGGAATTTCGTGGGAGAGAGGCCATTTTCTTCCCCCATGTGATCAAAACCCAAAAATAAATAAATTACATATGGAGGTAGCACTCCTTTGACTAGGTAGGTAAGGTAGGTGGCCTCCCTTTGACATTTTCAACCACTTGTCTCCCATGTGTCCAATTGACCTTCTAGATGCCACCTAGGACTTTGACCAGCCCCACATGAACCCATATGGCTTATGTGGATCAATGGGGAAGGAGTGAGGGCCCCCTTGCTGGACCTACTGACAATTTGCAAATAAACCCAAAGATCCTTAGGGAATGACACATTGGCTTATCAAGCCTTACAATTGTAAACATACTTTCCCAAGGATATAAAAGTAAACTAAAAGGACACAATTGCAAATGAAAATTGTCAGTGCTCGGCGTCGATTCCCATCAACTCTCCCCGGGTGGGAAAAACTCGACCCCGTCGAGTAAGGGGTGCAGCTGCTCGAGTAGCTCCGACGGATGCGTCATCGAACTTAGAAGCGCGGAGTACGCTCCACTCCAAGTAATCGACACCTGCTCATCCTGTATAGATTTGATATGCACACGCTGCCATGGGAATGAGGCTAGAGGTGGACACTCCGGGGTGGGGTCACTCTCAAATGAAGGAAGCTGCTCAAAGACTCACTAGGAATCGTCGCTTCTCCCTTATGTGACTAGATCCGATATGATGTAGAACCGATCCCGAAGTCCGACTAGTCTCGAACTCGAAAGGGACTAACAACGCGAGCGTACAAACTGACTCGACTCGATGTATGCACAAACACACGACAGACAGACGAAACAAAGACTCAAAAAGACCCTAACCAAACCTAATGTAAGTCCGACCTATACGTGTGTGACGGCGGGCCAGGAAACTCGAATATGTGCCATGCATACACTAGATGTACTTGATGGTTGACGTAATGGAATCCTAGACATCCTAACATGTACCACTCATGCATTGGCGACTTATGGGAATTGGGTGGGGAAGGACTGGGAGATCCAAAACTACCTTCGTCATTACCCTTAGACGTAGGTAAGGCATGCTAGCTAGACTGAGGGGTAGGGGTGTGATAGTGAACTCCTTGGAAGAAGTGGAGTGAGAATGATAGCTCAGGAGGTTCACTAGTGAAGGGGTCAAAAGGGTCAAAGAAGGTATGACCCCATGAAGTGGGTTCCCCCATGACTCGGTCCCAATTTAAGAATTCATAATCACCGTCATACATTATGGTCGGTGGGACGACGGTCAGGTCTAGAAAATAGGATTTCTCCCTTGGGCAAAAGGGAACGAAGTCGGACTCGGCCGGCATCGGGAGGAATAGAAGAATCTCTGTGGTGGCACAACCCACGGTGCACACGGAGGTAATAGACATCCTAACTCTCTTCGGATCCCCCCTTTTTTCTTCTCGGATCTGATTTTTTGATTCCTCCATGGATGGATCCAGGCAGGCTATATATATAGCCCTTTTGTTGATTCGGCGCCCCGGGAAGGGGGCGCGCCGGATTTGGTGGCACCGGGAACACGTCCCGATCGGTTTTTACACGCCGGTTTGACGGCGCCGGGGAACGCATCCCCTATTGTAATTGGCGCGCCGGTTTGACGGCGCCGTTTTAACTTGTTTGCTCGGCGTGCCGGTCCGGTGGGTCCGGAGATGATTCCGGAAGCTCCCGTTGACTATTCCTCTCGCCCTGGTCCTTAAAAAACCTTGACGTGGAGTCAAGGAAGCTCTCGACACGACGAACGGCCTTGATCAGACTTCCGCGTGTGTCTGGTCCGAGCACACGGATGTCCTGGTGGTACAGCCTTCGGCACTGTGATTTGTGCTCCTGGTTGAGACGGATTCGTGCTCAAAGCTTGTTTGCAGGATGGTGTTGCATCCTGGATAATTCCGCCTTGAATGGCGATCAATTGGCCACTAAAGGGCCCATTATGACGAGGAGCCGAACCCATGTCGGGTAATCAAGACCCTCTGCTGACAGAGCCCTCGGTCCCTTGTTGTGGACGGCCGAGGACGTTTTTCCTCCTTAGGAGTGCCATTGGGTAGACCGTCGTCCTTGGTCGGGCGACGGATGTGGGGTAGCGGCATGACGAGGTCGATGCCGGATCATTGGGCAGGCTTGATCGCGCTGCCGGTTGGTTGTAGGTTCATTCCGACTCTCCTAAGGTGAAGTCCCCGGTGTTCCCTTCTAGGTGGCTCGGGGCTCTGGCAGCTTGAAGAGCCTTCAGTAAGCCAGTCTTCATCGGCTTTTGCGCTTCAGTGGGCCGTATCATTCGTCTTTGCGGCTTGGTTGCCGAAGGATCATATTTTGAGTGCCAACAGGTTACCAAAGGAACGTCGCCCTCCTGAGGTCATCTAAAGGCGCCGCTTGACTGGGGCGATGGCGGGATGTCCCTGATCGACTCCCTGAAGTGGCAGTTCCAGAAGTTGACCTTTGATAATTTTGCTTGAATTATTCACGGACTAATTTTTCTGATCTGCACAGAGAACAGATTTGCACGCCTTGGAGGCAAGAATTAATTCTCTCAGATCCGAAATCAGATCGAGATGAAACCGGTGGGGTTGGAAAGAGGACTCCCAGATATACCACATATAAATTTTGTAGGTCGATCCAATGAAGGGATGAGAAATGGGAGCCTCTAAAAGACTATTTTTTTCTGACCCGGACTGACAGACACACAGGATAGACTGTGTTTTTTGTGAAACAGACCTTTGACCGAAGGGGAAATGATTTTTATAGACTCTACAAAAATGATGGTGGAAAGGGGTATATGTGAGAAACACCTTGGAATATTTTGGGATTTTCTAAAATTTTCTAAGTGGGTGGAAAAAATGCAATAAGGAGACTATGTCACGTAGATCTACAGAATGACAGATTATAGGGAGAAGAACAATAAACGTGGGAAAAATACCAAATGGTGTCCAAGTGACACAAACTTTTAGTTGGAGGTTAAGGGAGATGGACAGAACAAACCCTCAAAATTAGGGCTCGATCAGACAACAAGAGAAAAAGATAAAAATCTGGAGGTGAGATTATCCTGATGGAGATAGAACTCCGATGTAGCGGCGGTGGCGGCGCGACGGCGGCGGCGGCAACAGAGGTGAACTCAGAGGGGCTAAGGAGAATGGGCTTCACACCCTAGAGGGCTGGAGGAAGAAGATGAACCAGGGGGAGAGAGGAGAGAGGGGTGCACCCTTCAATGGCTCCAACCAAATTCACTCAATTTTTCATCATTAAAATCTCTAATGACACTATACATAGGCTTATATAGAGAATGGCAAGGGGTGGGAGGCTGGGAATTTCGTGGGAGAGAGGCCATTTTCTTCCCCCATGTGATCAAAAACCAAAAATAAATAAATTACATATGGAGGGGGCACTCCTTTGACTAGGTAGGTAAGGTAGGTGGCCTCCCTTTGACATTTTCAACCACTTGTCCCCCTTGTGTCCAATTGACCTTCTAGATGCCACCTAGGACTTTGACCATCCCCACATGGACCCATATGGCTTATGTGGATCAATGGGGAAGGAGTGAGGGCCCCCTTGCTGGACCTACTGACAATTTGCAAATAAACCCAAAGATCCTTAGGGAATGACACATTGGCTTATCAAGCCTTACAATTGTAAACATACTTTCCCAAGGATATAAAAGTAAACTAAAAGGACACAATTGCAAATGAAAAATGTCAGTGCTCGGCGTCGATTCCCATCAACTCTCCCAGGGTGGGAAAAACTCGACCCCGTCGAGTAAGGGGTGTAGCTGCTCGAGTAGCTCCGGCAGATGCGTCATCGAACCTAGAAGCGCGGAGTACGCTCCACTCCAAGTAATCGACACCTGCTCATCCCGTATAGATTCGATATGCACACGCTGCCATGGGAATGAGGCTAGAGGTGGACACTCCGGGGAGGGGTCACTCTCAAATGAAGGAAGCGGCTCAAAGACTCACTAGGAATCATCGCGTGTCCCTTATGTGACTAGATCTGATATGATGTAGAACCGATCCCGAAGTCCGACTAGTCTCGAACTCGAAAGGGACTAACAACGCGAGCGTACAAACTGACTCGACTCGATGTATGCACAAACACACGACAGACAAACGAAACAAAGACTCAAAAAGACCCTAACCAAACCTAATGTAAGTCTGACCTATACGTGTGTGACGGCGGGCCAGGAAACTCGAATATGTGCCATGCATACACTAGATGTACTTGATGGTTGACGTAATGGAATCCTAGACATCCTAACATGTACCACTCATGCATTGGCGACCTATGGGAATTGGGTGGGGAAGGACTAGGAGATCCAAAACTACTTTCGTCATTACCCTTAGACGTAGGTAAGGCATGCCAGCTAGACTGAGGGGTAGGGGTGTGATAGTGAACTCCTTGGAAGAAGTGGAGTGAGAATGATAGCTCGGGAGGTTCACTAGTGAAGGGGTCAAAGGGGTCAAAGAAGGTATGACCCCATGAAGTGGGTTCCCCCATGACTCGGTCCCAATTTAAGAATTCATAATCACCATCATACATTGTGGTCGGTGGGACGACGGTCAGGTCTAGAAAATAGGATTCCTCCCTTGGGCAAAAGGGAACGAAGTCGGACTCGGCCGGCATCGGGAGGAATAGAAGAATCTCTATGGTGGCACAACCCACAGTGCACACGGAGGTAATGGACCCTATGGCCGGATGGGTGAAGCTATGACTAGTGGGTTGGTCGAAGCCTCGGGCCAATAAGTGCGTCAACTTCCATTGCCAACCTAAACCAAGAATAAGGTCACCCAATGTATCAACATGGTGACTAGACCGGAATGTCGTGTGGTAGGAGTTGACGGACACTAGAGGTAAGGTGGGGTCCATAGAGGGGTAAAGAGGTGGGACCAAGCCATATTTGAGCCAACTAAGAAGTGGCTCGGCTATGTATAGCGTACCCGTTTGAAATATGGGTGGCTCAGGCTTTAGTGGCTCCTAACAAGAGGGTTCCGAATAAGGTTCGGAAGTTGAGGGTGGCAAAGGAGCACTCACGGGTGGTGAAGAAGCACGTGTCCTTTCCAACCAATCTGAAAACATTTTCTCGATTTCCTCAAAGGTGTGGGTTGGAGTAGGGACCTCGTGGTGGACTCGCTCCTCGTCTCTTGGCTCGGGTGTGGACCTAGGCTCGGCTAGAAGCGGGGCTTCCACTTGGTGGGAGGTGACTGGGCGGACCACTTGATTGGGATTGCTTTGGAGGGCTTGGATGGGGGTGAAGGGGCGGGGTTGGTTGGAGGTGTGGCCCACTTGATTGCGGGTGAGTTGGTGGGGTTGGCTAGTGGTATGACCCCCGTGGTTGGAGGTAGGTGGACGGGGAAGGTAGACCCTCCTAAGCGCTCTCTTCATATCCCACCATGACTCGATGGGCCTTAGCCTCCTATCTTCCCGAAAGTATTTGATATCCCTCCATGTTTCGGCGGCTTCATAGAAAAGTCACCTTTTTGGCAAAGTTCACCTGCATGGGACCGGACATAATGTACACCTCGAAGTAGTCATCCATAATGGCTTCCCACTCTAGGTAGTCACTCGGGTTATCAGAGCCATAGAAGTCCCGGGCTATGGGCCTTTTGGGGTGGTCCGGATGGTCCTTCCATTTTAGATAGTATCGCCACTATGCAGAAGATGCGGCCCCTTGGTCGTCCATGGGACACGGGGACACTAGTGAATGGACATGCCAACAGTTGGTGACAAGACACTAGACACGACCCTAACTAATGCAAAGTTGGAATGCACTAACTAATGCACACTAAAGACCCTAGGCTTAAACCAAGACTCGGTACGTGGCGGAGTTAATCGATCCGAAGATCACTCGCGCAAGTGTGCGACCTTCCCGATAGGCATAGCCTAACGTTCGGACAACACCTTTTGATATATCGATTAATGGTATGCAAATGTGACACTTAGACCGACTTAAAAGACTCTTTTTTTTTGTTATGTTTCCACCAGACTACCCTAGACTCAGCTGGCGCTCTGATACCAAATTGATACGGGACGGACACGCGACCTGGGACTCTAACTCGTGATCGTCCCTAAGCGAGGGAAGACGTGGACCGTGCACGGTTGAGAAATCGACAGTGAGTCTCGGGTATTGGCCTTTCCGCGTTAACTCGGGTTGAGTCACGGGACGGTCACTCACTCTCGCTCTCGCAGCGGTGATAAAATGATAACAAGCTAGATAATCTATCACTCATGCAGCGGCATATACGAATGAATATGAACTAAGCAAAATGCGATAAGAGTGGGGGCGAGTGTACCTCCACGCTCCAGGCGTGGGGAAGACGTTCCCGGGCAAGTACGGTAACTCCCTGTAACAACGGTAAAAGTTAATTACAACAGTGAAATCTATTGCCCACTCCATGCAGGGAGGTAAAGGGCTACAAGTGGGGCCCGGGAGGACCGACCCTGGGTTGACGGGCAGTAATCTGGAGGTGCGTACGGCACGAACTCAGCCTGCTGGTCCGACTCGGTCCTGCGCCGACTCGGTTCTGACTCGCTAGATAGCAAGGCACGGTTTTGTTTGCGACGGGTTTCTCATCCGACCGTCTTGTCATTTTTATTTCGTGTATATATGTGTATATGTACATATATACATGTCTTATTTCACGTATCGATCAACCAATTAACTAACCGGTAATTAACTGACTGATTGACGACGCGGGCGTGCCAGTCACATGAGTGACGATTTTATGATGCGCTCATTCTGACCCGTGTCGGGCGAATGTGAGGTTCGGTCGGAACCAGCAGTCCGCCATACCATAAAGGTTATGGCGTTAATTACATCCCCACGAGGAGGGAACATCTTTGATTAATTATCGAGATAGCGGGCTGTCAAAGCCAGAATAAAGGATACAGAGCATGCGAGATGCATTTACTTATCATGCCAAGGATGCATAGTTTATCGAATTATGGACCCTTGGTACGTGGCGAAGGACGTAGGCCCGAAGACCACCGTCGCGCATAGCGAAGACTTCCGATCGAGCGTAATCCGACCTTCTGTCAACGCTATTTGATATACCCGAGGGTCCATGCGAACATGCATGCATGATGATGATGATAAGTAAGATGACAAAATTATGAAGATGAAAATGATTCAGTCACATATTTATTAAGCCCCGCCAATGAGGGAAAGGATGGCACAAGCATGATGATAAGGGTAGAGTGAAGACAGACATAATGGTGAAAACATGATAGCAAGAAGGTTTCGACTCGAAAGGCCCTCTCCTTATTCAATTTATTCCTAATTAGGGTTGATTGACTTCGCCCTCGGGAAGGCGGGGGTCGCTCGGGGCGAGCCAGGGATTAAAGAGTACAGCGATTAGAAACGGCGCCTGAAAGCGTAGGTATAGGACTTAAAACGGCGTCAAAACCGTAGGTAAATAAAAGGGGTTTAAAACGGCGCGGCCCTAATTGGGGCGCGTCGGGGAGAGGCATGCCGGGGAGAGCGCGCCGGGGAGAAGCGCCGGGGAGGGCGCGCCCTTTTAGAGCGCGCCGCTTAGGCCGCGCCATAAACGAATGGCGCCAGTTTAACTTAAAACTGAGAATTTGTTCATTTTTCTTGGGTTTATTGAAATACTTTGGAAAACTTTGAGAATTTATTTAAGCTATTATTTCACAGAGTCGACCCCGGGGCATCCGGGAGCCGAGTCACGGGCCCGCGCGAGGTTCGTACTCGAGCGCGGCGATCATTTCGAGTTATACTCGTTCGAGCCGAAATTTCGGCAGCATCTCCCCATCCCGGAGGATTTATCGGGGAGAAGCGGGGAGTACTCACGTAGTGGAGCAACCCCTAAGAGCCGGGTGGCACAACGGCGGCCGGCAAAAACCCGAACGGAGAGGAAAAACCCCGAGGTCAAACCTGCTAGGGGCACCAAATCCGTGGGTAACAGCGAGCGAATGAAGCAACTCAATACGGGAGCGAAGACCCCGAGGGCTAGCCTACGAGGGGCACGCAACCCGAGTCACCACAACACTCGAATCGGGACGACCGATATGGGAGGGAAACCCCGAGGGCAAGCCTACGAGGGGCACGCGACCCACGGCCACCACGAGGCCCATTAAGGACCGTGGATTTGGATCTGTCGGGACATGGCCCCGTTGCTGTGCATTCAATAGCCTGCTGGGATATTCATCATTGATGGACGAACCTTCCGCCGGCCGAATGACTAACGTGGAAGATCGGGGAAATGTCCCCCTCCCCGGATGCTGGAATGATGCTACAGAGCACACTCCCGTTGAGATGCGCATGAAACGAAAGAGTAATGCGAGAACGATAAAGTCCATAAGCTAAATAGATCGATGCTGTGCGATTGGCATAGAGGTGCCGGGGAAGGGATGTACATATGTCACATTCGGGCACGAGCCGACAAGAATAGAGAGGGACGACAGAGGCAATCCTCCCTTCCCCCCCCCCCCCGACCTATGAAGAGAGGCACAGGAGGAGGCGAGGGATAGGTTCCCTCGACAGAGATAGACGGAGATACGCACATAAGTGCGTCCCCAATCACAGAACCCGTGGCATATGCGATGCAGAGCCCTGCAGTCGCATTAGAATCAGAAGAAAGAAAACCCGGGGAGGGGGGAAGAAGGTTTCATATGGCCCGAGAGCCTATCCAGCGCCGGAGAAAACCTATTGCACGGGAGTAGATACACTGGGAAATCATTGAACGTATATTTGAAGGGGAATTGGAGAAGGCATTCATGAGATAGAAGACATTAGCCACAAATGGCATTTCATTCATCCTATGAATCGATACGGATAGACATATGCATAATATATAGATTCCGGCGCCGTCGTTGTCGATCGGCCGTCGTTTACATTAATGAAGAAACGATTACAGATAAAGTGGGGAGAGGATATGGTGAGAGAAGGGGAGGTCAGGCTCATATCATCGCCCCTCCCCTTCTTCACTTACATTGTGCCAGAGGAAGAAAACCAAAAGAAGAACAGAGGGATTCACCGGATGAAACGCGGAGACCCACCTAAATCGATAAGAAACGGACGGTCTCCTTCTTCGATTCCGGGAGGCTCGAGTGGAGCGTGGTGGCGGCCGCCGAGAGGCTCGAACGGAGGTTTCCTCAGATCGAAGAACCCTCGCCCCCTTCTCCCTGGACCTCTCCTCTTTCTTTCTAATTCTCTTTTTTTTCTCCTTTGATTCCGCTTCCCTCTTTTTTTCCTTCTCGCTCTCTTCGGATCCCCCCTTTTTTCTTCTCGGATCTGATTTTTTGATTCCTCCATGGATGGATCCAGGCAGGCTATATATATAGCCCTTTTGTTGATTCGGCGCCCCGGGAAGGGGGCGCGCCGGATTTGGTGGCGCCGGGAACACGTCCCGATCGGTTTTTGCGCGCCGGTTTGATGGCGCCGGGGAACGCATCCCCTATTGTAATTGGCGCGCCGGTTTGACGGTGCCATTTTAACTTGTTTATTCGGCGTGCCGGTCCAGTGGGTCCGGAGATGATTCCGGAAGCTCCCGTTGACTATTCCTCTCGCCCTGGTCCTTGAAAAACCTTGACGTGGAGTCGAGGAAGCTCTCGACACGACGAACGGCCTTGATCAGACTTCCGCGTGTGTCTGGTCCGAGCACACGGATGTCCTGGTGGTACAGCCTTCGGCACTGCGATTTGTGCTCCTGGTTGAGACAGATTCGTGCTCAAAGCTTCTCTGCAGGATGGTGTTACATCCTAGATAATTCCGCCTTGAACGGCGATCAATTGGCCACTAAAGGGCCCATTATGACGAGGAGCCGAACCCATGTCGGGTAATCGGGACCCTCTGCTGACAGAGCCCTCGGCCCCTTGTTGTGGACGGTCGAGGACGTTTTTCCTCCTTAGGAGAGCCATTGGGTAGACCGTCGTCCTTGGTCGGGCGACGGATGTGGGGTAGCGGCATGACGAGGTCGATGCGGATCATTGGGCAGGCTTGATCGCGCTGCCGGTTGGTTGTACGTTCATTCTGACTCTCCTAAGGTGAAGTCCCCGGTGTTCCCTTCTAGGTGGCTCGGGGCTCTGGCAGCTTGAAGAGCCTTCAGTAAGCCAGTCTTCATCGACTTCTGCGCTTCAGTGGGCCGTATCACTCGTCTTTGCGGCTTGGTTGCCGAAGGATCATATTTTGAGTGCCAACAAATGCCCCCCAGACGTAGGCGGTGCAAGTGAGGCAGGAATGCGGCAAGGCCTACGGATGAGCTTCGTTTGGTTGACAGAAGCTCGAACGGCACTTAATTCCAGCTTCGGACGTTAATCCGGCGAGGCAGGAAGCTTGACGGCATCACTTAAAACGGCGCGCCCCTTACTTCATTGGTTAAAACGGCGCGGCTAAATCCGGCGCGCCCTAAGCTTTTGGAATTGAAACGGCGCCGCTAAAAGCGGCGCGCAAAAGTCTTAAAACGGCGCGCCCCGGGGCGCGCCGTTTTAACAGGGGTGGAGCCCCCCCTATAAATGCTTTTCTTCTTCATTTTTTTCTTCACAACTTCTCATTTGCGAAAATTCTTTCTCTCTCCTCCCTTTTTCTCCCTCCGCGGTGCCGAGTGGGTTCCGGGTTCGGGTGAGCCGGTGAGTTGAGTCGGTGATGTGCTTTGGGTTTTGAACCCGCTCTTCGGGCCCCGGGAGGCTCCTCGTAGGACTTGTCCTCGGAGCTAAACCCCTCGGGTGTCCCATTCGGCCTTAGCTTAATGCTTATGGCTACTTTTAGGGGTTGCTCCCTCCGTGGACGGCTTCCGCTTTTCTTTCGGCAAATCCCCGAGCTGGGGAGATGCTGCCGGAATTTTGTCAGAAATATTGCTGCGGTCAACTAATTTCTGACTTTGCTTGTTCACCTCTGGGCGTTGTTTTTGCTGATAATATGGCATCTGGATCATCTTCTTCTGCATCCCAGGTTGCTGTGACATGGGGGAATGTCCATTCCCTTGATCGGGGGCCTCGACAGATAGCTGTGGTTACTGAGTCTTCAGACTCAGAGACCGACACCGTCGACACCGGCCGCTTATTGATTCTTGACGGCAACCACTTCCAGTATGATCGGAGGGATGGCGTCAGACTCGACCATCCTAAGGACAAGCATCTGATGGCGTTCCTTGAGTGCTTCAACCTTGGAGGGAA
Source organism: Amorphophallus konjac (assembly GCA_022559845.1). Classification (NCBI taxonomy): domain Eukaryota; kingdom Viridiplantae; phylum Streptophyta; class Magnoliopsida; order Alismatales; family Araceae; genus Amorphophallus; species Amorphophallus konjac. The sequence goes on from CM040119.1 coordinate 248,715,345, forward strand.
GCGCGATTTAATTCTCGTCCCTCGAGCCGAGGGAGCCCTACTGGCGGAGAGAGACAGTTTGGCCGAGTCAGTCACTCAGGGCATGCCTATATATATCCCAGGGGAGCCCAGAAAGTGGGGAGCCGTGCTCAGGGTGCAGGAGTTATCCCCCGAGGCTGGGATGCTGACGAGAGCGCCGCAGTATACCCCAGCTCGCTGGAATGAAACTGCCGGACGTGTTGACAGGGAGAAGCCCGTATACGGTTTATTCCTCGCCCCGCTTCATTGGGGATACCGAGACGAGCCTTTTCTTTTAGACTGCTTGGCGGTCCGGTTCAAACATCAGATTTCAGTGGGGTGGTTTGGAGAGCTCAAAGCCACCGACGCTCACTGCCTTCAGACCGGGGGCAGTTGAATTCACAGACTTTGTGTTGCGGCAGTACGCCCCCATCCTGGTGCATGCGGGTGTATACCAGAGTGTATATGCTTCACGGTACAGGTACCCGATCTCCCGAGGTCTGTGCTGCGGGATGATCGAAGTCTTCTGCCCAGAATACAACACTTTTTACACTGCAGAGGGTGAGACTTCACTGGACCTCTGGAGTCTTTCCCAGCTGAGCGGCTTGCCCATAGACGGGGAGCCGTATGAAGAAGTTTGTTTTCCAGACTGGCTGAAAGACCAGACGGATGGGGAAGGTAGATATTTCACGGGCTTCGCCTACCGTTATCTGATGAAGGCATATCGCACCCTGCTGCGCCTGACGCTTGACTCGCGAGAGGCGCGGAAGCCTGGCGAAAAGAGACGCGTGCGGATGGGCACGTGGCTCCAGTATTTCTTCGGTGGGGAGCAATAGTACGAGGACTTCCCCACGGTGGTTCCGACGGTGGTGGCGCGGAAGAAGAGGGCTCTACGCCAAGCGACATATCCCGCTGCCTCAGGGAGAGGGCGGCAGGTCGGCCCGAATCCCACAGGAGTTGACGCAGTTACACATTGTGCTGCGTATCTGACTTATTGGCTTTGTTCGTTTGCCCTCCCTCAAGGGGACGAGACAGTAATCAGACCGGAGGCTATTTACCCTGCCTGCTTAATGGCCTGGGGGACAAAGTTGTCCCTGTGCCCTGTGGCTCTGTGCCTCATATATAAAATGTTGGGGGATTTGCACAAGTCGCGCATCCCCAGAAATTCACGGACAGTTGGTCCCATCCACTTTTTTAATGCTTGGGTCTGCACCCTATTTCCTGAAGCAGCTCCCCGGTCGATGCAGTCAGATCGTCCTTTGCCACGGATGATCAAATTTGCCAGTGCCGAACCGTCTTCACTGGCGGATCAGCTTTTCGCCATTCGGGGGAAGTTGACTACAGTTCCAATAGATTCCCCTGGCATTCTGCACTTTTGGAGCTTGGCTGCCAGCTCTAGCCCTCTTGTCAACAGGATGCGGCAATGCCGATTATTTGAGACAGAGGAATTTATTCATCAGCTGACTGGGTCGAAGAGCACAAGGCCCATCTTGGAGTCGGAACTGGTTGAGTGGGTGCTGTCTATTCGTCCCAGTGTTCTTGTCTTTAGGAAGAGCGGATTACTGTGGCTGGAGCCGTATTATCCCTTTCTTTTGGCCGGAATTTTGGGTATGACCAGCAAATTCCTTCTTCTTCAGCCCGATTCAATTTGCCGAATAGACATCGGGCTGGTCAGATGACTACGGATGAAGCCCGTGGGTGGTGGGACTACTTCCATCGTCGGGAGGACGTGTCATTCAGGGTGCCAACCCCGGCCCGTCTGTCCCGAGTGACTCCAGACTTCATCAAGTGGTGGAATGCGCGAACGGGCTTCTATCGGAACTTCCGGAAAGACTGCTGGCATAGCGCCGAGTGTCGTTTCCTAGATTCGCAGCGGGAGCCTGTTTTGGATGTTGATCCATCCTATTTGAAGAAGCTGAAGTCCTGGTCCAACACCGAGGTGATGGCATATGTAGAAGCCAGGAAAGCTGCGAAGGGCAAGTCATCCCGAGCCGACCCGAAGATGCCAGAGATCCAGAGGGATGATTATATCAAGACTCTCTGGGGGCTGTGCCGGGTTAGCAGTGACCGGATTGCTCTTCAGACAATCCCCCTTCCGGTGGAAGAACCTCTTCCTAGTGTGGCGAGCTGGCGCCCAGAAATCGACCGTTTTCATCCCTACCGGACCTTCATCAGGAGGGAAGACAGGCGGGCTGACTTATATTCCAACACCCCCTGGATATTCGCCCTGCTTCATTCTCATGGGCTTTCAATTTCTGGTCCACTAGAAGCCATCCGGGACCATCAGCTCCTCATATCTTTCAAGTATGTCGACGGCTGGGGATTCGACCACTTGAGCTTATATCATCACTTGTCATCCCGTGGCCATGAGGACTTGGCTCAACTGACGGAGAAAAGTGAAACAATTGGTGATGTGTGCTGGCTCATCCGCGAGGCGGCTTCCCAGGACAAGGCGCCAGCATTGCTTTACTGGCCGCTTAGTCCCCAATATACAGGGCTGCCAAGTAATGCTTGTTTTCTTCTTCAGCCCTGAAGCTGCTTCTTCTATATTCAGTGTGCATCTTCTCACTTATGTGCTTTTGCAGCTCACCTTTCTATGGAGGCGACCCGACACTATAGGGAGTTGATATCTAAGGCGCAGAAGCCTTCATATTTTAATATTCCAGAGCCAGCTCCAACCACGACACCATTACCCCCTGGGGATTCGCGAAAGCGAACCAGGTCCCAGGTCAAGGAGGCCATCAATAGGGCCAAGAAAGCCAAGAGGGCAGAGTCCCGCACTACTCGGGCACGTCGGAGGAAGGCTGCTGAAGAGGAGTCCACGGTTCCCCTTCCTCGGGTTCCGTCATTCTCTGAATTTGAGGCCGCCTGGATGCAGGGGCCTGAGGGTGAAGGTGACTTCTTATTCTTGCCTGGCTTGTTTGTTTATTTCCGCCGCCCTGGCTGATCATCCTTCCTTTTAGTAGCTGCTGGCACTACCTCCGCCGTTGTTGGGTTGGAGGCGGCAACCGGAGCTGCTGTTGGGGAGAGAGAGGAGGAAGCCCCCTCGGCCTCCGCTGAGGGTGACTTGCCTTCACCGACACCCCATCGAGAAATAGAAGGTAATTTGCAGCATGCCTATAGAGCTTAGCGGCATGTTGTGGTTTCAGTCGGGTCTTGACTGTTTATTGTCTTTCAATTCCAGTCGGTGTTCGGCCCACACTGCTCCCGAGGTCAGTGCTACGGCAGGGGTTGCCATCGGAGAGCAAGGGCTTCCAAGGGACCGGCCCCTGGATATTCCGCCGATGGATGCTCCGAGACGGAGACCGCTGAGGGGGTTCTGGATAGAGGGCCTAGCGCGGTTCCCGCTCAGGTGCCGGAGGTCCGAGAACAAGCAGAAGAATCATCCTCCTCTGAACAAGTTGATTATGGTGGCGGCTCCGGCGATGACGAGGGATTCCCCATGGTCGACACCGAGGCTGAGGACGCCGGGGCTTCTTCAGCTTACGAGAGCGATCTGCCAACGTTAGCCCTCCGAGGCTATTGGGAGCCGAGTATGGGCCATCGTACCCGACTGCAGGGGAAGGGCCAGAATCTTCAGAGGCCACTTTTGGAGGCCTAAATATAGTGCCGGTTGAGGTAGGAAGTATTCTGATTCCTGCTTGCAGCACTTCTTTTAATTTTCAAGCCAGCTGGCTGATGTACATATATGGAATGCAGGCTGAGGTGGTACCGCCAGCTATAATGATCCGCATACCCCTTCCAGACGTGGATATGGGTCAGTCGGCCTTCCCACCAGTTGTGCGGCCCATTGCCCTGCGGCTTCCACGGACCTATGCTGCTGCAGCAACCTCAAGGGAGCCTGGCGTGACGGCCGAAGGTGGCGCTCCGACCGGGGTTGCAAGGGCTCAAGCCTTGGTGGCCGGCGCAGAATTATTGCCGTCGCCAAGTGGTCCTCCGGACATAGAAGCAGGAGAAATTATTGCAGACGAGGCCGATATCATTAAAGCTTTGTCGGTCATAGAGGGCTCTCCTCTTTTAGTGGCCAGTGAGACTGCTCAAGAGGAACAAGCGCCTTTCATTGCCGATACGGTTGTTGTAGCCTCACCCCAAAGGGCGGGCAAAGAAGTTGTCACCATGGAGGCCCCTTTAGCTGCTGCAGCTGCAATAATCGGGCCGGGTGTGGGCATCGTGCAGACTATGCCGTCGACGTCCCTCGGGGTGGCCGATGACATTTGGGCCGAGGTAGATAGCAGGGTAGACTTTCAGCTCCCCGAGACTTCGCCATTGGGCCTACAATTCTCCGGTGACATGGTATGGCAGTCTCTGGATAATCTCCAGCGGGCCATGTTAGCCTCTCCGGGCCTGACTTATATGCAGCTGAGAAGCTTGATAGATCATCTCTCCCGATCGCTTTTAGCATTCGGCTGCCGAATGGATGATTGGACCCCGCGAGTTGTAATGCTGTTAAAGCACGCCAACAGGCGGGAATTCCTGAGCCGAGAGGTTTCCGATCAGCTGGCGGCTGTGAAGCTGGAGAGGGCAGATTGCCGCACTGCTACTTCTTCTTTGAGGGTGACCATGAAACAGCTGAGAAATGTTGCCGGCAATATCTCAGAACGCCAGCTGTTCCTCAGGGCACGGGAGGCGGAGCTGCGTGCTGAGCTTGCCGAGGTCGAAGCTGAACTGCAGGAAGGCAAGCGCCTCGAAACCCAGTCAAGAGAGGAAGCTGATCTGGCCGAAGGACAACTTGCCTCATTGGACGAGAGGTTATTGTAGCTGACAGCTACTAAGGCACTGTTGCAAGAATTGACCCGACACTCCTCACTGGGCCTCTTGGAGTTGGCAGATATCTTTCGGCGTCCTTTGCCGTAACCTTGCTTCCTTCTTTTTTTTTTGCATCCAATCTTGCTCCTTTTTATCTTCGGAGCTTATGTACCCCCGGGGGATGTCCCGGGCCAAAGAAATGTGTTCATCCAATTCTTATTAAATGAAAATATCTCTTTTCGTCGTCTCGATCACGACTTCTTTTCTTCCCTTCTTTTATCTCTTCTGGCTGATCACCCGAACCTGGGGATACTTGCCGATGGCGCAGGAGAGCGCTCACGCCTTCAGGGAAGGGGTGAGGTGTTCGCTCCACCGCGACGCAGCCGTTCCCGGAATAGGGCCTTTGCCAAGGTGGGACATAGGTAGCGTAGACAGATGCACCTAGCGAACCTTGCCACTGGTGATGAGAGGCGTGTCGTAACCATCGACGTGGGTCAAATGTAGATGCAATTATGCTTTGTTGATCAATGAGGGCGGGAGGCCCAGGTTAGAGGGTAGTCGACCGGGCTTGTCGATGCTGACAAGGGCCGAAACGGTAGACGGTCTTGCCGATGGTGACAAAAACCGGGTAGGGTAGCGACCGGGCTTGTCGATGCTGACAAGGGTCGAAAAGGTAGACGGTCTTGCCGATGGTGACAAAAACCGGGTAGGGTAGCGACCGATCTTGCCGATGGTGACAAGGGTCGAAAAGGTAGACGGTCTTGCCGATGATGACAAAAACTGGGTAAGGATAGCGACCGATCTTGCCGATGGTGACAAGGGTCGAAAAGGTAGACGGTCTTGCCGATGATGACAAAAACCGGGTAAGGGTAGCGACCGATCTTGCCGATGGTGACAAGGGTCGAAAAGGTAGACGGTCTTACCGATGATGACAAAAATCGAAAGGGGTAGCGACCGATCTTGTCGATGGTGACAAGGGTCGAAAAGGTAGACGGTCTTGTCGATGGTGACAAAAATCGGATAGGGTAGCGATCGATCTTGCCGATGGAGACAAGGGTCGAAAAGGTAGACGGTCTTGCCGATGGTGACAAAAACCGGGAGGATAGCGACCGATCTTGCCGATGGTGATAAGGGTCGAAAAAGGGTAGACACTGGACGTGTATAAGTGGGATATCGGATGAAGACTCTCGCCCCGACCTCGTAAATGGCCTTCTGGACGGAGGATGGTTCATAACTATTCATCATTCATGATAATTTTTTTATTCATATTACTGACCCAAGCGCCCTTTCGGGTTTTCACCGAAGCCAGCCCCCTCTTACTTTTGCCCGCGCGCCCTTTCGGGTTTTCACGCGGCGGGGTACCCGATTTTGCCTGCGACGCCCTTTCGGGTTTTCGCCACAGCTGGGTTATAGCCATTTTTGCACTTGTCCTGATCATAGGAGCAAGTCTGGCGGGGTATCTCTATTTTTAACCCCATTTTTCTTTCTTTATTTTTTTTTAATTCGGGATGCATAAAAACTGGACCGTGAAAATATTGACTGGCCTTGTCAATGATGACAAGGATCGAATCCTGTTTCGATTCGTCGACAGTGGTTAGACGTCGAAGCAAAGGACATGGTCTATTAACAAGGATGTAAGATCCGTGTCAAGGGTAAAGATCGACCGATCTCGCCGACGATGACGAGGATCGAACATGGGTTTATTAATCTGCATAGGTTACTACCGAAACAAAGGTGGGTTTATTAGCAGGGACGGAAGGTCCAAGTTTAGGGGTAAGGATCGAACAATCTCGCCGATGATGACGAGGGTCGAAAAGGGTTTGTTCGTCGGCACGAGTTGTTACCGCAACAAGGATGAGATTGTCAACAGGGACGTAAGGTCAGAGTTGAGGGTAGAGATCGATCGATCTCGCCGATGATGACGAGGGTCGAAAAGGGTTTGTTAAAGGATTCCCGGTGGGACTTTGATGATTGTCCCTTTCGGAGTTTTATTGGGTGGAGAATAGGAGAGGCATTTGGAAATTACCACTTTACTGACTCAAGCGCCCTTTCGGGTTTTCGCCGAAGCCAGCCCCCTCTTGCTTTTGCCCACGCGCCCTTTCGGGTTTTCACGTGGCGGGGTACCCGATTTTGCCTGCAAAGCCCTTTCAGGTTTTCGCCACAGCTGGGTTACGGCCATTTTTGCACTTGTCCCGATATGGGAGCAAGTCTGGCGGGGTATCTCTATTTTTAACCCCATTTTCTTTTCTTTCTCTTTTTTTTTTGATATGTATAGGGTGGCAGGTCGAAGTGCGACATTCGACCCTTGGTTGACAGTAGATGGCTGTCGACCGGAGCATCAGACCTTGCGTCGGGCAGAACAGTTCATTCGTTAGCAGGGGCTGAATGCTAACGCGAAGGAGTGATCTCTCACCGATTCGGGCGTAAGGCCGGTAATGGCAACAGCGTGGTGTATTCTTTCGGGAGCTTGGTCAGGGCGGAGTGCCACTAGACCGAGGAAAGGGTAGTTTGGTTAAGGCGGGATGCCATTAACCAAGGGAAGATAGCTTGATCAGGGCGGAATGCCATTGGACCAGGGGAAGGTTGCTTGGTTAGGGCGAAATGCCATTAACCAAGGGGAGGTAGCTCGATCAGGGCGGAATGCCACTGGACCAAGGGAAGGTAGCTTGGTCAGGACGGAATGCCATTAACCAAGGCAAGGTAGCTCGATCAGGGCGGAATGCCACTGGACCAAGGGAAGGGTAGCTTGGTTAGGGCGGAATGCCATTAACCAAGGAAAGGGTAGCTCGGTTGGGGCAGAATGCCATTAACCGAGGAAAAGTAGCTCGATTAGGGTGGAATGCCGCTAATCAAGGAGAGGTAGCTTGGTTAGGGCGGAATGCCATTAACCAAAGGGGAGGTAGCTTGATTAGGGCGGAATGCCACTAACCAAGGGGAGGTAGCTTGGTTAGGGCGGAATGCCATTAACCAAGGAAAGGTAGCTCGATCAGGGCGGAATGCCACTAGACCAAGAAAAGGTAGCTCAGTTAGGGCGGAGTGCCACTAAACCGAGAAAAGGGTAGCCCGGTTAGGGCGGAGTGCCACTAACCCAAGGAAAAGGTAGCTCGGTTAGGGCGGAGTGCCACTAAACCAAGGGAAATGTAGCTCGGTTAGGGCGGAGTGCCACTAAACCAAGGAAAAGCTAGCTCGGTTAGGGCGGAGTGCCACTAAACCAAGAAAAAGGTAGCTCGATTAGGGCGGAGTGCCACTAAACCAAGAGAAAGGTAGCTCGGTTAGGGCGGAGTGCCACTAAACCAAGGAAAATGTAGCTCGGCTAGGGTGGAGTGCCACTAAACCAAGGGAAATGTAGCTCGATTAGGGCGGAGTGCCACTAAACCAAGGAGAAGGTAGCTCGGTTAGGACGGAGTGCCACTAAACCAAGGGAAAGGTAGCTCGGTTAGGGCGGAGTGCCACTAAACCAAGGAAAATATAGCTCGGTTAGGGCGGAGTGCCACTAAACCAAGGAGAAGGTAGCTCGGTTAGGGCGGAGTGCCACTAAACCAAGGGAAAGGTAGCTCGGTTAGGGCGGAGTGCCACTAAACCAAGGAAAATGTAGCTCGGTTAGGGCGGAGTGCCACTAAACCAAGGGAAAGGTAGCTCGGTTAGGGCGGAGTGCCACTAAACCAAGGGAAAGGTAGCTCGGTTAGGGCGGAGTGCCACTAAACCAAGGGAAATGTAGCTCGGTTAGGGCGGAGTGCCACTAAACCAAGGAAAAGGTAGCTCGGTTAGGGCGGAGTGCCACTAAACCAAGAAAAAGGTAGCTCGGTTAGGGCGGAGTGCCACTAATCAAGGAGAGGTAGCTTGACTAGGGCGAAATGCCACTAACCAAGGGAAAGGGTAGCTTGATTAGGACAGAACGCCACCAACCAAGGAAGGATAGCTTGGTTAGGGCGGAGTGCCACTAAACCAAGGAGAAGGTAGCTCGGTTAGGGCGGAGTGCCACTAAACTAAGGGAAAGGTAGCTCGGTTAGGGCGGAGTGCCACTAAACCAAGGAAAATGTAGCTCGGTTAGGGCGCAGTGCCACTAAACCAAGGAGAAGGTAGCTCGGTTAGGGCGGAGTGCCACTAAACCAAGAAAAATGTAGCTCGATTAGGGCGGAGTGCCACTAAACCAAGGGAAGGGTAGCTCGGTTAGGGCGGAATGCCGCTGACCGAGGAGAAAGTATCTCGATTAGGGCAGAGTGCCACTAAACCAAGGAGAAAGTAGCTTGGTTAGGGCGGAGTGCCACTAAACCAAGGAGAGGTAGCTTGACTAGGGCGAAATGCCACTAACCAAGGGAAAGGGTAGCTTGATTAGGACAGAACGCCACCAACCAAGGAAGGGTAGCTCGGTTAGGGCGGAGTGCCACTAAACCAAGGAAAATGTAGCTCGGTTAGGGCGGAGTGCCACTAAACCAAGGAGAAGGTAGCTCGGTTAGGGCGGAGTGCCACTAAACCGAGGGAAATGTAGCTCGGTTAGGGCGGAGTGCCACTAAACTAAGGAAAATGTAGCTCGGTTAGGGCGGAGTGCCACTAAATCAAGGGAAATGTAGCTCGGTTAGGGCGGAGTGCCACTAAACCAAGGAAAAGGTAGCTTGGTTAGGGCGGAGTGCCACTAAACCAAGGGAAATGTAGCTCGGTTAGGGCGGAGTGCCACTAAACCAAGGAAAAGGTAGCTCGGTTAGGGCAGAGTAGCTCGGTTAGGGCGGAGTGCCACTAAACCAAGGGAAAGGTAGCTCGGTTAGGGCGGAGTGCCACTAAACCAAGAAAAAGGTAGCTCGGTTAGGGCGGAGTGCCACTAAACCAAGAAAAATGTATTCCGACCGATCACTCAGGGAATGCTGGCTGCGCTGCATGATACAGCTTAATATGCTTTTTGTTGAGGGGAGAGAACTGGATAACCCCTTTGTGGTCTACCAGGACGTAGGCGCCTCCTTCATATACTCGGCGGATGATATATGGCCCGACCCAGTTTTTGACCAGCTTCCCTTTGGGGTTGGAGGCCATCACTTCTTTTCTTTTGACCATTACCAGGTCTCCTTTCTTGAATTCTCGACCCTTGACTAGCTTGTCAAAAGCACGGGCCATGCGAGCTTGGTAGAGCTGGATGTTTTGCTGCGCCCGGAGGCGTTTTCCTTCGAGCTCAGCGAGCTCTTCCAATCTTCTTTCTGCATTGGTCTGCTCATCATTGACTAGTCCATGCTGGATGGCAACTCGCAATGAAGGAACTTCAAGTTCAATTGGCACCACAGCTTCTGACCCGTAGATGAGGGAGAAAGGTGAACAGCCGGTTGGGGTCTTGTAGACAGTACGATAGGCCCAAAGTGCTTCGTACATCCTTTCTTCCCAATCTTTTTTATTAGACTTAACAGTCTTTGCCAGCAATGTGCATAGAGTCTTGTTAAAGGCTTCTGCAAGTCCGTTAGCTTGAGAGTTGTAGGGGGAGGATGTCCTCCAGTCGATTTTGTATTTGTCGGCCAGCCGATAAACCTTCTGGTTCCTAAAGTGACTGCCATTATCAGAGATGATTCGGCTGGGGATCCCGAACTGGAATATTACATTTTACCGGAAGAATCTTGCAACTAGCTCTCCCGTCACATCTCTTAGTGCTACTGCTTCCGCCCATCTGGAGAAGTAGTCTGTAGCTGCTAAGATGTATCTGCACCCTGATGAAGATGCTGGCAGCAGCCCTACCACGTCCGTGCCCCACTGAGCAAACGGCCAGCTTGGTAGGGTGGGATGTAGTGGCACTGGAGGTCTCCTTGCCACATTAGCATGTTCTTGACACTTCTGACAAGCCTTGGCAAACCTGCAGCAATCGTCAAATATAGTGGGCCAATAGTAACCCAGCTTCTTTATCTCAATTTTCATTTTCGGGCCGGCCTGGTGTGCTCCAGCTGATCCTGCATGGACCTCCTGCATCACCTGTCCTGCTTCTGCTGAAGACAGGCAACGGAGTAGGACTTTCTTTCCGGCATCTGCCATAATTCGGAACAAGGTTCCACTTCTCATCTCGTAAGAATCATTGATCCTTATGAGCTTCATTCTATGTTCCTTTTCTTTTGGAAGTTGCTGGTGTTGAAACCAGCGTAGGAGATGCTCTCGCCAATCAGGCTGCTGAACCCCTTCGATGACTGCTACTTCCATCTCTTGTTCGTCGGCCAGGACCTCTGTCACGCTGGGGACCTGTCGGCGGTTGATCACTGTTATATTCAGGCTTGTGTCTGGCGGGACCGCCAATGAACTGGCCAGCTTAGCGAGGGCATCTGCCTGAGCATTCCGGCCTCAGTTGATGTGCTTGATGCTGATGAAGTAAAATCTTGACATCAGGCGAGTTGCCAACTGGTGATAGGGGAGGAGCTCTTGCTTTCGCACATCGAACTCTCCTTCCAGCTGTTTTATAACTAGCATGGAATCTCCGAATGCTTCCAGCATCTGAATTCCCATGGACAGAGCAATTTGCAACCCGATTATCAGGGCTTCATATTCCGCTTCATTGTTTGTGCATTGCTTGTTTATGGAACAGGATGTATGCACCACTTCTCCTTCTGGGGATTTCAGGACTATGCCTGCTCCTGCTCTGACCCTGGCTGACCCGGTGGCAGAGGTGTCAATTCTGGAAGCGCCATCAAAGTATAGTTGCCATAAGGAGGGCTGTACTTGCACGGCTTCTAGGGTTTCATCTTTAGGAAGCTCCGGCTCCAACGGGTAATCCCCGGGCGCTGGGTGCTCAGCGAAGAAGTCTGCAATAGCTTGGCCCTTGACGGCCTTGCGCGGCACGTAGGAGATATCTAGCTCCATAAGGATTACCGCCCATTTGCCCAGGCGGCCTCTGAGTGCCGGTTGAGACATAATGTACTTCAGGGGATCCTCTTTGGATACCAAGCTGATTTCATGCAACAACATATAGTGTCAGAGCTTTTTAACTGCGAAGACCAGCGCCAGACAGATCTTCTCAATATAAGTATATTTCTCTTCAGTTCTGACCAGTCTCCGACTGAGGTAATAGAGGGCTTGTTCTTTCCCTTCTTCATTATTCTGGGCCAGCATTGCCCCCAGAGAATTATGTGTAGCTGCTATATACAGTATCAATGGTCGTCCTCTCACCGGTGCGCCCAACACTGGAGGAGTTTTCAGGTAGTCTTTTAGCTTGTCGAAGGCTGCCTGGCAATCTTCATCCCAATAAAAGGGGACATCTTTCATCATCAACTTGTGAAAAGGCTGGCACCGCCCTGACAAATTGGAAATGAAACGCCGGATATAAGCCAAACGGCCCTGTAGTGATCTCAGCTCGGAGATGTTCCTTGGCGGAGGTAACCCCTGAATCACCTTGATCTTTGCGGGGTCTATCTCGATTCCCCGATATCGGACGATGAAGCCCAAGAATTTTTCGCTCGACACTCCGAACGCACATTTCATAGGGTTCATTTTTAGCTCATGCTGCCTCAGCCTCTGAAAAATAATCCGGAGGTCTTGCAGAGGATCTTCTTTTCTTCTGGTTTTGACCACCAGGTCATCTATGTAGCACTCGACCTTGTGGTAGAGCAGTTCATCAAAGATTTTGGTCATTACGCGCTGATAGGTTGCGCCAGCATTCTTTAATCCGAACGGCATTCTCTTGTAATGATAAATGCCTTTAGGAGTTTGAAAAGTAGTATGGACTCAGTCATGCTCCGCAATCCAAATCTGATTGTAGCCAGAAGACCCATCCATGAATGATAGGGCCTCATGGCCGGTTGTAGCATCAATCATGACCTCGGTTATCGGCACCGGGAAGTCATCTTTGGGGCAGGCTTTATTTAGATCCTGGAAGTCGACACATATCCGGATCTGTCCATTCTTCTTTTTCACGGGGACGATATTTGCCAGCCACGTGGTGTACTGATTTTCTTCAACAAATCCCACGTCAATGAGCTTGTCGACTTCAGCACAAATTTGGGTGATGAGCTCTGGCCTCATGCGCCGCGGTGGTTGCTTTACCAGCTCGGCGTCAGGGCTAATTGCCAGCTCATGTTGCGAGACAGCGGGGCTTAGACCTGGCATCTCTTTGTAAGTCCAGGCGAAGCAATCCCGGTATTCTAGCGGTAGTTGAATGTACAGCTCCCGTTCTTCTGGGGATAGTTGGGCACTGAGGAAGGTAGGCCTAGGGTCCTTCTCATTTCCCAGGTTGACTTCTATCAGTTCATCGACTGTGGCTTGGCCTCCGTCTTCTATCTCCGGAGGTGCCGGTTGGAGGTCCATGAAGTCTAGAACGCCATCTTGAGGGTCGAGCACTTCGACTTCCTCGTCAGACACTGCCAGAGCTTCCTGAGGTTTCTTGATCTCTTGTGCCAGCAGCTGAGTGGATTGTTCTATTAGCAGATCCATTACCGTCGCAGCTTCCAAGGATGAGAGAGCAGCCTTGGTGTTTGCAGATGAGATTGCAGCCATGATGGGCTGGTAACTGTTCACTGCCAGGCCCGGACAGCATGCTGATTTTACAGCAGAAGTTGAGGAAGTTTCGCCTTCTGGGACAGTTGTATCTTCCGGAGAAGTGGCTTTTTCTTTCCTGGTAGATGGCTCCCCTTGATTGGAGTTGACCAAGGCCTCCCAGATTGGCAGAAAGGGTGTTGAAGTTGTCATTAGTATGACCTCTGTGGAGGGAGAGACTCCTGCTTCTTGACTGTCTTCGGCTTTGCTGCTGCTAGCCGTATCAAATTCGGCTTGAAGGGCCGCTTCTTCAGGGTGAATCTGCTCCCAGCATCGGCAAGGGGCCGAGGTTTCTACTTCTTGATTTCCGGACTGAGCCAGTTCAAGATATTCGGCTTCCGCCGGATACTCATCAAAGGTTGCTCCCAGAGGGATATCTTCAGTAGGATAGAAGGCGGAGATAGTATCCACCTCGTACCACCCACTGTAATAATATTCTTCCAGGGTGAAGCCCAACCCTGGATGTTGAGAGACACGTCTCATTTCCTTATTCAGATTTGCAGGATGCCACATCTTCTGGAATGCTTCCTTGCATTTTTGAGACTGATCGGGAGGGATGTGTTGGTTCTGAAACATCCTGGCCATTCGATCAGTTGTAAATGCCAGGCCTTGAACAGGAACCTGCGGGTTGCCTAGATCTTCAGGGAGGCTGCAGTCTGTATCTTCCCGAGTGGGATGCTCCTCAGCTGTATAGAACAAGCTGCGGGGCCCATTTTCCTGTGTCACCTCCCAAGCTTTGAAAGGTTCGACAGTGGGATCATTGAGGCCGGGGACTGGCTTGGTGAGGCCGGCCGGGACTCCGATGCGGTCGTGCTGTCGATCGACCTGCACTTTCTTAGCTTTGGGGTATAATGCTGGGGGTGTTACCCTATCGACATCTCCAGAAGCTGTGATGTGGGAGACCACCTTTGGCTTGACATATCCGCGCGGCGGTGGTGGATACCAACCGTCACCCGATCTATTCTTCGACGCCCCTACGGGGGTCTCAGCTTCAGAAACCTTCCGGGGAGGCCCCGTATATAGGTTGGCATCTGCCAAGTGACATTCAAACACCTCGAATGGGTGGATATCAGCAAATATCCTCTCCTCCTTCCCCTGGAGGCTGTATTTGATGCATTGGTGGAGCGTGGAGGGCACCACCATATTTTCATGCAGCCATGGGCGGCCGAGCAGTGCTTTGTAGGAGGTGCGAGAGTCAATGACATGAAACTGCACCGTTGTACTGAAATCTGCTAGGGTCAGCGTGAACTCTGCCACTCCCATAGATACTTCACATTTTTGGTTGAAGCCAGCGATACGCATATCCCCGACTTTCTCGAGATGCACATTGAAGTGGTACCTCTCGTATATTCTGTATGGCAGGATGTTGACTGCTGCACCAGGATTGACCAGGATCCGGTTCAGTTCTCTTCCATTCAGGTGCCCTTTCATGTATAGCGGCCTGTTGTGGCTGGCAGTAGGTAGTAGCATGTCTTCTGGAGAGAAGGTCATACTGGCTTCCGGTATAGCCTCAGCTATGCAGGCTTCAAAATGAGCAGGCGTCTGCAGAGCAGTGATGATCGCCTGTCGAGTTTCTTCACTCAAAGAGAGAATTTCCCAGATCATAAATTGAGCGGGGAGCTTCTTGAGCAACTTCATTATTCGGCTCCCAGCCCGGACATTGGAGAGCTTCATCTCTTCAGCCCATCTGGGCTTGGGGAGGTTTTGATTTGTGGGTCCAGACGGACCTGCTTCATCTTCCTCGGACCCGGCACCCTCTTGACTGGCACCGGCTGTCGGGTCTTCTTCATCAGTTGCCGTAGGGCAAGCTCCATCTGCATTCGCATCCTCAGTAGATTACGCTGGCTGCGGGTGAATGACCCCGGATGTAGGGTTAGCATCTTGGCAGGGTTGCTTCCCTTTTGACATCCTCATAAATTCAAGGAATGAAGGGACTACCTTGCCCCCACTCTTGTTGTATAGGCCTGACGGAGGAGGGATTTGGACTCCCTTAACTTCCGGCGGAGGTGTCTTGTAGGGTTGCTCCCCTCTGAACATGATGTTCTGATTGGGTGGTGGCTGGCGCCCCCATTTTCGGCCCGACCGAGTGGCATGTGCAGCAGTTGCGGCCTCGGCTTTGCCTCCCCCAGCATGGGGTGTGAAGCAAATTTCTTCTTCTTCCTCTCCTCTGGGTAGGTTGAAGAGTGCTGACAGGGTATTGCAGGAGACAACCTGTGTTTTATTGGCCCCAGCGGCCTTTCTTTTCTTCTTCTTTTGCTTTTTCTTCTTTTTGGTTTCTGCGAGTGCCTGCCCCCAGAACAGGCTGCCCTCTTCAGGGGGTGCTGCTTGGGCTCCCTCCACCTGTTTGAGTGAAAGTTGTTCTAGTTCTTGCCATGGGACGTGGTCCTGTACCAGCAAAGGTTTCAATTCGGGCTGCACATATTCATCTAGCCCTTCAATCAGGTGCTGCAGTCGAAGGACTCCAGGATTGGTTTCCTTGATTACTGGCAGCGGAGTTTGTCTCCTCCTGTTAGGTGTATGTATTCTAACAGCTGTAGGTGGAGTGACCCATACGGGTGCTACCACTGGCGGAGCAGGCCGGGGTGTAATGCCACGGACATGTGCCCCCTCTTTTGGGCGGGGTGCCCTCTTCTTCTTGTGCTTCATAGGGATCTGCTGCCACCCATGTTATTCTTTCACGGGCTCCAGGAAATGGATTTCGTAGGTGCTCCGTGTGCTTGCTTCAGAGATCTCCTCCGGTAATGCCTGGTAGAGGGAGATCATGTTGACCGCTGCTCTCCTGATAGGGGCTTCATGTGGCTGAGGAGGGTCCACTTTGTACTCTCCCAGCTCTATTTCATTCTTCTTCACCATTCCTTTGATGACGTCTTTGAAAACATAGCAGTCTTCGATCGGATGTCCCAACATCTGGTGGTAGGGGCAGAATCTTGGACTGTCTTTTCTTTTCAGGTCCTCCGGCCTCCTTGGCTCAGGCAGAGTGACCATGCTGTATTCTGTTACCCAGTCGAACAGGACTCGGGTCTTGTCTTTTGGAAAGAAATAAGCTTTCTTCATTTTGTCCCTCAGCGAAGGACCTTCTTTATCATCTAGAGCTTTTGCAGGTTGCGGGGGAGCCGCTTTCTTGCCTTTCTCCTTCTGTTGTTCGAATGTCTTGATATCAAGCGCATTTGCTTCTTTAGGCGTGGGGCGCCGTTCCGCAGCCTTGCCTTTCTGGGCTGTGCTGGCAGTTGACGTCGGGACAGGCTTGGCTAGAAAAGCCTCCACCTCGGCCACCACATTATTCAGCCGGTCGAACGACCGTATTTTCATACCAATCATCTTTTCCAGGACCTCCCTCCTGAGATTTTGTTTGCATATTTGCACAGCATCCTCCTGATGCGGGGGCCGCTTGCACCTCATTCCGAGGTTCCTCCACCTCTTGATGTAATCAAGGGCTGTCTCATCTGCCCTTTGTTTTGTTGAGTAGAGTTCGGCCACTGTGACCTCCCTCTCTGTGACATGGAATCTTTCTCTGAATTTTCCATGCATATCCGACCAATCACTGATTGACCCGGCCGAGAGGCTAGAGTACCATTCAAATGCGAGCCCCGTCAGCGAGGACCCGAAGAACTTCAGCATATATGACTCGTCGGTGGCCAGATCACCCATAACGGTCATATAATATGCAATATGCTCTTTAGGGGACCTTTTCCCGTTGAATTTTTTAAATTTGGGCGGCTTGTTGGCCCCTGGGGGAAGTCGTTTAGCCGCATGGTGTTGCGGGTAGGGCACCCGATAGGCATCGAATGCGACGTAGTCGCCTTCACTTTTCTCTGCGAGCTTCAGCTCGATCATCCTTTCCACCATCATCCGGTTCACGACCGTGGGGTAGACTGGCTCCGGATAGAAGTGTGCTGGCTGAAGGTATGGGGTGACCAGGGTGGTCACCTGTGGAGGACGCAGCAGCGGGGGTGTCGGATGCACCTGGGGGAGCACCGGAGGTAGCAGTGGCTGAGGCTGTGGCGGCCGCTGTTGTGCTGTCACCATGCTTGGCTCTGACGGCTGGGATAGTGTATAGAGCGGTGGAGGGTCGTCACGACGAACCGCTCCCCGGGATGATTCACCCTGGACTTCGGGTGGTTTAGAAGCCGATGAATGCTCAGTCTTTTCCATCAGCTGTTTCTTCAGAGAGTCTATCTCCCGTTGATATTTTTGCAGCAGCATCAGAACTGATGGATCTATAGTGGTGGGGATACCCTCTGTCGTTTCCCCGGACGTACCCTCAGGCAGGATGTCGAGGAGGATGTCGTCTTCTTCTTCTGTCGTCACCACATTAGCGGTCAAGATGGGGGCCTTATCATCCCAGCGGGGATAGACCTGGGGTTGTTTCCCTCTCATGATCATTAGAAGCTCTCTTGCTGCTTCTGTTCTGCGGGTAGTTGGCCCGGGCCGTACGGCCAATTGAGCCAGTTCTTGGGGGTCTTCAGGAAGCTCCCCATATCGGCTGGATATACCAGCCATGTTGCAAGTAAAGACCTGCATCCTTCTTCTCTGTCGATGGACCCTCCTTCTGGCTTGTTGCGGAAAGGTCAGCCTCTCGAACACAGAAACTCTTCTTTGTTCTTCCCGCTCGGGGACCGCTTCATAGGCTTCGATCTCGAAAACGTCATTGTATCCATTGTCGTCGACTGACGACACCATCATTCTATCTTCCATATCCTCTTCATCCGCCGCTGATGGGCGGTAATCTTTCTCAGTGGCGACTGTTTGCATTAGTCGCTGCTGACCCAACGAGGGGTTGCCCAGCCCTCGAAAGTAGTTCCTTATCAGACAGGTTACCTCCTCCTGACCCCGCTCTTGATAGAGTACGGGGGATAGTTGTCGACCTCCAGCAGGAGGGATATAGGCCAGCCGAGCTCTGTCGGCCGGATGTTAGAATCTTCGTCCTGTGACTGGGACGTTGGCTTGGCGGGCAGCAGCCCAGAAACTTCTGCGGCGCGGAGGATCTGCAACCACCTCTTCTTCTTTCCTCGGGGGCAAGCCCCTTTCTCTTTTCACTTCCGCCTCGTCGTTCATAGGACGGCGGCGGATGGGTGTTAGATGGTGGGCAGGTCGGGTCCGCTTGGGAACCCACACCTGTTTGAACTTCTTCGGCCTGAGTGCCGAGCTTCCTTGGCCATAGGGGCCGATTTCTTCTCTTTCTGCCCTCCTTCCAGCGAGAGCTTGATAGGGATTGTGGACAGGAATGTTGGGGATGACTCGGTCTGGGGTCACCCGGGCCGTGCGTCCGTCGAGGAAGACGCACATGCCTCCAACAAGCATAGATTTCCCAGACTGAGATAGGGTTCCGGTGATTACATCAGCATTCTTGCGGGCCTGGCGACGCTGACATTGGGGTGGGTCCCACGTATGACGTGGTGCACCAAATAGCTAGCGGCTGGGGCCGGAATTTCAGGCAAGTCTTCGCAGCAGGGAACCTTCAGAGGCTCCATTTTCTCTGCGACTTCCTTGGCAGGCACTGAGGCTTCGACCTCCAGGATATCGACGAAGGCTAACCCCAAAAAGTTGGGGAAGCCCACAGCGGCAGGGAAGCTGCCGAATTCCATGGGTACCGCCAGGTACCCTTGCGCGTGTTTAGCAACGATCGAATGATCGAAGTCGACGCCAGTTATCCCGTTGATCGTCATTGATCTGCCTGGAAAGACAAACAGGGAAATAATCAGTAGCCTTTGAGAGGGCTTCGAAGCCCGAATATCTTGGCAAAGAGATGAAAGGTCACACTGGTCCCACCGGGCGTGCCAGATTGTTTGCGACGGGTTTCTCATCCGACCGTCTTGTCGTTTTTATTTCGTGTATATATGTGTATATGTACATATATACATGTCTTATTTCACGTGTCGATCAACCAATTAACTAACCGGTAATTAACTGCCTGATTGACGACGCGGGCGTGCCAGTCACATGAGTGACGATTTTATGATGCGCTCATTCTGACCCATGTCGGGCGAATGTGAGGTTCGGTTGGGACCAGCAGTCCGCCATACCATAAAGGCTATGGCGTTAATTACATCCCCACGAGGAGGGAACACCTTTGATTAATTGTCGAGATAGCGGGCTGTCAAAGCCAGAATAAAGGATACAGAGCATGCGAGATGCATTTATTTATCATGCCAAGGATGCATAGTTTATCGAATTATGGGCCCTTGGTACGTGGCGGAGGACGTAGGCCCGAAGACCACCGTCACGCATAGCGAAGACTTCCGATCGAGCGTAATCTGACCTTCTGTCAACGCTATTTGATATACCCGAGGGTCCATGCGAACATGCATGCATGATGATGATGATAAGTAAAATGACAGAATTATGAAGATGAATATGATTCAGTCACATATTTATTAAGCCCCGCCAACGAGGGAAAGGATGGCACAAGCATGATGATAAGGGTAGAGTGAAGACACACATAATGGTGAAAACATGATAGCAAGAAGGTTTCGACTCGAAAGGCCCTCTCCTTATTCAATTTATTCCTAATTAGGGTTGAGTGACTTCGCCCTCGGGAAGGCGGGGGTCGCTCGGGGCGTGCCAGGGATTAAAGAGTACAGCGATTAGAAACGGCGCTGAAAGCGTAGGTATAGGACTTAAAACGGCGTCAAAATCGTAGGTAAATAAAAGGGGTTTAAAACGGCGCGGCCCTAATTGGGGCGCGCCGGGGAGAGGCGCGCCGGGGAGAGCGCGCCGGGGAGAAGCGCGCCGGGGAGGGCGCGCCGTTTTAGAGCGCGCCGCTTAGGCCGCGCCGTAAACGAATGGCGCCAGTTTAACTTAAAACCGAGAATTTGTTCATTTTTCTTGGGTTTATTGAAATACTTTGGAAAACTTTGAGAATTTATTTAAGCTATTATTTCACAGGGTCGACCCCGGGGCATCCGGGAGCCGAGTCACGGGCCCGCGCGAGGTTCGTACTCGAGCGCGGCGATCATTTCGAGTTATACTCGTTCGAGCCGAAATTTCGGCAGCATCTCCCCATCCCGGAGGATTTATCGGGGAGAAGCGGGGAGTACTCACGTAGTGGAGCAACCCCTAAGAGCCGGGTGGCACAACGGCGGCCGGCAAAAACCCGAACGGAGAGGAAAAACCCCGAGGTCAAACCTGCTAGGGGCACCAAATCCGTGGGTAACAGTGAACAAATGAAGCAACACAATATGGGAGTGAAGACCCCGAGGGCTAGCCTACGAGGGGCACGCAACCCGAGTCACCATAACACTCGAATCTGGACGACCGATATGGGAGGGAAACCCCGAGGGCAAGCCTACGAGGGGCATGCGACCCACGGCCACCACGAGGCCCATTAAGGACCGTGGATTTGGATCTGTCGGGACATGGCCCCATTGCTGTGCATTCAATAGCCTGCTGGGATATTCATCATTGATGGACGAACCTTCCGCCGGCCGAATGACTAACGTGGAAGATCGGGGAAATGTCCCCCTCCCCGGATGCTGGAATGATGCTACAGAGCACACTCCCGTTGAGATGCGCATGAAACGAAAGAGTAATGCGAGAACGACAAAGTCCATAAGCTAAATAGAGTGATGCTGTGCAATTGGCATAGAGGTGCCGGGGAAGGGATGTACATATGTCACATTCGGGCACGAGCCGACAAGAATAGAGAGGGACGACAGAGGCAATCCTCCCTTCCCCCCCCCCCCCTCCGACCTATGAAGAGAGGCACAGGAGGAGGCGAGGGATAGGTTCCCTCGACAGAGATAGACGGAGATACGCACATAAGTGTGTCCCCAATCACAGAACCCGTGGCATATGCGATGCAGAGCCTTGCAGTCGCATTAGAATCAGAAGAAAGAAAACCCCGGGGAGGGGGGGAAGAAGGTTTCATATGGCCCGAGAGCCTATCCAGCGCCGGAGAAAACCTATTGCACGGGAGTAGATACACTGGGAAATCATTGAACGTATATTCAAAGGGAAATTGGAGAAGGCATTCATGAGATAGAAGACATTAGCCACAAACGGCATTTCATTCATCCTATGAATCGATACGGATAGACATATGCATAATATACAGATTCCGGCGCCGTCGTTGTCGATCGGCCGTCGTTTACATTAATGAAGAAACGATTACAGATAAAGTGGGAAGAGGAAATGGTGAGAGAAGGGGAGGTCAGGCTCATATCATCGCCCCTCCCCTTCTTCACTTACATTGTGCTAGAGGAAGAAAACCAAAAGAAGAACAGAGGGATTCACCGGATGAAACGCGGAGACCCACCTAAATCGATAAGAAACGGACGGTCTCCTTCTCCGATTCCGGGAGGCTTGAGTGGAGCGTGGTGGCGGCCGCCGAGAGGCTCGAACGGAGGTTTCCTCAAATCGAAGAACCCTCGCCCCCTTCTCCCTGGACCTCTCCTCTTTCTTTCTAATTCTCTTTTTTTTCTCCTTTGATTCCGCTTCCCTCTTTTTTTCCTTCTCGCTCTCTTCGGATCCCCCCTTTTTTCTTCTCGGATCTGATTTTTGATTCCTCCATGGATGGATCCAGGCAGGCTATATATATAGCCCTTTTGTTGATTCGGCGCCCCGGGAAGGGGGCGCGCCGGATTTGGTGGCACCGGGAACACGTCCCGATCGGTTTTTACACGCCGGTTTGACGGCGCCGGGGAACGCATCCCCTATTGTAATTGGCGCGCCGGTTTGACGGCGCCGTTTTAACTTGTTTACTCGGCGTGCCGGTCCGGTGGGTCCGGAGATGATTCCGGAAGCTCCCGTTGACTATTCCTCTCGCCCTGGTCCTTAAAAAACCTTGACGTGGAGTCAAGGAAGCTCTCGACACGACGAACGGCCTTGATCAGACTTCCGCGTGTGTCTGGTCCGAGCACACGGATGTCCTAGTGGTACAGCCTTCGGCACTGTGATTTGTGCTCCTGGTTGAGACGGATTCGTGCTCAAAGCTTGTTTGCAGGATGGTGTTGCATCCTGGATAATTCCGCCTTGAACGGCGATCAATTGGCCACTAAAGGGCCCATTATGACGAGGAGCCGAACCCATGTCGGGTAATCAGGACCCTCTGCTGACAGAGCCCTCGGTCCCTTGTTGTGGACGGCCGAGGACGTTTTTCCTCCTTAGGAGTGCCATTGGGTAGACCGTCGTCCTTGGTCGGGCGACGGATGTGGGGTAGCGGCATGACGAGGTCGATGCCGGATCATTGGGCAGGCTTGATCGCGCTGCCGGTTGGTTGTAGGTTCATTCCGACTCTCCTAAGGTGAAGTCCCCGGTGTTCCCTTCTAGGTGGCTCGGGGCTCTGGCAGCTTGAAGAGCCTTCAGTAAGCCAGTCTTCATCGGCTTCTGCGCTTCAGTGGGCCGTATCATTCGTCTTTGCGGCTTGGTTGCCGAAGGATCATATTTTGAGTGCCAACAGGTTACCAAAGGAACGTCGCCCTCCTGAGGTCATCTAAAGGCGCCGCTTGACTGGGGCGATGGCGGGATGTCCCTGATCGACTCCCTGAAGTGGCAGTTCCAGAAGTTGACCTTTGATAATTTTGCTTGAATTATTCACGGACTAATTTTTCTGATCTGCACAGAGAACAGATTTGCACGCCTTGGAGGCAAGAATTAATTCTCTCAGATCCGAAATCAGATCGAGATGAAACCGGTGGGTTGGAAAGAGGACTCCCAGATATACCACATATAAATTTTGTAGGTCGATCCAATGAAGGGATGAGAAATGGGAGCCTCTACAAGACTATTTTTTTCTGACCCGGACTGACAGACACACAGGATAGACTGTGTTTTTTGTGAAACAAACCTTTGACTGAAGGGGAAATGATTTTTATAGACTCTACAAAAATGATGGTGGAAAGGGGTATATGTGAGAAACACCTTGGAATATTTTGGGATTTTCTAAAATTTTCTAAGTGGGTGGAAAAAATGCAATAAGGAGACTATGTCACGTAGATCTGCAGAATGACAGATTATAGGGAGAAGAACAATAAACGTGGGAAAAATACCAAATGGTGTCCAAGTGACACAAACTTTTAGTTGGAGGTTAAGGGAGATGGACAGAACAAACCCTCAAAATTAGGGCTCGATCAGACAACAAGAGAAAAAGATAAAAATCTGGAGGTGAGATTATCCTGATGGAGATAGAACTCCGATGTAGCGGCGGTGGCGGCGCGACGGCGGCGGCGGCAACAGAGGTGAACTCAGAGGGGCTAAGGAGAATGGGCTTCACACCCTAGAGGGCTGGAGGAAGAAGATGAACCAGGGGGAGAGAGGAGAGAGGGGTGCACCCTTCAATGGCTCCAACCAAATTCACTCAATTTTTCATCATTAAAATCTCTAATGACACTATACATAGGCTTATATAGAGAATGGCAAGGGGTGGGAGGCTGGGAATTTCGTGGGAGAGAGGCCATTTTCTTCCCCCATGTGATCAAAAACCAAAAATAAATAAATTACATATGGAGGGGGCACTCCTTTGACTAGGTAGGTAAGGTAGGTGGCCTCCCTTTGACATTTTCAACCACTTGTCCCCCTTGTGTCCAATTGACCTTCTAGATGCCACCTAGGACTTTGACCATCCCCACATGGACCCATATGGCTTATGTGGATCAATGGGGAAGGAGTGAGGGCCCCCTTGCTGGACCTACTGACAATTTGCAAATAAACCCAAAGATCCTTAGGGAATGACACATTGGCTTATCAAGCCTTACAATTGTAAACATACTTTCCCAAGGATATAAAAGTAAACTAAAAGGACACAATTGCAAATGAAAAATGTCAGTGCTCGGCGTCGATTCCCATCAACTCTCCTAGGGTGGGAAAAACTCGACCCCGTCGAGTAAGGGGTGTAGCTGCTCGAGTAGCTCCGGCAGATGCGTCATCGAACCTAGAAGCGCGGAGTACGCTCCACTCCAAGTAATCAACACCTGCTCATCCCGTATAGATTCGATATGCACACGCTGCCATGGGAATGAGGCTAGAGGTGGACACTCCGGGGAGGGGTCACTCTCAAATGAAGGAAGCGGCTCAAAGACTCACTAGGAATCATCGCTTGTCCCTTATGTGACTAGATCCGATATGATGTAGAACCGATCCCGAAGTCCGACTAGTCTCGAACTCGAAAGGGACTAACAACGCGAGCGTACAAACTGACTCGACTCGATGTATGCACAAACACACGACAGACAAACGAAACAAAGACTCAAAAAGACCCTAACCAAACCTAATGTAAGTCCGACCTATACGTGTGTGACGGCGGGCCAGGAAACTCGAATATGTGCCATGCATACACTAGATGTACTTGATGGTTGACGTAATGGAATCCTAGACATCCTAACATGTACCACTCATGCATTGGCAACCTATGGGAATTGGGTGGGGAAGGACTAGGAGATCCAAAACTACTTTCGTCATTACCCTTAGACGTAGGTAAGGCATGCCAGCTAGACTGAGGGGTAGGGGTGTGATAGTGAACTCCTTGGAAGAAGTGGAGTGAGAATGATAGCTCGGGAGGTTCACTAGTGAAGGGGTCAAAGGGGTCAAAGAAGGTATGACCCCATGAAGTGGGTTCCCCCATGACTCGGTCCCAATTTAAGAATTCATAATCACCATCATACATTGTGGTCGGTGGGACGACGGTCAGGTCTAGAAAATAGGATTCCTCCCTTGGGCAAAAGGGAACGAAGTCAGACTCGGCCGGCATCGGGAGGAATAGAAGAATCTCTATGGTGGCACAACCCACAGTGCACACGGAGGTAATGGACCCTATGGCCGGATGGGTGAAGCTATGACTAGTGGGTTGGTCGAAGCCTCGGGCCAATAAGTGCGTCAACTTCCATTGCCAACTTAAACCAAGAATAAGGTCACCCAATGTATCAACATGGTGACTAGACCGGAATGTCGTGTGGTAGGAGTTGACGGATACTAGAGGTAAGGTGGGGTCCATAGAGGGGTAAGGAGGTGGGACCAAGCCATATTTGAGCCAACTAAGAAGTGGCTCGGCTATGTATAACGTACCCGTTTGAAATATGGGTGGCTCAGGATTTAGTGGCTCCAAACAAGAGGATTCCGAATAAGGTTCGGAAGTTGAGGGTGGCAAAGGAGCACTCACGGGTGGTGAAGAAGCATGTGTCCTTTCCAACCAATCTGAAAACATTTTCTCGATTTCCTCAAAGATGTGGGTTGGAGTAGGGACCTCGTGGTGGACTCGCTCCTCGTCTCTTGGCTCGGGTGTGGACCTAGGCTCGGCTAGAAGCGGGGCTTCCACTTGGTGGGAGGTGACTGGGCAGACAACTTGATTGGGATTGCTTTGGAGGGCTTGGATGGGGGTGAAGGGGCGGGGTTGGTTGGAGGTGTGGCCCACTTGATTGCGGGTGAGTTGGTGGGGTTGGCTAGTGGTATGACCCCCGTGGTTGGAGGTAGGTGGACGGGGAAGGTAGACCCTCCTAAGCGCTCTCTTCATATCCCACCATGACTCGATGGGCCTTAGCCTCCTATCTTCCCGAAAGTATTTGATATCCCTCCATGTTTCAGCGGCTTCATAGAAAAGTCACCTTTTTGGCAAAGTCCACCTGCATGGGACCGGACATAATGTACACCTCGAAGTAGATCTCCTCGATCCTCCCAGGCGCGCCCGAGGGTAGGAAGATATAGATAACTCCAAACCTGAAATATAGTTCATGTGATCAATACAAGGGGCAAGTGCATAATTTAATTCATGAGTTTAAGGTTTAAAAAGATACCTGAAGTAGAGGGTAGAATCCCCTGAGCGAAGACTGAAGTGAAGAAACGCCTAAACTATCAAACAAGTGGGCTAGCATTGCCGCACCCCAAGCGTACCGTCCAACTCTGCCCAAATCCTCCAGTAGGGGTAGAAACCGGCAGCTCACTACATCACCCTGGGTCACTAAAAGTAGCTTACCGATCATCAAAATAAGGAATCTCCTCAGCTCCATGTCGGCCTGTGCTCCAGCCTCTGTCGTGAAGCTCTCTCTGGCCTCAGCCACTAGTCTCCTCTCATAAGCCGTCGAGGTCTCTCCCACCTCCCTCTGTGTGTGGAATAGGCCAAGACTCTCCTGTAGAGCAATCCTCGACACTAGCGAGGTCCGGCCGGTCCCCTCCAGCTCCAAGCCTAGCAGCCCGCACGCCATCTCCCGGTAGTCGGGGTAGGTACAGCCTGTCACCGTCGCTCCGTGCACCCGCAGTCCAGTAATGCGGGTGACGTCCTCTAAGGTGGGGATCATATGACCCCAGGGGAAGAGAAAGGCCTTACATCCCGTGTCCCATCTGGCCTTCAGGGCCCTTATCAGACCTACATCTACTCTCAGCACTTCTATCTCCAGGAATTCCCCAAAGCCCATTCGGCGGAGGCGGGCCCGTTGGAACTCCGGTAGTGCAAAGAAGATGGCTCGGACTAGTGTCCATGAGATCCAGGCACGAACTGCACCCTGTACACCCTACACACAATATAAGAGGAAGAAAGTGTCAGCTTCAATTCATCTAAAAGAAAGAAAAAAGAAAGGGTTTTCTATTTTTGAACGCGCTATGTCAAAGTAGCACGTTCATGAAGAACGCGCTACTGGACTGTAGCGCGTTCATCGGCGGAGGGTGGGCGTCAACCCTACATTCCCTGAGCCTATTCCAGGGGCATTCTTCCTTCTGCATTTGGTCTAAGGGGCATGTCCCCTTCCCAATTCTTCTCATACGAAAAGATAAACAAGGAAAATCGAAGGAAAACAAATTAAGATCAGTTTTCTTACCAATCTTCGTTTGCGGGACGCCGCTCCACCAGCGGGCTCCGCCACTGTTTCCTCGACTGTCGCGGCACCTTCAGCCTCCTCGGCCTCGTCGTAGGGGCCCTCCACTTCTTCTCCTTCGAGCCTAGCCGAGACCGTTGCTTCAGAATCATAGTTTTCCTCCACCGGCAGGGTCGCCCGTTCTTCCTCCGCGTGAGATCACCAACGGCCGCGGACGGCACGTTGTTTGGGACGCCGGGAAGGTTCCCCTTCCATCGGGGCAAAGCAGTGAAGGTGTGGGGTGAGTAGAGGGTAAGAGAGGAAATGGAGAGAGATAGGATGAGCGTGAAATGAATGGGGGGAAGCGGTTTCATTTTTGAACCGCAAGCGCCATTGACGTGCTATATGGTCATGGCGCGACACCATTGCGCTATATACGTATAGCACGTTAATGAAAAAAGAAAAAAATGAAAAGAAAAAAATAATAAACACAATAAAAATATATATGTTTTGGGTGAATAAAAGCATGTGTTGTCTTGCTTAAAATGATATTGTGTGCTTGAATCTGCGCTTGTTATTTGCATCATTGTCGCTTAACATCTTGTTCTCAGGAAAAGAAAAGGAAAAATGGCAGGCCATCAGGTAAGTATTCCCTTTATCCCTTCCTTTATTGCATTATTATATGATACACATCACTATATTATCTCAAGGACTGACCGGTTCTCTATATGTTTCGGGATCTGAGTTCCCCTCTACCAAAAACAGTGATGATCTAGCAACACACAGTTAATCACGGATAGGCCGTTATGTTGGATAGCTTTGGGGACGATGGACTTCATCTCGCACGCTGTGGTTGCGGATAACTCTTGACCCAAGTCTGTTTGATTTAATAATATTATCCTTGAGCATCTTATATTTTATTCTTTCTTTGCATTTGTTTTAATGATTTCTTTTATTTTAGCCATGCATGCATCATGCCTTTTTAGCATTCATGACTCTCAAATGCCCCAATTTTTTCCCAATTGAGGATCAATGATGCTTAAAGTTCTCGAACAAAGGAATTCACTTCCATTCTGAATTTGAAAGACTACTCCAAGTAATTGTTTGATCTGGGTGGTCAGTGTGACCTTTGTCTGGAATTTCTCCTATCATCTTTCAAACTTATTTCAGCAATGTCTTCCTTGATCCGCTCATTAGCTGCGAACCGCACGATGGCATCGACAGATCCGCCGGGCTCGCGTCTATTCCACTAATTGGGTGAAACTCGCAGTTGCAATGCACTGTGGGTGCCTCTCTTGTGCGAGAGGTTGATCATTTTCCTTTTCTTTTCTTATCCATCGTTCCAGATAGAAGTCACTCGTGCTAGCTTGACTATATGGTTAGCTCGGAGATTTCTGGATTATTCCCATCGCTTATTGGCAGACGGGTGTCTTCTTACCTTGATATCCACTTATCAGTCCGCTCCACTACATTTCCACTTCATCTCTGCTTCGCTAACACTCCGTGTCATCTCTGTTTCGCCTTCGTTTCACCTCCGCCTCGCGCCCATGCAAAGCGGATTCAAGGAGGGGCATCTGTAGACACCAGTTTTTGGCCGTAAGTTGAGTAATTTCCTTGTTCTCCTAGTTAATGCCCCAATTGATCTATAATTGGTTGATTTTCTGGGGGTATTTCTCTCTATTCTTAGCCCCGCAATTCAATTTCTGTACCTTGGACCTCGGCTTGAATTTGGCATTTTCGCGCTATTTACTCAGAGCACTTTCTTATTCATAGCGCGTTATAGGACTAACTAAACGTCCATTTAAACAGTCGCTATTTCTTAATATTAGATTTTGCGACATCCACCTGGTCGCTATTTACTTAATATGTACCCGATTGAGCGGCTGTCCAATGGGCGTTTATTCTTTTTCCCTTAATTTGGTTGGTCAACGGTTGTCGCGCTATGTCCTGATAGCACGTCTGTCCATGTCGCGCTCTATGTTGCTAGTGCGTTATCAGGCAGGAACCCAGTCCAAACCGGACTTACCCTTTTCTATTTGGATCCTTATTTTGGTAAGTTTACAAGTGTGATTCGTCCAAAGGAAAGTTCCTAGTCCTACTAGGAGTCTTTTCCCCTCATTAACCGGCAGGACTACCTCGATTTGGGCCGCTAAATCATTGGATTGAATCGGACTCCGACCTAGGATTCGTTCTTCATTCTCCTCCTATAAATTTGGCCCTTGGCCATCATTCTAAGGGGATGCAACTTCGAGATCTTGACCAGGAAGAGGCTGCTCTTCGTTCCAGATCATCAATTCCTCGTTCCTTCTACATCCAAGGGAGAATTTTAGGGCTAATTGTTGTTCTTCATCATTCTTTATTTTCTCTCCACTTCATCTTTTTTAACTCCTCATATAGCATTGTATATTATTTTCAAAATAACTCATTTTCTAAAGTATACACACATACACACACACCAAACCTATTTTTGGCCCTTCTATAGGGGTTTAAAACCACCAAATCCCCTAGGTAATCTAGCCCTTCTTTTATATGCTTTTGTTTAAGAATAGGGACAGATTCTACACTAATGATCTAATGGGCCTTTTCTTTGTTGTCTAAATCATTTTGCAAGCACTGAAAGAAAGATACGTGAAGCCCTTGCACCTTGGCTGGCCTTGGAGCAAGGAAGGAACGAACTCGAAACTCATCCCGCTCTCTGTCTATTATCGCGCTAGACACTCCCAGCGCGATCTTAAGAAGGTGCTCGCCCGACATAGTGCGTTCATGCTTTGGCCACCTCTTGGCCATCTTTGAATTTCTGAGGTATGTAACATCCCCCTACTTTGATTTTCATACCATTTGGCATGTTATTGTCCTCGGTGGCGATCACGGATCATTTTCATTATTTTTATTACATGTGACCTCCCCCCTTATCATCATTTAGTGCTTTCTATTCATCTTTTCATCTCATCACATATTTATCTCATCAATTTGGGGGTGGTTTAATTTCGGATCTACAACTGGAGGTGTAAACTCGCCAAAAGTGGAAACCACCGGTCCGTACTAACTCCCTCGAGTGCACAGAACACACCACGAGGCGGCACATGCCCCAAAAATCTAAACTCAAGATTGGATTGCTAATCCACCAACTATCGACGCATGGGGCACAAGCCAAAACACACAGGAGCTCAAACAGGAGAGGGACGAAGCCTAGAGGGAGTGGGGCCTGGGCGGCCGAACACCTAGCCGCCCAGGGGTCTGGGCGTCCAGGGTCATGGCCGCCCACTCCCCCTGACTCCCAGGCCTGGGCGGCCAGTCTTCTGGCCGCCCAGACTGGGTGGGAGGCTAGTACCCTGGTCGTCCAAACCCTGGGCCAACAGACCCAGGCGGCCACCCTGGTGGCCGCCCAGCCCTGGGCAGAAAAGGGCCTGGACGGCCACCACTATGGCCGCCCAGACAGTGGGCCTGGGTGGCCACAGTGCTGGCCGCCCATTGATCTGGATGGCCAACCCGATGGCCGCCCATCCCAACTAGCAACCAGACCTCTGGCCGCCCTACTGGGCAGAGACTATGGCCCAGTTGGCCATCTCTGCTGCAGGGAACTTTTGAAAACCATTCCGGAAGGCATCCTACCCCCACCTCGCACCCATTGCGAGTGGGAACTCCGAAAAACAAGTGGGGGCTAGTCCCCGACAAGCTTGCATTCAAAAAAATCGATCCAAACAAGAAATCACAAGGAATCGGTCGGATTCTAGCTCACAACCCCCAAACATGCTATTTTTCCCAGAAATGAAATGCACCCCACTCTCTCGCCCAAATCTACGCTCATCAGAAAGGAAATGTGAGAGGGGAGCTAGAGAATCCATCCCCCTACCTCGGCCAAGCTTTAACCTTAAATGCAGCTTGAAATCCACCGTCGGAACCGCCATTTCCCTCCCGCGAACCCTCGAACGCATGCTGTGCTTGCGAGCCGCGCCTCCACCTCCACTTGAGCTCCGCCTCCAAGCCGCCGCCATCATCGATCGCCCTCCCTCGCCTTCGCCGTATGCAACCGGGGAGAAGAAGGAGGCCTTGCGATCGGTGCGGGGGAGAAGATCGAGGAGGAGAGAGAGGAGCGGGGGGCCAAGTTTAACGGGAAGGAAGAGGTTTTGGGGTTTCCCCAAAACCCTCCTAAAATCAAAATTGTAAATATGCCCATATCTCTTGTATAAAAGCCAAACGCCTGTGGAAAAAAATCTCGGAGAGCCGTAATTTGAACGGAATTCGAATTCAAACAATTAAAAATTTTAATTCGCCTTCCAAAATGAATTTGAACTCTGATAAATAAATAAACCTAAAAATCCGGGGCGTGACACTCTTCGCCTTCCCCTTGCACAAATTCACTTCCCTCCCTCTCTCCCATGCAACCACATAACTCCTCACCACCCCCAAGCCCCTCATTACTTCTGAACCCAGCCTCTTCACCTCCCCCATGCACACATTCACTCCCCTCCCTCTCTCCCATGTAACCACATAACTCCTCACCACCCCCCAATCCCATCATTACTTTTGAATCCAACCTCCTAGGCATCCTTTCATACCCCCATGCACCCTCTCCCCCCCCTAGGCGCATTTTGCTCTTCCCAATACTAAGCCATCAAGGGAACATACCACCCCACACCGTCACCTAGGCAACCCCACCCTGATCGCCCTCCTCTCCCCCTCTCTCTAGCATGTGAACTCCCCTCCCTTATACTTAGACCCCCTTCCCTCTCCACTCTTCTTCCCTTTTTTTCCAACCATCTCTCTCGCCAGCCTTTCCTCTGTCACCTCCCTTTCAGCAGCAGCCGCGAAGGAAGCTCGCTACAGCCATCACGCTCTCGTCGACCGCAGCTGATAGCCTGGGCAGAGAGAACCACCCTGGCATCACCACTCACCCCTCTCCAGCACCCCCCTTCCTACCCCATTCTCCAATAGCCATAAGGAAGCCCAGCAGCGCCAACTCCCAACGTCTCCAGTAGCACAACTGCGAGCACCTTCTCCGGCAAGCCCCACTCTGCATAGTGGTCCTCTCCCTCCATCCTCTTTCCAAGCCAGTCTATCATTTCCTTTAAATATGACTACATGCCCCATTCTGCAACCCTCGATGCTCGAGCTATGTGGGATCCTTCAGCAGTCACACCGCTCCTTCATCTTCATCAGGCCCGATAGCAAGTTCCCCCGACTGTAGCCAACATTTTATCATTGAGCGTCTTTCCTCCATCCACCCACTCTTTTGGTGCCCCCCCCTTGATGGCCTCGGTTGATGGCCTTCACCCCGAAAGCCCTGCTTAATCGGATCTCCGACAACTCAGTTATAGTGCCCCTTCTTCGGATCGGTCATCAGTAACCAGCGCCTGCCTTCAACTGTCATCCTCATTTGGCCACCCGGCAAGCCACCACCCTATCCACTCAGTGCCAATGCTAGCACTCTAGACAGCAACGGCATCCCTGTAGGTCCTCCCCTCCCCTCTCTCTCCCCCCTTCCTATGCGAGGTGTAGTCCTGTACTTCCCACCCTCGAGTTCACCCTACCTATGTGGAGGCTTTCCTTTTGGTTGTATACCATTCTTGCTCAAGTTGACTCCAGTGTAGTGTGTGGGTTAGCTTGCACGCTCCCCCGCTCGCCCACATCTCCGAATGGTGCCGGTCTCTTCAGACCAGCAAGGTGCAGGTCTATCCACTCCTTCTTTGGCTCTTGCTCATTTCTTATCTATGTCGTTGCTTACGTCGATGATGAGGAGAGCTCAAACCCGCTTTATTTCCTACTTATTATGAGTGTGTCGCTGACGTGAGAGAGTGGAGCGACCCCGTGCCCATGGGCACGAGATCCACCTGATTGAACTCGAGCATCCTAAGCTTAGGGTGGGATATCTCAGACATCCTCACGATCATTCAAATCATGTGGGCTGACTGCGGGCCTCAGCCCCATTCCTATTCTCACCGGGTCACACCCAGAATTCGGGGTGCTGCCGAGTGTGTTGTCCGCCAAATTGGATCCATGGTTCTAGTTGTTTGCTTGTTGTCTGTCGGGCCTAGGGCATAATAGGTCGGTCCATCATCACTCTCCTTAGATCGATAGCTGGGAATCTTGGGCCTATTTTAAAGATTGATACCAATACCAAGAACTTGACTAATACCATGGTGGCTAGGGTTTGCTTGGAGCTAGGCATCTCTAAGCCTCTTCCGAGCCAGATATGGGTTGGGTATCTTGGAGGAGGCGACTGGCAACAGATTCTATATCCTAATCCACTATAGTTTTGTTCTTCTTATCACAAACTAGAGCATCGCACATCTGCTTGCAAGAAAATACATTCAGATGCCTCCCATGCCGCACCTGCTCCTATTGTCGATCGCCCCTGCAGATTGAAGATGGCGTGCCCGCTCCTCAAGGTTGCATGTGTATTGTTAAGAAACATAAATAGCCTATTCTGGCCTCCCCACCTCAATGGTGGTGAGTCATTCGTGATGCACCTTTAACCCCTACTTTCAGAGGCGCACTTGACGCAGGAGTTGCACCAGTCCCTTGCTATGCATCAACTCTTAAAGATCTGGTGCCTGCTATTATTACTAGTAATCCTTTTGAGGCCTTGTAGGACATGGATGATGACCCTCATACCACCCATGAATGGTCGCCTACAGATATTCATCAAGATATAGTTGAAGAATTATGGACGCACTAAAATTCACTTCTTGAGGTGGTTTATCTATTAAGTGCGTGGGCGTGCCAGTCACTGAGTGACAATTTATTCGGGCTCCGAAGAGCCCATGGTGCGCTCGATCTGACTTCGTCAGACGATTGTGTGGTTCGTGTCGGGACCAAAACCCGCCGCGCCATAAAGGTTGCGGCGTCATTTACATCCCCCATACGAGGGAACACCCTTGATTAATCGCCGAGATTCAGGGCCTCATGGCCAGGAAATTAATTGCATAAAAGGTTTATTAGGAGGTATTGAAATCCTCGCACGAAGGCAGGAAGAAAACCATTCGAGATCATGTCGGTCATGTGCTGACCATTTAATGTTCGGATGAGTGTCCGTCTCGGGAAAAGCGCGATCGTCGCGGGAAGACCGGAGCATATGTATGCCAGGATATGACAATTTACTGTTCAGAAGAACATAAAACGTTTGGCTAAACCTCGGTTAGAGCGGTCGGAAACCGGTAAATCTGTTGGCCCGGTGCAAGAGCAAGCTGCGACCATACTGCGGTGGGCCCCCCGCGGTCGAAACAAGACTTGCATGAGCGTCATTAATATTTTCGGTGCCAAGGGGCGACGAGGGAATATCCCTTGAATCGGCTGAAAAGCCCTGTGTCCAGAGAAGCGGGCGTTCGAAACATGTCGGTCATTCAGGAGACCATTTAATATTCAGACGGGAGTCCAGCTTGAGAATATTGTAATCGTCGCGGGAGGACCTGGAACATATGCATGCCGGGATATGACAAGTTTGTTATTCCGAGACACTGAAAATATTCGGTTGAATCTCGGTTATTGTAGTCGGAAACCAGTGAATCTATTGGCCCGGTGCGAGATCGAGTCAGGACCATACCGGGGGCGCCTCCCGTGGTCCGAACGAGGCTTGCGCGGGTATCATTAATATTTCCGGTGCTTGAGGGCAACGGGGGAGAGTCCCGAGACTAGACTCCAGAATCGAAAACGTGTTCGAAAGGAGCGGGCTGTAGACCGAGGATATGGGCCAGATGATGACCATGATCGGGACAGGCCCGAGGTCTAAGTGTGGCCCACGGAGGTCTTATTGATATTCCCATGGAAGGAGTCCAAGGGTGGCGAGAGCCATCTCGTTCTATTCCGATTATGTCGGTCACTTGTGGACCTTTTCATGTTCGGGCAAGGGCCCATATTGAAAGTGCGACGTGGGTGGAAACGACCCCGTACAAATGTATGCCGAGTTTACGGTAATTTCAATGAAAGAGCGGGAGCGAATCTCATTAGAATGAATCCGATTTAACGGGCTATCGGCCCGGAACAATGCCGGCTCACGACCATATCGGGGCGAGAGTCGTCGGCCATGTTGGTCGCTCACGGACCTTTTCACGTTCGGACGCAGATCCGTAATAGAAACGCGACGGAAATCGAGGTGAACCCATTCAAATGTCTGCCGAATGTGCGGCAATTTTAGTAGCGGCTCGGAAGGGATCCGGCCGGAGAAATGAGTCCGGTTTAATCAGAATGTAAGCCCGAGGCGAGGTCGGGTCATGGCCATTTCGGGATAATTCCCAAGACTCAGGCCCAGCCCGCAAGGGCGGCATTGTTGTTCCTTCAGCACCGGGTCGCAGGGGAGACGGGGCTGCGGTGTAGATTTTACCATTTTTTACCTGGGTTTTAAATTATACATATATATATATTTATTGCTTATCTCCCTTTTATGTATTTATTCTGAATGATTTCTCTATTTTGTTTATTATTATTATTATATTTTCCCCTTTTTTTAACCATTATTATTACTATTTCACATTTTTTTTGTTTATTTTATATATATATTGAGATTTATTTACTCATCATAGTTTGTATTAATTTATTATTATTATTATTATATTATATATATCTTCTGGGGAGAGAGTGGGCCGCTGGAGGGCCAAAAAGGGCGTACTGGCGAAGAGGCGCAGGGGCCGTGATGGGTGTGCCGGCGAGGGCAACCGGGCGTGCCGGCGAGGGGCGCGTTGAGCGTGCCGGCGAAGGGTATCGGGGGCGTGTCGGCGAAGGGCCAAGCGGGTGTGCCGGCGTGGGGGTTGGAAGCGCGTACCGGTGAAGGCCATGGAAGCGCGCCGGGGAAGGAAGAGGAAGCGTGCCGGCGGAGGGTGCTGGAGGGTGTACCGGCGAAGGGCGTGGCGAGTGTACCGCCAAGGGGCACAAAGGGGTGTACCGGGGAAGGAGCGTGCCGGGGAAGCTGGGCTGGGGCGTGCCGGCGGAGGGCAACTACAGGGTGTACCGGCGAGGGGCCTGGCAAGGTGTGTCAGCGAGGGGCCATGAAGGGCGCGCCGGCGGAGGGCGTGTCGGCCAAGGGTGGCTAGAGGGTGTACCGACGAAGGCGGCTGAAGGGGCGTGCTGGCGAAGGGCATGGGGAGCCCACTCCTCTTCCGTTCTTATATCTCTTCTCTTTTCTTTTCTCTCTTGATTTTGTTAAGTTTGCATGGGCTTCTTCTCTCTTTCTCTTGATTAACTTCCATTCTTTCTCTCGCGAGAGGGGATGTTTAAGTTGCTTAGTTGTTGTTCGGTTCGGCTCTCTTTGAGTTAATTGTGGTTCCCTTGCCTTGATTAAAGCATTTTACCATTGTTATCTTTTTATTTGTTTGTAGCTTCCTTTTATCTTTTTAATGTGTTATCATTTCTAACAAAAATTCGGCAGCATCTCCCCTTGACCCGAGCGTAAGGGAGATACAGGGAACGCGCCCACATGGAGTGGCGGAACCCGACAACTGGAGGTGGGCGCCCGAGAGCGGCAACACCTTAATAAAACCTCGGAAAACTCGGAGGGGACGACAGAGAGGAAACACGGGGCTAATGCAACCTAAGGATACCCTGACTGGCAAGGAGAGGGCCAGGTGTGCCGGGTAGAGGCAGGCCAAAGGTGTGCCGCTGGGGCTGGGCTGGGGCGTACCGCTGGAGCACAGCTAGGGTGTGCCGCTGGGGGCCGATGGGGTGTGCCGGCGAAGGCCTGATCAGGCGCGCCGGCGAAGGGTTCAAAGAGGGTGTGCCGTTGAAGGCGGCACGACTGGGCGTGCCGTTGGAGGCACAATCAGGGCGTGCCGTTGAAGGCACAATTGGGTGTGCCGTTGAAGGCACAATTTGGTGTGCCGTTGGAGGCATGGCTGGGGGTGAACGAAGAGGAAAACGCTCGACAGGAAGTAAACCCTAAGGAAGGGAAGAAAAGAAAGGGGCGTGAAACACCGAAAGATGTAAACCCGAAAGAAATGCGTCGGAAAGACGTCCGAAGAGATATTGCAAGCCCTCTACCTTTATTCACACAAGAGGAGTGCCCCAAGGGGGCTAATACATGGCGACGGGAAGGAAAACAAGGGGACAAAGAAAGATAGAAAGAAGACACAATGGGGGGGCATGGACTCCTCCCCTCCCGGACTTCACTCTCTCTCTTCACTCACTCTCCTTCTCTTCCTCTCTTCACACGGGCGGTGGTGGATGGGATAGCAACGGGGGAGCCGGAGCCTCCTCTCTCCTTCTTCTCTTCTTCTTCTTCTTCTGCTCTTCGCGCAGATGGCGGTGGACGGAGCAACGGGAGGGGGAGGCAGAGCTTCCCCTCCTCTTCTTCTTTCTCTTCTTCTCTTCCCTCTTCGCACAGACGGCGACGGTGGCTGGAGCGGCGGGGCCTCTCCCCTCTCTTCCTCTCTTCCCTCTTCTTCTCTTCTCCTCCTCTTCTTCTCTTCTTCTATTCTTCTCTTCTCTTCTTCTCTTCTGTGCGTATCTATCTGTGTGTGTATGCCCCTCCTCTCCCTTTTCTCTGTTCGCAGCGAAGAGGGGTTTTATACCCCGGGCGGCTGGAGCCTCCGAAGGCGGGAAGCGTCCGGCGGGGATTTAATGGGGTTTGACTCCCTTGTCCTGGGTGGCAGGAGGAGTAGGCAGCGTGGCTCTCTCCCCGGGTGACACCTCAGCAAGTCCACTGCGCGCCAAGAATCCGTAGGGCATGGGCATCACGTCGTTTGGCCGTTGAAATACCTTAACGCTGTGCCGCTGGCGGGCTCAAGAAGTGTGCCGCTGGGAGAGCCAAAGGCCGTGCCGCTGGAAGACACGGCAGGTGTGCCACTGAAGAGCCCAAAGGGCGTGCTGTTGAACGGCCAGGAAGGTGTGCCGCTGAAGCACCAAATGGGTGTGCCGCTGAAGGCCCAGATGGGCGTGCCGCTGGAGCCCTAAATGGGCGTGCCGCTGAAGCCCCTGGTCGTAAAGGGTGTGCCGCTGAAGGGCTGCCAAGCGTGCCGCGGGAGCACCAAATGGGCGTGCCGCTGAAGGCCCAGATGGGCGTGCCGCTGGAGCCCTAAATGGGCGTGCCGCTGAAGCCCCTGGTCGTACCGTTGAAGGCTAGAGACTGTGCCGTTGAAGCCCCAAACTGGGCGTGCCGCTGAAGCCAGGGACTGTGCCGCTGAAGCCCAGGGTGGGTGTGCCGCTGAAGCCAGGGACTGTGCCGCTGAAGGGCCAAATGGGCGTGCCGTTACAGGGCAAGGGTGTGCCGCTGAAGGCCACCCTGGGTGGATTTATGAGCCCATTCTGAGCCCGTTGTGAGCACGAGTCATGGCCCGTTTGATTTTCTCCGTGGCTCGTGGTTTGGGAGGCCCTTGGTGGTTGATTTCTCTTTACTGCCGTGACTCTGGAGACAGCCTTACGGCAGTGTGTGCGTGTTTGGGGAATCCGGATGACCAGTCTCCCCGGGGCTTCTTCACTGGGCCGAACAGGATGCCTGGGTGTGCAATTTTTGGTGTCCACAAATGCCCCCCACCCACGGGTAGCGCGGGCGAAGGCTGAGTCGGGCGGTGCCCGCGGGTGTACTGGTCTCTTTTTCTCTTCGTCGGTGCCGACTGGGTGTCGGGAGCTGATGTGACTTGTTCGTCTCGTCTTCTCGTTGTTAATGCCGGCGGGATGCCGGGCATTGGCCCAGTTTATTGACCTCTTTGTCTCTTCGTCAATGCCGACGGGGTGTCGTGAGCTGACATGGCTTATTGAACTCATCGTCTCTTTGTCAGTGCCGACGGGGTGTCGGGAGCTGACATGGCTTATTGAACTCTTCATCTCTTTGTCAGTGCCAACGTGGTGTCGGGAGCCGACCTGGTTTGTTGATCCCTTTGTCCCTTCGTCAGTGTCGACAGGATGCCGGGGGCTGACCTGGTTTGTTGGTCTCTTTGTCTCTTCGTCAGCGCCGAGAGGGTGTCGGGAGCTGACCTTGTTTGCTGGTCTCTTTGTCTCTTCGTCAGTGCCGACAGGGTGTCGGGCATTGACATGGTATGTGTTGTCTCTTGGTATCTTCGTTAGTGCCGGCAGGGTGTCGGGAGCTGACCTGATTTGTTGGTCTCTTTGTCTCTTCGTCAGTGCCGATAGGGTGTCGGGCGTTGACATGGTTTGTTGGTCTCTTTGTCTCTTCGTCAGTGCCGACAGGGTGCCGGGGGCTGACCTGGTTTGTTTGTCTCTTTATCTCTTCGTCAGTGCCGACAGGGTGTCGGGCGTTGACATGGTATGTGTTGTCTCTTGGTCTCTTCGTCAGTGCCGGCAGGGTGTCGGGAGCTGACCTGATTTGTTGGTCTCTTTGTCTCTTCGTCAGTGCCGACAGGGTGTCGGGCGTTGACATGGTTTGTTGGTCTCTTTGTCTCTTCGTCAGTGCCGACAGGGTGCCGGGGGCTGACCTAGTTTGTTGGTCTCTTTGTCTCTTCGTCAGTGCCGACAGGGTGTCGGGCATTGACATGGTATGTGTTGTCTCTTGGTCTCTTCGTCAGTGCCGGCAGGGTGTCGAGAGCTGACCTGATTTGTTGGTCTCTTTGTCTCTTCGTCAGTGCCGACAGGGTGTCGGGCGTTGACATGGTTTGTTGGTCTCTTTGTCTCTTCGTCAGTGCCGACAGGGTGTCGGGCGTTGACATGGTATGTGTTGTCTCTTGGTCTCTTCGTCAGTGCCGGCAGGGTGTCGAGAGCTGACCTGATTTGTTGGTCTCTTTGTCTCTTCGTTAGTGCCGACAGGGTGTCGGGCGTTGACATGGTTTGTTGGTCTCTTTGTCTCTTCGTTAGTGCCGACAGGGTGTCGGGCGTTGACATGGTTTGTTGGTCTCTGTCTCTTAGTCAGTGCCGACAGGGTGCCGGGGGCTGACCTGGTTTGTTAGTCTCTTTGTCTCTTTGTCAGTGCCGATAGGGTGTCGGGCGTTGACATGGTATGTATTGGTCTTTTCTTCTCTTCGCCAGTGCCAACAGGGTGTCGGGAGCTGACATGGTCTGTTGATCTCTTTATCTCTTCGTCAGTGCCGACAGGGTGTCGGGAGCCGACATACTTTGTTGGTCTCTTTGTCTCTTTTTCTCTTCGTCAGTGCCGACAGGATGTCGGGAGCTGACATGGTTTATTGGTCTCTTCTTCTCTTCGTCAGTGCCGACAGGGTGTCGGGAGCTGACATGGTTTATTGGTCTCTTCTTCTCTTCGTCAGTGCCGACGGGGTGTCGGAAGCTGACGTGGCATGCTTGTCTCTTCTTCTCTTCATCAGTGCCGACAGGGCGCCGGGAGCTGACCTGGTTTGTTGGTCTCTTTGTCTCTTCATCAGCGCCGACAGGGCGCCGGGGGCTGACCTGGTTTGTTGGTCTCTTTGTCTCTTCTTCTTTCTTTTCTTCTCTCTTTTCTCTTCTTCTCTTCTTTTTCTTCTCTTCTCTTTTTGTCATCTTTTTTTTCTCTCTTTTTGTTGTTGTTGTTTTTTTCTTCCCTTCTTTTTTTCTCTCTTTTTTTTGAAGAACTCCGGGTGGCTGCTGGTGTGGATGCCAATGATATAAGAGCTGTCGGCACAGCGGCCGATAATTGAAAGCTGTTGACATGGGGGCCAATAATTGAAAAGCTGTCGACCCGAAGGCCAATAATTAAAAGCTGTTGGCTCAGGGGCCAATAATTGATAGCTGTTGGCATGGGAGCCAATAATTGAAAAGCTGTCGACCCGAAGGCCGATGATTAGAAAGCTGTCGGCTCAGGGGCCGATGAGGGAGGCCAAAATAGCCATGGCTGGAAGCGGGCTGCGGGGAGCCGAAGTTGGGAGATTAACGGGCCGCGAGGGCAAGAGGTGGGCCATGGGGGCCAAGATTGGGCTCTACGCGCCGGTGCTAGGAAAGTAGGCTTCGATGGTCGAAATTAAGTTTATTATACACACATTTTTATTATTTATTATTATTTATTATATTTCTTTTTATTCAAGCATGCAAGTATTCATTAGCAGGCATAACATAAATATAAGTAAGGCAGCTCCCCCTACAGGGGATAGGATAGGGACGTCACCCGTAATTCGTAGATGCGGTGCGGGCCGCGAGGCACAATTGAGGGGTGGTGCACCCATCAAGAGGATATCGCACGTCTTGCATGCATAGCCTAAATTCACGCATTTCACCCGAGGCAATTCTTTGTGGCGTGGCAGTGCAAATGTGTGAGCAAAGAGCCCTAACCATAGGGATATGCAGGTTTTCCTTGTGACACTCGAGGATCACTCTAGCGCCTACACATATGTTTCAGGCTCTCGATTTTGGTAGCTTCGCACAGCCCCCCGTCTGTTTATTTCGGTAGCGGATTTCACCGTTCGGCGCGAGTCTTCTCATGTGTCTCAATGGGGATTCCCGGCTACTAGGATTCATCCTTATTGTAATTCTATTACGGATTCACCGTTTGACGCGAGTCTCCTCATGTGTCTCAATGGGGATTCCCGGCTAATAGGTTTCATCCTTATTATAATTCGCTTCACCATTTCGCGCGAGTCTCCTCATGTGTCTCAATGGGGATTCCCGACTACTCGGATTCACGTGTCTCTCTCTTTTTTTTTCCTCCCTTTTTTTTTTACAGTGGGGGTAGGCAGCTTTTTCCTCACGATTACCTTTCACGCGAGTGCAGGAATTCAAGTCTCCGTAGAGTGCTAAGAGGAAATTCGGGCAATCCCCGTAGTCGAAGGCTATTGAACACATTAAGTGCTAAGTGTGGGAGCGTTGTCTCAGGTTTATTTTGTGAGTTGGGCTTAGCAATCCAGCCATGACTCTTCCCTTTGACGTGTGCACCCGTCATAATCGGGTTTCCTTCGAGCGTACGCCGTGACGCGCGTGCATTCGGAATCGGGGTGATATTATTTAGCAAGGAAACACGGTCCTAGAAAATTTCAAGAAAGTGTATTATTCTATATTAAGCAACCATGCAAGCAGGGTAATCATGTATTCTCTTTTTTTGTTTTCATTTTCTTTCCTTTTTTGTGTTCGTTTTGTTGTTTTCTTTTTGTTTTGTTTTTTTTATTTTGTTTTTTTTATTTGTTTGTTTATTTTTTTGCATAAGAAAATATTACTGTTACGTATAAGTGTAGTGGTAGTAAAGGTATTAGGGAAGCAGACTACGAACGGCTGAAAGGACATTGGGGAAGCGGGCCGTGAAGGCCGAAGTTGATATTGGAAGTAGACCACAATAGCCAAAAATCGAGGAGAGCGGGCTGTGAGAGCCAAATTATGGGAAGCATGCTGCATGAGCCGAAGTTGGAAAGCGAGCTGCAGGGGCCGAAGTTACGGGAAGCGGGCCGTGAAGGCCGAATTCTGGGAAGCAGGTCGTAAATGCCGAATTCTGGGAAGCAGGCTGCGAGAGCCAAAGATATTGGGAAGCGGGCTGCAGAAGCTGAAATTGGGAAGCGGACCGTGAAGGCCGAATTCTGGGAAGCAGGTCGCAATGGCCGAATTCTGGGAAGCAGGCTGTGAGAGCCAAAGATATTGGGAAGCGGGCTACAAAAGCCAAAATTGGGAAGCGGGCCGTGAAGGTCAAATTTTGGGAAGCAGGCCGTAAAGGCCGAATTCTGGGAAGCAGGCTGCGAGAGCCAAAGATATTGGGAAGCGGGCTGCAGGAGCCGCAATTATAGGAAGCAGGCTACGGAAGCCAAATCGTGGAAGTAGGCTACAAGAGCCAAAATTGGGAAGCAGGCTGCAGGAGCCGAAATTATGGGAAGGGGGCCGTGAAGGCCGAAATTGTGGAAGCAGGCCGTAAAGGCCGAATTTTGGGAAGCAAGCTGCGAGAGCCAAAGATATTGGGAAGCGGGCTGCAAGAGCCGAAATTGTGGAAAGCAGGCTACGGAAGCCAAATCGGGGGAGCAGGCTGCAAGAGCCAAAATTGGGCAGCAGGCTATAAGAGCCAAAGGGAAGCAGGCTGCAAGAGCCAAAGTTGGGAAAGCGGGCCGTAAGAGCCGAAGGATACTGAAAAGTAAGCTAAAAAGTCAAGGGATATTGGGAGTAGGCTGACAAGCCGGGAGATGTTAGAAGTAGGCTATAAAGCCGAAAAGATATAGGAGAGCGCGGTGGGACGGGTGGATTAATCCTGATAGTGGGCCT
This sequence comes from Amorphophallus konjac, assembly GCA_022559845.1. Taxonomy (NCBI): domain Eukaryota; kingdom Viridiplantae; phylum Streptophyta; class Magnoliopsida; order Alismatales; family Araceae; genus Amorphophallus; species Amorphophallus konjac. The sequence goes on from CM040119.1 coordinate 248,758,328, forward strand.
TGGCCGACACGGCTGAGCCGAAGGGCGTCGGGTAGTAGGGTACGAGAGCCGAGGAGAAGGATTCGTGAAGCGGCAGATTCGAAGACCACGTATGTCTCATGTCTCTTTCTTTTTTCTTCTTCTTTTGTGTGAGGCGACGGGTTCGAAGACCACGTCTGCCTCGTGTCTCTTTTTTTTCTCTTCTTCTTTTGTGGAGAGGCAAGCGCAAAGACCATGTTTGCCTCGTGTCTCTTTTTTTCTCTTCTCTTCTTCTTTTGTAGAGAGGCAGGTGCAGAGACCGTGTTCACCCCGTGACTGTTCTTTCTCTTCTTCTCTTCTTCTTTTATGGAGAGGCCGGTGCAAAGACCATGTTCGCCTCATGTCTCTTTTTTTCTCTTCTCTTCTTCTTTTGTAGAGAGGCAGGTGCAAAGACCATGTTTGCCTCGCGACTCTTCTTTCTCTTCTTCTTTCATGTGGAGAGGCGGGTGCAAAGACCGCGTCTGCCTCGTGACTCTCTTCTTTTTTTTTTTTACGAAGAGGCAGGTGCAAAGACCATGTTCGCCCCACGACTCTTCTTTCTCTTTGTAGACACGCTAAAATTGACATTATTTTGAGTATATTTCATATCACTCTGCGATGCCCCATTTGACCCTCAAATCAGCTTATTTGAGTGGTTTTCCCACTTTTTCTTGAATTTCTCCTATTTTTCCCCATTTATCTCCTTTTCCTATTTTTCTGGATTTTCTGGGCATTTATCTCTATTTTTTTGAATTCACGCCCTCATCAGAGGCGTGTTTTTGAAACACGACCTTGTCTAGGGCGTTTTCTCCCATTTTATCTATTTCTTCCCCATTTTATCTATTTTATGAATTTTCTAAATTCACGACCTGGGTAAGGGCGTGTTTTCTTCAAAACATGACTTAACCAAGGGCGTTTCTTAAAGAAAGGACGACCTCACCTGAGGGCGTTAATTCTTTTGGTTTTGACCGACTTCCCCATTTGAGCTCTTTAAATTAACGCCCTTCCAAGGGGCGCTTTTTAAAAAGTGGCTTTATTTAAGGCGTGTTTAACATTTTTCAAATATGGGGAGTTTTTGTTGCTAAATTTGGTTTTTTGAGGAACGCCCTTGTGCAGGGCGTGTTTTTGAGAAACGCCCTCTGGTCAAGTCGTCAATTCATTAATTGACGCCCTGACCTAAGGCGTGTTTCACCTTCTGGCTTCACAGCCCTTTCCCCATAGAGTCCTTGCTTCGGTAGATGCCTACTTGGTTTGGGCTCTTGCTCATTCTTATCATTTCCCTCTTAGGACTCTTGCCTATGTTTATCTCTTCCTCAACCTATTTAATAGAGCCAATGGCTCTGTTGTTTGGTTGGACTCCTCTTCTTCGGTTCCCGTTTTTCTTCTTCCTCTTCTGTTGATTCTTCTATCGGATTCTTCTTCTGTTTTCTTCTTCTACTTCTTCTATCTTCTGCTTCCTCTTTTCCTATCTTCTCGTTCTTCTTTTTTTCTTTTTTCTTCTCCTTCTTCTGTTGTTTTCTTTTGTTTTGTTTCTATCTTCTTCTTCTGTTTGCAGGAACCGAAGGCAGGAACCGAAGCTTCCTTTTGGCTAAAGGAGGAGACCTCTTCTACAGTTAAAGCTTCATCTATAAAGTCTTCTCCCTATTGAGCATCCAAGCCAAGAAGGAGCAATCAGATTTTCATCTCCTCTATTCTTTTATTCTTCTATTAGTTCATACATATTCATGCATATTACATCATTTTTCATTTAATCTTTATTCTCCATCATATTGAGAGCTCCTTAGTGCAACACTTGCACACCTCCCTATTTGCATATCATTCATCATATCTCCCATACCCTTTTGCATAGGGGTTTAAGGGCCAACACCCACAAGGTGTGTTCTTATACATGATTTTCATGTTCATCTTTATTATGAATTTGATGCTACACTCACCTTGGTTCTAATTCTTATTTTTATTGGTTGTTGTCTTTGATCTTTGCAAGGGTAATCAAAAAAAGGAAGAACTCTCTTCATCGGCCGGCCGATCGGAAGAGAAAAGGAGTACTCACATCCCCCGCATCTTTTGAGGTATTTTGCGATCATCTCCCCATATCAATCTCCTCTTTGAGACCCTCGTGTCTCTGGCGATCACAACCTCCACATTAGCACCTCGTGCTATTTTATTGCTTTCATCATATCTATTGCTCTTTATATTTAAGTGTGGATTTTAAATAGATCTACAAATTGGCGATCACGGTGGGACCCTTTCTTGTTTTTATTTTGATTACCCCTTTCCCTTTGGCACCCACGTGTGCCCTTTCCCATTGGTACCCTCGGTACCCTTTCCTCTGTGACCCTCGGGCACCCTCCATTGTGCTTTGCACTTTCCCCTAAGTGATTTGTCAATTGAATAGATTTGTTTTAAAATTTCCACTTATTTAAAATTTTGATGAGCATGATTCTTTTAATCTGTTGATTGCCCTGCTGCTGTGAGTGCTTCTGTCATTTCTGGCCGTGGAGGAGTTTCTGAAGGAAGCTAATTCACGCCCCTGTCAGAGGCATGTTTTCGTTTAACGCCCTCCTCCAAGGGCGTCTCTTTCATGAGTAACGCCTTCTGACAGGGCGTTTTTATTCATATCTCCTACACTGAGAATTCACGCCCTAGAGTAGGGCGTTTCTTTGTTGCGTAGCGCCCCACATCAGGGTGCGTTTTATAAGTTGACGCCCTACCCCAAGGGCGTCCTTTCCTTTGTAACGCCTCACCCCAGGGCGTTTCTTTGACTTGGTTGGCATCTATTGCATTTTAACGTCCTCGCCAGAGGCGTTTCTTTTAGTTTTAGCGCCTTGATCCAGGGCGCGTTTTACCTTGCCTGTGGGCCCCCCACAGTGTTTCACGCCCTGCCCCAGGGCGTCTTTTTGATTAGTAGCGCCCTGCCCCTGGGCGTCTTCTTTCTGTGTTTTCGCCGTGCTTCCCCGTTTATTTCTTCATATTTTATATTCTGTTATACATCTGTTGCATTTACACATATTTGCATTTGGGTTGGGAGACCTCCTCTCTCCTCATTAGGATCCACACACCCCCTTGGAATCGGGACGACCCTCCATTGAGCATTCCGTCTCTTTGGACCGGAAATCCCTTTTCCAAGCCTCTGTAAGTCCCCGCACCCGTGGATTCCCTCACGGACGCCGGGCAGGTTGTACCCTTTTGGAGCCCCGGATTAGTTGGCCTATACGGTGAGAAGGTGTTCCTAGTTGGCATTGGAGTTGAATCATATTGAAACTAGGTTCCCCCTTGTGTGAATCATATCCATTTGCATAAAATTCATTAATTCACCAAGGTTTAAACACATCAAAATCACGGTAACCATTCTAACTTGTGTGTTTATTTGCATATTGTCGTGAACTTAGTTTATATAATGACTTACCATGATAGAAATAACATGTTTAATTCAATTCATGACGATGCACAACCTAGCACTTCTTATAATCCTCAATTCCAACATGTTCATAATTCTCACCATTCTTTTAGGGGATCCCGTCCTCATTCTTATGGTCATGCCCGACCCATGGGCAATGACCATTCTTACGATTCCCCTCCAATTCAATCACGAGCCACTATTCCAACGGGACCGTCTCCTCCCAATGATGAGAAGGTCTCCCAAATCTTGCATGCATTAGATCATCTCACCCCTCAACAGATCCAAGCCCTTAAGGCAGCCGTTGAGGGCGCATCTCCTGCATCTCTCCCTCCTTCCAATTCTATACGGGTGGCCCATCACCCACCTCCTCCTTCCAATCCTGATCGGGTAGCCCATTACCCATCTCCTCCTTTTCATCCTACTCGGGTGGCCCATCACCCGCCTCCTTCTATTCCTCCTCCCTCACGGCCCCAAGGCCCATTTATTCATTGCAATCCGGCCCATCCGGGTTCTTCTACGGGTCGGCTCATTAATCCACCTCCACGGCCTTTTTATACGGCCTCTCCTCCTTCAAGGCCCTGCCAACCTTCTGTTGTTCAAGCCACACCCCTCCAACAATCTCTGCTTGATAAGATTGCTTTGATGGAGGAACAAATAAAGAGGGTCACGGTTCCTCCTACTCCGGTCAATCCTCTCCATGCCGCCTTGGACGAGATTACTAAGTTGGAGAGAGAATGGAAGGATAGGAGAGATGATTATGATATCGGCATTCCAAGCGAGGAAGAACCGACAATTGAAGAATACGAGCCGGTATATGATGATGAAGCTCCGCAGGCACCCCTTCCGAGTTTTCTTAATTTCCCGCTCCCTCCGCTATCATTCGATGAACCTCCTGCTCAGGATGAAACCATCCCCGATCCAACCCCCATTTTTGGGACCTCTTGGTGTTACGATGATGGGTCGATACTTCAATCACCCACGCCGACACATCTGGAGTCTCCTCCCACTCCCAACGCCGCTCGCCCCGTTCGGCATTTTCTCCGCAGCAAACCCCCACCAATTACACCTCCCACAATTATACTTCCACCGATTACACCTTCACCAATCAAACCCCCATCAATTACACCTCCACCAGCTATGCCATTAACCTCCATATCACTAGCCTCCACCGAGCCTACCACTGAACCTCCTCCAATTGACCTCCCATTACCACCATCCCTAAAAACCACCTTACCTACGCCACTGTTTAACCCTCCACCTTTACCTATGGCTAATCCTGAGCAGGACCCACCACTTTTTGCACTCGAGCTAACCCCGACCGCTTGCAAGCAAAGGGAGAAACTCGATGTGTTTGAACCTCCGCCTCCACTTACGCCAACACTTTCCATTATACCTCCACCACTCACAAAGCCTCCCGCCTCCGCCTCACCTCCCTTTGTTACTCAGAAGGGGCGTGCTTCTGCAGATACTCGCGCCAAGGATAAGCAAAAGGCGGGCAAGAAGACTTTGGCCACGACTGTGCCATTCAAGATTCAAGAATTTATTTACCGGATGCCAATCCGGGTTATTGTGCCGCGCATGATCGAAGAGGCCGAGTCACCGCCACTGCTCAACAGATGCCAAGTGTTAACGCCGTATGAAGGCCAGGCAGGGCACCCCTTGTTCAAACTTTCCAATCCAGAATTCATTATTCTTTACAAGGGGCGAATGCCCATTTTGCTCAACATTCCATATACACCACATTCAATGGGCAACATAATGCTTCCCGTTCCAACTCTACGACTCCCTCACTTTATTGATCTTCGCTTTCCAAAGGGGTTGTCATTTATTGAAGCTTTCTTTATTGGGCCAATCGGCCATACATGTTCACTGCCATGGAGGGGCAGTTACCTTGATGCTAAGGGACCATCCCTTAATTGTTCCACTTTCTATTCGTCCATCTCTATCACTTCTTCTTCATGGGCCATTCCCAGGGTTAGGAGGAGGATCTCATCCTCTCGCCCTTCACATTCTTCATATTCTTTGCATTTCATGCATTCATCGCATCCATCCCATTACATGCATTTGCACCTCCTGCTTCGCGGGTTTCCAAACCCGTATCTTCCTCGCCTTCCGGCACCGCCGGATATTCCGCATTTCCCATCTTATTCATATTCATCCTTTTATCCACTCCCCTTGGGGCATCGCGTCCCCCTTCCTGCCATTTCCCTGGAACCTCCAGGAATTTTATCCCTCCTCTTTGGGCATCTCGCCCTTTCTGATTCTATTTCTCCGGAACCTCCGGACCTTTCTCTCGGGCACGACGCCCCTTTCCATCTTCTCCTTACTGATTTCATCCCTCCGGAAACTCCGGATTCTCCACCTGATTGTCTCCGTCTTTTCCCCGGGCATCGCGCCCCTTTCTATTTGCTTCCTCCGGAACCTCCGGACTTTCCCCTCGGGCATCACGCCCCTTTTCATTCTCCTCCTCCAGAACCTCCGGACTTTTCCCTCGGGCACGACGCCCCTTTCCACCTTCTCCTTCCTGATTTTATTCCTCCGGAACCTCCGGATTCTCCATCTTATTCTCTCTATCATCTCCCAGGGCATCGCGACCCTCCTGATTTCATTCCTCCGGAACCTCCGGACCTTCCATATTTCCTTCAATTCATTTTTTTGCTCCTCCGGGACTCCATATCTTTTATTCTCTTCTTCCTTTTCCGTCATCTTTTTCATCATCTTTTTCCCTATTTCTCCCCAGGGCATCGCATCCCTTCTTTCGATATTCCTCCGGAGCCCCCGGATGATTCCTCCTATCACGATTCTCCTCCTTTACCTCCGGACCCTCCGGATCCACCTCTTTCTATCTACCAATTTCTTCTTCTGATTCCTCCTAATTCTGGGTCTGACCCAACTTCTTCCACATCCACTGCCTTGGGCATCTGCCCTTTCTCTCATTGCTTCCGAGGCTTTAGTCCTCACCACTCTTCTTGATTTTCCGCTTCTTCTGTAGACTATTCCATGTGATCAGGGTCTCCGCGCCTTAGTGAGGGAGTTCTAGCCCTCGCCTCTTTTCCTTTTCTCCTTATTCGTCTGAGTCTGGTTTGAGCACCACTCATTCTTGTTAAGCCACTCCCAAAATCCTTTGCTTCCAATCTTTTTTCTGCAAAAGAGGACAAATCCCATGATGATCACCTCCAGCAGCAGCTGCTTCTATGAAGGTTGCAAGGTAACATATTGGCATAAGCGCATTTTTATGATATCATTACCCCATTTCTTCACGCATGATTCTCAAAAGGAAGTGCTTCTTAACAAGATTAAGAATGGTGTTTTAAACCTTTATCTTAGGCTTTTAATTGAATCATTTCGAAAAAAGAGTCTTTAGACTTGCTTTGCAGCACTTTGGTTGATAAAGAACCCAGCATTGGGAATTCAACATTCTCTCCCCGCTTGTTTAAAAGCAACCCTTAGCTGGGCATTCCACACACTTCACGGCGTCCTTAGCCGGCTCCTTGATAAAACACCGTTCCTACCTTGGCCATGCCATGAATTTCTGAAAGTCTTTTTCTCTTCTTTACTCGGCCGAATGCAGGTGCAAGAGATTGACGGATGAGATGACCAACCTAGGTAATCCCCAATACGAGAGGAGTCTCAAATAGGGGCAGTCTTGACCCAAAATCAACATCAATATGAGTTTTCATATGAGCTTTCATGATATACATCTCGCCACAAGGGCTGTTATGAAAATCAAATCAATATTTTGATGCAAAATTATGAATTATGGCATGTCAAGAGTGGCAAAGTCCCCGCAGGGAAAACCCTGGTCGTATGCATGTCAAGGGTCTAAAAATCAAAGGCACAAAGTCCCGGCACAACAGACTACCTCTTTGAGGGTTAAACCTTGGAAGGAATTCAAATCTTGATATCTCCCATCCTGCTTTAAGCTTATCTCCAATTATTCCTCCCTCCTCCCTCCAAGACCGAATGTTTCTCAGGTATGGCCTTGGTAGGGGCACCGTTGATCAAAGGCGGTCGGTTATAGGACGCCACTTTCAATGCACACCCGGCTTTGGGCAGTTTTAAGCAAAAAGGGAAGGAACGAGGACCCCTAGCCAGTGGTTCAAAACAACCCTTTGATGTTGCATTAACAATGTCTAAGCCAAAATTCAAACAAAATTGAATATTTCCCGATCAAAATCCCAACAAAAATTTAAAATATTTTCCAAAAATCTCCATAAAAATTCAAATATTTTCAAAACCCACAAAAATTTGCATATTTTTCAAAACTCATAAAAATTTGAATATATTTTCAAAACTCCATAAAAATTTGCATATTTCAAAACTCCATAAAAATTGCATTGTATTGTCTGATGGTGTTTTGCAGGAACAACTTTGCAAGGACCAAGAGCACGGGATAAGTCCTATCTCCACTTGTCACTATCAATCTATTGATTTCTCCCGATATTCTCATGACATGCCACCCTGGGCATCATTTTTGATTATCATCTCCCTATATCATTCTCATTATCATATCTCCTGATTATCATCCTGATTATTCATCTCGAGATCTTTCAATCGACTCCTGCTGATTTCTCTTGATTAATTCTGCCACTGGGCATTATATCATTCTGAACATTCAACTCCAAATTTTGATTAGCCAAGTTGTCATCCTCATGACGAAACAACAAACAATGATGATTTGCAATACCATGATTTAACTTGTGCTATTCATGCCGTATACATGTTATTGATGCTTTGATTCATGCTATGATTGCCATGCTTAAATGCCTTATTCATTGTTTGTTATACTTTTTATATCTTGGCTAATGAATTTTGAGCGCAGGATAAGAAGCTCTTGGTCCCACCGACTGGGCATCAACATCCAAGCCCCACGGTGCCCGCACCTCATCTCTCAGTTCCCCCATACTTATTGCTTCACCATCTCCCTGTATGCATTCTACTATATGTTACATATGTTACTAGATTATATCAAGGACCTTGTGGCTTTGGTAAATCTGGAATTTGAGTTCCCCTTCATCAAAAATAATGATGATTCCAAAGGCATCTTAGTCACACGGATAGGCCGTTGAGCCGTCCAAGATTGGGGACGATGGTTCCCTTTTTACAAGTTGGTGCGTGGATAAACGGGCTTCGGCTTAGTATCAGCTCGCAGAATTGGTTTCTTGACCCAGTCTGGGCAGTTTAACAATATTATCCTTGATTATATTATATTTTCATTTGTTATTTTCCCTTTAGCCCAGCATGCATTCATGTAGGACTTTGAAGCAATTGTTGAAAAATCATTCTGATAAGCTGTTTTTGAGGGTCAAGTTGATCTTGATCTTCGATGTGAGATATTCCATGCCGAATTGAGTCCTCAGTTCGTTTTGACGCTGTTCTAGGTCATTTTCTCGAAAGCTCCTTGTTTGGATTTTTATCATCTTATTTTCAAACTTTCCCCTTTGATCCACCTTGGCTGCAGCACGTCCACTGACTGGTAACCGCTCCCCAATGGTGAAACCTACAGGTTTGTGACCTGGGGTACTTCCACCGCGCTGGAAGTTGATCATTTTATTTTATCTCCTTCGTGCACCGCGTGCACATCTCCCCCTTTTATCCAAACATCGTTGATTTCATTGAATTTCCCGAGATTTGCTTCATCTCGTACTTTTGATTTCATTCTCATCAAGTGATGTTGATTGCGTGTCTCATCACACCTTGGCATCTACTTTTCAGTTTGCTCTGCTCCCTTGCAAAGCAGACGCCAAGGCGGGGCAGCTGTAGACACGCTAAAATTGACATTATTTTGAGTATATTTCATATCACTCTGCGATGCCCCATTTGACCCTCAAATCAGCTTATTTGAGTGGTTTTCCCACTAATTTCTCCTATTTTTCCCCATTTATCTCCTTTTCCTATTTTTCTGGATTTTCTGGGCATTTATCTCTATTTTTTTGAATTCACGCCCTCATCAGAGGCGTGTTTTTGAAACACGACCTTGTCTAGGGCGTTTTCTCCCATTTTATCTATTTCTTCCCCATTTTATCTATTTTATGAATTTTCTAAATTCACGACCTGGGTAAGGGCGTGTTTTCTTCAAAACATGACTTAACCAAGGGCGTTTCTTAAAGAAAGGACGACCTCACCTGAGGGCGTTAATTCTTTTGGTTTTGACCGACTTCCCCATTTGAGCTCTTTAAATTAACGCCCTTCCAAGGGGCGCTTTTTAAAAAGTGGCTTTATTTAAGGCGTGTTTAACATTTTTCAAATATGGGGAGTTTTTGTTGCTAAATTTGGTTTTTTGAGGAACGCCCTTGTGCAGGGCGTGTTTTTGAGAAACGCCCTCTGGTCAAGTCATCAATTCATTAATTGACGCCCTGACCTAAGACGTGTTTCACCTTCTGGCTTCGCAGCCCTTTCCCCATAGAGTCCTTGCTTCGGTAGATGCCTACTTGGTTTGGGCTCTTGCTCATTCTTATCATTTCCCTCTTAGGACTCTTGCCTATGTTTATCTCTTCCTCAACCTATTTAATAGAGCCAATGACTCTGTTGTTTGGTTGGACTCCTCTTCTTCGGTTCCCGTTTTTCTTCTTCCTCTTCTGTTGATTCTTCTATCGGATTCTTCTTCTGTTTTCTTCTTCTACTTCTTCTATCTTCTGCTTCCTCTTTTCCTATCTTCTCGTTCTTCTTTTTTTCTTTTTTCTTCTCCTTCTTCTGTTGTTTTCTTTTGTTTTGTTTCTATCTTCTTCTTCTGTTTGCAGGAACCGAAGGCAGGAACCGAAGCTTCCTTTTGGCTAAAGGAGGAGACCTCTTCTACAGTTAAAGCTTCATCTATAAAGTCTTCTCCCTATTGAGCATCCAAGCCAAGAAGGAGCAATCAGATTTTTCATCTCCTCTATTCTTTTATTCTTCTATTAGTTCATACATATTCATGCATATTACATCATTTTTCATTTAATCTTTATTCTCCATCATATTGAGAGCTCCTTAGTGCAACACTTGCACACCTCCCTATTTGCATATCATTCATCATATCTCCCATACCCTTTTGCATAGGGGTTTAAGGGCCAACACCCACAAGGTGTGTTCTTATACATGATTTTCATGTTCATCTTTATTATGAATTTGATGCTACACTCACCTTGGTTCTAATTCTTATTTTTATTGGTTGTTGTCTTTGATCTTTGCAAGGGTAATCAAAAAAAGGAAGAACTCTCTTCATCGGCCGGCCGATCGGAAGAGAAAAGGAGTACTCACATCCCCCACATCTTTTGAGGTATTTTGCGATCATCTCCCCATATCAATCTCCTCTTTGAGACCCTCGTGTCTCTGGCGATCACAACCTCCACATTAGCACCTCGTGCTATTTTATTGCTTTCATCATATCTATTGCTCTTTATATTTAAGTGTGGATTTTAAATAGATCTACACTCTTCTTCTCTTCTTCTTTTATGGAGAGGCAGGTGAAAAGACCATGTTCACCTCGTGTATCTTTTCTCCCTTTTCTTCTCTTCTTTTTTTTTTATGGAGAGGCAGGTGCAAGGACCATGTTTGCCTCGTGATCATTCCTTTCTCTCTTCTTCTCTTCTTTTTTGTGGAGAGGCGGGTTCAAGGACCGTGTTCGCCTCATGTGTACTCTTTCTTTCCTTCTCTTCTTTTGTGTGGTGAGGCGGGCTCGAGGACCACATCTGCCTCCTGTGTATTCTTTCTTTTCCTCTCTTCTTTTGTGTGATGAGGCGGGCTCGAAGACCACGTCTATCTCATGTGTCTTTTCTTTATTCTGCTCTTCTTTTCTCATTACTACTTCTGTGTTGGAGTTTATTTCTCTTAATGTGCCCCCAGGTTGGGATGTAACTTTATTTGGTATGTGCCCCCCTGAGGGGTGTGTTTTGCCTCTTCGCTTCTGTGCCCCCTAGGCGGGGTGTATTTTTTTTATGGCTTCTATGTCCCCAGACCAGGGTGTGTTTTTTTAATGCCCCCTGAGGCGGGGTGTAGCTCTCTTCAAAGGCCCCCATGGTGGGGTATACTCTTCGCGGCTTCTATGCCCCCAGGTGGGGTATGTGTCTTCTTCATATACCCCCAAGCCAGGGTGGACTTCTCTTCATATGCCCCTGAGCCGGGGCGTGTTCTTTATGGCTTCTAGACCCTCGAGGCGAGGTATGTTTCTTCTTCATATGCCCCTGGTACGGGGTGTAGCTCTCTTCAAATGCCCCCAACCCGGGGTATACTCTTCGCGGCTTCTATGCCCCCAGGCGGGGTATGTTTCTTCTTCATATGCCCCTGGTACGGGGCGTAACTCTCTTCAAATGCCCCCGGGACGGGGGTGTATCTTTTGCTACTTATGCCCCCCTGAGGCCGGGGTGTATCTTTTGCTTCTTACGCCCCCCTGAGGCGGGGGTGTATCTCTTTACGACTTCTGTGCCCCCGAAGCAGGGTATGTTGTTTCTTCAAATGCCGCTTGGGCGGAGTATATCTTTCTTCTTATGCTCCCAGATCGGGATGTATGTCTCTTTGTTTCTGTGCCCCGAGTCGGGGTAGGTGCTTCTGCTTCTTATGCGCCAAGGGCGGAGTGTATTTTTTTCTGTGCCCCTAGGCTGGGGTACATTCTTCATGTTTCTCATACCCTTTTCGCAGGGCGTATTCTCTTGCTTCTCATGTCCTTGGATCGGGGCGTATGTTTCTTCTTCTGACACCCCTAGGTCGGGGTATATTCTTTCTTCATGTGCTCCCAGGTCAGGATGTATGCCTCTTTGCTTCGGTGCCCCCAGGTGGAGGTGTACTCTATCTTTTTGCTTCTGCGTCCCCCAGGCGGGGTATGTTTCTTCTTCAAGTGCCCCTGAGCCGGCGCATGTTCTTTATGGCTTCTATGTCCCCTGACGGGGTATATTTCTTCTTCAAATATCCCTAAGACGGGATGTATTCTTCTCTTTCTTATGCTCCCAGGGCGGGATGTATCTTCTTCAAATACCCCTAAGTCGGGGCGTGTTCTTTATGGCTTCTATACCCCCTGGCGGGGTATGTTTCTTCTTCAAATACCCCTAGGCCGGGGTGGACTTCTCTTCATATGCCCCTGAGTCGGGGCGTGCTCTTTATAGCTTCTAGGCCCTCGAGGCGAGGTATGCTTCTTCTTCAAATACCCCCAAGACGGGGGTGTGATTCCTGACTTCATATGCCCCCGACGTGGGGTATATCTTTTGTTTCTTATGCTTCCGATCCGGGATGTAGCCTCTTGGCCTCATATGCTGCCGAGGCGAGGGGTATGTTGCTTCATGTGCCCCCGGGGGGAATGCATTTTGCCTCTACTACCCCGTGGCGGGGCATATCTCTTGGCTTCTTACGCCCCCAAGGTGGGGTGTGTTTTCTTCTTGTGCCCCCAGGGTGGGGTATATCTTTCGCTTCTTATGCCCCCCCCCCTTGAGGTGGGGTGAAGTCTTTGCTTCAGATGTCCCTAAATTGGGGTATAGTTTTGTCTCATATGCCCCTGGCGCAGGGATGTATTTCTCTTCCTGTGCCCCTCAGTCGGGGTGTATCTTTGTTGCTTCATGTACCCCCAAAGGGAGGTGCCTTTCTCTTCATGTGCGCCGGGCACCGGGTGTATCTTTGCTTTTCTTTTTTTTATATGCCCCCGAGGGGGAATTCTTCTTCTTCTGCCCCGACACGCTGGGGAATGTTTGCTTCTTGTGCCCCCAAAGTGGGGTGTATGCTTTTTCTTCAGACTCCCCTAAGGCGAGGTGTATTCTTTGTTGCTTCATGTACCCCTGAGTCGGGGTGGATTCTCTTCATGTGCCCCCATGGCGGGGTGTACTCTCTTTATGTGTCCCCAGGAGTGGGGTGTGGTTTGCTTCCTGTACGCCCTAGCAGGGTGTATCGCTGCTTGCAATGTCCCCCGAGGCGGGGTATCCTTCTTCTTCAAATACCCCTAAGCTGGGGCGTATTCTTTATGACTTCTATGCCCCCATAGCGGGGTGTATTTCTTCTTCATATACCCCTAAGATGGGGTGGACTCTTTTCTTCTTATACTCCCAGGGCAGGATGTAGCTTCTTCAAATGCCCCTGAGCCGAGGCGTGTTCTTTCACGGCTTCTATGCCCCTAGGCGGGGTATGTTTCTTCTTCAAGTACCCCTAGACCGGGGTGTATTCTTGCTGCTTCTCATGCTCCCGAGGCGGGATGTGACTTCTTCAAATGCCCTTAAGCCGGGGCGTATTCTTCATGACTTCTATGCCCCCTGGCGGGGTATGTTTCTTCTTCACATGCCCCTAAGCCAGGGTGTGTTCTTATACTTTTTGCATCCCTCAGGGCAAGGTGCATTCCTCTCCATATGCCCCTAGTATGTGGTGTGCTTTTGTTTCATATGCCCCCAGGCCGGGGTACGTTCCTTCTTCACATACCCCTAAGCCAGGGTGAGTTTCTCTTTTTGTGTGTCCCTAGGCCGGGGTGAATTCTCTTCTTCTTATGCCCCCATGGCGGGGTATGTCTTTTGCTTCAGGTGCCCCCATATCGGGGTGTATTTCCCCTTCAAATGCCCCTAAGTCGGGGTGCAGCTCTATTTCTTCTTACGTCCCCAGGTCGGGGCGGATTCTTCTTCAAATGCCCCAAAGCCGGGGTGTAGCTTTTGCTTTGTGTGCCCCTCAGTCGGGGCGGATTCTCTTCATGTGCCCCTGGGAATGTGGTGTATTTCTTTTTTTGCCTCCTATGCCTCCGTAGCAGGGTATATATCTTCTTCTCATCCCCCATGGCGGGGTATGTGCATGCTCTCTTCGGGAGTGGTGGTCGTGCTTGGCCTCATTGCTATAAAGCATTCTCCACAGCGGGCAACCATTCACCAAGCTACAATTGTGGCTCGCTGGGTCTTTTAACAACCACTCGGGGGCCGTTTTGTGCCGGATGGAGGCAGCAAAAAGGAGGAACGAGCGGGGTCATTGCACCGCGGACTCAGGACCTCCTAGAGTCGGGCGGGATGCCGGGTTTCTTCTTGCTCTTTCAGTCAGTGATGCTGGCCAACTTTTCTTCCTTTCTTCTTTATTTCTCCCCCTTTTTTTGTATGATTGACCAGGGTGGAGGTGCAGGAGAGCGCTCACCCCCTCAGGGAAGGGATGAGTGGTTTGCTCCACCGCAACAACCCCACAGTGGTAATCTTTATTCAGCACGGGTCTCGACGGACGTGGCCGTACAACCCTCTCTTGCCAATTCTTTCTCTTCTTTTTTTTCTTCTTTATTTTCTCTTTTTTTTTCTTCTTTTCTTCTCTTCTTCTCTTCTTCTTTTCTTCTTTTCTTCTTTTTTTCTTTCCTTCTTTTCTTCTTTTCTTCTCTTTCTTCTTGAGGGAAACGGGGGGCTTGATTTCCCCTCCCTTCTCTTCTCTTTCTCTTCTCTTTTTTTTTTATAACAGCCCCCATGATTCCTGGAAGCTGCATATGCTTCGAAGCAGCGTCCTCGAGGCCGCGAAGGCAGCTGCATCGAGTCTGGATTTTCTCCCCATAGGGCTGGCGAAGACAGCACCTGCAATTCATCAAAGTAGGCACACATCGTTTATTAGGGGGCCATGATGCCTTGAATCCCGGCGAAGAGATGAAGGGTAGTTTCGGTCCCACCGGGCGTGCCAGACTTGTGGACGCACTAAAATTCGCTTGTTGAGATGGTTCGTCTGTTAAGTGCGTGGGCGTGCCAGTCACTGAGTGACAATTTATTCGGGCTCCGAAGAGCCCATGGTGCGCTCGATCTGACTTCGTCAGACGATTGTGTGGTTCGTGTCGGGACCAAAATCCGCCGCGCCATAAAGGTTACGGCGTCATTTACATCCCCCATACGAGGGAACACCCTTGAGTAATCGTCGAGATTCAGGGCCTCATGGCCAGGAAATTAATTGCATAAAAGGTCTATTAGGAGGTATTGAAATCCTCGCACGAAGGCGGGAAGAAAACCATTCGAGATCATGTCGGTCATGTGCTGACCATTTAATGTTCGGACGAGTGTCCGTCTCGGGAAAAGCGCGATCGTCGCGGGAAGACCGGAGCATATGTATGCCAGGATATGGCAATTTATTGTTCAGAAGAACGGAAAACGTTTAGCTAAACCTCGGTTAGAGTGGTCGGAAACTGGTAAATCTGTTGGCCCGATGCAAGAGCAAGCTGCGACCATACTGCGGTGGGCCCCCCGCGGTCGAAACAAGACTTGCATGAGCGTCATTAATATTTCCGGTGCCAAGGGGCGACGAGGGAATATCCCTTGAATCGGCTGAAAAGCCCTATGTCCGGAGAAGCGGGCGTTCGAAACATGTCGGTCATTCGGGAAACCATTTAATATTCGGACGGGAGTCCAGCTTGAGAATATTGTAATCGTCGCGGGAGGACCTGGAACATATGCATGCCGGGATACGACAAGTTTATTATTCTGAGACACTGAAAATATTCGGTTGAATCTCGATTATTGTAGTCGGAAACCAGTGAATCTATTGGCCCGGTGTGAGATCGAGTCAGGACCATACTGGGGGCGCCTCCCGTGGTCTGAACGAGGCTTGCGCGGGCATCATTAATATTTTCGGTGCTGAAGGGAAACGGGGGAGAGTCCCGAGACTAGACTCCAGAACCGAAAACGTGTTCGAAAGGAGTGGGCTGTAGACCGAGGATATGAGCCAGATGATGACCATGATCGGGACAGGCCCGAGGTCTAAGTGTGGCCCACGGAGGTCTTATTGATATTCCCATGGAAGGAGTCCAGGGGTGGCAAGAGCCATCTCGTTCTCTTCCGATTATGTCGGTCACTTGTGGACCTTTTCATGTTCGGGCAAGGGCCCATATTGAAAGTCCGACGTGGGTGGAAACGACCCCGTACAAATGTATGCCGAGTTTACGGCAATTTCAATGAAAGAGTGGGAGCGAATCCCATTAGAATGAATCCGATTTAACGGGGTATCGGCCCGGAACAATGCCGGCTCACGACCATATCGGGGCGAGAGTCGTTGGCCATGTTGGTCGCTCACGGACCTTTTCACGTTCGGACGCAGATCCGTAATAGAAACGCGGCGGAAATCGAGGTGAACCCATTCAAATGTCTACCGAATGTGCGGCAATTTTAGTAGCGGCTCGGAAGGGATCCGGCCGGAGAAATGAGTCCGGTTTAATCGGAATGTCAGCCCGAGACGAGGTCGGGTCATGACCATTTCGGGATAATTCCCAAGACTCACGCCCAGCCCGCAAGGGCGGCATTGTTGTTCCTTCAGCATCGGGTCGCAGGGGAGACGGGGCTGCGGTGTAGATTTTACCATTTTTTATCTGGGTTTTAAATTATACATATATATATATATTTATTGCTTATCTCCCTTTTATGTATTTATTCTGAATGATTTCTCTATTTTGTTTATTATTATTATTATATTTTTCCCCCTTTTTTAACCATTATTATTACTATTTCACATTTTTTTGTTTATTTTATATATATATTGAGATTTATTTACTCATCATAGTTTGTATAAATTTTTTATTATTATTATTATATTATATATATCTTCTGGGGAGAGAGTGGGCCGCTGGAGGGCCAAAAAGGGCGTACTGGCGAAGAGGCGCAGGGGCCGTGATGGGTGTGACGGCGAGGGCAACCGGGCGTGCCGGCGAGGGGCGCGTTGAGCGTGCCGGCGAAGGGTATCGGGGGCGTGTCGGCGAAGGGCCAAGCGGGTGTGCCGGTGAGGGGGCTGGAAGCGCGTACCGGTGAAGGCCATGGAAGCGCGCCGGGGAAGGAAGAGGAAGCGTGTCGGCGGAGGGTGCTGCAGGGTGTACCGGCGAAGGGCGTTGCGAGTGTACCGCCAAGGGGCACAAAGGGGTGTACCGGGGAAGGAGCGTGCCGGGGAAGCTGGGCTGGGGCGTGCCGGCGGAGGGCAACTACAGGGTGTACCGGCGAGGGGCCTGGCAAGGTGTGTCGGCGAGGGGCCATGAAGGGCGCGCCGGCGGAGGGCATGTCGGCCAAGGGTCGCTAGAGGGTGTACCGACGAAGGCGGCTGAAGGGGCGTGCCGGCGAAGGGCATGGGGAGCCCACTCCTCTTCCGTTCTTATATCTCTTCTCTTTTCTTTTCTCTCTTGATTTTGTTAAGTTTGCATGGGCTTCTTCTCTCTTTCTCTTGATTAACTTCCATTCTTTCTCTCGCGAGAGGGGATGTTTAAGTTGCTTAGTTGTTGTTCGGCTCAACTCTCTTTGAGTTAATTGCGGTTCCCTTGCCTTGATTAAAGCGTTTTACCATTGTTATCTTTTTATTTGTTTGTTGCTTCCTTTTATCTTTTTAATGTGTTATCGTTTCTAACAAAAATTCGGCAGCATCTCCCCATGACCCGAGCGTAAGGGAGATACAGGGAACGTGCCCACATGGAGTGGCGGAACCCGACAACTGGAGGTGGGCGCCCGAGAGCGGCAACACCTTAATAAAACCTCAGAAAACTCGGAGGGGACGATAGAGAGGAAACACGGGGCTAATGCAACCTAAGGATACCCTGACTGGCAGGGAGAGGGCCAGGTGTGCCGGGTAGAGGCAGGCCAAAGGTGTGCCGCTGGGGCTGGGCTGGGGCGTACCGCTGGGGCACGGCTAGGGTGTGCCGCTGGGCATAGTTGGGGTGTGCCGCTGGGGGCCGACGGGGTGTGCCGGCGAAGGCCTGATCAGGCGTGCCGGTGAAGGGTTCAAAGAGGGTGTGCCACTGAAGGCGGCACGACTGGGCGTGCCGTTGGAGGCACAATCAGGGCGTGCCGTTGGAGGCACAATTGGGTGTGCCGTTGGAGGCACAATTGGGGTGTGCCATGGGAGGCACGGCTGGGGGTGAACGAAGAGGAAAACGCTCGATAGGAAGTAAACCCTAAGGAAGGGAAGAAAAGAAAGGGGCATGAAACATCGAAGGATGTAAACCCGGAAGAAATGCGTCGGAAAGACATCCGAAGAGATATTGCAAGCCCTCTACCTTTATTCACACAAGAGGAGTGCCCCAAGGGGGCTAATACATGGCGACGGGAAGGAAAACAAGGGGACAAAGAAAGAAAGAAAGAAGACACAATGGGGGGGCATGGACTCCTCCCCTCCCGGACTTCACTCTCTCTCTTCACTCACTCTCCTTCTCTTCCTCTCTTCACACGAGCGGTGGTGGATGGGATAGCAATGGGGGATCCGGAGCCTCCCCTCTCCTTCTTCTCTTCTTCTTCTTCTTCTTCTTCTGCTCTTCGCGCGGACGGCGGTGGACGGAGCAGCGGGAGGGGGAGGCAGAGCCTCCCCTCCTCTTCTTCTTTCTCTTCTTCTCTTCCCTCTACGCACAGACGGCGACGGTGGCTGGAGCGGCGAGGCCTCTCCCCTCTCTTCCTCTCTTCCCTCTTCTTCTCTTCTCCTCCTCTTCTTCTCTTCTTCTCTTCTTCTCTTCTTCTCTTCTCTTCTTCTCTTCTGTGTGTATGTGTCTGTGTGTGTATGCCCCTCCTCTCCCTTTTCTCTGTTCGCAGCGAAGAGGGGTTTTATAACCCGGGCGGCGGGAGCCTCCGAAGGCGGGAAGCGTTCGGCGGGGATTTAATGGGGTTTGACTCCCTTGTCCTGGGTGGCAGGAGGAGTAGGCAGCGTGGCTCTCTCCCTGGGCGACACCTCAGCAATTCCACTACGCGCCAAGAATCCGTAGGGCATGGGCATCACGTCGTTCGACCGTTGAAATGCCTTAACGCTGTGCCGCTGGCGGGCTCAAGAAGTGTGCCGCTGGGAGAGCCAAAGGCCGTGCCGCTGGAAGACACGGCAGGTGTGCCGCTGAAGAGCCCAAAGGGCGTGCCGTTGAACGGCCAGGAAGGTGTGCCGCTGAAGCACCAAATGGGCGTGCCGCTGAAGGCCCAGATGGGCGTGCCGCTGGAGCCCTAAATGGGCGTGCCGCTGGAGCCCCTGGTCGTAAAGGGTGTGCCGCTGAAGGGCTGCCAAGCGTGCCGCTGAAGGCCCAGATGGGCGTGCCGCTGGAGCCCTAAATGGGCGTGCCGCTGAAGCCCCTGGTCGTACCGCTGAAGGCTAGAGACTGTGTCGCTGAAGCCCCAAACTGGGCGTGCCGCTGAAGCCAGGGACTGTGCCGCTGAAGCCAGGGACTGTGCCGCTGAAAGGCCAAATGGGCGTGCCATTGGAGGGCAAGGGTGTGCCGCTGAAGGCCACCCTGGGTGGATTTATGAGCTCATTCTGAGCCCGTTGTGAGCACGAGTCATGGCCCGTTTGATTTTCTCCATGGCCCGTGGTTTGGGAGGCCCTTGGTGGTTGATTTCTCTTTACTGCCGTGACTCTGGAGATAGCCTTACGGCAGTGTGTGCGTGTTCGGGGAATCCGGATGACCAGTCTCCCCGGGGCTTCTTCACTGGGCCGAACAGGATGCCTGGGTGTGCAATTTTTGGTGTCCACAAGAATCCCTCCTTGTGCAGGTCTGTGTGGGTGAGGACTACGTGGCTTACCTTGACGGTTGTGAGTCTCAATTAAATGTTGTGATTCCAGCGATGATATGTCTGACCTCTCCTCAAGTGCAATTATCACCTCATCCGCACAAGATAATGGAGGCCGATGCGACTTCTCTTGGCTGCCCTGATTATGATGACCTGTGATCCATACTCTCGACACGTATTCCATCCCTGGAACCATGCTACCTGCTCCTATGGTGGCTCCAAGTTTAGTTGATCCCCCAGCCTGTTGCATTTTGTGCACTTTATAGATTTTGATGATAACAAACATGTATTACTGTTTGAAATTTTATTTGTGTTTGGTGAAACGAAGGCCTATCATCTAATGATCATTTAACTTATCCTGAGTGGAGTTGTAGCAGACTAAGCTCTAAAATGTCTAAGAAACATCATCTAAGGTATGTTGGACTTAGTGGGTTAAATTCATGCTAACCTTGTCTCTATTGTCTACGTTTCAGGTTGCAGGAAAGACTTCGGTTGACCAATGGCCCTGGAACGGTCAACCGAAGTAGCCAGGGATTGGAGGGACAGATTTTTACAGAGTTCGGTCGACCGATAGACTTGGATCGGTCGACCGATTCTCCTAGCACTCAGCTGTCTAGATCTCTGCAGAGATCGATCAACCAACCCTATTCATCTGTCAACCGATTCTCCTAGCGCTCAGCTGTTCATATCTCTACAGAGATCGATCGACTGACCCTATTCATCGGTCGACCGATCGCGGTTTCAAGATTTATAAACTTTCCATTTTCTAGCCCGTTTTGGGTGGTCTCTTGCCAAATCTCTCCGAAGACTTCCTAAAACCTTTGGGGATGCCTTGGAAACTATATATATGTCTGTCCAAGGCTTATAGAAGAGCTCTCCACAAAAAAATACAAGCTTCTCAAGAACCCTAGAGCAAGGATCCTCTTGTTGCAGTCCAAGGCATTCGTGTGTGGCAACTTCCACAGCGTGATTTTCATCTACTGGAGGCTTCCACGTCCAAGCACTAGATCAGGAGTACCAGGGCTCGGGAGAGGATCGCAACCTTACGCACTGTGGAGTATGGGAGAGCTGATTGGGCTAGCTGCATCAGACACGTAGTCAAGCCCGATTTCTACACAGGGGGATCTTCGTTGTTCTATCATCTTTGCTATATCTCCTGTGTTTTCATGATCCACAAACATTACTGAACGTGTGTGTATACGTGCCGTGGTTGCGTGCACGTGTTGGCCTTGTGCTGTGTGTGACTGTCTTTCTGGCAGTGTGTCCTGATCGGGATGTGTGTGTGTGTTGGAGGACTCTCTTCCTAGTGTGGTTAAGCCTCACTGCTATGAGGGGTGGACGTAGGCACGTGTGTTTGCGTGGCCGAACCACCTTAAAAATCCTGCGTCCCTCGTGGTGTGTGCTACCATTTCTTCTACCACCCATTCTTGTTTTCGCACAGTAAGAAATGGTGAGTTTTTCACTGATTCTTGTTGGTTTATTTTGAGAGCGTTCGCATTTAATTTTTAGTGTGTATAGTTCGATTCACCCCCCCTCTCAAACTATTTAGCCATCTAGTTTTCGGTATCTTCGTATACCGACTCTTCAATTGGTATCAGAGAAGGTCTCTAACATAGTGGAGAGATCTTGGTTAGATGGCTTCGGGTAATTTTATTGCTGAGGGTCACTCCATTAATAGGCCACCATTTTTCGATGGGTCTAATTATTCCTACTGGAAAAACTGCATGATTGTTTTCATTAGAGCTCAGGATTATGAAATTTGGAAAGTTATAAATAATGGTCCTCAATTGCTGCCTGAAGATGAGAGCAAGTGGAATGACGATCACATTAAAAAATCTAAAATGAACTTTTCTGCCATGAACATCATGCAGTGTGCTTTGCATCCTAATGAATATTCTCGTGTTTCGATGAGCAGATCTGCAAAGAAAATGAGGGACAGCCTCGCATTAATTTACGAAGGAATCTCCGAAGTAAAGGAGACCAAGGCAAACATTTTGGTTCACGATTACGAGCTATTCAGAATGAAGTCGGAGGAGTCCATCTCGGAGATGTTTGCTAGATTCACCGAGATCACCAATGGACTCAAAGGCCTCAGCAAACAGTATACAAATTCTGAGCTGGTACGTAAAATCTTGAGGTCTCTTCCACCTGCGTGGCATACAAAAGCCACTGTGATTGAGGATTCTAAGAACTTGGCGACACTTACTCTTGACGAGCTGATCGGGTCTCTCATGACCTATGAGCTGAATATCGGAGGAATGAGCAAGATGTGAAGAAGAACAAGAGCCTCGCCTTGAAGGCTACATCGACACAGCATTCTTCGTCAGAGGAGGAAAGCGACGAAGATGATGATGAGAAGGCCCTTGCCATTCTCACAAGAAAGATGCACAAGTTCATCCGGCAATGCAAAAATTCACAAGGCAACACCAAAAAACCATTGAAGAAGCAATCATCCGGTAACAATGACTCAAGTAAGTCAAGTGAGGTAATTTGCTATGGCTGCAAGAAGCCGGGGCACATGTGCGGTGAGTGCCCGGAGATCCTCAACAAGCTGAAGAAAGGGAAGTTCAAGAAAATCAAGGCGATGGTCGTTACGTGGAGCGATGAGGACGACGAAGTGTCATCAGGCGAGATAGAGGAAGCCTTGGACTCTCTATGTATTATGGCTAATGAGGAGGAGCCTACTGAGGTAAATGAGTCTGAAACTTTTACTTGTGAAGAATGGGAACTAGCATATACTGTTCTGCTCAAGAAACATAAAAGATTGAGATCTGAAAATAAAGGTTTGAAAAAGAAAATTCAGGAAACCACTCATGTAAAATCTCCATGCACAGTTTGTCATGATCTAGAAGAGAAATTGGAAAAAACTAACTGGCGCTCATGAAATCTTGCTTGGTAAAGTTAGTATTTATGAAGATGAAATTGAAAACATGTCACATGTGCAAACTGAGCTTGAACATGCCAAAAACCTTGAGAAAGAAAATTTGGAAATAAGAAGTGAAAATGAGAATCTCAGGTCTAAGATTGCATCTCTTGAAAAACATCTCTCTGAAACTGAAAGCACAATGAAGGACATGCAGGTCACCTTAGATAAACTTAGGAAAGGGAAACAAAACTTGGATGATATTCTAAATCTGAAAGTCAACTTTCAAAGAGAGAGTTTGGGCTATAAACCGAAGAAGAAAACTTCATTCAAATTGAAAACTAAGACCTCCTTTGTGCATGCTTCCAGTGTGGCCAGTACTTCAAAAACACCTCCAATGGTAATGAAAAATCCCATCCAACAAGTACCAACTAACAATTTTGGAAGTCTAAAATCTAAGAAAGGACCTACACATCATGGGTCTAAGATGCAGAAACAAAGATTTGTCCGTGGTATAAAAGATCAAGTAAAACAAGTCCGTGCCCCAAAGATTTCAAATGTGACGTGTTTCTATTGTGGAGTAATTGGTCACGTTAATTCAAACTACACTATGAAGAAAAATCTGAGTAAATTGAATTTGGTATGGATCAGAAAGGATGTTCTTGCTTCGTGGACTAACCACCAAGGATCCAAAACTATTTGGGTACCAAAAACTCAAGCATGAGTCTTTTGTTTGAATGCAGGTGTGTCTTGAAGCCACCGGAGACAAATGGTACTTGGATAGTGGGTGCTCAAGACACATGACGGGGGACAAGTCCAAGTTTTTAGAACTGAAGGAAAAGGATGGAGGACTTGTATCCATTGGAGGTAAGAACAAAGGTAAGATTATTGGGCTCGGGTCTGTTGGCAAGAATTCTAGAAGCTTGATTGATAATGTCTATCTTGTGAAAGGCTTGAAACACAACTTGCTTAGTATAAGCCAATTGTGTGATAAAGGGTACAAAATCATTTTTGATGAAAAACACTGCATTGTGCTAAACAAAAATTCAAATGAAATTAAGTTCATTGGTGAGAGGTATAATAATGTGTATGTTGTAGATCTGAATGAAATAATTTGTGAAGACAGGTGCTTGCTTGCTAACAAACATGAGGATGCATGGTTATGGCACCGTCGGTTGGGGCATGCTAGTTTTGGAGTAATATCCAAATTGTCTAGACATGACCTAGTTATCGGCCTGCCTAAAATAAAATTTAAAAGTGACCGAGTTTGTGAAGCTTGTGCAAAAGGCTAGCAAACAAGGGTGTCTTTCAAAAATAAAAACCTTGTTTCCACTACTCGCCCACTTGAACTCCTCTACCTTGATCTTTTTGGACCCACTAGGACATCAAGTCTTTGAGGTAAGTCTTATGGATTCGTCTTTGTCGATGATTACTCTAGATTTACTTGAGTTCTGTTTCTAGCCAATAAAAATGATGCCTTAATGGAATTCAAAGTATTTTATAGGAAGGTATAGAACAATAAGGGTTACTTTATTATAACAATCCAGAGTGATCATGGAGGAGAATTTCAGAATGAGGAGTTCCAAATTTTCCGTAATGAGTAGGGATACACCCATAATTTTTCGTCACCAAGGAATCCGGAACAAAACGGCGTTGTGGAACGAAGGAACCGGACTTCGATGGAAATGGGAAGGACCATGCTCACGAAAAATGGCCTACCAAGGTATTTTTGGGCCGAGACGGTGAGCACGGAATGATACATTATCAATAGAGCCATGGTAAGACCTATTCTCAAAAAGACCCCATATGAGCTGTACAAAGGTAAGAAGCCAAATATTTCTTACTTTAAACCTTTTGGATGTACCTGCTACATTATGAACAATGGAAAAACAAACCCTAGTAAGTTTGATGAAAAGAGCGATAAAGGTATATTTCTTGGGTATGCAGGAAATTCTAGAGCTTGTCAGGTTTTCAACAAAAGAACTTTGACTGTAGAAGAGTCACCGCAAGTCATTTTTGATGAGTTTGGTCACAAACTAACCCCTCTACCTAATGTCTCCATTGATGCAGAAAATGGGTCAGCAACCCAAGAAGCCCCTCAAGCATTACAAGAAAAGGATGAATCTATTGAACCTACAAGCTCAAAGAACATCGAGGATGAACCACCACATGAAGAACTTCAAGATATCCAAGAGAAGGATCCAGATTTTCCCAAAAATTGGCAGTTCATGCGTGATCATTCGGTTGGCAATATTCTAGGTAATCTTGAAGATGGATTGAGGACAAGATCAACTTTTGGACATGTATTTGATCAAGACCTGATTGCCCTAACTTCCCAAATTGAACCCTCAAGTGTGAATGAGGCTTTGGAAGATGAGTCATGGGTCATGGCTATGCACGAAGAGTTGAATCAGTTCGAAAGAAACATGGTGTGGACCTTAGTGCCTCATCCTACCAACCACTCAGTTATTGGCACCAAGTGGGTGTTCAAAAACAAGCTGAATGAAGAAGGTATGGTGGTTAGAAACAAGGCATGGCTAGTAGCCAAATAGTATAGCCAAGAAATGGGTATAGATTTTGATGACTCTTTTGCTCATGTGACCCGTCTTGAGGCGGTTCGCATCCTTTTGGCATATGCATGTTCCTTGAACTTTAAATTATACCAAATAGATGTAAAAAGTGCTTTCCTTAATGGTTTCATCCAGGAAGATGTGTTTGTATAACAACTACCGGGATTCATAGATGCCCATCGCCCTCACCATGTTTTCAAACTACAAAAGGCCTTGTACGGACTTAAGCAAGCGCCAAGAGCTTGGTATGAAAGGTTAAGTACATTTCTGCTTGATAAAGGATTGAAACGAGGTATGGTGGATTCAACGCTTTTCACTAAATCTCTGGCCAAGGACATTTTAATGGTGCAAATCTATGTCGATGACAAAATTTTCGGAGCTACTAACAATGCTTTATCTATTGAATTTGAAGATCTTATGAAAAAAGAATTTGAAATGAGCTTGATGGGTGAACTTAGCTTCTTTTTGGGGTTGCAAGTCAAACAAACGGGACAAGGGATGTTTGTGAACCAAAGCAAATATGCAAGGGAGCTGCTGAAGAAGTATGGGTTTGAGAATGTGAATGAAACCAATGCCAACTTCCATGTCATCCTTGGCGAAATTAGACTGTGATGAGAAAGGTAAAAACATGGATCCAACACTTTACCGAGGTATGATTGGCTCTCTACTCTATCTTGCTGCCTCTAGATCGGATATTCAATACAGTATTGGTCTCTAAGCTCGTTTTCAGTTGTGTCCAAAAGAATCACATTTCTTGGCTGTAAAATGCATTTTTAAATATCTATCAAACACTGTCGAATTTGGTTTGTGGTATCCCATCGGCTGTAACTTTGATCTGGTAGCTTTTACCGATGCGGACTATGCAGGTTGTAAAGTGGATCGGAAGAGCACAAGCGGCATGTGTCAGTTTCTTGGAGGGTGTCTGATCTCATGGAGCTCCAAGAAACAACACTCCATGGCTCTCTCAACTGCCGAGGCTGAGTATGTGGCCGTTGGTAGTTGTGGAGCTCAGATGCTCTCGATTAAACATCAATTGCTTGATTATAATGTCTATTTGAACTACATTCCTATCATGTGTAATAATACTAGTGCCATTCATTTATCTAAGAATTATGTTCAACACTCTAGGACCAAGCATATTGAAATTCGACACCATTTTTTAAGGGACCATGTCAATAAAGGGGTTTTTGAACTCAAATTCATTGACACAAATCACCAACTTGTAGATATCTTTACAAAACCACTTAATGAAGACAAGTTTACAACCTTAAGAAGAGAGTTGGGTATTTGTAAAGGTTGATTTTGTCATTCTTCTATGAGTGATGCATGTCAAATGTAACGACCCGAGAATCTGATTACCGGAAAGGCCCGATAACCCGAGACTCGCACCGCCACCCACGAGTCCGAGGACTCGGAAGGGTTAAAAGGGATGGTGTGGGGACTACACAAGTATCACAAGTAATTACAGAAATAAAATAATTTATATAATTAAGCAGGAAATAAATAACATTTTAATAAATATATGGTCCACAAGGTAACAACAAAATAACAACAATAGTCCACAACTAGTACAGAGACAAGAAAGAAAAGTACAGCTACACGGGGCATACCCCGGCTCTGACCTCTGGCAATAACGCTGGGCACCTGAACCACGCTGAGCCTCAGACGCGCTAAAGCCGCGCCTCACCTGAAACATGGTGAAAACACGCAGGGAATGAGTCTCAGAACAAGACTCAGTAGGGATCACTCGAACCCTACCTCGCAAACGGAGAAACTGCTACGCTA
This sequence comes from Amorphophallus konjac, assembly GCA_022559845.1. NCBI lineage: Eukaryota > Viridiplantae > Streptophyta > Magnoliopsida > Alismatales > Araceae > Amorphophallus > Amorphophallus konjac. The sequence continues at coordinate 248,785,340 of CM040119.1, forward strand.
GCAGTAAGAGAGTACCTCGGAAAGGGAAGCCCTGCCATCTACAAAACACCGATCTCACGGCACGAAAACCGACACACGAGCCACATTGAAACGACCGGAACACCACGGTCAACACGACTAAAGCCCGAAGGTCAAAGCCGCATGACTGACAGTCTGACACTCCCGACTCGATAGGAGTACCTCCCTCTAGAAGCACAGTCGGTAGCATCCCCTGACGTCTTACACCGCACTGTAGGTGAACTGCCTGACGTGGTAGCGCCTACCAGAGGCACGGACACCGAACAAGAACCACAACGAGTGACTAGCTGGGGTCACGCTCGTCAGCGTGGGTCCAACCACCCCCAACCACGTGTGCACACACAGACCGTGCATCCCTGGTCTGACCCTCTGACCGGTTTTCCCCTCAGTCTGACTCTGGCTGCAAGACGTGGGGCCCGACGAAAATCGGTCCACAAACCGTCTCTAAGGGTAGCCTCTCCACCACTCCCTGGTGGGACCACACGCGTGTAAGCAGACTACGACTAGTGGAGGGTCACTACGGAGTAGACTCTCAAGTCAACAGAAAATAATGTCCGCATCTGACGACGTACGGGGACCGTCCCCCGTACTGGTACCGTCGCACGGTGACCACGGTCGGGAAAGAATCGAGGTTGCAAATCACCCGGGGCAACCCTGAGCCTGACGGTCTACCCTAGGCGCGTCACAGGCTCTGACGGTCTAGGCTGGACCGTCACGGTCATCTGACGGCCCATCACAGGGGCGTCAGACCCCCAATGGAAAACAGCGTGTAACGCACCTACCTTGGTACGTTACAGTCTGTGACGCGCCTACCCTGGGACGTCACAAGACAATGAAAACTAACTGTGATGCGTGCCACTCGGTGAGTCACAGCATATAACGGACCATCTCTGGTGCGTTACAAAGTGGGGACGCGTCAACTCTGACGTACCCACACAGGGGCGTTACAAGGCTGTGACGTGCCAGTCCTGGTGCGTCACAGGCCTTGACCCCCAACAGTCAAAACAATGGTCCGAAGCCAACGATCGAACGTCCCTGACGGTCCAACCTCGGTGCGTCACAGCCCCCAGACCCCAATTGGCTGAAAACAGGGCTGTAACGCACCTACCTGGGCGCGTTACGTGGTGTGACGGTCACTGGAAGGACCGCACATTGACCCGACGGCGGAACGGCGTGAAACGCCTAAAAACTCCAACCACGCCCCCATGCCTCCATAGGAGAGGGGGAAATCAAAGGAGAAGACCCCTGGGACCCCTAGCATGCTTCTAAGCCGCCAAAACGTGAAATCATGACCTAAAACCATAGATCGGGCGAACTCTCCCAAAATCATGGAAAAACCCAAACCCGCATGAATACCCATCTCTCAGCCTCCCCTCGGCCTACAAATTGTGGGAATGGAACTCAAGAGGATAAGGAACGTCACCCTACCTCAAGATCGCCCCGAGACGCGTCGGATCGTCCACAATTGCAAGAAATCGCTTGAAAACCCTCGTTCTTCCTTGAGCTCCCACGGTCCACGTACGCCTCCACGATCGCCACACCACCACCGTCGCCGCCGCGCCATCACCTCGCCGCCGTCTGCAACCAGGGAGAGGGTCGCTGCCGCGTCCACGGGAGAGGGGGAAAGGAGGGGGCGCCGGTTCGCACGGGAGGGAGAAAGGAGGAAGAAGAAAAAGAAGAAAGAGGGTGGGGAGAGAGAAAAAGGAGAGGTATTTATAGAAAATCCGGAAATTCTGGAAAATACCAAAAAATTAAAAATTACATTTCCTCGATCCTCAGAATGCACCGATCGCAACGGTAATACACTCGCCCAGGTGAACGACCCGGTTCACCCGCAACGAGGTTCCGAAGGAATTGCCCAAATACACACCGGGAATCGAAAAATACACATGGAAAAACCGCGGAACGCTTCCGGGCCTCCGAAACAACTCCAGATCGTGCCGATCCGAACACGAAAGATGTCCGAAATGAATTTCAAACACAGCGGAGCTGAACACTCCGAGAAACTAGATCCGGGACCCATGAAGAAGGATCCGAAAGATCCGGGATATTACAGCCCTCCCCCCTTAAGGAATTTCATCCTCGAAATTGAGAACAACTCAAAGGAGAAAGAAGAGGAAGACTCACTCAAACAGGTAAGGGAACTGCTGACGCATCTCGTCCTCATGCTCCCAGGAAGCCTCACCACCAGCGTGCCGCTACCACACCACTTTAACCAAGGGGATGACCTTGTTCCGCAAGCACTGCTCTCGCCTATCCTCCACGCGGACTAGAAACTCTAGGAGAGAAAGATATGGAGTCACCTCGGGCCAAATAGAATCATCAAGCACATGAGAGTCATCGGGCATATACTTCCGTAACATCGAGAGGTGAAACACTTCATGCACCGACGCCAACTCAGGGGGTAACCGCAACCGATAAGCAACCTCACCAATGCGTTCCACAATCACAAAAGGACTAATGTAGCGGGTACTCAGCTTCCCACGCCGTCCAAAATGCATCACCCCCTTCATCAGAGAAACTCTCCAGAACACACGATCGCCCACGGCGAACGCGAGAGGCTGCCTCCCCCGGTCAGCATAGCTCTTCTGCCGACTCTGGGCCGCCAACATGTTCTGACGAACCAAGTGCACGACATTCACACACTGCTGCACCAACTCTGGTCCCATCAAAACACACTCACCAACCTCGAACCAATCAAGTGGAGTCCGACACGGACGCCCATACAACGCCTCATAAGGAGCCATACCGATGCTCGAATGATAGCTGTTGTTGTAGGCAAACTCCACCAACGGCAGGTGGTGAATCAAACTCCCCTGCCACTCCAGACAGCAGGATCTCAACATATCCTCTAAAGTCTGGATGGTCCTCTCTGACTGACCATCTGACTGAGGATGGTACGCTGAGCTAAATGCTAAATCCGTGCCAAGAGCTCACTGGAAACTCCTCCAGAATCCAGACGTGAAGCGTGGATCCCGATCCGACACAATGGAGATGGGGATCCCATGCAACGGGACGATCCGCTCCACATAAAGACGAGCCAACTTGGACACGCTCTAGCTGACTTTGACCGGTAACAACCGAGTCACCTTCGTCAGCCTATCCACCAGCAACCAAATACTATCCTGCCCACTCGGAGTCCTCGGTAATCCTACAACGAAATCCATGGTCACGTGGTCCCACTTCCACGCGGGAACATCCAAGGGCTGGAGAGTATCTCCTGGTCGCTGATGCTCTGCCTTCACCTGCTGATAGGTCAGGCACCTGGCCACAAATTCGGTAACATCTCTCTTCATACCGGGCCACCAGAACTACCTTCGCAAGTTCCGATACATCTTTGTCGCCCCTGGGTGTACGGTGTATCTGCTCCCATGAGCCTCGCGCAACACCGCATGACGAACCTGCACTTCGGCCAGGACGTACAGCCTACCACGGAACCTCACGGCACCGTCCTCGTCGAGCTCCACATCAACTATAGCCTGAATCTGGGGCAACTCAGGATCAACATGCTGAGCCTCTGTCACCTGACGATGGATAGCGGGCGTGACAGTCAGACTCGCAAGCACTGCTAACCCTGGCTCCTGGGGAATCTTGAGCCTGAACAAAACTTCGAGCACTTATTCCCAGAGCCTCCACTTCCTCAACATCAAGGCACTGACCGCGACCTTCCGACTCAAAGCATCGACGACGACATTCATCCTACCCGACTGATAAGACAGGGTGAAGTCATAATCCTTCATAAACTCCATCCAACGCCTCTGCCTGAGGTTAAGGTCCCTCTGCGAGAACACATACCTCAAACTCTGATGGTCAGTGAACACCTCGAACTTCTCACCGTACAGATAATGCCTCCAGATCTTCAGCGCGAAGATCACAGTCGCCAACTCCAGGTCATGGGTAGAGTAGTTTTCCTCGTGGGGCTTCAACTACCGAGATGCATAGGCCACCACTCTACCATGCTGCATCAACACAGCACCCAAACCGACCCCGGAAGCATCTGTACACACCACAAAACCTCTCGATCCAGAAGGTAAAACCAACACCGGAGCCGAGGTGAGCAATCTCCTCAGTTCCCTGAAACTCTGCTCACACTCCTCAGACCAGACGAAAGGTGCATCCTTCCGCCTAAGTCTAGTCATCGGGGCCGCAATGTGAGAAAAATCCTGAATAAACCACCGATAATAGCCCGCAAGCCCCAAGAAACTCCGGATCTCCGTCACCGACCTCAACCTCGGCCACTGTAATACTGCCTCGACCTTGGCGGGGTCCACAGAAATACCATCACCAGAAATCACGTGCCCTAAAAAGTGCACCTCACGAAGTCAGAACTCACACTTACTGAGCTTCGCATACAACTAGTGATCTCGCAATGTTTGCAGCACCACACCCAAATGGTACGCGTGCTCCTCGACAGACCACGAATAAACAAGGATGTCGTCCACAAATATGACCACGAACTGGTCCAGATACGGACGAAACACCCTCTGCATCAAGTTCATGAAGGCTGCGGGGGCATTAGTAAGCCCGAACGGCATTACCAAGAACTCATAATGCCCGTACCTCGTACTGAACGTAGTCCTCTCCACATCGGACTCACGAATCCTCAGCTGATTGTAACCAGACCGTAAATCAATCCGCGAGAACACTCGAGCAGACTGAAGCTGGTCGAAAAGTCATCAATCCACGACAACGGATACTTGTTCTTAATGGTCACCTCATTCAGCTGCCGGTAGTCAATGCACAACCGCAAGCTACCGTCCTTCTTCTTCACGAACAACACGGGCGCACTCGAAGGGGAAAAGCTAGGACGAATATACCCCTTGGCCAGCAACTCTTGCAACTGCGCCCGCAACTCCCTCAACTCAGCGGGGGCCATACGGTAGGGAGCCTTCGCCAAAGGTCCCGTACCAGGCATAACCTCGATAACGAAATCGATCTCCCGCTGGGGAGGCAACCCAGGTAGGTCCTCCGGAAAAATATTGGGAAACTCACACACCACCGGAATGTCCTCGACATCCAGGCACGGCTGGTCTACCAAGACCACAGAAGCGAGAAAACCCTGGCAACCCGCATCAAGCAAACGACGAGCTCGAATCGTAGAAATAAGAAAGCGGGAAGAGGAAGACCTGATACCTTGAAAATAGAAGGTGGGTCCACGAAGTCGCCGAAAATAAACCCTCTTCGAGCCGCAATCCATGAACGCATGATGTGCCTCGAGCCAATCCATGCCCAAAATCACATCAAAGTCCTAAAGCGGCAACGCATAGAGCCTCGCCGGAAAACTTCGCCCTTCCACTCACACGGGAACCTCATCGAAACAATACGGAGTGATCATAAAATCACCCGAAGGTAACTCCATTGCCAAATCACAGGACAACTGGGTCACCGGCTCCTCGATACTTAGTGCGAAATCCTCCGAAATAAACGAATGAGACGCGCCAGAATCAAACAAAACCCGAGCTGCATAACCCAAAATCTGAACGGTACCTTCCACGAGCTGCGACGCCACTGTCTCCGCCCTGGTCATGTGAGTGATCTGGCCTCGAGCTCTCTACCTGCCTCCCACGCTCGCTGACCTGGGTAGTGACGGATATTGTCCCTGCTGCTGCTGTTGAGGAAACTACTGCTGCCTCTGAGGATAGTCACGCGCCATATGCCCTGGATGGTCACACCGGAAACAAACTATCGGCGCTATGCACTGCCTGCCTGGATGGTACTCGCTACACCGTGGGCACGGTCCTCGCGATCCACCCACTAATCCCTGACGCTAAAATGGGACCGGCTGCTGTACACTGCCTGATGATGCCTGCCTCTGATCCTTGGGCTTCTTCTTACCGAACCCCTTCTTGAAAAACTTCTTGACCTTCGAGCCAAAAGACACAGATCCTGTCACTGATGCTGCCGGTGCCGGCGGTCCTGAACCACCCAACGCATGATGGAAAGGACCCTGCTACTGGGTAGCTGACTACTGGCTGCGACCTGACAAGGACTGCCCCTGGCTAATTGGCCCTCGAGTCCTCTGCATATCCATCTCTAAAGAAGCCGCAACACGAGATGCCGTCTCTAGATCAGTGACCGCATTCGCGATCAAATGGTGCCTCAGCTCCTACCTCAAGCCCTGTATGAACAGTGCGGTCTTCACCTTCTCATGCTCCATGATATGAGGTGCATACCGACCCAACTCAACAAATCGGGCCCTATACTGCAACACGGACATGTCGTCCTGAACCAGCTCCAAAAACTCACGCATCCTCTGCGTAGCAATATACTCTGGGCAGTAGGCACGCTCGAAAGTACTGACAAAGTCACTCCACGCAATCAGCTCAAGTGGACGCGACTGAAAAGACATCTTCCACTTGGAAGACCACCACGCTTGAGCCGTACCCTGCAACTGGTTGTAGGCCAACATCACTCAGTCCTCCGCAGTACACCGTATAGAACTGAACACCCGCTCCATCTCGTCGAGCCAATCTTGAGCCAAATCAGGGTCTGGCTGACCACCATAGTAAGGTGGATGGAACTGCATGAAATCCCTCACTACTCGGCCTGGCCCACCCCTGATCGAAGAGCCCTCACCAGCTTCTCTGCCGAACTGTTGCGACATAAGCTGGTACATGCCACGAAAGAAATCCTCGGCGCCCGGAAACCTCGCAGTATCCCCTGCCTCGGTGGCCGCAGGTGGCACTCTACTCTGCTCCTCATGCTCCTGCTGAACCTCCTGCTGCATCTCCTGACCTCCAGCCGACTGCCCCTGCTGAGAGCGAGCCGCCCGCCTCGGCGCCATACTCACACCTGAAGCAAAAGACAGAAAACACGGAGACGGCAAAGTCAAGAAAAATGCATGATGCACAATGCCAGCGTCATCTGTACATCATTGTTATGGACTAGTGGACCACTACAACTACTTATGATTCTCGTATAATCCCCCAACCGCTGCTCTGATACCAGCTGTAACGACCTGAGAATCCGATTACCGGGAAGGCCCGATAACCCGAGACTCGCACCGCCACCCACGAGTCCGAGGACTCGGAAGGGTTAAAAGGGATGGTGTGGGGACTACACAAGTATCACAAGTAATTATAGAAATAAAATAGTTTATATAATTAAGTAGGAAATAAACAACATTTTAATTAATATATGGTCCATAAGGTAACAACAAAATAACAACAGTAGTCCACAACTAGTACAGAGACAAGAAAGAAAAGTACAGCTACACGGGGCATACCCAGGCTATGACCTCTAGCACTAATGCTGGGCACCTGAACCACGCTGAGCCTCAGACGCGCTCCCCTGAAGCCGCGCCTCGCCTGAAACACGGTGAAAACACGCAGGGAATGAGTCTCAGAACAAGACTCAGTATGGATCACTCGAACCCTACCTCACAAACGGAGAAACCACTACGCTAGCAGTAAGCGAGTACCTCGGAAAGGGAAGCTCTGCCATGTACAAAACACCAGTCTCACGGCACTAAAATCGACACACGTGCCACGGTGAAATGACCGGAACACCACGGTCAACACGACTAAAACCCGAAGGTCGAAGCCGCACGACTGACAGTCTAACACTCCCGACTCGACAGGAGTACCTCCCTCTAGAAGCACAGTCGGTAGCATCCCCTGACGTCTTACACTGCACTGCAGGTGAACTGCCTGACGTGCTAGCGCCTGCCAGAGGCACGGACACCGAACAAGAACCACAACGAGTGACTAGCTGGGGTCACGCTCGTCAGCATGGGTCCAACCGCCCCCAACCACGTGTGCACACACAGACCGCACGTCCCTGGTCTGGCCCTCTGACCATTTTTTCCCTCAGCCGGACTCTGGCTGCAACACATAGGGCCCGACGAAAATCGGTCCACAAACTGTCTCTAAGGGTAGCCTCTCCACCACTCCCTGGTGGGACCACACGCGTGTAAGCAGGCTACGACTAGTGAAGGGTCACTATGGAGTAGACTCTCAAGTCAACAGAAAATAACGTCTGCATCCGACGACGTACGGGGACCATCCCCCGTACTGGTACCGTCGCACGGTGACCACGGTCGGGAAAGAAACGAGGTTGCAAATCACCTGGGGCAACCCTGAACCTGACGGTCTACCCTAGGCGCGTCACAGGCTCTGAGGGTCTAGGCTGGACCGTCACGGTCATCTGACGGCCCATCACAGGGGCGTCAGACCCCCAGTGGAAAACAACGTGTAACGCACCTACCCTGGTGTGTTACAGTCTGTGACGCGCCTACCCTGGGACATCACAAGATAATGAAAACCAACTGTGACGCGTGCCACTCGGTGCGTCACAGCATGTAACGGACCATCTCTGGTGCGTTACAAAGTGGGGACGCGTCAACTCTGACGCACCCACACAGGGGCGTTACAAGGCTGTGACGCGCCAGTCCTGCTGCGTCATAGGCCTTGACCCCCAACGGTCAAAACAACGGTCCGAAGCCAACAGTCGAACGTCCCTGACAGTCCAACCTCGGTGCGTCACAGCACCCATGGCGGTCTATCGTGGGACCGTCACAGCCCCCAGACCCCAATTGGCTGAAAATAGGGCTGTAACGGACCTACCTGGGCACGTTACGTGGTGTGACGGTCACTGGAAGGACCGTCACACCAACCCGATGACGGAACGGCGTGAAATGCCTAAAAACTCCAACCACGCCCCCATGCCTCTATAGGAGAGGGAGAAATCAAAGGGGAAGACCCCTGGGGACCCCTAGTATGCTTCTAAGCAGCCAAAACGTGAAATCATGGCCTAAAACCATAGATCGGGCGAACTCTCCCAAAATCATAGAAAAACCCAAACCCGCATGAATACCCATCTCTCGTCCTCCCCTCGGCCTACAAATCGCGGGAATGGAACGCAAGAGGCTAAGGAACGTCACCCTACCTCAAGATCGCCCCGAGATGCGCCGGATCGTCCATAATCACAAGAAATCGCTTGAAAACCCTCGTTCTTCCTTGAGCTCCCACGGTCCACGTACGCCTCCACGATCGCCACACCACTACCGTCGCCGTCGCGCCATCACCTCGCCGCCGTCTGCAGCCGGGGAGAGGGTCGCTGCCACGTCCACAGGAGAGGGGGAAAGGAGGGGACGCCGGTTCGCATGGGAGGGAGAAAGGAGGAAGAAGAAGAAGAAGAAAGAGGGTGGGGAGAGAGAAAAAGGAGAGGTATTTATAGAAAATATGAAAATTTTGAAAAATACCACAAAATTAAAAATTACATTTCCGCGATCCTCGGAACGCATCGATCGTAATGGTAACACACTCGCCTAGGTGAACGACCCGGTTCACCCGCAACGAGGTTCCGAAGGAATTGTTGAAGTTAGATGGAAGGCTCTATCACCACAGAATGTGGATCTAGAGGGGGGGTAAATAGATCTACTGGCTATTTAAAAATTTGGCCTAGAATCAAATGCGGAATTAGAAGAACACTAGACGAACATAGCCAATGCACCGAATGAAACACACAAGATCTGCTGAACAAGCAATCAAATTCACGAGAGGCACAAGGCTTTTAGGTGGTTCGGTCAATCCGACCTACGTCCACCCCACATTCAACTCGAATGTGGATTACTGCTGATACACAGCTTCAAACTGCTGGGCTCTACAGCTTGCCAACAACGGCTGGGGCTTACAGCTTATCCCGACCAGAGGAACATCCTCTGCAACAGCTGAGCATCACAGCTTGCTCTGCTGGGCACTAAAGCTTAGCCGACCAGAAGAACACCTCTGCAACCCGCTGCCTCACAGCTTGATCCCGCTGACTAACAGCTTGATAGAACAAGAGTTTTCAAAGGAAAATAACAAAGACTGAAAACAAACGAAACACACAATCGAATGGAAGAAAACTAAAACGACTGTAGCTCAAGGTTGAGCAATGTCAGCTCTGGTAACTGGACCAAGAGACTGATTCACAAGCTCTCACAATAACTCTCTCTCAACTCATCTCTCTTTTTCTTCTTCTCTCTTTTTCTTCTTCTCTGCCTTTCTTCTTTATTCTCACAGTGGATCTCGGTGGCTGCTGCTTCAAGTAGGATGTACAGACTTTTCCTTTTCTCGATCAGCCTATACAGAAGATGAAGACTAATATATATAACAGCAGCATGTGGATAAGGGCGCGTGGCTTCCATGCTTTCCCGCCCAATGGAATCCGCCAGCTTCGAGACAATTCCATCCACGTGTCAGTATTTGGTTCACGAGCCAGGCACCTTGGATCACGTGCCCTACAATTCAAAGACATTTGATCAGCAAAACTCAAGACTGCTGCGTTGACTCCATCAGCCCATGGCGTTGACGCATCGATGATCCAGTGATCATGTCTTCATCAGATGGGCGTGCTGCGTCGACGCCGCTTCACTGCTGCGTTGACGCATCGGTGTGTACTAGCAGCTAAAAGGTGTCATTCCATCAACCTGTTGCGTCGACCCAATGAGCTACAACGTCGACGCTGCCAGGGTACTCCAGAGGTTGCAAGGAGTTACTTGAACTGCTGCGTCCACGCTGCCAGTGGGTGGCGTTGACGCATCTGAGTAACCCAGTAACCCATTGGTTCTCTTTTTGTAACTGCTGCGTCGACGCTACTTGCTCAATGCGTTGACGTACCAGAATAATCCAGGAGCTTCTTTCTTGATTTGCTGTGTCCACGTGTCAGCCTCTCAGCCAGCTTCAGCACACGTGTCACAAGCCTGTCTGCCCTTCCAGCCTCGAATCACGTGCCCTCCATAAGCTTCACAATCAGAACACCTGTCAGACAGAGTATCGGATAAGTCATCAGTTTAAGTGAAGAACTCTGTATAGACTTGAAAAGACGATCATGCTGTATAGACTGAGTGTGTACAGTGTGAGGGAGTGTATAGACTTAGTTAGAAGGAGCCCGATGTACAGACTTGCCTATGCGAAAGCCACTGTACATACATTGAAAACGTGAAGCCAGAATGTAGACTTCACGCTGTACAGACTTGAGGCTTTGATGAACGAAGGTTCAGTGTATAGAGTTGGAATGTAAGGCCCAATGTATAGACTTCAAAGTCCACTGTGGATGTATAGACTTTATCAACTGAAGAAACTGAACTGAAGCGTCGACGCATCAGCTCAAGGAGTTGACGCACTACTGTATGGACAACGTTCAGACTTGCTGAAAGACCGATGTACAGACTTTCAAACCTGAAGGCCAATGTGTGGACTTTGCGTGAGACGCTCAATGTACAGACTTCACCTTAGACTCTAAATGAGACGGACAGTGTATGGACTTGGCCACTGCACTGTGGATGTATGGACTTTGACGCCTGCATGCTATGCAATGTACACACTTGGTGCCTGATGCTCATATGCAAACATTGATGCCCAACAGCGATGTATAGACATTGAGACTATGAGTGTGTGTTCAGTGTTAAGATAAGATTAAATGCATATAACACACAGACAATCTGATAAAGTGATTTCATCAAAACATAAACAGTGTTGCCAATTCATCAAAACAATGTGTTGCTATATGAAGTAAAGTTACATGTCAACACCATCAACACATAGGAGTAACAACAGGAATTGCCGAAACACACACCGGGAATCGGAAAACACACACGGAAAAATCACGGAACGCTTCCGGGCCTCCGAAACAACTTCAGATCGCGCCGATCCGAACATGAAAGATGTCCGAAACGAAATTTCGGACATAGCGGAGTCGGACACTCCGAGAAACTAGATCTGGGACCCACGAAGAAGGATCCGAAAGGTCCGGGATATTACATCAAATTTGAAAGGGTTGTACTTTCTCTGCTTTGTTGCTCATGTCTGAACTCTATTTTGTGAGTGCCATAGAATCTGCTATTTGATTATCATGTTCTTTGGTATATCAAATGGTGATATATGAAAGGATAGACTACATCTATCCAGACACTATCACTATGCGTGAGTGTATACTCCGCCTTGTACCAGGCATCTTTCTCTGGCTCTGACCACTTGTTTCTGCCAACTTGCCTCCTGCTCTCTGTTCAACTTCATCAAGCTTCTTCATTGGCTGCACTTTCTCAGGGGGAGAGTTTTGTATTCTTCATATGGGTGCTTCTATTCAGGGGGAGTCTGCATGTAAAGTCCTTTTAAAGAGAAAGAGAGTTGTACCCCTCATGTTTCAAGCTCCTCATCTAACTATGAGGTTCATGGTTTATGGCATGCTCAGTCCGTAATTCAGAAGTTTGGAGAAGGACCCCATATGGGTTTAATGCCCTTAAAGCAGTCTTAAAAATTTGTGTCTAGAGATCCTCATTAGACCTGAAAGTTAGAAAGTTCAAGGCCTCCTCCATTGAAAGACTTTAAGCTAAGTATTGACCTAAAACAATTCACTTGTCTTGGAGTCTTCTGAAGGAAGTTTGCAGTGCATAGTGAGCCACAAAATAAGACTTGGCAGAGCAATCACAAGGACGCAATGAGTAACTAGATACACTTCACCTGAGACGTGAGGTGGTTCACGTCAAAAGGTGTTGTCCAACGTTAACTCTTTTCGGGGCTTGGCAGAGCAATGACAAGGACGCACTGAGTAACCGGATACACTTCACCTGAGACGTGACGTGGTTCACATCCAAAGGTGTTGTCCACAAACGTTATCTATGTTCGAAAATTCCCGTATCAAACAAAATTTTGAAGAGCTTTGTAGAAGTAGAACTGTTAACCCGCTGAGTAGCTAGGGATTCTGACATCTAAACAATGTGTCTTCTCATGCAAAAAGGTGTGGTTGAACATGACTACTCCATCTGAAAGCACGAAGGCCAGCCTACCTTACAAAAGTATATATCTTTGCATATGCTCCATTGTTGCCTTCTCTTCCATCATCAACTCTAGACGATGCCGACTTGTTTAACTTTAATACTAGTTAAAGTCATTCTTGCAGAGGTCTTCTTCTCGATAATATGTAAGGTTGTAAGTCGATTTCTGGGTAAAATCTGAGAGCATGCTTTAATCTTATTACATTTGTAGGAGGTTTGCTTTCCAACTTCTCTCTTACTGGACTGCAGGGTGTCACCTTCCATCTCTGTTGTTATTAATGGGGGCTTACTACTCTCTCTTTATAAAAGGACTCTTCTACATCTCAACAACCCCTGACTAGAAATTTCATGCATTCTTTTTGCATTCACCCCGCTGATTCTCTCTAAATTTCTTTGCTGTGTCTTTTTACTGATGTCAAAAAGGGGGAGAGCGAGTGTTCATGCATCATAAGAATTTGTCAAAGAGGAGGAGAGAGAGAGCTAGCGATTGTAAGTTGGCTGTGTCATATTCTATGGTAGTTGGTGTTTTGAGCTCTCTTGACTATATGATTTTGTCATCATCAAAAAGGGGGAGATTGTTGTATTTTGTGCACTTTATAGATTTTGATGATAACAAACGTGTATATATGTTTGGAATTTTATTTATGTTTGGTGAAATTAATGCCTATCATCTAATGATCGTTTAACTTATCCTGAGTGGAGTTACGGCAGACTAAGCTCTAAAATGTCCAAGAAACATCATCTAAGGTATGTTGGACTTAGTGGGTTAAATTCATGCTAACCTTGTCTCTATTGTCTGTGTTTCAGGTTTGCAGGAAAGAGTTCGGTCGACCAATGGCCCTGGAACGGTCGACCGAAGTAGCTAGGGATTGGAGGGACAGATTTTTACAGAGTTCGGTCGACCGATAGACTTGGATCGGTCAACCGATTCTCCCAGTGCTCAACTGTCTAGATCTCTGCAGAGATCGATCAACCGACCCTATTCATTGGTCGACCAATCACGGTTTCGAGAATTATGAACTTTCCAGTTTCTATCCCGTTTTGGGTGGTCTCTTGCCAAATCTCTTGGGAGACTTCCTAAAACCTTTGGGGATGCCTTGGAAACTATATATATGTATGTCTAAGGCTTTTAGAAGAGCTCTCCACAAAAAATTACAAGCTTCTCAAGAACCCTAGAGCAAGGATCCTCTTGTTGCAGTCCAAGATCTACTATTCAAAGGCATTCGTGTGTGGCAACTTCCACAGCATGATTTCCATCTGCTGGAGGCTTCCACGTCCAAGCACTAGATCAGGAGTACCAGGGATCGAGAGAGGATCGCAACCTTACGCACCGTGGAGTACGGGAGAGCTGATTGGGCGAGCTGTATCGGACAAGTAGTCAAGCCCGATTTCTACACAGGGGGATCTTCGTTGTTCTGTCATCTTTGCTATATCTCCTGTGTTTTCATGATCCAAAAACATTATTGAACGTGTGTGTGTATGTGCCGTGGTTACATGCACGTGTTGGCCTTGTGCCCGTGTGTGTGTGACTATCTTTCAGGCAGTGTGTCATGATCGGGACGTGTGTGTGTTGGAGGACTCTCTTCCTAGTGTGGTTAAGCCTCACTGCTATGAGGGGTGGACGTAGGCACGTGTGTTTGCGTGGCCAAACCACCTTAAAAATCATGCGTCCCTGATGGTGTGTGCTACCATTTCTTCTACCACCCATTCTTATTTTCGCACAATGAGACGTGGTGATTTTTTCACTGATTCTTGTTGGTTTATTTTGAGAGTGTTCGCATTTAACTTTTAGTGGGTATAGTTAGATTCACCCCCCCCTCTCGAACTGTTTAGCCATCTAGTTTTCGGTATCTTCGTATACCGACTCTTCACAGCCGTGAGCCCATGTCTTCTTGCCAGGTCCAAAGATGGCATACCTATTGCTTTTGAGAACCAGGTTGTTGTTGATCCCTAATCTACTTGTCTATTTGGTTGCTCCTTGTGATGCTTTTGTTGGGCCTCCTTCCATTGATGGTGGTGGTGCAAACCCTGTTGTCCCACAAGAGGACACTTTGCGTAGGTCCGTTGATGATGGGCATCTTGATTTAATTTATGATGCTCTGATACTTCACAAGGTCTTCATTGATCAAGCAAAGTCGGATAATACCAACGGCCTAGGAGTTATTACTCAAGGTATGTTGAGGCGTTCTAGGTCATTGAGTCCTTCTCAAACATATGTATAATGTCAGGTATCATTTGGAATATCTGTGACATTAACAATGCCACATCTTTGGGCCAGTTAAAATTTTTAATCAGAAAATATGCCCTCTCTTTGGTTACCTTATTTGATCCCCGGCCTGATGCTTCTTAAATAGAATGATATGGGAGAAGGTTGGTTATTTTGGAAAGATCCAATACACCTTTCTGCTGTTTGCAATTCGGAATTCTACCTAACTATGTGCTCATCTCTGTCTATGCCTCTCTCCTTCTCCATCACCTTTGTCCATGCAAGTTGTTCTGTGCAGGTTAGACAAGACATGTGGAATGAACTGTCGACCTACTCTGAATCATGCTCTCAGTCATGGCTTATAGGTGGTGACTTTTAACTGTCTATTACGCCAGGCAGAAAAGCTTGGGTGTTGTGATGGGGATACTAGAGGTATGTCTGATTTCTAGATTTTTGTTACATTAATTGATTTGGAGGATATTGGCATATGTGGCAGTAGGTTTACATGGTTTAATGGTCATCATGCCGCTAATATTTGGGCCTAATTGGATAGGATTCTCATTAATTCATCATGGTCTATGTCTTTTTTCGGGCACAAAATTGGAGCATCTAAATAGAACATGTTTTGATCACAGTCCTCTCCTCGTTCAGTTATTTGATAGGCCTCATTCCCTTCCTGCAAGATTTTGCTTTTAGTAGATGTGGTTATCTCATTCATCTTTTTTAAATGATATCACTATTCCTTGGAATACTGCCCCCTAGCATCGAACCCACTTCTCTTCATCGGCTCTGAAGCTCAAGGCAACCAAGGGGATGCTGAAAAAATGGAATAAGGATGTTTTTGGTGATGTTTTAAATGACATATTGAAGTTCAAAGATGAGGCTCTAATAGCACAGAATTTATTTGATGATGACCCCTCGCTGGCAATTGTCCTTACTTTAAACAACTGTAAGGCTGCACTTGCTAGATGTCATGCTCAGGAGGAGGAAATTTTCTGGTGACAAAAATCAAGAATAAAATGGCTTGAAGAAGGTGATTGAAATACAAAATTCTTCCACTCCTATGTTATCTCTCGATGCAGAAAATCTTATATATCCAAGCTTAAGGATGAGGGAGGCAACATTATTGAGAACCAAGATGAATTGAAATTGCTTCTTGTTCAGCATTATCAGCATGCTTTCACTTTAGAGCCTCACTCTATCTACCCTTTGGTACTGATCAATATTTCTTGCATTATCCAGGTGGAGCATAATCAAGCGATTTGTGCAGTTCCCTCGCCCGATGAGATTAAAAGGGTGGTCTTCTCAATGTCTGTGGACAGTGCCCCTGGCTTGGATGGGTTTCCAGGTCATTTTTACCATCATTGCTAGTACCTTATTTCTTCTGATGTTATCTTAGCAGTGCAGGGCTTCTTCTTATGCGACCATCCTCTCCCATAGATGTTAACTTCCTCCATCATTGCTCTGGTGCCGAAGGTGGAAGCTCCATCTACTTTTGCAGATTTCAGACCTATTAACTCGTGCAACTTTGCATACAAAATGATCTCTCGTATTATCAATGATAGAATTGCAATATTGTTGCCTTCATTTATTTCTAAGCAGCAGGGTGCTTTTGTCAAAGGCTGAATGATCACAGAGAACATCTCCTTAGCCCAAAAATTAGCCCAAGAACTTGGGAGGAAAATCAGGGCACATAATATTATATTGAAGATTGACAAAACAAAGACTTACGATCGCGTGGAGTGAGATTTTTTTTTTGTTGTCAGGGGGGGACTACAGTCACTATTTCAAGCTAACAGAATGCAAGCTTACAGATTTCCTAGACGACGTCAACTGGTATCTCACCTAATATTCTGATGTTTACCAATGGAGGAAAATGTTCAATTCGCATATGAACTTTATTAAATTGTATAAATGCTCATCGGGCCAGAAGGTTAATCCTTTGAAAAGTTGTTACATTGTTCACTCCTAGCTCTTTCCCAACGCGAATGCAAAATTTTATCTCTCGTCTCTGACGGGCTTTTCTAAAAAGTAGCTGCCACATACATACGTACATACACACAGATTTGGGTATTAATACCTCTCTGCACTGGGCATACGAGAAGAGCATTATTCTGTCATTTGTCACCAAAGTTCATGGCAAGATTCAATCCTACAAGGCTGGCTCCCTTTCTACATCTTCCTATGAAAATTGTCTCGGGGTTTTTTTTTTTTTTTTTATGTGGAGGCTGGTGCATGATTGTGTTCCCACAGATGACCTGTCGAAGAGGGGAGGAATCCCGGCTTTGCTCTCTAATAAATGTCTATACGGCCCACGGGGTGAGGAGGAATCTGCTATGCTATGCACCCCTGTTCTCTTTTTTACAACCGGTTTTATCCCACAACGAGTATGGAGTCATTTATCTAATTTTCTCTGTGCACCACTTTTTCCTCCCAATCAATCAACATCTTACTTGTACCATGCGGCTGCTACATTGGTACTCTTTTCTTCTCCTGGACTCCCACTCGTTCGGGTTAACATGTCGTCAAAGCTTCTTTTCATTTGCATTCTCTGGGAAGGGAAATCTAGTTAAAAGCAGAGAAATAAGGGACTCACTCTTTGAGGGAAAAGAGAGTGTCAGAGAGAGAGAGAGAGAGAGAGCGCTATTATTATCAGTTGTGGGTTCAATTGTTGTGTCCTGGCTGAAGCCGCCAATGCCAAGAAACAAAGTCGAATGTTGACGGTGCTTTCATTCAAGCGCGGCGGCACGGGGCCGACAGGGTGTGTGGCTGGCGGCATTCTTCGTGATTGATTTATAAATAAGGGTGGGTGATATTATTTTTGCCCTCCCACATGCTTGATGATATTTCTTCTGGCATCGAGGCGGAGGCGCTGAGGGACTCTAATAATTATGTCAGCATTGGGGTCACTCTGTGATTATTTATTGAATCAGACTCCGTTCGTTCTGATCGGTGTATAAACGGTGGCTACTCCTGCCCCCGGTGTATTCTCACCCTTCTAGTTCTCGATTGATTGATTCAACAACTTATGGGGGGCTAATGAGGGTGTCTTTTTCTCATATTCACATGGGGAGGCAAATCACACTCTCTCCTGACAGATTGGCGGCTGATGCTTGCGCTCCCCCCTCCCTCTCCGTTTGGACCTCTTGAATGGGAACACACACCCCCCCCCCCGGCGCCCCCGCATGATGATGTGTGAGAAGAGTGTTTTAAGGCCTGAGTGATAAGTGTGAATGCCTCTTTCTTAAGTGGTAGGCCTGGGTCATCCTCCCTTTTTGGATGTTGCTACGAGGCTATGCCCTGGTGATTATATTGACCTGGGTATAACTATAACTCGATGGAGCGGGTCCACGTCGTTTCCCTAAAATACCATGTGCTTTCCCGAGCTCTTCCTGTAACTATTTTATTAGGAAAAAAAGTGTCAAAAGATCATTCGTGTTTTACCCTCGTTACACGTGAGCTTTATGATTAATGTCGTTTATGTAACCATTGCAGAAACTCATCACATGAGGAAAACCTTCTATAAGTCCTGAGGATGCAGCTCCTAGAGTCTGACTGGCAGGAACATGCCGACCTCCTTTTTTACAAAAAAAAACAAAAAAAAAAGAGAAGAAAAAAAAGGGGGCCATCAAGAACTTCTAAAGCTGAAACGCTCAGTATTCAGTAGATGGAAACGTCAGATGTTTGGGGTGTCGGCATAAACACACTTTAAGTACACATAAAAGCTGAAGGAATTTGGTCCTTTTCATTTTTCATTTCTCATCTGATCATAGAAAAACATTTATCATGAGATCAGTCATCTGAATATAAGCCTCCAACGACAATCAATCTCGTTAAGAAGTTCACACAACTAGCAGGACCATATCAGCTGGACTTCATAAATCATTCCAGCCTAAAGCGATGATTGCCGCCACAATTAGTGGGCAAACTACATCAATTGCTCAAAGTCTCAAACTAGTTGTGGTCAAAAGGCAGATAATTTAAGCAACAAAGACTATGCTGGTCCACGATATCAGGTCTTGCGGACATGGCTTCCTGGTGCAATTCACCATCTACAAGAAATCAGAATCGCATTAGCTTTTACATGGAAAAGAAGCTAGCGAAAGTTCACACAAGATCAACAAACAATATAGCTAGACAGATGCAATACCTAATCATTCATTCAGATGCAAAGAGCACCTATATCAGGAAACACCATAGATCCATGCACCTGTGTGCCTTCCCCCTTCTTGTTGTCCTTCGTTTCTTTCCTGCCCTTGCTCACATTTGGTTTGTTGTGCCTGCACGAGTGTTTCAAGAGAAAAATGAACTTTTTCTCCCTTTCTTTTGTATCAAAAATTACAAACAATGAGAAATAACCAAGCAGCAGCATAAATGAAGTACTACATCTTTTTCCTTCTCTTCAAACCAATTGGAAATTCAAAATGTCGCCATTTCAGGTCAAATAAAGTACAGGCATTGCAGTTTCCTCTTCCAATCTTCAACATGAAAAATAAAGAGTGAGGTTGCAAGGGCATATGCAATGATTTTGGATTACTACACTAGCCAAATGCCTCCCACATGCACCTCTTTTCCTCCAATCTAGAAAGCTTAATTTTGTAGTTTTTGGTTGGAAGAAAAAATTTAATGGCGTCCATGGTCAACTCATCCGCCACAGAAATAACTGGATTAAAGTTGAAGCCCAAAAGTGCACCCAAGTAGAAATTATGCTCGCCACATCCTTCAGGAAATTATGCTCGCCACACCCTTAAGGTCTTTGGAAAAAAACAAACAACTCAGCTAACATGAGTAGAAGTACAAGTTTTCATAGAGATGGCATATTCACTAGTCTTGGGAATTATACATCGGAAGATGATGTCATTTTGCTCCCTCCAAATGCTCCACATTGCATGCCAGATGATGACAAGGATGTGACTTCAGATGCTTTCAATATACTCAATAATCTGAGTTTTGAACAAAATACCACATTTCCTTTGTAGCTCTGAAGCTGATTTGAAGTCAAAAGTTTTTTTGAAAATTCTCCTAACTTATTTACTGATTCAGCAATTGAACAAAAGATCAATATCTTCATTGTCTAAACCAAATAGAGAGCATATCGCATGACAACTCACTTCCATTTTCAAACATAAAGTCTGCGAGTCTTAGTATATGAAACATTAGCCACATAAATATTTTAAGGCCACTCACCTTTCGAACTTATTTGATCTTCTTCTAAACAGGTAACTGACTGTCCAAATGCTTATATAAAGATTTAAATGAAAATTACCATTATCTCTGCCCAAACAATCTGACCTGGACAATCATTATGAATATGGATTGTGTTGAGAAGTTCAAGAAGTGATACATATTGACTATATTCACATTCCTCCTCATCCTTAAGGCTTCCATCGGGACAATGCTCCATCGAATTGTATTCCAGTCCAGCTGATAACACTAACCAACTTTCTGCTGTTTATTGACTGTTAAGCTGAAAATTAATGGAACTCTGTCCTTCAATCAAGGATTAGCTGTCTATTTGTCCAACCAGAAGTGTGTCGTTCAGTACACCTCATTTTAACAATAACTTTTTGCTCAAGCAATTTGAGAACCCCTTTCCAGAGTGGACTAACAAAGTTATGATTTTCATTCTGTACGTAAAACCTGATATATTTGTCATAATGTTTTGCCTGCAGAATTCCTTCTTGTCTAGAGAGAATCTCCCCTCACATCAACTTCCACAACCATCTCCCTCACATCTGCTAATTGATTAAGAGTATGTGGACCACGGAATTTTTCGTAGAAAAATAGAATATTTAAAATGTTCTTTTTGAAAAGAGACATTCCTCTATGTATAGAGGTTTATTCCGTGGGTGCGCATAATATCAGACGATTTGGGTTCGGGTGCTGGACCTCTCCCCACTGACCGTAGCCAGTGTTGATTTACAGCGGCCTAACGTCCGAACACCTTTGTTTAACTGTCAAAGAAATCTCAAAGTCCTCTCCTTAGGTTCTGATGTAGAGGGCAGGCTCACTCGAGTGACTCCCCATGACCACTCATTTACCACCAACATGTTGATAGGGTAAGGGCTTTCACCAAAGGCCTCTTAAGTTCAGGCAGAACCCTAGGATTTAGGAGTATGAATGCAAAGATGCAAAAGCCGTAGGCATTTTTGAAGTGGAGGAAAATTTTATAGACCCCGAGGGTATTTTGGTAATTTTACCTTCCCAGGTATATTTTGGTAATTTTACGTTCCCAGAAATATTCCTAAAAATTCCGGGTTGGAACGGAAGTAGGAGCAGGTTCCTAACTTCCTAAGGCACTGAAGCTCTTTCTGGAGGGTTACGGGGGGCTGCTGGGACATTTATAGGTCGCAGGGGTATTTTGGTAATTTTACCACACCCTATATAGACCTAGGGTTGGGATGACATCTGAGTGTCGGACTGAGCCGACGCCGCCTCAAGCCGAAGGAGTGACGGGAACTTCATAGAAGGCGTACATCCGTCCATTTTGCCAGAAGAGGGGTATATATGCATTTTTTGAAAGTCAGGGATTTTCTTATAATTTTTCCCCGATCGGCGTACAAAGACAATCCTTGGAATACATTGAGTATGTTTATGGTCCAAGTGGGTACAAGGGTTGTCGGCGAGTTGTCGACTGTACAAGAATCCGCACCAACGCGAGAAGTAGGGGCGTAGCCCCAATTACAAGAAGTTACAGGGTATAACTGCAAATAACAGGACTTTTGTTTCTCGCGAACCCGGGGAAGACATTTTCGTAATTCCCCCGTTGTAGAGGTAGAACGACATAATTCTGCCGTCCCGAGACGTAGAAACTTACAAACACGGCCCGCTGAGGGGCCTAATTACAAAAATACCCCTTAGGGGCATATACACAAGACCTGGGGACTTACCCCTCACGGGCCGAAACAACGAAAGCTTCAAGTGTGCTCCGTAGATTGCAGATGCCGAATCCTTTGTGAATCCCTTTTTATGGACCCTTGGGGGTCTATTTATAGTAGGGGGCTACCCGGGGTCGTTTGAACCCGTACGGGTTAGACATGAGGGTGTTTGAACCCGTACGGGTTAAACGAGGTAAAAATGACCCCCGGGAGGTCTATTCTCCCCTTTTTCCTTTTTTTTTGGTTTTCATGCGCGGGAGAGAGGGAACGGCCCGGGGTGGATGACCACCGGCCCACCCGGGGTCAAATGACCCCGAGCAGGTCCGAGGGAACCTCCCCGGGGTCATTCGACCCCTGACCCCGGGCAGGTACCTCCCGAGGTCAACCGACCCCGGGCAAGTCCTGTCTGGCTGCACGCAGACCTCCCCGGCGTCAGGCGACCCCGGGCGGGTCCCCCCGACCCCGTACGGGTCCCTCCATCTCCTTGCTGGCCCATTTCTACACCATTTTCTACTCCAATTAAATAAAAGAGGTGAGAGCTAGCTTATAGTCACCAACGGCCAAGAAGGTGACCGGAACCCCCGGGGGGGAGAAGAATAAGGTGACCACACTCCAAAGGCTTGTCACCCCGAGGGGGTCACCCCGGGCAAGTCTTCTCCACCTGCAGTCCCAGGCTGACTGTGGGCTGGTATTGCTGCCTTCGCTGGGGAGGTCTTTTCACTGGTATTTCACCCCGGAGAGGTCTCTTCACATGTATTTCACCCTGGGGAGGTCTGGGCCACCCCGGGCAAGTCTCCACCTGTAGTCCCAGGCGGTTTCCTCTGCTACTGGCTGTGGACCGATATTGCTGCCTTCACTGGGGAGGTCTGGCCCAAGTCTTCACTTGTATTTCACCCCGGGGAGGTCTGGCCCCACCCCGAGCAGGTCTTCACAGGTATCTGGGCTCTCTACGGGTATTGTGCTTCACCCGGACAGTCCCTGCTGCAGGTTCACATCGGGGAGGTCCTGCTGCGGTGGGGCAATCCCTGCAGCTAGGGATGTCAACGGGTCGGATACGGTGCGGATAGTGGACTATCTGTATCAGTATCCGATAAGGAAGAATTATATTCGTTTGCTGTTCGTTAAGTATTCGGAAAGTGGTGTATCCGAAAATCGTTATCGAGTATCCGAAAAATACGGTTAACGGACGGTTAGCGGATAGTTACCAGACATAAAAGTACATATAAGATTAAAATTTAAGATATAAATTAACTCAATTATAAAAAATTTTAAATTGAAAAGAACAATCCATATGATAAACAAACATATTTCAATTTAGTTCTCATATCATCATTATTCATGAGTCAACATATAATGTAATTAAAAGTATACAAATATATGATATTACAATATCCGCAAAGATAATATGAAACATATAAAGTTTAAATAATAAAATAAATTAATGCTTTTGGACTTTAATCTCCACCGTATTCTCATTCTTTACATGCCTTTCATGAAAATAAAGAATATATTAACTTGATAATTTAAAAAAATATAAAAATATCTTGTAATTTAGAAATATTTTACCATCATGAAAATAGAAATGACTTAAATTATACACATATCTCATTTTCAATATCATTTTCTTCAAGACACTAAATTATTTGAGTCAAATACAAACTTGTTTAACGGTAACGGACGGATACGGATTCAGAATGAGGTGTATCCGTATCTATATCCGCTAAGAAACCGGATATATCCGTATTCGTATCCATTAATTTATCGGAAAGAAAAATACTATCCATTTGCTGTTCGTTAAGCTAACGAAACGGACGGTTATCGGATTATCGATTACCATTGACATCCCTACCTGCAGTAGTTGCTGGCAGATCTCCACCTCAGCCAGGTGGCTGAGTGTTGCACCCCGGAGAGGTCTAGAGTGCAGTCCACCCCGGACAGAACCCAGACAGGTGGCTGCACCCCAGGGAGGTCCCTGCAGTCCACTCCAAGCAGGTGGCTCGGATAGGGAGCAGTCCTCTTGGGACAGAGATTGTTGAGATGGGTGATCTAGTCACCCCCTTCAAAGCCCCCCCGAAGAGTTGTGATCACCCCTTTCTATAGTGGTGAGCTTTAAGCAATAATTCACCTTACACGTAGGTAGGCAAAAATTGTTGCCAACAAATGCCCCCCACGGAGCATTCGTCGAAGCCGAATGCAGACGGTCCGTGCTCTCGGTCATTTTTGATTTCTCCTGAGCCTTCGTGACATGGGGAGATCATTGTAGGACTGCACCTCACTGCTTTGTTGCTTTCCAGAAAGTTGAGAGTTGATGCAAGCTTGTCTCAGTGAGACCCACCAGTCTAGAAGTAATGTAGGCCTACCTCGGCGAGGCACTTTGACCTGAGGTTGATGTCGACCAACCCTTAGGGTATATTGGCCAAAGCTAATGTGTACCATCCCCTTGGACGTATTAGTCTGAAATTAGATGCTGGCCAATCTTTGGGGATGCACTAGCCAAAGTTGATGCGGACCGGCCCTTAGGGGATATTGGTCCAAAGTTGATGCAGACCTGTCTCGGAGAGGCTTGCTGGCATGTAGTTGATGTAGACCTGCCTCGGCGAGGCTTGTTGGCTCAGAGTTGCTATGGACCTGTCTCGGCAAGGCTTATTGGCCCAAAGTTGACGCAGACTAGCCCCTAGGGCATATTGATCCGAAGTTGATGCAGGCCTGTCTCGGTGAGGCTTGTTGGCTCGAAGTTGATGTAGATCTGTCTTGGAGAGACACATCCGTCTAAGTCGTTGTTGATTGACTGTTAAGCTGTGATAGCTGAAAATTGACATTGGCCAACCCTTGAGGGTGCATTGGCCAAAAGTCGTTGTGCCGACTGACCGCTGAGGTGTCACTGAAGACGTGTCGGCTGACCACTGAGGTGTATAGCCAAACATGTTGATGTGTCGGCTGACCGCTGAGGTTTGTCGCCGAATGTTAAAGCTGGCTAACTATTGAGGTGTCGTCAAAGATGCGTCGGCTAACCACTGAGGTGTGTGGCCAAAGGTTGAAGCTGGCTAACCGCTGACTTGTGATAGCCAAGGTTGATGTAGACCACCCTTAGGGCATGTTGGTCTGGGTTGATGTCGGCCGTACACGGGCTGAGGCAACTCCTTTCTTTGTTTTAGCTTCAGCTAGTGAGTCTTCAAAGCTACTTCAGAGTTTCCTGGCCCTTGGGATAGAGTGGCCGAATGGTCCTCAACTTGGTGTAGCATTGCCAGATGCATGTATTTGGTCTCCCTCGGGACGCCTGGATGACTGAGCTTGCGTCTTCATGGGAGAAGTTCGCCCGCCTTCACGCTACTCAAGAGCGGAGGCGGAGGACTCAGCTAATGATTCAGCAGAAGGAGGACTAACTTTGCAGACTTCGGGAGGCCCAGGCTGAGGTGGGTGCCCAGGTCGAGGACGCTCACGAGCGCGAGCAGGCGACCTCCCGCAGAGTAGAGGAGCTTTTGCGAGAGGTCCGAGAGGCCGAGGAGGAGCGCAGTCTTGCGTGCGCCGATGTAGACTCTCCGCCGTAGGCTTGAGGGGCTCCAGGAAGAAGCTCTTCAGAGTAAGACTCACCTTGCTGCCTGAGGAGGAGCGAGTCTGGTGCTTGATGGGCTTTTGGTACATTCTTGTACACAGGGCTTTTGTATTTTGCCCATTCTTGTCTCAGTTATCCCGAGAGCTTGTCTCGGGCTCCTTTCTTTGATGATGAATAAAGGACAGAGCTCAATGACTTTTGCTTCCATCCTCTTGCATGTATGCTTCTTTTTTTTTTTTTTTTCGTCACTTTACCAGTCCTACCGCCCTTTCGGGTTTTCGCTAGGACTGGCCCCCTTTAGCTTTTTCCAGTGCGCCCTTGCGGGTTTTCACACTGAGGGATACCCATTTTTGCCTAAGACGCCCTTGCGGGTTTTCACCTTAGCCGAGGTTAAAATCTTTTTACCCTTGATTGCTCCTCTAACGAAAACAACCAAGTCCCCTGGGGCACCAATATTTTTTTTCAGCCCCATTTTTTTCTTTTTTTTTCTCTTTTTTTTTGAGTACCTATAATGCCAAAAGGCAGAGAGGGTGTGGCATTCCCGGAGGGACATGTGTGCCGTGCCGGTGGGACAAGTGAGTGGATTTGACATCCCTAGAGGGACGCGCTTAGTCAAATCTGAAGACCGATAGGTCGGATGGGCCGGCAACCCAAGGAGGGCATGTATAGGCCAAGCCCGGTTGGGACGGCAAGGAAGTAGTTTTAACAGTCCGAAAGGGACATGCGGGTTAAACCTGGAGGCCGATAGGCGAGATGGGTTGGCAGCCCGAAAGGGGTATGCATAGGCCAAGCCCGGCGAGATGAAAGAAAGGATTTGACAGTCCGACTGAGACGTATGCATCAAATCCGTAAGCCGATAGGCAAATAGGGTTGGCAGCCTGAAGAGGTATACATAGGCCAAGCCTGTGGGGTCAAAAGAATGAACTTGACAATCCCGGTGGGACGTGTGAGTCAAGTCTGAAGCCAAGAGGCGAGATGGGTTGACAGCCCGAAAGGGGCATGCATAGGCCAAGCCCAAAAGAAAGAAAGGATGAGTTTGACAGCCCTAGTGGGACAAGAGAGTCAAACCCGAAAGCCGATAGACAGAGTGATGGGTTGGCAGCCCGAGAGGGACATTCATAGGCCGGACCCAAAAGAAGGAAATGATGAATTTGACAACCCTAGTGGGACGTGAGAGTCAAACCCGAAAGCCGATAGACAAGATGGGTTGGCAGTCCGAAAGGGACATGCATAGGCCAAACCCAAGAGATGAAAAGGATGGATTTGACAGTCCTAGTGGGACGTGAGAGTCAAACCCGAAGGCCGATAGGCAGAGTGATGGGTTGGCAGCCCGAGAGGGACATACATAGGCCAAACCCAAGAGATGAAAAGGATGGATTTGACAGCCCTAGTGGGACGTGAGAGTCAAACCCGAAAGCCGATAGGCAGAGTGATGGGTTGACAGCCCAAGAGGGGCATGCATGGGCCGGACCCAAAAGAAGGAAATGATGAATTTGACAGCCCTAGTGGGACGTGAGAGTCAAACCCGAAAGCCGATAGGCAAGATGGGTTAGCAGTCCGAAAGGGAGATGCATAGGCCAGACTCGGAAGAAGGGAAGGATGGATTTGACAGCCCTAGTGGGACGTGAGAGTCAAACCTGAAAGCCTATAGACAAGAGATGGGTTGGCAGCCCGAGAGGGACGTACGTAGGCCACACCCAAGAGATGGAAGGGATGGATTTGACAGCCCTAGCGAGATGGGTTGGCATCCCGAGAGGGACGTACGTAAGCCAGACCCAGTGGGACAAAAAGGTAAGTGGGTTTAATTGTCCGAAAGAGACATGAGTTAAGTGGGTCGACAGCCCAAAAGGGGCATGCATAGGCCGGGCCCGATGGGACTGGAAGGACGGATTGGATAGCCCGGAGAGACACGGGATCCAAACCCGGGAAGTCCAAAGTATGGGTGGAGCTGACATGCCGAGGGGCGTATGAGCCAACTCTTGAAAAGGAATGCATAGACTCGATAGCCCGACGGGACAGAGTAAAACAATGTCGGGACACCCTGGTGGGGACTGGGTGTCACAGAATGACATGGGGGATATAGCCAAAGCATTAGTATAATGCCTTCGCCATTATAGGGTGGAGTCGCTGACTTAGAACCACCCATAAAGCACATTGAAAGAGGATTGTTTTTCTTCTTTTTTTTCATATTACCAACCTCACCGCCCTTTCGGGTTTTCGCCGAGGTTGGCCCCCTTTAGTTTTTTCCGATGCGCCCTTGCGGGTTTTCACATCGAGGGGTTGCCCATTTTTGCCCGAGGTGCCCTTTCAGGTTTTCACCTCGACCGGGTCTATGGCCTTTTTGCCCTTAGCCAACCGTTGAAGGATGACTAAGTCCGCCGGGGTATCAGAATTTTTTTTAACCCCATTTTTTTTTAACTGGAACCTTCACTGGGGATAGGTACGTCCTGGGAGGACTGCTGTAGAAACTCTTGCGGTGACGCATGGTAGAGCTCCATGTGCTTGCCATTGAGAGGAGGGAAGGAATTGTTTCCCTTGTGGTCGACGACCGTATAGACCCCTCCTTCATAGACCTTCTGGATGACGTAAGGTCCACGCCAATTGGGCTGGAGTTTACCGCTGTACCTTCCTTCTAGAACCTCCTTTTCTTTAATCATGACGAGGTCGCCTTTCTTGAAGGCCCTTTGCTTGACCAGCTTATCATAGGCACGTGTCATGCGGGCTTGATACACTTGTAAGTGTTTATAGGCTCTGAGTCTTTCACCTTCAAGGTTGGACAATTCTTCAAGCCTTCTTTCTATCTCGGACTGGTCTTGGCCTGGCAATCCAACGTGCACAGCAACGTGATAAGATGCCAACTCGATTTTCACAGGGACCACCGCCTCGGCTCCGTAGACCAAGGAGAATGGGGAGCAACCCGTAGGGGTTTTGTAGATAGTCTGGTAGGCCCATAGGGCTTCATGGACCTTCTCACCCCAATCTCGTTTGCGGCCACCTACTATCTTGGACAGCAGCTTACAAAGGGTTTTGTTGAAGGCCTCAGCCAACCCGTTGGCTTGGGGATTGTAGACCGACGACGTCCTCCAATCAATATGAAACTTAGCCGCCAAAGTATAAACAATCTTGTTCTTGAATGGCATGCCATTATTAGATATAATCCGACTAGGGGTGCCGAATCTGTATATAATGTAATGCCTTACAAAACGGGCAACTATCTCCCCTGTAACTTCCCGTAGCAGAACAGCTTCAGCCCATCTGGAGAAGTAATCAGTGGCGGCCAGTATGAACTTATGGCCTTGAGATGATGGCGGGAATGGTCCCACAATGTCCATGCCCCACTCCGCGAATGGCCAAGTAGGCGCTGTTGGATGGAGCGGGTTAGGTGGCCTCCGAGGGACTGGCCCGAATGCTTGGCATTAGTGACATGTACGAGCATATTGGTTGCAATCTTCGTACATGGTGGGACAATAAAACCCCTTAAGCTTGATGCTATTCTTCATCTTGGCTCCTGCTTGATGAGCCCCACACAATCCGGAGTGGACCTCGTGCATTACGGTCTTGGCTTCCTTAGATGAAAGGCACCGTAGAAGAACCGATCGGTCTTTTTCATGGACGAGCCTGAAAAGTAGGCCGTCAATCAGCTAGTAGGATGTCACCCTGCGTAGCAGTTGCACCCTCTGAGCCCGATCAGGAGGAAGCCAGCTGTTCTTTATTTTTATAATCGGCTCACGCCAGTCTTCTTCTTCGGGAGCGTTCTCCTCTTGAATGTGGTCGACCTCGTAGACGGTGAGGCCAGATTCTTCGTCGAGCACACTTGACATGAGCCTTCGGTGTCTGACAGTAATATTTAACTCTCCCTCAGGCGGGAGTTTCAAAGCTACTGCCAACTTTGCCAGAGCGTCAGGTTGGGAGTTGCTGCCCCGGGACATGGCCTATTAAAAAGAGGTAGAATTTTTCCTTCAGCCTCATGACGGCCGCATGGTAGGGAATAAGCTCCTTCTTCCGGACGTCGTAGACGCCCAATACTTGTCTCAGTGATTGGGACAGGGAAGTCGTCCTTCGGACAGGCCTTATTCAGGTCTCGGAAGTCGATGCAGACTCGTACTTGGCCGTTCTTTTTCTTCACTGGGATTATATTGGCGAGCCACACCTGGTACATGCAAGGCTCTATGAAGTCCACATCGAGCATCTTGTCAACCTCAGCATTGACTTTCAGCTCCAGCTCGTGGCGCATACGCCTTTGGGCTTGCTTGACTGGCTTGACTGTTGGAAGTATTGCCAGCTCGTGTTTAGCCACAGAATGGTCGAGCCCGGGCATTTCTTTATAAGTCCAAGCGAAACAATCCCCGAACTCTTCTAGGACCTGCCGATACGACTGTCTTTCTCTCTCCCTGAGGAGAGCACTAATGAAGGTTGGCCGGTAGTCTTCTTTGCTTCCGAGATTGATCTCGATCAACTCGTCCACAGTTACTTGACCACCGTCTTCAAGCTCCGGTGGAGCTGGTTGGAGGTCGACAAAGTCTTCCTCGTCATCAGTATTTGCTTCATGGACTTCAAATTCTTCGAAGCACTCTTGCTCGTGGCCTGAAGTCGAAGGACTTGCTTCATCATGTTGATGGTTAGCAGACTGGCCTGCTCCTCCCTCTGAGGGGTGGTCATTGTTGACTTCCGATGAAGGTGATGGTGTGGTTGACGCCTCACCGGACTCCCTTACAGAGTCATCAATCTTGGGCTCAACTTCAGCTTGCCCGTAAAGGAGGCAACAGCCCTATGGCATTGACTGCATAGTAGACCTCAAAGTCCCTCTCCTGGTCATAGCCAAGTCCTCGCGTGTCTTTGCGGGAGAAAGGAGGTTGCCCACGGACCTGCGGAGGGTTCCACAACTGATGGAAATATGCCGCTCATGTAGGGTCCTGAGCTTGTGGGATATGTTGCTTTTTACACATTTCCCTGATGTGCTTTGGCATATCGTCCATCTCCTGGACTGGCTCTGGCGCCACATCGGCGGGAGTATCCCAGCCGAAATCATCTTCGGGAGGGCCCGGTGGGACTAAGTCACCTTTGTAAAAGATGATCGGCTTGTCCCCGTTGCCCTTGTTACGTCTTCTTCTCCATTGATAGGAGACTATGAAAGTCTTCAACTGCTCCACCTCATACTCTTCCCGTTGAGACGAGAGTTGAAGGCACTTGGGCGGTAAGGAGATACTCCCGTCAATGACCCAGCTGATGAGGTTAGCTTCAAAGTCAACGCTTCGTCTCTCCGGCTGAGTCGGCTTGGAGGCGGCCTGGAGGCTTAGCCTGTACAGTTTTACCATGTCTTGGTTAACAGTGAACAACTGCCCTTCCTCGACTTCAAAATCCACTTTTTGCTTCCCCTTCTCTTTTACAGGCTCGGGGATCGCTAAAGTGGGCTCCCCAAAATATAGGGAAGCATCTGCCAAGTGGCACTCATTTGGGCGAAATGGAGCCTGATTCGCGAAGACTGTGTGTTACTCCCCTCCCTTAGCATATTTAATGCATTGATGCAGTGTTGATGGGACGACCCAATTTTCATGGAGCCAGGGTCTCCCAAGCGGCACCTTATAAGATGTGTCGGCGTTGATGATGTAGAACGTCGCCTGGGTGACAAAATCGCCCAAAGCTAGTTTTACTTCAACCCGATCTAGCGCCTCCTCGGAATCCTGGTTAAATCCCGAGATCTTGACCGCGTTCACCTTCTGCAAATAAGGGGCCAAGTATAGAGACTTGAAAGTCTTCAGAGACATGATGTTAATGGCCGCTCCAGCGTCAACCAAAATTCGATTCACATCATGCCCATTGATCGTCCCTCACATACATAAGGGGCGATTATGACACAGAGAGGACAACAACATGTCTTTGTCCGTGAAGGAGATGTTGGCTGTAAATGCCTCATATGCCTGGGCTTGCAGCTCTGCAACATGGGCTTCATAGGCCTCCGGGTCTTGAAGTATCTTAACAAGAGCCTCCCTTATATCTTTGCTCCAGGCGATGGCTTCCCAAATGGTGACATTTGTTGGGAATCGCTTCATATGATGAATGATCTTGCGGTCCGCCCGAGCACGGATCTTGTCAAATGGCGGGATGATCTCCGCCAAAGTCTTTGGTGCCTAGCGAGGCTTCTCCCATTTAGGAGGGCGCTCCTCCCCATTCTGGCCATCCGCATTTTCTTGGAACAGCGGTGCCAGAGACTCCTCCAGAGGTGGTGAAGGCTCATCATGTTGGTCTTCATTAGAAGGACCTGCTGGGCTTGCGGGCTCGACCCTGTTGGAGGGGCCGCGGCCTGCTTTGACGCCTTCTCGCGCACTGGCGACTTGGTTGGGTCCTCTTCTTCATCAGAAGAGGCGATTATAAAAGGGATGCCACCCGACTTAGCTTTTGAGCTGGGGCTCGAACCCTCTGAGGAATCGAGGATAAAAGGGATCCCCCGAACTTGGGTTTCCGGGACAGGACCCGGCTTCTCCCCTCTGAATATTATGACCCGGTCAAGAGTCAGGGGGCCTTCACACCCACGTCCTCGCCTTCGGCCACGACCTCGGCTGCTTCTCGCCGAGCGACGTCGATATGTTACGATAAGAGCCTTGCCCCCGGTGTCACCGGCCGAAGGAGAGTAAATGTTGTCAGGCGGCGAGATCGCCACCATATTGCAGGAGAGCTGTTGCAGCATTTCCTCGAGCTTTTCGACAAAGAGCTCCTCATCTTTGTAAAATAAGGAGAGCTCCTCCGGAATTGGGAACTCCTCACCTTCTTCAAGACGGTGAACCATCTCCCGGAGCCACTGAAGAAGGCGGGCTTTATGCCCAAGTTTGTCCCAGAGAATATATTCGCCCAAAGTGACGACCCTGGTGGGACAAGGAGGAGTGTACTCCTCCAACTCATCTATGAGCTTTTGAAGTCTTTGTAAAGGGGTTGGCTCCTTAGGGGCCTCCATAGCTGCTGCTTGCTCAGCTTTCTTCAACCTCCTCTTCAAATTCTTCCTGCGGTTCTTCTCTTGCTTCTTTTGGCGTGCTGCCTCTTGAGAAGAAAGGGGATTTGGTTTTGGAGGTGGGACTTGTTTGACCCCAGAATTTTGCTTTCTGCTCCGGGTCGGCTCCTTAGGAGCCTTGGTTCCGCGACTCTTTCTGGGAGTAATTTTAGTCCAATTGGCCTCCTCCGGCTGGACCTGGAAGGTGGCATTGATCGCTGTGAGACACAGAAAAAATCTCGAAAAAAGATTTTTATCGTAAATAAAATGGAGATCTTTGTTCTTTTTGAAAAGAAACACTCCTCTGCGTAGAGAGGATTCCGTGGGTGTGCATAGTATCAGACAATTTGGGTTCGAGTGTTGGACCTTTCCCCACTGACCGGAGTCAGTGTTGATTTACATCGGCCGAACGTCCGAACACCTTTGTTTAACTGTCAAAGAGGTCCCAAAAGGCTTCTACAGGGGTTCTGATGTTGAGGGCAAACTCTAATGGAGGGCTCGCAATATCCACTCACTCACCACCGACCAACAGAAATAATTGAGTTAGGGCTAGGTCTGAGCAAAACCCTAAGATTTAGGAATAACAACGCAAATATGGGGAAGCCGTAGGCATATTTAAAGTAGAGGAAGATTTCCTGGACTCCGAGGGCATTTTGGTAATTTTACCAACCCAGGGGTATTTTGGTAATTTTCCCAGGCCAGGGGCATTGCGGAAATTTCGGGGCTGGAATGGAAGTAGGACTGGATCCCTGACTCCCCAAGGCGCTGAGGTTCTTTCTGGAGGGTTTTAGGAGGCTACTAGGCCATTTTTAGGTTGCAGGGATATTTTGGTAATTTTACCATACCCTAAACATAGTTTTAAAGTGATACCCGAGTGTGAGACTGAGCTGACGACACTCCTGGACCAAAAGAATGACAAAGGGTTTCATAGAAAGTATGCCTTTGTCAATTTGGCTGAAGGAAGGGTATATACACAATTTGGTGAAAGACAGGGGTTTTCTAATAATTTATCACCAAGAAGGCACACGGAGCATGCTGAATGCTTTTATAATTCCAGTGAGTACATGGATTGTCGACGAGTTGTCGACTGTACAAAAGTCTACGTTAGAGCGGGAGATAGGGACGTAGTCCCAATTACAAAAGATTGCAGGGTATAACTGCAAATTACAGGACTTTGGTCTTTTACGGTCCCGGGGAGGACGTTTTTGTAATTCCGCCATTGTAAAGACAGAACCACCTGACTTAGTCGTCCCGGGACGTAAAGACTTACAAAACATGACCCACTGAGGGGCATAATTACAAACATGGCCTACTGTAAATATACCCCGTAGGGGCATAAATACAAAACCCGGCGACTTACCCTACACGGGTCGAAACAAACGAACAAACTCCAAACGCTGGATGCTCCGAGTGCGAGAAGTGCTCCGTATGTACGTAATGCTTCGTGTGTGTCTGTGTGTTCTCCACTTGGACCCTTAGAGTCTATTTATAGAAGGCGGGAGGGCCCAGAGGGGTCAAACGAACAAATTTGTCCCGATTCTGTCAAGGTGGGGTGGCAAAAAGCCATTTTGACCCCTCTGGCCACAAAAAAAGGCCAAATGACCCCTCTGAGGGGGTTAAAAATCTTTTTTTTTATTTGTTTGGTTTTTTTTTTGAAGCTCGGACCCCGGAAGTGGGCGGACCCGGGCGGGGTCGCGCAGCCCCGGGATGGGCGCGACCCGGCGGGGTCGCGCGACCCCGCTGGGTCCCAGCGGGGCCGCGGCCTCCCTTTTGACCCGGGAGGGGTCGTTTGACCCCCGGGCATACTTTTTGGCTCCTCTTCGCGCCGTTTCGCTCCGTTTTCGTCGTCCCGGGTTGGAGAAGAGCCGTGGTGGAGCTATATATCTCGGGGAGATCGCTCCTTCGCCGCGTGGCAGCATCGCGTCCGTGGAAGGAGTATTGTTTGTCTGTTTGTGTTGTGCAGGTGGAATGGCGGTCTAGAGGGGGGGGTGAATAGATCCGCCCCCAAATTCAAAAACTATTGCAGACTTATGTAAACAATTTAAACTATGCGGCTTAAGCGGAAATTAAAGCGTATACTCTATGCATAACAAAGACGAACCTAGGCATGCATCTAGCGGAGATCACAAACAATCACACAGAGGAGACAGGGATTTTTAGGTGGTTCGGCTAGACATCCAGTCTGCTTACATCCACCCCTCACCAAACCCGGTGAGGCTTCCTTCCGCTGACTCACAGCTTGAAGACTCCGCTGACTCACAGCTTGACACGCTGACTCAGAGCTTGGTTAACAGAACAAAAGAGAAA
This sequence comes from Amorphophallus konjac, assembly GCA_022559845.1. Taxonomy (NCBI): domain Eukaryota; kingdom Viridiplantae; phylum Streptophyta; class Magnoliopsida; order Alismatales; family Araceae; genus Amorphophallus; species Amorphophallus konjac. The sequence goes on from CM040119.1 coordinate 248,820,041, forward strand.
ATGAAATATTGAATAGACAACATAAATACAGATCGAGTGTAGAATGCTCCTGATGATTGGGTATCTCGATCTGCAGATGGAGTTCACCGTGCTTCTTCTCTGATTTCAAATCTCGGCTGATCTTGTGTCACTACCGGTGCTTCTCCTGCTACTGTTCTTCTCCTGCTGCCCTTTTGATGTTGCTCTTCTGCTTGCAGAGGTTGTGCTGCACTCTGATCTCCTGGGGCTTTTTCTAGTTTTCTTCTTTTCTTTCTACTTCTTGATCTAGGTCACACAGCCCCTTTTTCTCTCTTCTTTCCAGGAGTTGCAGCCCCCTTCTCTCTAGATGCAGTGCTTCTCTTCTTTCAGCAGCCTCTCTAGATGTAGCCCCCTTTTTTTTCTTTCTGCCCAGAAGATGCAGACTTTTTCTCTCGAAGTGCAGAGCAGCTCTTTTTCCAGCAGCCTCCTCTTTTTAGTTTGTGGCTCCTCTCCTTTCTCTGCCTTCCCGCCATCGCTTTTCTTGTTTTTGAATAACTCCACGATATCTGCTGGTTCAGTTGGAGAATCGGTGGGAAAAGCTCCTATTTTTCAGCGAGGAAGTTGAAGACCAAGTCAAATCCATGAAAAGAACCACAATCTGGCAAAGACCCATGTTTCCTGGCTTATCTGGACCCTCTAGGTGCGTGCCATAATGGATCCAAGCCTTGGGTATCAGATCTCACATGAAACGGGTCCATTTTAGGGCTTACAATTCGCATCTCCGCCCGTGGTCGGCTTCCAGGGCCTCCGTGGTCGGCTTCTGAACAGAACCAGAATTCCCTGGTTTCTGTCTGCCTTCAAGTGTCGGCTTCGGAGCCCTCAGGTGTCGACTTCTGAACAGAACCAGAATTCCCTGGTTTCTGTCTGCCTTCAAGTGTCGGCTACGGAGCCCTCAGGTGTCGACTTCTGAACCAGTCCAGAACCTGTTTTGGAGATCTTGAAGGGCTGAGCTTCTGAATTGAGTTTGGTTCATCCTTGACCTTTGGCTGGCCTATTTTAATCATCAATATACCTGCATTGATCATTTAGATACAACTTGTCATCATCAAAACAAGGGATGCACAACATTCTCCCCCTTTTTGATGATGGCAACTGTAGATCATTGTGAACTATGCATGAAAAGTATTCATGATAGATAAGTCATTATTATGAATGAGTCGTATGATGAATGGACAGACAAGACAGACTTGACACTCTCTCCCTCTTCATATCTCTCTCTACATCTCCCTCTTAACAATCTCTCCCCCTATATGCAATACATTGACATTCTCACAATGACACTCTCTCCCCCTTTGACATCATCAAAACAAGATTTGGGAGTTTAGAGGATGAGAGATAAAACTAATATCAGGGATTGAGGAAAGATGTGGACTAAGCTGTTAGGGATGAGAGGAAGTAATGGCATGAACAAAGCTGTTCAACGTGGTTCACATGAGAGATTTCACCTGAGGGTTAAAATTGAGAAACACTCATGAATTTTCTTAAAGGCTAAGGTAACTGGCCTTATTGTTGCCAATGGTTCAAGACATATAAGCCTCAAATCTGAAGTTAAAAAAAAACCAAGAGCAATTTCATTCTAGCACATATAACAGTGTTAAAGCAACCTCTTCAAACCAGTTCCCGTCCAAGCTCTTTTGATCGTCAAGATGATTTCATTAGTCACCTCTCGGAAGGGTTTTCACTAGTATTGTGGTTAAACTTGCATAAGTTTTGATATTTGCCTTGGGTCAACCATTTTTACAATTTGCTCCTCTCCTTTTTTTTTTTTTGTAATGAGCAATCAAGTTCAGCATGGCTTTTCAGTGCGAGGAAACATGTTTATCAGACACCAGAGTCCCCGATTACTTCGCACAACTGACCATTTTGCTTCCTTTTGGACAGAGTTAGCATTTCATATCATGACGCTGTCCTCAGCACTTCATTGGTGCAGGGACTTGGTTTCTCAATGAAATGTGCCATTGCTCTGCATTTTCCCCTTTTTTTTTCATTTAGAATATCTTGTAGAAATTTAATGGCGTATTCCCATTTGGCTTTTTCAAGATACACGTTTAAAAACAATACTAAGTTAAAACCATTCAACTAGAGTTGCCTCACTACTATCAAAAATTCAATCTCAGGAGAAGGTGAGGACATAGTTCCCTTAGGCTGATTCAAAACAATTATATGAACACAGGCCGAAATTTTCATAGGCTTTTAATTTTAAATTTCAGAGGTTTATAGACCCCAAACCATTGACATATTTCCATGGGTCAATTTCAATAGCTCTCTAAGAAATTAGAAGAGTATTTGCCCATTACTCCCCCTGAAATCATGAACCTGTGTTGAATTCAAATGGGTTGGAATTATTGCAATAAGGATGTAAGAATGATGATATAAATTGACGACAGTGAATTGAGGAATTTTGCAAGGGTTCTTGATAAGATGGGGGCAAATGCATGAACAACGTTTAGAGTAGTGGGGACAGAAAAACATAAATGTATTGAGCTCCCCCTCAGTCAAATCGGGTGACTCAATATGCATGCATGACATGTAATGCACTTATTGACCTTTCCAAAGCTCTTGCTTACATGAATTTTGGACCTTTGGTACTTGGCGAAGGTAAGTCCTCTACGCAAAGTGTGGCTTTTAGACAAGCTTAACCTGCCCTTCCACCAATCACCATTTGATATATCACAAGTGTTCATGGTATGAATGCATGACTACTACACAAGCAGACTTAGATATGAAAATGGATGTTTGAGTCATGCAAAGGACCTATACCACATGTGCAACTCCCCCTCACTATGATATGCAATTAGTGATTGAGTTCAAAAACTATTGCAGCACCACCATAATATCTATCAATGGACCAATGCAGTAGATTTCAGAATTTCATCCAACCATGCAGTGTTTGGCAGCAGCATTACAAGTTTCCAATCAATCAAACATAGCAGAGTATAAGTTTCAATTTGAAGGATTACCTGATTCCGTGCAGGCCAGGCCAGTTAAGAAGGTAAACAAAAACTTACTTTTCAATCAAACAACAATTTGCATTTGTTCCTCCTTTGACATGCCTTGGACAGCCATTATCATGATGCCATTTGATATGTATGGCTGCAAGGCTTAGATGCAAAGCAAGTTAAACTGCCAATGTGGGAACCCAAGTAGCTTTGGGTCCCTTTTGAGTATTTAACTTTTTAAGACATGACGGTATGTCTTTTGGTATCCATAGTTGCCTTACTTGCTTTGGATGTCCATTTGGTCTGCATGAAGAATTTTTCACCACATCAGTAAAGACATTAGAGAGGTTCGCAATTTTTTGCTTCCTTACAAGATTCATATTTCCATCCTTCCAATAAGTAGAGGGTGATTGAGACTTACCATTAACTCTGGATTTACCTGCCCATTGACATTTATGATGATAGTATGATCCATGATGCCCATGTGTTGACCCATGGAAGGGCAAGTATCGACTTTGAGGGGCTTTATATGTTCTGCTGTAGCCAAAAGTCGACTTTGAAGGGAGTCTAAGTCGACTTCTAACTTCCCAAAAATTCAACCAGTTTCTGTTTCTGGCTGTGGTCGACACTTGAGGGGGTCGTGGTCGACTTCGGTTCTGCCAGAATCCTGCATTTTGTCTAACAGTGCATGTGGTCGACTCTGGGGGGTTTCTGAGCCGACTTTCCTGATTCCAGAATTTTTTATTTCTTACTTTGAACGACTTGATTGAGTTTGTTTCCTTATTAGATGATTGGCCTTGTTTCAAGAAGAACTTTTGAAAGTTTTGGTCTTTTATTCTTGAGTTTTCCAACTCATTTTTGTTAGAGCCTTTTTCTCTTGCATTTGTGTCACTTGACTCTTCAATTTCATACATATTTATGAGAGGTTTCTTTCCTTTTAGATCTGTACCGGCCACAAAGGTAATGGTTTTCATTTGGAATTCCTTTTTGACATTAGGATTATATCCCAAACCTTCCTTTTGATAATTGACTTTTGTTCCGAGCATGGCATTCAAATTTTCTTCTCCTCTTACCATTTTCTCTAGACTCTCTTGTTTATCTTCCAATGCTTTTTGAATTCTTTTGATTTCTTCCAAAAGCTTGTTATTTTCTTGCTTAATCGTGTTAGCCTTTTCATGAGTCAATTTTGTCTCTTGCTCACAGCTTTGCACTTTTAATTTTAGTTCATCAATCAACTTTATTAAGTCATCATTCTCTTCTTTTAGTCCCTTTGATTCACCTTCTTGCATCTTCATTTTCAGATCATCAATTTCATCTCTCAGATTTTCATTCTCATCTTCCAATTGTCTTAATTCAGATTTGTAGATCTCTAAGTCATTAACTTGTCTCTTCAGATTTGAAACTTCAATTTGCAAGCATGCATTTTTATCACTTAGAAGTTGTATCATGAATCATGGCATTCATTTTCTTTTTCAAGGCTTTGTTTTCCTTTCTAAAAATATCACATGTATCAACCAATTCGCCATATGCTTCTTGCCAATCATCTATAGTGAAATGCTCAAATGACGAAGAGTTTTCATTTACCTCATACTGACCTATTGCCATAAGACCTAAGTCTTCATTGGTTTCATTAGATGAACTCTTCCCTTCACTTTCCCCTTCATCACTCCATGTGCCTATCATGGCTTTCTTCTTGTCTTTCCTCTTGGAGTGTGTTTTCTTCTCATTGTGTGGACATTCAATCTCGATGTGTCCGGGCTTGCTGCAATTGTAACAAATAAGATTGTTAGATTTTTTCTCAAGTGATTCAGATTTGAACTTGGATGGCATTCTTACCTTACCCTTTGGATTCTTGAAGTTCTTACCTTCCATCTTCAAGAACTTTTTGAATTTTTTGGTTAACTTGGCAAACTCACCCAAATCCTCCTCGGTGCTGGATGACTCACTATCATCTGAGGACGCCTCGCTAGGCTCTTTAGCCTTTAGTGCTAACGGCTTCCTCTTTGATGTTTCTTCCTCATTTCTCTTCAGGTTAAGGTCATAAGTCATCAATGAGCCTATCAACTCATCAACAGTCATAGTAGATAAGTTTTTAGAATCCTCAATCACTGTTGCTTTGGTATGTCAAGTAGAAGTTAAAGATCTAAGGACTTTCCTCACAAGTTCATTATTAGTGTAGTTTTTCCCTAGACCTTTTAAGCTATTAGTTAACTGAGTTAGTCTAGCATACATTTCAAAAATGGATTCATGTGGTTCCATTTTAAACATTTCATAATCGGAGATAAGCATATTGGCTTTAATTTCTCTTACCTCAGAAGTGCCTTCATATATTACCGCTAACCGGTCCCACATTTCCTTGGCAGTGGCACATGAGGAAACCCTTGAAAATTCTGTTGGGTGAAGCGAGCATTGCATAATATTCATTGCTCCCCAGTTCTGATTTGACTTCTTTATCTGCTCTCGTGTCCAGGTGTCTTCATCTTCAGGAGGTTGATGTGGCCCTCGGCTTACAACTCTCCATGTTTCATGGTCCTGCGCTCTGAGAAAGACCTGCATTCGGTTTTTCCAATACGGGTAGTTAGTACCATCAAAATATGGTGGCCTAGTCACCGAATGACCCTCTGCCAATAATCCTTTGGCGTCCATTCCACTAATCTATCCAGGTCGTTGGACCTCTTGAATGGATAACCCGCTCTGATACCACGTGTTGTGCAGGTGGAATGGCGGTCTAGAGGGGGGGGTGAATAGATCCGCCCCCAAATTCAAAAACTATTGCAGACTTATGTAAACAATTTAAACTATGCGGCTTAAGCGGAAATTAAAGCGTATACTCTATGCATAACAAAGACGAACCTAGGCATGCATCTAGCGGAGATCACAAACAATCACACAGAGGAGACAGGGATTTTTAGGTGGTTCGGCTAGACATCCAGTCTGCTTACATCCACCCCTCACCAAACCCGGTGAGGCTTCCTTCCGCTGACTCACAGCTTGGTTAACAGAACAAAAGAGAAAATGAAATATTGAATAGACAACATAAATACAGATCGAGTGTAGAATGCTCCTGATGATTGGGTATCTCGATTTGCAGATGGAGTTCACCGTGCTTCTTCTCTGATTTCAAATCTCGGCTGATCTTGTGTCACTACCAGTGCTTCTCCTGCTACTGTTCTTCTCTTGCTGCCCTTTTGATGTTGCTCTTCTGCTTGCAGAGGTTGTGCTGCACTCTGATCTCCTGGGGCTTTTTCTAGTTTTCTTCTTTTCTTTCTACTTCTTGATCTAGGTCACACAGCCCCTTTTTCTCTCTTCTTTCCAGGAGTTGCAGCCCCCTTCTCTCTAGATGCAGTGCTTCTCTTCTTTCAGCAGCCTCTCTAGATGTAGCCCCCTTTTTTTTCTTTCTGCCCAGAAGATGCAGACTTTTTCTCTCGAAGTGCAGAGCAGCTCTTTTTCCAGCAGCCTCCTCTTTTTAGTTCGTGGCTCCTCTCCTTTCTCTGCCTTCCCGCCATCGCTTTTCTTGTTTTTGAATAACTCCACGATATCTGCTAGTTCAGTTGGAGAATCGGTGGGAAAAGCTCCTATTTTTCAGCTAGGAAGTTGAAGACCAAGTCAAATCCATGAAAAGAACCACAATCTGGCAAAGACCCATGTTTCCTGGCTTATCTGGACCCTCTAGGTGCGTGCCATAATGGATCCAAGCCTTGGGTATCGGATCTCACATGAAACGGTTCCATTTTAGGGCTTACAATTCGCATCTCCGCCCGTGGTCGACTTCCAGGGCCTCCGTGGTCGGCTTCTGAACAGAACCAGAATTCCCTGGTTTTTGTCTGCCTTCAAGTGTCGGCTTCGGAGCCCTCAGGTGTCGACTTCTGAACAGAACCAGAATTCCCTGGTTTCTGTCTGCCTTCAAGTGTCGGCTACGGAGCCCTCAGGTGTCGACTTCTGAACCAGTCCAGAACCTGTTTTGGAGATCTTGAAGGGCTGAACTTCTGAATTGAGTTTGGTTCATCCTTGACCTTTGGCTGGCCTATTTTAATCATCAATATACCTGCATTGATCATTTAGATACAACTTGTCATCATCAAAACAAGGGATGCACAACAGTTTGGCCGTTCGTCGCCGCATAGGGAGGAACCTTTGCGCCCGTCTGTGCCGTGTCATACACTTGCTCGGCTACTCTGACCAGTATACGCACGAATCTTCCTTGCTAATCTTCTTGCTGTGACGTCGACCATAATGTTGTCGGGTCGAGAGACCCTGAATTACGGAGATACTCCGTAGTCCGACGGTGTTGACAATACGTCGTGCTTCTCGTCGAACGTTGCATAGCAACAATTCCTTTTTTAAATTCAAGACAATTTTCGGGTGCAACAAATGCCCCCCACGGGACGTCCGTCACGGCCGGAGGCGGGGGCGGATGGCCCGTGCCCTTTGAAGGGATTGAACAATGTCGGCGTAGCCGTTGCAACTTGTTAGACTGCATTGAATGACTGTCTTGCTGTCTAAAAGTATTTTAGCCTGACGCTTCTCCATTTTTATTTCTCCTCTTTGTGCTATCAGCCATGGCTAGCAGCAGCGGGAGTGGGAGTCGGTCGAGGTCCCGTGCTAGGGGTGCTGACGACTGCGAGGTTGAGCGTACCGACCGGCGGATGCCGCCTTTCCCTCCTCGTACCATCGATGATGACAATGTCAGCCAGCTAGACCTTGGCTATTCGTGGGTCGCTGAGGGCCCAACAGAGAGTGCTGGAGCAGCTGAAGGTCTTGCGGACGTGTCTCGTATCACGAGGCAAGGTGGTCATTACACCTACGACCGCACTGGAGGGTACCCGCGTCACTATGCCCTGGACCGTCACCTCTACAGTTTTCTCCAGGGTTTTGCTCCCATTGGCATGGATGCCGACGATCCGACACTTCCAGAGGAGAGACGTCGCTTTGAGCGGGCGATACTAGCGGAGAGAGATAGTATGCAGGGGTTGTGCTCCCTGACATATCCGAGTTACCCGGAGGGCTTTACTCGACAGCAGCAGTATCTAGATAGGCAGAGTCTGGGCTCCTTCCAGCGACATGAGAGTCTCACCATCCGAGTTACACCGATGTCTCCAGCAGCTTGGCATTTACATGGGCAGAACAAGGCCCTGGATCAGGTTATAGATGGTCTCTTCCTGGCACCCACCGGGGCTAGCTTTGCACAGGAGTACACTAATGACTGCATGCTAGAGAGGATTCTGACTTTGAAGACTCCCAGCTGGTATGGGAAGTGGTCTGTCCTCCCTTCTCACAGCTTTCACCGGGGCGCGACAGAGTGGCTCTGGGGCATTCTGCTGGTCTACCGGTCTTTGTTGGATAGGGTGGGGATCCGCCATGTAGTGACCGCCGCCATGTATTCCTATCCGTGTCACACTGGCCTGCTACAGGCTCTGGTAGAGAGATTTAACCACCGGTGGAACACTTTCGTCACAGCTGGCGGGGAGACTTCACTAGACCTCTGGGCTTTCCAGAGGATTTCTGCTCTTCCGATCTGCGGGAGGCCTTACGAGGAGCTATCGTCAGATGACTTGCACCTCAGCTCGACAGATGGGGCAGGACAATACACTCTGCCATACTGCTTCAGGTTTCTGATGAAGACCTGGAGGGACTTAGCCCGAGTAGGCACAGATCGGCCCCCACGCACACCGCAGGTGACACTGAATGCCTGGGTGAGCCACTTCTACAGCGGCCCTTACTGCTTCCATGAGGAGTTTGCACAGTCCGGCACCACCTGGAAGGAGTGCCAAGAGGTTAGAGTAGACGTTCCTCCTCATCCCCGCCACCTGCCTGCACTGACACAAGGATGGAATTCACGGGGGCTGCATCCTGTTACTTATCAGGCAGCTTATCTGGCATACTGGCTTTCCAGCTTTGTAGTCCCTCACGGAAAGGAGGGAGTCCTGCGGGTGGAGGTGATCTATCCAGCTTGCATGCTTGCCTGTGGACAGAGACTCGCCATCGCACCAGCAGCCTTGGCGAATATTTTTCATTCGCTTGGGGCTTTGTCTTCCCACTCCTCGCCGCGGGAGAAAGGCATATTGCTGCCCACTCATTACTTGAGTGCTTGGGCAGGGCTACTGTTTCCAGAGTTGTCCAGGAGGACTCCGGTTGAGAATCCAGCGGCACCGTTGATTTTCTGGTTTGCCGGGCAGCCATCCCAGGATCCAGTTACACAGCTAGTAGGGGCCAGGCGGGCCTTGTCTTTTATTCCGGTGAAGAGGGGAGAGGGCATAGCCCTTGACTACTACTCCTATCTGCACCGCCCTTTCACCAGGCAGAAGGGAGACGCGGTCGTCAGCCGGGTTTCTACCCATGCTTTACCTTCCCCGCAGGGCTTGGCAGAGTGGGTCATCAGCATCCGACCCAGTGTTCTTGTGTACCGCCGCTCCAGCACAGCGATACTTGAGCCTTATTACCCAAACCGGTTTGCCAGGAACTTTGGGTATGATCAGGCTATTCCCTCCAGTGGAGAGTTTTCTTTGCCCCTTCGACTTTACAGGCACAGGGACATGCACTTGGTCGCGGCAGCTTGGCAGAACTTCCTTTGCCGCGAGGCAGGGCCGGGATACCCGGTCCCAGAGCAGGAGCGCAGAGGCAACTTTGATATTTATTATGCCCGCTGGTGGTTCAAAGCCAGCAACATCTTCCGCGAGCGCCGAGATGCCATTCGTACAGCTGAGGAGCAGCGTTTGGAGAGGGAGGATATGCCTCCTTTGTGTGTCGACCCAGCTTTCCTCAGGTCCCATTTTTCAGGGATTGCCCGGGTTGTGAGTGACATTGAAGAACGGTGGCGAGCAAAAGGCTGGACACCCACCGTTGACAGGAGCCAATATAATGGGGCATTGAAGCCCTTGAAAAGCAGGACAGCATCGGCTCTCGGAGCTCCTTCTTCCTCCACCTCAGGCGTAGCCTTAGGCCCCTCAAAGGCCTATTCTTGGTGGGAGGATTTGCAGGCATCTTGTGGGGTGAGGAGAAAGTTCCAGTTGTCCCAGCCGATACCTGACGGAGCACTTGGAGGCAGTACCTTTGCTGAGTGGAGGGCCCATGTGATCAACGCAGTGGGCTGTGCAGGTCCCCTGGAGTACCTTTCTAGCCTCGAGTTGGCGACGACTCCACTTGCCATTTACGATGCCGTAAAGGCAGTTGCACGCGCCCTCCGACTGAAGCCGGAGCAGTTTGTATTAAAGCCGATGGAGCCCATAGCGGCTACATGTAATCCCTGCCCTTCCTGACTTTAATATACACATGTGTCTTTATATTCTGGGACATGCATTTATATATTCCCATGACACTTGCAGGTGGGGCTGTTATGGTAGCCGGTGCCGTACCACTGAGGGATCCTCCTGATGCTGAGATTGGGAGGGATTCTGCTGCCGCCAAAAGACCTCGGACCGAGGTTCCTGAGGAGGGGGATGTGAGGTCAGCATCCCGTCGTCGGCTTGAGGTTGAACTCCTGCAGTTGAGGCTGTGTCCAGTAAGTAGCTCTCCCAGATACTGGTCATTTCTGAGCATATATATAGTGTTATAAACACATGCTTGCTTCATTAAATGTAGCTCCCCCGGAAGCTAGGGCTGATATGAGCTTCTCTCCTCCTCAAGCGGGAGATGACATGCCGCAGGATGAGTCCGTGCCAGACGTTACGTTCAGCTTCAAAGAGCTGATGTCTCCCTCAGACGATTATATGCCGGTGATGGCTAACTCTCCCTCGCCTCTTACAGCAGGGACCACAGGAGGTCAGGCTCCAGGTAGCATGCTCAGCCTTGTTTTCTCCATTGATATATGAAGATTTGAACAGCAATAACCCCTTAATATTTTATTGGCTGTGCAGGGGTTCCTGAGGTTATTCCGCCTGGTCCGTCAGTAGGAGGTAATGTTAGCTCTTCTTCCGGGGTTGGATCCGCTTCTGGGAATAGATCCACTACTAAGAGTGGGAGTTCCGCGGCCACAAACTCTCTCCCTGACGGGAGCTCCAGCCCTACTTCCAGTGGTACAACCTCCAGCTCCTCATCCAGTGAGAGTGACTCTCGAGAAGAAGGAGAATTAAGAGATACCAGAGGTGAATGCAGCGACATACATTCTGTTTAATTGAGTCCTTATAAAGATTTGCTTGATTTATATAATTGTCTGTCCCACAGGAGTGGACTTAGCCAGATCCATGGAGGAGTTCTCACAACTTATGGAGTCTGGCTCATTTGTGGACCTTCTGACAGGCGGCAGTGCCTCGACAGGCACAAAGGCCATGGAGGTGGCAGATATTGACATCGCAGCACCGGGAGATCCTACGCCAGCGGGCTCCTCCGATGTTGATATCGGTGGGGATGGCACAGCTGAGGACGGCATAGCTGGTCCTTCAGGTAAGAGATGTTAGAGGCTAATGATAGACCTCTTTGCTATTTTGCAACTGTTTTTGCCAAGCTGATTAATGCATCTGCTACATGGGCAGTGACAGGCCAGGCCGTTGAAGAAGGAACATCCCACCCTGATGAGATAGCTCCGACAAGGGAAGCCTCTCAGGGTGCACCGGAGGGCTTGCATACTCCAGGGGAGAGTGCTTCACCAGTAGACACTCATGCTGCAGGTACTGTTCGCTTCTGACAACGAACATGGCGAATGGTATATGCACTTTATTTGCGACACTGACCCCTCTCCCATTTTTTCCGTGTAGCTTCCCTTTCTACGGAGCCGATGGCTGAGGCCTCCCCGCGAGAGGAGGTTCAGGAGGCAGGGCCGATTTCTGGGACTGAGCAATCTTGCTTCAAATGGGCTCCTGATACAGAGTCTGCCCTTCCTAGCATAGTTGAAGAAGGGGCTGCTATTGAAACAGGTACACAGCTGTTTTCTGGACTTTGACATCCTGTGCGTGCTGCTTTATAGATAAGCACTTACATGTTATTGCTTAAACTGCAGCGGATGGGGACACAAACGTCCTGCTTGGTGGACCAGGCTCAGCTTCTGTTGCTGGTTCTTCCCCAGCTGTTGAGAAAGGGCAGGAGTATGCGGTAGCATCAGGTATATGACCATGTTGTGACTTTTTGTAGTGATTCGTGCATGTCCATTTTGGCTGTGAACAAGCACTCATCCCACGCCCTTCCTTCTTTGCAGCTTCTGAGGAGGGAGCCCCAGAGGTACCAAAAGGCTTCCCAGCTCTTGGAGTTGAGTGGCCCAACGCCCCTGCACTTGGGACGGCGTTGCATGCTGCTATGGCTGACCAGCTCCTGTAGGGTCTTGATCAGTTGATCCAGGCTGATCCACTGTCGACGGTGGAGACTTTGAGGGCTGACCTGGCAGTGTTTACCAGGAGCTACCATGGGTTGAGTCTTCCCCGGGATGCATGGGCCTCGAAGCTGGGAGGTTTGTGGAGTGAGTTTGCCCGCCTCCATCTTGCACAAGAGTGGAGACAGAAGACCCAGCAGCAGATCCAACAAGAGGAGGAGGAGCTACGTGGACTTCGAGCGGCCCAGGCAGAGACTGACCTCCACCTTGCGAGCTTCGAGGGGGATAGCCGGAGGACCTCTCTCCGAGTGGAGGAGCTACAGAAAGAGCTTCAGGAAGCTGCCGAGGAGCATCGTGTTGTCCAGGCAAGGGTGGAAACCTGCCGTCGCCGATCCGAAGAGCTTCGGGAGGAGATCTTCCAGAGAGAGACTCGTCTTGCAGAGTTGCGGCGGGACGAGCACAGTGGTTGACGAGCTCTAGCACTTTCTTGTACATAGGGATTTCACGCCCCATTTTTTGTTTGAGTTACCCCCGAGAGCTTGTCTCGGGCCCCCTTTATGACATTAGTGAATGAAGGACAGAGCTTAGCATAGCTGTTTTTGCTTCCATCCTCTTGCACACGTCTCTTTTTTTTGCATATATATATATTTTTTTTATCACTTTACCAGCCCTACCGCCCTTTCGGGTTTTCGCCAAGACTAGCCCCCTTTAGCTTTTTCCGGTGCGCCCTATCGGGTTTTCACACTGAGGGGTACCCATTTTTGCCTAAGGCGCCCTTTCGGGTTTTCACATTAGCCGGGTTAAAGTCTTTTTGCCCTTGGTTGCTCCCCTAACGGAAACAACCAAGTCCGCTGGGACATCAATATTTTTAACCCCGTTTTTTGTTTTTTTTTTGAACCTATAATGCCAAAAGGCGAGGAGAAGGTGGCACTCCCGTAGGGACGTGTGTGCCGCAGAGGTGGGACAAGTGGGTAGATTTGATTGTCCGGGTGGGACGAATGAATCAAATCTGTGAGCCAAAAGGTGAAACGGGTTGGTAGTCTGAGAGGGCGTACTGAGACCGAACCCAAGAGGATAGAAACGAGCTGAAATGCGTAATGGGTTGGCAGCCCGAGAGAGCATACTGTGGCCGAACCCGATGAGACCAAAAGGTGTAGTGGGTTGGTAGCCCGAGAGAGCATACTGAGGCCAAGCCCGATGTGACAAGATGGGTGGATTCGACTGTCCTAGTGGGACGTAATTAGCCAAATCCAAAACCGAAGGTTGACCGGGTTAGCAACCCGAAAAGGGTGTGCATATGCCCAGCCCGGTTGGAACAACAAAGGAGTTGGTTTAACAGTCCGAAAGGGACATGAGGGTTAATCCTGGAGGCCGATAGGCGGGATGGGTTGGCAGCCCGAGAGGGCACACACAGGCCAGACCCGAAGCGATGAAAGGAGGGGATTTGACAGCCCGGGTGAGACGTACGAGTCAAATCCGTGAGCCGATAGGCAAATAGGGTTGGCAGCCCGACGAGGGCATGGATAGGCCAGGCCCGTGGGGACGAAGGAATAGACTTGGCGATCCTGGTAGGATACATGAGTCAAGTCTGAAGCCAAGAGGCGAGATGGGTTGACAGGCCGAAAGGGGCATGCAGAGGCCAGACCCAGAAGAAGAAAAAGGGTGGATTTGACAGCCCTAGTGGGACGTGAGAGTCAAATCCGAAAGCCGATAGGCGAGATGGGTTAACAGCCCGAGGGGGCATACTGAGGCCATTCCCGATGGGACAAAGGTAGGTTTGACAGCCCTAGTGGGACACGAGAGTCAAACCCGAAAGCCGATAGGCGAGTAGGTGGGTTGGCAGCCCGAGAGGACATGCTGAGGCCAGACCCGGTGGGACATGTGCCAGAAGGCACGATGGATCGGCAGCCCGAGAGAGCATATTGAGGCCAATCCCAGAAGGAAAAATGAGCCGAAAGGCATGATGGGTTGGCAGCCCGAGAGAACATACTGAGGCCAATCCTGGGAGGAAAAATGAGCCGAAAGGTATGATGGGTTGACAGCCCGAGAGAGCATACTGAGGCCAATCCCATAGGGACAAAGGAGCTGAGAGGCTCGATGAGTTGGCAGCCCAAGAGAGCATACTGAGGCCAATCCCAGTGGGACAAAAGAGTAAGTGAGTTTAACTGCTCATAAGAGACACATGAGCTAAACCCGGAAGCCGATAGGCGGGATGGGTCGGCAGCCCGAAAGGGGCATGCATAGGCCGAGCCCGATGGATAGAGTATGACAATGTCAAGACGTCAGTGGGACAAGGTGTCATAGGATGACATGTAGGGCGTAGCCATGGCCTCAATATGATGTTTTGGCCGAGATGGGGTGGAGTCATTGACTTAGAGCCACCCTTAGAATAAGCAGAGAGAGGATTTTTTTTTTCACATTACCAACCTCACCGCCCTTTCGGGTTTTCGTCGAGGCTGGCCCCCTTTAGTTTTTTCCGGTACGCCCTTTCGGGTTTTCACACCGAGGGGTTGCCCATTTTTGCCCGAGACGCCCTTTCGGATTTTCACGTCGACCGGGTCTATGGCCTTTTTGCCCTCAGCCAACCGTTGAAGGCTAACTGAGTCCGCCGGGGCATCAGTATTTTTAACCCATTTTTTTTTTTTTTTGAACCTTCGCTAAGGAGAGGCATTGTCCTGTGAGGACTGTTGTGGAAACTCCTGCGGTGGCGCATGGTAGAGCTTCATATGCTTGCCGTTGAGAGGAGGGAAGGGATTGTCCCCCTTGTGGTCAAGGACCGTATAGGCCCCTCCTTCATAGACTTTCTGAATGACATAAGGTCCACGCCAATTAGGCTGGAGTTTGCCGCTGGATCTTTCCGCGAGCACCTCCTTTTCCTTAATAATGACGAGGTCGCCTTTCTTGAACGCCCTTTGCTTGACCAGCTTATCATAGGCACGTGTCATGCGGGCTTGATACACTTGTAAGTGCTTGTAGGCTTTGAGTCTTTCACCTTCAAGGTTGGACAACTCTTCAAGCCTCCTTTCCACCTCGGATTGGTCTTGGCCAGGCAGTCCGGTGTGCACAGCAACACGGTAAGATGCTAGCTCGATCTCCACAGGGATCACTGCTTCAGCTCTGTAGACCAAGAGAATGGGGAACAACCCGTGGGGGTTTTGTAAATAGTCCGATAGGCCCATAGGGCTTCGTGGACCTTCTCGCCCCAATCCCGTTTGCGGCCACCTACCATCTTGGACAGTAGCTTGCAGAGGGTTTTGTCGAAGGCCTCGGCTAACCCATTGGCCTGGGGATTGTAGACCGATGACGCTCTCCAGTCAATATGGAACTTGGCCGCCAGAGCATAAACAATCTTGTTCTTGAATGGCGTGCCATTATCGGATATAATCCGACTGGGGGTGCCGAATCTGTATATGATATAGTGCCGCACAAAACGAGCAACTATCTCCCCTGTAACTTCCCTAGTGGAACGGCTTCCGCCCATCTGGAGAAGTAATCGGTGGCAGCAAGTATAAACTTGTGTCCCTGGGACGATAGTGGGAATGGTCCCACAATATCCATACCCCACTCTGCAAATGGCCAAGTAGGCGCTGTTGGATGGAGCGGGTTAGGTGGCCGCCGAGGCACTAGACCAAATGCTTGGCATTGGTGACATGTACGAGCGTATTGATTACAATCTTCGTACATGGTGGGCCAGTAGAACCCTTTGAGCTTGATGTTATTCTTCATCTTAGCTCCTACCTGGTGAGCTCCACACAATCCGGAGTGAACCTCATGCATGACAGTCTTTGCTTCCTTGGATGAAAGGCACCGTAGGAGGACCGATCGGTCTCTTTCATGGACGAGCCTGAAGAGCATACCGTCAATCAGCTGGTAGGATGTCGCCCTGCGTAGCAGTTACACCCTCTGAGCCCGATCAGGAGAGAGCCAGCCGTTCTTTATCTTTATAATTGGCTCGCGCCAATCTTCTTCTTCGGGAGCATTCTCCTCTTGAATGTTGTCGACCTCATAAACAGTGAGGCCGGATTCTTCGTCGAGCACACTTGGCATGAGCCTTCGGTGTCTGACAGTAATATTTAATTCTCCCTCAGGCGGGAGTTTTAGGGCCGCTGCCAACTTTGCAAGAGCATCAGCCTGAGAATTGCTGCCTCTGGGGACATGGCCTATTTCAAATAGATAGAATTTTTCCTTGAGCCTCATGACGGCTGCATGATAGGGGACGAGCTCCTTTTCCGGACGTCATAGAATCCCAAGACTTGTCGGATGACGAGCTGAGAGTCCCCATAGACTTTGATGCACTTGATGTCCATCTCTAGTGCTAGTTGAAGCCCAATGATCAATGCTTCATATTCGGCCTCATTATTGGTTAGCGACTTCATGAGAGCGCAAGAGTTGTGGAGGATGCCGCCTTGTGGAGATACAAAGACTATCCCCGTGCCTGAGACATAGTCTGTAAGGCCACCAGCCCTTTTGATTGTCCGAGAGGCACCATCAAAATACCGGGAGGTCAAGGGTGAGGACACTCGGCTCCATCTGTGGTGGGACTTTTTCAGAATGCTCCCCGACTTCTTGAGAAGGCACTAACACCTCTTCGTCGGGCAGCTCGAAGTTGAGTGGCGAATCTTCTGGCATAGGGTGCGCTGCTAGAAACTCCGCCATTCCTTGTCCCTTGATCGCCTTGCGTGGGACGAAGGTGATGTCAAACTCCATAAGGATAAGTGCCCACTTGCCAAGCCTGCCAGAGAGGACAGGCTGGCTGAGCAGGAATTTGAGCGGGTCACATTTTGAGATGAGCTCCACCCGATGAGCTAGAAGGTAGTGTCTGAGCTTCTTAACAACAAATACCAGAGCTAGGCACACCTTTTCCATAGGAGCGTACCGGTGCTCAGGCCCAATCAGCTTTCGACTGAGGTAGTATAGTGGCTGCTCCTTGCCTTCGTCATTGATCTGGGCTAGTAGAGCCCCCAAAGAGGCATCCACGGCAGCAATATATAAGATAAGGGGCTTCCCTATGACAGGTGCCCCTAAGACAGAAGGAGTCAATAAATACTCCTTGATTTGCTCGAAGGCCTTCTGACAGTCTTCATCCCATATGAAGGGTGCTCCTTTCTTCATCAATTTGCCGAAAGGTAGGCACCTTCCTGAGAGGTTGGAAATAAACCGCCTAATATAGGCGAGTGTTGGCACTCAAAATATGATCCCTGGCGACCAAGCCGCAAAGACGAATGATACGGCCCACTGAAGCACAGAAGCCGATGAAAATCAACTTATCGAGGGTCCCTCGAGCTGACGAAGCCCCAAGCCACCTTGAAGGGAACACCGGGGACCTCACCTCAGGAGAGTCAAAGTCAACCCGCAACCAATCGGCAGTGCGATCAAGCCTGCCCAATGATCCGGCATCGACTCTGTCATGCCGCTACCCCACATCCGACGTCCGATCAAGGACGACGGTCTACCTTATGATTCTCCGAAAGAGGAAGAATGCCCTCGGCCATCCACAACAAGGGGCCGGAGGTTCTGTCAGCAAGAAGATCCCGATCACCCGACACGGGTTCGGCTTCTCGCCCTAGTGAGCCCATTAGCGGCCGATGGATCGCCGTTCAAGGCGGAATTACCCAGGATGCAATGCCATCCTGCAAGGAAGCTTCGGACACAGGTCCGTCTTGATGAGAGGCACCAATCACAGTGCCGAAAGTCGTACCGACGGGACACCCGTGTGTCCGGACCGGAAGCACACGAAGTTCTGATCAAGGCCGTTCGTCGCGTCAAGAGCTTCGTCAACACCCCGTCAAGGCTCCCCGAGAGCCAGTACGAGAGAAACAGTCAACTGGAGTCTCCGGAACCATCCCCGGACCCACCGGCCTGGCCGTGCCTGGCAAACAGGTTAAAACGGCGCCGCTTAAAACGGCGCCGTCAAACCGGCGCGCAAAGATCAAATGGGGGACTTCCCCGGCGCCGTCAAACCGGCGCGCAAAGATCAAATGGGGGCCTTCCCCGGCGCCGTCTATCCGGCGCGCAAAGACCAAATAGGGGCCTTCCCCGGCGCCGTCTATCCGGCGCGCAAAGACCAAATAGGGGCCTTCCCCGGCGCCGTCTATCCGGCGCGCAAAGACCAAATAGGGGCCTTCCCCGGCGCCGTCAACCCGGCGCGCTTCCTGGGGCGCCGTTTTAACCCAAGGCTATATATAGCCTGTCGAGGAGAGGAGATCAAGGGAGATCCGATCGGGAGAAGAGGCGGATTTGAAAGAAAAAAAAAGAGAGAATTAGAAAGAAAGAGGAGGAGTCCAGAGAGAAGGGTTGGAGGGTTTTCGTCTATCTGCAGAAGCTCCCGTCCGAACCTCTCGGCGGCCGCCACCCTGCTCCATCCGAGCTCCCCGAAGTCGAAGGAGGCCACCTGTTTTCTCATTTGCTTAGGTGGGTTGCCCCGCGATTTCTCCCGGCGACCCTCTTCTTTTCTCTTTTGGATTTTCCCTGATAGAATGTAAGTGAGACGGGGGGAGGGGCGATGATACGAGCCTTTCCTCCCCCTTCTCCCACCGTTATTTCTGCCCCTTTCTCTTCGTTCGGATGAGCTTCCTCTGTTAATGTAAAACGGCGACCGTGCGACAACGCCGGCGTCGGAATATGCTTGTATGCATTTTGTCTGTTTACCGTGGAATGAATGAATGTTTATGTCAGTGGGTTAAAGAGTCTAATGGCCTTACTCTACCTCTGCATCGCTGCCTCCTCTTCCTCCTTGAATTTGTTTTCTGTGGCCATTGATACGGCGCCGTGGAGGGTGATGTGCGCATGTGCACATCTCTCCGATGATCTGTGCACCAAACGGATGGATGTGAGCATGCCCGGCGTCGGGGTCATCTCTCCCATCTGCTTCCTTTACTCTCTGTTTACATGTTTACCTGTTTCATGGCGCGAACGAACTCCGTACCCGTCTTCTCCGATGCCGGATACGCCCTGGTACATCATGGGCTACAGTAATTTCCCCTCTCCCTGGGGCTTTTCCTTTCATGGAATGTCGAAGGTTTCTCCGTCAGAGATATGCGCATGTATGTCTTACTGGTCGACCCTGGGCCTGTCCGTTTGCCCCTCCCTCCTGTTTCTGATCATAAACAGAAGGAGGTAAGGCTGTCCCTATAAGCTTGATGTTTGGTTTCTCTGCATCGTTGTTCTCCGAGCGTTAGCTCGGTGATCGCTCTGTTAACTTGCTAATCCCTCTATGCACATATAGATATATATATATATATATATATATATATATATATATATAGCTGTACGTATCATGATCAGTTTATCAACTGAGTGTGAGTTGCTCCGCGTAGTGTTACCGTCCTTTTAAGGAGATTCGGTGACTGGGGAGAGGGGAACATCCCCCTTGATTCTTTTATCTTGACCTCCCGGCTCGAGGGATCTATTTGGCAGTAATGGATCTCCGAGGGCCAGTGAGCACACAGAAATTGGGGGTAATCCCAACACCATAAATCCACAGTCCTTAATGGACTTTGTGGTGGCCGTGAGACGCGTGTGCCCCTCGTAGGCTGGCCCTCGGGGTTCCCTTCTCTACTCGGTCGTCCCGACTAGAGTAGTGTGGTGATTTGGGTTGCATGCCCCTCGTAGGCTAGCCCTCGGGGTTTTCGCTCCCACATCGAGTCACCTCACTCACTCACCGTTACCCACGGACTCGGTGCCCCTAGCAGGCTAGCCCTCGGGGTTTTTCCTATCCGTTTGGGTCTGCCGGCCGCCGTTGTGCCACCCGGCTTTTAGGGGTTTACTCCGCCACGTGAGTACTCCCTGCGTCTCCCCGACTATCCTTTGGGATGGGGAGATGCTGCCGAAATTTCGGCTCGAACGAGTTAAGCTCGGAACAATCGCCTCACGCGAGCCCATGACTCGGCACCGATTCCGATGAATAATCAACTTAATAAAATTCTCAAAACCATCCAAAATCTTAATAAATCTATGAATAAACCAACGAGGCCCCTGCCTCCTTGAAATCGGGCTAATTCAGCGCGTTCATGCGCGATCACGCTTTAAAACGGCGCGCCCTTCCCGGCGCGGTCTTCCCGGCGCGGCCTTCCCGGCGCGCCCTTTCCGGCGCGCCCTATCCGGCGCGCCCTTTCCGGCGCGCCCTTCCCGGCGCGCCCCAGCTCCCCACGCCGTTTTAACGGCCTGCCCCTTTACCTACGGTTATGGCGCCGTTTTAAGCTTTTTACCTACGTTTCAGGGCGCCGTTTCAAGCGTTTTGATCCCTGTCTTCGCATGCACTGCACCGGTTTCGTTCCGAATCGTGTCGTCGCATCATTCTAACCCCTTTCCCACTTATGGGATGATTTCTTATGCTAATCACAGAGGGGTGCAAGTCCTTCAACTAATAATCATCATGTAGTTCCCTTTTCCGGCTTCGACAGCCCGATATCTCGGCAATTAATCAAAGGTGTTCCCTCCTCGTGGGGGATGTAATTAACGCCATAGCCTTTATGGTATGGCGGACTGCTGGTCCCGACCGAACCTCACTCTCGCCCGATAAGGGTCAGAATGAGCGCATCATAAATCGTCACTCATGTGACTGGCACGCCCGCGTCGTCAATCAGTCAGTTGATTACTAGTCAGTCAATTGATTGATCGACCCGCGAAATAAATGAATGAAAAATACCAACGAAAAGGAGCGAAGGAAAAGACGGTCGAAACAGTCTGGCACGCCCGGTGGGACCGGTGTCACCTTTCATCTCTTTGCCGAGATATTCGGGCTTCGAAGCCCTTTCAAAGACTACTGATTGTTTTCCTGTCTATCTTTTCAGTGCAAACAATGACGACTCATGGAATAGCTGGCGTCGACTTCGACCAATCGATAGTCGCCGGACACGCGCAAGGGTACCTGGCGGTGCCCATGGAATTTGGTAGCTTTCCTCCTGCTGTGGGCTTCCCCAACTTCTTGGGGTTGGCCTTTGTCGACATGCTGGAAGTCGAGGCCATGGAACCCGTCAAGGAAGATGTGAAGGAAATGGAGCCTCTGAAGGCCCCCTGCCGCGGTGATTCGCTCAAGAACCCGGTTCCGGCCGCTAGCTGCCTGGTGCACCACCTGGTACGGGTGATGCATCCCACTGATATCAACAAGCCCCCTGGAGGACGTCAGCGTCGCCAGGCTCGCAAGAACACTGCCGTGATCACCGGAACTGTCTCTCAGTCCGGAAAATCAATGCTGGTGGGAGGTATGCGTGTCTTCCTCAACGGGCGCACGGCACGGGTGACCCCAGATCGCGTCATCCCAAACGTCCCTGTCTACAACAACTATCAAGCTCTCGCTGGAAGGAGGGCAGAAAGAGAAGAAGCCGGCCACCATGGCCAAGAAAACCCGGCGCTCAGGCCGAGGAAATTCAAACAGGTGTGGGTTCCCAAGCGGACCCGACCTGCCTACCATCCAACACCCACCCGCCATCGTCCTATGAACGACGAGGCGAGAGCGAGAAGAGAAAGGGGCTTGTCCCTGATGAATGAAGAAGAGGTGGTTGCGGATCCTCCGCGTCACAGAAGTTTTCGGGCTATGGCCCGTCAAGCCAACGTCCCTGCCACGGGGCGAAGGTTCCAACAGCCAGGTGACAGAGCTCGACTGGCCTACATTCCTCCTGCTGGAGGTCGACCACTCTCCCCCATGCTACATCAAGAACGGGGTCAAGAAGAAATGGCCTGCCTGGTCAGAAGCTATTTCCGAGGATTGGGTAACACCTCACTCGGACAGCAGCGGCTGATGCAGACAGTCGCCACTGAAGAAAATTACTGCCCTTCAACGGCAGATGAAGAAGAAATAGAGGATATAATAAGGATGTCGTCGGTCGATGACAACGGACACAATGACGGCTCTGAGATCAAAGCCGATGAAGCCTTCCCCGAGCGGGAAGAAAGAAGAAGAATTTCTGTGTTCGAGAGGCTGACCTTCCCGCAACAAGCAAGGCGGAGGGTCCATCGACGAAGAAGGAGGATGCAGGTTTTCACTTGCAACATGGCTGGCGTGTCCAGCCGATATGGGAAGCTTCCTGAAAACTCTCAAGAACTGGCTCAGTTGGCCGTACGGCCGGGACCAGCTACCCGCAGGACAGAAGCAGCAAGAGGGCTTCTGACAGCGATGAAAGAGAAACAGCCCCAGTCATACCTCCACTGGGATGACAAAGCCCCCGTCTTGACCGCTAATGTGGTAACGACGGAAGAAGAAGACGACGTACTCCTCGATATCCTGCCCGAGGGTACGTCCGGGGAAACGACAGAAGGTGTCCCCACCACTATAGACCCATCAGTCTTGATGCTGCTGCAAAGATATCAACGGGAAATAGATTCCCTGAAGAAACAGCTGATGGAGAAAACTGAACACTCATCAGCCTCCAAACCACCCGAAGTCCAAGGTGAATCATCCCGGGGAGCGGCTCGTCGAGACGACCCTCCACCACTTTGCACACTACCCCAGCCGTCAGAGCCAACTGTGACGACAGCACAACAGCGGCCACCACAGCCTCAGTCGCTGCTGCCTCCGGTGCTTCCTCAGGTGCACCCAACACCCCCGCTGCTGCATCCTCCACAGGCGACCACCCTGGTCACCCCGTACCTGCAGCCAGCACACTTCTATCCGGAGCCAGTCGACCCCACGGTCGTGAGCCGGATGATGGTGGAGAGGATGATCGAGCTGAAGCTCGCAGAGAAGAGCGAAGGCGACTACGTCGCATTCGATGCCTACCGGGTGCCCTACCCGCAACACCATGCGGCTAAGCGACTTCCCCCGGGAGTCAACAAGCCGCCCAAATTTGACAAATTCAACGGGAAAGGTTCCCCAAAAGAACATATTGCATATTATATGACCGTTATGGGTGATCTGTCCACCGACGAGTCATATCTGCTGAAATTCTTCGGGTCCTCGCTGACGGGGCTCGCATTTGAATGGTACTCCAGCCTCTCGGCCGGGTCAATCAATGACTGGTCAGATATGCAGAGGAAATTCAGGGAAAGATTCCATGTCACAGAGAGGGAGGTCACAGTGGCCGAACTCTATTCGACAAAACAAAGGGCAGATGAGACCGCCCTTGACTACATCAAGAGGTGGAGGAACCTCGGAATGAGATGTAAGCGGCCCCCGCATCAGGAGGACGCTGTGCAAATATGTAAGCAAAATCTCAGGAGGGAGGTCTTGGAAAAAATGATCGGGATGGAAATACGGTCGTTCGACCGGCTGAATAATGTGGTGGCCGAGGTAGAGGCTTTTCTAGCCAAGCCCGTCCCGCCGTCAGCTACCAGCACAGCCCAGAAAGGCAAGGCGGCGGAACGGCGCCCCACACCTAAAGAAGCGAATGCGCTTGATATCAAGGCGTTCGAACAACAGAAGGAGAAAGGCAAGAAAGCGGCTCCCCGCAACCTGCGAAAGCTCCAGATGACAAAGAAGGTCCTTCGTTGAGGGACAAAATGAAGAAGGCTTATTCCTTTCCTAAGGATAAGACCCGAATCCTATTTGACTGGGTAACAGAATACAGTATGGTCACTCTGCCTGAGCCAAGAAGACCAGAGGACCTCAAAAGAAGAGACAGTCCAAGATTCTGCCCCTATCACCAGATGCTGGGACATTCAATCGAAGACTGTTATGTTTTCAAAGACATCATTGAAGGGATGGTGAAGAAAAATGAGATAGAGCTGGGAGAGTACAAAGTAGACCCTCCTCAGCCACATGAAGCTCCTCCCCGAAGAGCAGCAGTCAACATGATCTCCCTCTACCAGGCGTTACCTGAGGAGATCTCTGAAGCAAGCACACGGAGCACCTACGAAATCCATTTCCTGGAGCCCGTGAAGGAACAGCAGGGGTGGCAGCAAGTCCCTGTGAAGCACAATAAGAAGAGGGCACCCTGCCCGAAAGAGGGGGCACTTATCCGTGGCGTCACGCCCCGGCCTGCTCCGCCAGTGATAGCGCCTACGTGGATTACTCCATCTGCAGCTATCAGAATACATGCACCCAACAGAAGGAGACAGACTCCCCTGCCAGTGGTCAAGGAAACCAACCCCGGGGTCCTTCGACTGCAACACCTGATTGAAGGGCTAGATGAATATGTACAGCCCGAATTGAAACCCCTGCTCGTACGGGACTACGTCCCATGGCAGGAGCTGGAGCAACTCTCACTCAAGCAGACGGAGGAAGCTGAAGCAGCACCCCCTGAAGCGAGCAGTCTATTCTGGGGGCAGGTGCCCGCAGAAGCAAAAAGGAAAAAGAAGCAAAAGAAGAAGAAAAGAAAGGCCGTTGGCGCCAATAAAGCACAGGTTGTCTCCTGTAATACACTATCAGCCCTCTTCAACCTACCCGGGGAAGAGGAAGAAGAAGAAATATGCTTTACACCCCACACTGGGGAAAGCAAGGTCGAGGCCGCCACTGCTGCACATGCCACGCGGTCAGGCCGAAAATGGGGGCGCCAACCCCCACCAAACCACAATATTGTGTTCAGAGGGGAACAACCCTACAAGACACCTCCGCCGGAGGTCAAGGGAGTTCAAATCCCTCCTCCGTCAGGTCTATACAGCAAGACTGGGGGCAAGGCTGTCCCTCATTCTTGAATTTATGAAGATGTCAAAGGGGAAACAGCCTTGTCAAGACGCCAACCCTACACCCGGGGTCAATCACCCTCGGCCAGTGCAATCTACTGAGGATGCAAATGCAGATGGGGCTTGCCCTGCAGCAACCAATAAAGAAGACTCGACAGTCGGTGCCAGTCGAGAGGGTGCCGAGTCCGAGGAAGATGAAGCAGGTCCGTCTGGACCCACAAATCAAAACCTTCCTAAGCCCAGATGGGTTGAGGAGATGAAGCTCTCCAATGTCCGGGCTGGAAGCCGAATAATGAAGCTGCTCAAGAAGCTCCCTGCTCGTTTTACGATCTGGGAAATTCTCTCTTTGAGTGAAGAAACTAGACAGGCAATCATCACTGCTCTGCAGACGCCTGCCCAGTTTGAAACCTGCATAGCTGAGGCTATACCAGAAGCCAGTATGACCTTCTCTCCAGAAGACATGCTACTGCCTACGGCCAGTCACAACAGGCCGCTATATATGAAAGGGCACCTGAATGGAAGAGAACTGAACCGGATTCTGGTCGATCCTGGCGCAGCAGTCAACATCCTGCCATATAGAATATACGAGAGGTACCACTTCAATGTGCATCTCGAAAAGGCCGGGGATATGCGTATCGCGGGCTTCAACCAGAAATGTGAAGTATCTATGGGGGTGGCAGAATTCACACTGACTCTGGCAGATTTCACTACAACGGTGCAGTTTCACGTCATTGACTCTCGCACCTCCTACAAAGCACTGCTCGGCCGCCCATGGCTGCATGAAAACTTGGTGGTGCCCTCCACGCTCCACCAATGCATCAAATACAGCCTCCAGGGGAAGGAGGAAAGGATATTTGCTGACATCCACCCATTCGAGGTGTTTGAGTGTCACTTGGCGGACGCCAATCTGTATACGGGGTCTCCCCGGAAGACTTCTAAAACTGAAGCCCCCGTAGGGGCATCGAAGAATAGATCGGGTGACGGTTGGTATCCACCACCGCCGCGCGGATATGTCAAGCCGAAGGTGGTCTCCCACATCACGGCTTCTGGAAATGTCGGCAGGGTGACACCCCCAGCATTATACCCCAAAGCTAAGGAAGTGCATGTTGACCGACAACACGACCGCATCGGAGTCCCGGCCGGCCTCACCAAGCCTGTCTCCGGCCTCGATGGTCCCACCGTCGAACCTTTCAAAGCTTGGGAAGTGGCACAGGAAGATGGGCACAGCAGCTTATTCTATACAGCTGAGGAGCATCCTACTCAGGAAGACACGGATTGCAGCCTCCCTGAAGATCTAGCCAACCCACGGGTTCCTGTGCAGGGCCTGGCATTCACCACTGATCGGACGGCCAGGATGTTTCAAAAGCAACACATCCCTCCCGATCAGCCTCAAAAACGCAAGGAAGCTTTCCAGAAGATGTGGTATCCTGTAAATCTGGACAAAGAAATGAGACGTGTCTCTCAACACCCGGGTCTGGGTTTCACCCTGGAAGACTACTATTACAGTGGGCGGTACGAGGTGGACACCATCTCCACCTTCTATCCAACTGAAGACAGCCCTCTGGGGGCAACCTTTGATGAATATCCGGCGGAAGCCGAACATGCTGAATTAACCCTATCCGGGAATCAACAAATGGAGACCTTGATCTCATGCCGATGCTGGGAGCAGGTCCATCCTGAAGGAGCGGCCTTTCAGGCCGAATTTGATACGGCTAGCAGCAGCGAAGCCGAAGATGCTCAAGGAGCAGAAGTCTCTCCCTCCGCAGGGGTCATGCTAATGACGACTTCAACACCCTTTCTGACAGTCAACAGAGCCTCGGTTTACTCCAATCAAGGGGAGCCGGCTACCAGAAAAGAAAAAGCCACTTCTGTGGAAGACACAACTGTCCCAGAAGGCGAGACTCCCTCAACTCCTGCTACCAACCCAATAGGCTGTCCGAGTCCGGCGGCAAATAACTGCTGGCCTGTCATGGCTGCAACCTCACCTACAAGCACTGAAGCTGTCCTCTCGCCCTCGGGAGCTGCACCGGCAATGGATCTTCTAATAGAACAATCCGCCCAGCCGCTAGCACAAGAGATCAAGAGACCCCATGAAGCTCTGGCGGTGTCTGACGAGGAAGTCGAAGTACTCGACCCTCAAGATGGTATTCCAGACTTCGTCGACCTCCAGCCGGCACCTCCGGAAATAGAAGACGGAGGCCAAGCCACAGTCGATGAACTAATAGAAGTCAACCTGGGAAATGAGAAGGACCCTAGGCCTACCTTCCTCAGTGCCCAACTGTCCCCAGAAGAACGGGAGCTGTACATCCAGCTGCTGCTAGAATACCGGGATTGCTTCGCCTGGACTTATAAAGAGATGCCAGGTCTAAACCCTGCTGTCTCACAACATGAGCTAACAATCAGTCCCGAAGCCGAGCCGGTGAAACAACCACCGCGGCGTATGAGGCCAGAGCTCATCACCCGAATCTGTGCTGAAGTTGACAAGCTCATTGATGTGGGATTTGTTGAAGAAAATCAGTACACCACATGGCTGGCAAATATCGTCCCTGTGAAAAAGAAGAATGGACAGATCCGGATTTGTGTTGACTTCCGGGATCTAAATAAAGCTTGCCCTAAAGATGACTTCCCGGTGCCAATAACCGAGGTAATGATCGATGCTACAACCGGCCATGAAGCCCTGTCATTCATGGATGGGTCGTCCGGCTACAATCAGATTTGGATTGCGGAGCACGACCGGGTCCATACTGCTTTCCGAACTCCCAAAGGCATTTATCATTACAAGAGAATGCCATTTGGACTGAAGAATGCTGGCGCAACCTATCAGCGCGCAATGACTAAAATTTTTGATGAATTGCTCTACCACAAGGTCGAGTGCTACATAGATGACCTGGTGGTCAAAACCCGAAGAAAAGAAGATCACCTGCAAGACCTCCGGATTGTTTTTCAGAGGCTGAGGCAACATGAGCTAAAAATGAATCCTATGAAATGTGCGTTCGGAGTGTCGAGCGGAAAATTCTTGGGCTTCATCGTCCGACATCGGGGAATCGAGATAGACCCCGCAAAGATCAGGGCGATTCAGGGGTTACCTCCACCAAGGAACATCTCCGAGCTGAGGTCACTACAAGGCCGCTTGGCTTATATCCGGCGGTTCATTTCCAATTTGTCAGGGCGATGCCAGCCTTTTCACAAGTTGATGATGAAAGATGTTCCCTTCTATTGGGATGAAGATTGCCAGACAGCCTTTGACAAACTAAAGGATTATCTGAAGACTCCTCCAGTATTAGGCGCACCGGTGAAAGGACGGCCGTTGATACTGTATATAGCAGCTACACACAACTCTCTGGGGGCAATGCTAGCCCAGAATAATGAAGAAGGGAAAGAGCAAGCCCTCTATTACCTCAGTCGGAGACTGGTCAGAACTGAAGAAAAATACACTTATATTGAGAAGATTTGCTTGGCACTAGTCTTCGCAGTTAAGAAACTCCGACACTATATGTTGTCGCATGAAATCAGCTTGGTATCCAAGGAGGATCCCCTGAAATATATCATGTCCCAGCCAGCACTCAGAGGCCGTCTGGGCAAATGGGCGGTGATCCTTATGGAGTTTGATATCTCCTACGTCCCGCGCAAGGCCATTAAAGGTCAAGCTATCGCAGACTTCTTTGCTGCGCATCCGGTACCCGGAAACTACCCGTGGGAACCAGAACTCCCCGAAGATGAAACTTTGGAAGCCGCTCAAGTACAGCCGTCCCCGTGGCAGCTATATTTTGATGGCGCTTCCAGAATTGACACCTCTGCCACTGGATCGGTCAGAGTCAGAGCAGGGGCAGGCATAGTCCTGAAATCCCCAGAAGGAGAAGTGGTGCATACATCCTGCTCCATAAATAAACCATGCACAAACAATGAAGCAGAATATGAAGCCCTGATAATCGGGTTGCAGATTGCTCTGTCCATGGGAATTCAGATGCTGGAAGCATTCGGAGACTCCATGCTAGTTATAAAACAGCTGGAAGGAGAGTTCGAGGTGCGAAAGCAAGAGCTCCTCCCCTATCACCAGTTGGCAACTCGCCTGATGTCGAAATTTTACTTCATCAGCGTTAAACACATCAATCGAGGCCGAATGCTCAGGCAGACGCCCTCGCTAAGCTGGCTAGTTCGTTGGCAGTCCCGCCAGACGTAAGCCTGAATATAACAGTAATCAACCGCCGACAGGTCCCCAGTGTAACAGAGGATCTAACCGACGAACGGGAGATAGAAGTAGCAGTCGCTGAAAGGGTCCAGCAACCCGATTGGCGGGAACATCTTCTATGCTGGTTTCAACACCAGCAACTTCCAAAAGAAAAAGAACAGAGAATGAAGCTCCTAAGGATCAAGGATTCTTACGAGATGAGAAGCGGAACTTTGTTCCGGATTATGGCAGACGCCCGAAGGAAAATCCTACTCCGTTGCTTGTCGTCAGCAGAAGCGGAACAAGTAATGCAAGAAGTTCATGCAGGATCGGCTGGAGCACACCAGGCCGGTCCGAAAATGAAGATAGAAATAAAGAAATTGGGCTATTATTGGCCCACTATATTCAATGACTGCTGCAAGTTTGCCAAAGCCTGTCGGAAATGTCAAGAACATGCCAATGTGGCGAGGAGACCTCCAGTGCCGCTGCATCCCACTCTACCAAGTTGGCCGTTTGCTCAGTGGGGCACGGACGTGGTGGGGCCACTACCAGCATCTTCATCAGGGTGCAAATACATCTTAGCAGCTACAGACTACTTTTCCAGATGGGCAGAGGCAGTAGCACTAAGAGATGTGACGGGAGAACTAGTTGCAAGGTTCTTCCGACAAAATGTAATATTCCGGTTTGGGATTCCCAGCCGAATCATCTCTGATAATGGCAGCCATTTCAGAAATCAGAAGATTTATCGGCTAGCCGACAAATACAAAATTGACTGGAGGACATCGTCCCCCTACAACCCTCAAGCCAATGGATTAGCAGAAGCCTTTAACAAGACTTTATGCACGTTGCTGGCAAAGACTGTCAAGTCTAATAAGAAAGATTGGGAAGAAAGGATGTACGAGGCACTTTGGGCCTATCGTACCGTCTATAAAACCCCAACCGGCTGTTCACCTTTCTCCCTCGTCTATGGGTCGGAAGCTGTGGTGCCAATCGAACTTGAGGTGCCCTCGTTGCGAGTTGCCATCCAGCACGGACTAGTCAGTGGTGAGCAAGACAATGCAGAAAGAAGACTGGAAGAGCTCGCTGAGCTCGAAGGAAAACGCCTCCTGGCGCAACAAAACATCCAACTCTATCAAGCTCGCATGGCCCGCGCTTTTGACAAGTTAGTCAAGGGTCGAGAGTTCAAGAAAGGAGACCTGGTAATGGTCAAAAGAAGAGAAGTAATGGCCTCTAACCCCAAAGGGAAGTTGGTCGAAAACTGGGTCGGACCGTATATCGTCCGCCGAGTATATGAAGGAGGAGCCTACGTCCTGGTGGACCACAAAGGAGTCATCCAGTTCTCTCCCCTCAATGGAAAACATATTAAGCTGTATCACGCAGCGCAACCAACCCTCCCCGAGTGATCGGACGGAGCTACCTTTTTCCTTGATTAGCGGCATTCCGCCCTAATCAAGCTACCCTTTCCTTGATTAGCGGCATTCCGCCCTGATCAAGCTACCTTTCCTTGGTTAACGGCATTCCGCCCTAATCAAGCTACCCTTTATCTTGGTTAGCGGCACTCCGCCCTAATCGAGCTACCTCATCTTGGTTAGTGGCATTCCGCCCTAACCGAGCTACCCTTTCCTTGATTAGCGGCATTCCGCCCTGATCAAGCTACCTTTCCTTGGTTAACGGCACTCCGCTCTAATCAAGCTACCCTTTATCTTGGTTAGCGGCACTCCGCCCTAATCGAGCTACCTCATCTTGGTTAGTGGCATTCCGCCCTAACCGAGCTACCCTTTCCTTGATTAGCGGCATTCCGCCCTGATCAAGCTACCTTTCCTTGGTTAACGGCACTCCGCCCTAATCAAGCTACCCTTTATCTTGGTTAGCGGCACTCCGCCCTAATCGAGCTACCTCATCTTGGTTAGTGGCATTCCGCCCTAACAGAGCTACCCTTTCCTTGATTAGCGGCATTCCGCCCTGATCAAGCTACCTTTCCTTGGTTAACGGCATTCCGCCTTAATCAAGCTACCTTTCCTCGGTTAGCGGCACTCCGCCCTAATCGAGCTACACTTTTCCTTGGTTAGTGGCACTCTGCCCTAATCGAGCTACCCTATCTTGGGTAGTGGCATTCCGCCCTAATCGAGCTACCCTTTATCTTGGTTAAGTGGCATTCCGCCCTAATCAAGCTATCCCTGCCCTTGGTCAGCGGCATTCCGTCCTGATCGAGCTACGTTTTCCTTGGTTAACGACACTCCGTCCTGATCAAGCTATCCTTCTTTGGCTCTCATTCCGAATAAAAAAAATAATAATAATAAAAATAAAAAAATAAATAAATAATAATAATAAAAATAATAATAATAATAAAATAAAAAGGGGTTAAAAATAGAGATACCCCGCCAGACTTGCTCCTCTATCGGGACGAGTGCAAAAATGGCTATAACCCAGCTGTGGCGAAAACCCGAAAGGGCGTCGCAGGCAAAATCGGGTACCCCGTCACGTGAAAACCCGAAAGGGCGCGTGGGCAAAAGCAAGAGGGGGCTGGCTTCGGCGAAAACCCGAAAGGGCGCTTGAGTCAGTAAAGTGATAACTTCCAAATCCCTCTCCTATTCTCCACCTAACAAACTCCGAGAGGGACAATCATCAAAGTCTCGCCGGTAATCCGTGAACAAACCATTTTCGACCCTCGTCATCATCGGCGAGATCGGTCGATCTCTACCCTCAACTTGGACCCTACGTCCCTGTTGACAACCCCATCCTTGTTTTGGCAATATCTCATGTCGACGAACAAACCCGTGGTCGACCCTCGTCATCATCGGCGAGATCGGTCGATCTTCATCTTTGACTCGGATCTTACATCCTTGTTAACAAACCATATCCTTTGCTTCGACATCTAGCCAGTGTCGACGAAATGAACCAAAATCCGAGCCTTGTCATCATCAACAAGGCCGATCAACACTCTCGCGGTCCAGCTCTTCTGCACCTCGAACTCAAAAAAAAATAAAAAAAATATATAATAATAAAATAAAAAGGGGTTAAAAATAGAGATACCCCGCCAGACTTGCTCCTCTATCGGGACAAGTGCAAAAATGGCTATAACCCAGCTGGGGCGAAAACCCGAAAGGGCGTCGCAGGCAAAATCGGGTACCCCGCCGCGTGAAAACCCGAAAGGGCGCGCGGGCAAAAGCAAGAGGGGGCTGGCCTCGGTGAAAACCCGAAAGGGCGCTTAGGTCAGTAATGTGAATAAAAAAAATTGAATGATGAATAGTGATGAACCATCCGCCGTCCAAAAGGCCACTTTCAAGGTCGTGACGAGGATCTTCATCCGATATCCCACTTATACACGTCCAGTGTCTCTACCTTTTCGACCCTTGTCACCATCGGCAAGATCGGTCGCTACCCTTCCGGTTTTTGTCATCATCGGCAAGACCGTCTACCTTTTCGACCCTTGTCACCATCGGCAAGATCGGTCGCTACCCTTCCGGTTTTTGTCATCATCGGCAAGACCGTCTACCTTTTCGACCCTTGTCACCATCGGCAAGATCGGTCGCTACCCTTCCGGTTTTTGTCATCATCGGCAAGACCGTCTACCTTTTCGACCCTTGTCACCATCGGCAAGATCGGTCGCTACCCTTCCGGTTTTTGTCATCATCGGCAAGACCGTCTACCTTTTCGACCCTTGTCACCATCGGCAAGATCGGTCGCTACCCTTCCGGTTTTTGTCATCATCGGCAAGACCGTCTACCTTTTCGACCCTTGTCACCATCGGCAAGATCGGTCGCTACCCTTCCGGTTTTTGTCATCATCGGCAAGACCGTCTACCTTTTCGACCCTTGTCACCATCGGCAAGATCGGTCGCTACCTATACTGTTTTTGTCATCATCGGCAAGACCGTCTACCTTTTCGACCCTTGTCATCATCGGCAAGATCGGTCGCTACCTATAACGGTTTTTGTCATCATCGGCAAGACCGTCTACCTTTTCGACCCTTGTCACCATCGGCAAGATCGGTCGCTACCCTTCCGGTTTTTGTCATCATCGGCAAGACCGTCTACCCTTTTCGACCCTTGTCACCATCGGCAAGATCGGTCGCTACCCTTCCGGTTTTTGTGGCAAGACCGTCTACCTTTTCGACCCTTGTCATCATCGGCAAGATCGGTCGCTACCTATAACGGTTTTTGTCATCATCGGCAAGACCGTCCACCTTTTCGACCCTTGTCATCATCGGCAAGATCGGTCGCTACCCTTCTGGTTTTTGTCATCATCGGCAAGACCATCTACCCTTTTCGACCCTTGCCACCATCGGCAAGATCGGTCGCTTTCCCCCCAAACCTGGCAAAGGCCCTGTCCCAGGAACGGCTACACCGCGGTGGAGCGAACACCTCATCCCTTCCCTGAAGGCGTGAGCGCTCTCCTGCGTTATTGGCACTCGTTCCCGAGTTCAGGTGATTAGCCGAAAGAAAGAAAAGACGAAAAGAAGTCGTGGTCAAGACTACGAAAAGAAATGCTTCCATTTAATAAAAGTGGAGAATACATTCTTTTGCCCAGGGCATCCCCCAGGGTACATAAACTCCAAAGACAAAAAAAAAAGGAACAGAGCTTCCAAAAGGAAAGGAAACAAAAAGCAAAGGGAAACCAAGACTACGGCAGAGGACGCCGGAAGATGTCCCCTAGTTCCAAAAGGCCCAGCGAGGGGTACTGGGTCAATTCCTCCAGACGAGTCTCGGTGGCTGTCAGCTGCAATAACCTCTCGTTGAGTGAAGCAAGTCGTCCTTCAGCCAGGTCGGCCTCCTCTGTCGTCTGGACTTCTAGGCGCTCGCCTTCCTGCAGCTCGGCCTCGGCCTTAGCTAGTTCCGCACGCAATTCATCTATCCGTGCCCTGAGGAGCAGCTGACGTTCCGAGATATTCTCAGCGGCGTCCCTCAGCTGTCCCACCGTCACCTTCAGTGAACTGACGGCAGTGCGGCAATCTGCCCTCTCCAACTTCACAGCAGCGAGCTGATCGGAAACCTCCCGATTCAGGAAATCCCGCCTGTTGGCGTGCTTCAGCAACATCACAACCCGTGGGGTCCAATCATCCATGGGGCAACCAAATGCCAGTAGCGGCCGGGAGAGGTGGTCCACCAAGCTTCTCAGCTGTGCATAAGTCAAGTCTGGAGAAGCTGACATGGCCCGCTGGAGATTATCCAGAGATTGCCATACCATGTCTCCAGAAAATTGTAAGCCCAATGGCGAAGTCTCGGGGAGCCGAAAGTCTACCCTGCTGTCCACCTCAGCCCAGATGTCGTCGGCCACCCCGAGGGACGTCGACGGCATAGTCTGCACGGCACCCACTCCCGGTCCGACCACTGCAGCCATATCAACTGGAGGGACCTCCATAATAACAACTTCTTTGCCCGCCCTTTGGGGTGAATCTGCAATAGCCGTGTCGGCAACAGAAGGCACATGCTCCTCTTGAGTAGTTTCGCCAGCCGCCAAGGGAAGAGACCCCTCTATAATGGACAAGGCCTGAGTAACATCGGCCTCATCCGCAATAATTTCTCCGGCCTCTATGTCTGAAAGACCACTAGGCAACGACAACGATTCTGCACCAGTTGCCAAGGCTTGAACCCCTGCAACCTCAGTCGGAGCGCTAACTTCGGCAGCCACGCCGGACTCCTCTGAGACCGCTGCAGCAGCATAGGTCCGTGGAAGCCGCAGGGCAATGGGCCGTACAATAGGCGGGAAGGCTGACTGACCCACATCCGTGCCAGGAAGGGGTATGCGGATCATTATAGCTGGCGGTATCACCTCAACCTGCATTCCATGTATATACATCAGCCAGCTGGCTTGAAAATTAAAAGAAGTGCTGCAAGTGGGAATCAGAAAGCTCCATACCTCGACTGGCACTATATTTAGGCCTCCTAAGGTGGCCTCTGAAGATTCAGGCCCCTCTCCTGCAATCGGGTATGATGGCCCGTGCTCGGCTCCCAATAGCCTCGGAGGGCTAAACGTCGGCAGGTCGCTCTCATAAGTTGATGAAGCCCCGGCGTCCTCAGTCTCGGTGTCAACCATGGGGAACCCCTCGTCATCGGCCGAGCCGCCGCCATAATCAACCTGTTCAGAAGAGGATGACTCCTCTGCTTGTTCTCGAACCTCAAGTACCTGAGCGGGAACTAGGCTGCCAGGGGAGGGCCCTCTAACCAGAGCCTCCTCAGCGATCTCTGTCTCGGGAGCACCCGTTGGCGGAATATCTAGGGGCTGGTCCCTTGGAAGCCCTTGCTCTCCAATGACGACCTCTACCAAGGCGCCAACCTCAGGGAGCAGTGTGGGCCGAATGTCGACTGGAGTCAAAGGACAATAAACGGTCAAGACTTGACTAAAAATACAACATGTCACTGAGCTCTATAGGCGAGCTGCAAATTACCTTCTGTTTCTCGATGAGGTGTCGGTGAAGGTAAGTCGCCCTCAACAGAGGTCAAGGGGACTTCCCTCTCCCCGGCGGCAGCTCCGGTTACCGCCTCCAACCCAACAACGGCAGGGACAGTGCCGGCAGCTACTGAAAAGAAAGATGGTCAGCCCAGGCGGCCGAAACAAGCAAATAAGCCATGCAAGAATAAGAAGTCACCTTCGCCTTCAGGCCCTTGTGTCCGGGCAGCTTCAAATTCAGAAAATGACGGAACTCGTGGAAGGGGAGCCGTGGACCCTTCCTCAGCGACCTTCCTCCGACGTGCCCGAGTAGCACGGGAGTCTGCCCTCTTGGCTTTCTTAGCCCTGCTAATGGCCTCCCTGACCTGAGACCTGGTCCGCTTCCGCGAGTCCCCAGGGGGTAATGGCGTCGTGGTCGGAGCCGGCTCTGGAATGTTGAAGTATGAAGGCTTCTCCGCCTTAGATATCAGCTCCCTACAGTGTCGAGTCGCTCCCGCAGAAAGGCGGGCTGCCAAAAAAAAAAACAACACATGAGTAAGAAGATGCACACTGAATATAGGAGAAGCAACTCCAGGGCTGAAGAAGAAAACAAGCATTACCTGGCATCCCCGTATATCGAGGACTGAGTGGCCAGTAAAGCAATACTGGCGCCTTGTCCCGGGAAGCCGCCTCGCGGATCAGCCAGCATACGTCACCAATTGTTTCACTTTTCTCCGTCAGTTGGGCCAAATCTTCATGGCCGCAGGAGGACAAGTGATGATATAAGCTCAAGTGGTCGAATCCCCAGCCGTCGACATACTTGAAGGATATTTGAAGCTGATGGTTCCGAATGGCTTCTAATGGACTGTCAACTGAAAGCCCATGAGAATGAAGTAGGGCGAATATCCAGGGGGTGGTGGTGTACAAGTCAGCCCGCCTGTTCTCCCTCCCGATGAAGGTCCGATAAGGATGAAAATGGTCAATCTCCGGGCGCCAGCTCGCCACAGTAGGAAGAGGTTCTTCCACTGGAAGGGGAATTGTCTGAAGAGCAACCCGGTCACTGCTGACCCGACACAATCCCCAGAGGGTCTTCACATAGTCATCCTTCCTGATTTCAGGCATCTTCGGGTCGGACTTGGATGACTTGCCCTTCACAGCTTTCCTGGCCTCTATATATGCCGTCACCTCGGCATTGGACCAGGACTTCAGCTTCTTCAGATATGCGGGATCAATGTC
Organism: Amorphophallus konjac; assembly: GCA_022559845.1. Lineage (NCBI taxonomy): Eukaryota > Viridiplantae > Streptophyta > Magnoliopsida > Alismatales > Araceae > Amorphophallus > Amorphophallus konjac. Next base: position 248,856,566 of record CM040119.1, read on the forward strand.
CAGAATGGGCTCCCGCTGGGAATCTAGAAAGCGGCGTTCGGCAACGTGCCAGCAGTCTTTCCGGAAATTCCGATAAAAACCCGTTCGTGCATTCCACCACTTGATGAAGTCTGGAGTCACTCGGGGAAGACGAGCCGGGGTTGGCACCCTGAATGATACATCCTCCCGGCGATGAAAGTAATCCCACCATGTGCGGGCTTCCTCTGTAGTCGTCTGACCGGCCCGGTGCCTGTTTGGAAGATTGAACTGGGCCGCCGAAGAGGGAATTTGTTGGTCATACCCAAAATTCCGACTGAAGCGGAAAGGATAATACGGCTCCAGCCACAGCAAGCCGCTCTTTCTAAAAACAAGAACACTCGGGCGGATAGACAACGCCCAATCAACCAGTTCCGGTTCCAGGATGGGCCTCGTGCTCTTGCGCCCAGTCAACTCATGAATGAACTCCTCTGTCTCAAACAATCGGCACTGCCGCATCCTGTTTACCAGAGGACTAGAGCTGGCAGCCAAGCTCCAGAAATGAAGAACTCCCGGGGAATCTACTGGAACTGTAGTCAACTTCCCCCTGATGGCAAAAAGCTGATCCGCCAGTGAGGATGCTTCAGCACTGGCAAATTCAATCATCCGCGGCAGCGGGCGATCTGACTGCATTGACCGGGGAGCCGCTTCCGGGAATAGGGTACAGACCCAGGCATTAAAGAAGTGGAGGGGACCAACTATCCTCGAATTCCGGGGAATACGTGATTTGTGCAAATCCCCCAACATCTTGTATATGAGGCATAAAGCCACGGGGCACAGGGACAGCTTCGTCCCCCAAGCCATCAAACAGGCGGGGTAAATCGCCTCCGGCCTAATCACCGTCTCGTCCCCTTGGGGAAGGGCGAATGAACAAAGCCAATATGTCAAATACGCAGCACAATGTGTAACTGCGTCAACTCCCGTGGGATTCGGGCCGGCCTGTCGCCCTCTCCCTGAGATAGCAGGATATGTTGCTTGGCGCCGAGCCCTCTTCTTCCGCACCACCACTGTCGGAACCACTGTGGGGAAGTCCTCATAGTGCTGTTCCCCACCAAAGAAATATTGAAGCCACGTGCCCATCCGCACGCGCCTCTTTTCGCCGGGCTTTCGCGCTTCCCGCGAGTCAAGTGTCAGGCGCAGCAGGGTGCGATACGCCTTCATCAGATAACGATAGGCGAAGCCCGTGAAGTAGTTGCCTTCACCATCTGTCTGGTCCTTCAGCCAATCTGCGAAGCAAACTTCTTCATACGGCTCTCCATCTATCGGCAGGCCGCTCAGCTGAGAAAGGCTCCATAAATCCAATGAAGTTTCACCTTCTGCGGTGTAGAAAGTATTGTACTCTGGGCAGAAGACTTCAATCATCCCGCAGCATAGGCCTCGGGAGATCGGGTATCTATACCGGGAAGCGTATACACTCTGATAAATTCCGGCGTGCACCAAGATGGGGGCGTATTGCCGCAACACAAAGTCAGTGAATTCAACCGCTCCCGGTCTGAAGGCGTGAGCATCGGTGGCTTTGAGCTCTCCAAACCACCCCACTGAAATTTGATGTTTGAACCGGACCGCCAAGCAGTCCAAAAGAAAAGGCTCATCTCGATATCCCCAATGGAGCGGTGCGAGGAACAGACCATATATGGGTTTCTCCCTGTCAACACGGCCAGCAGTTTCGTTCCAGCGAGCTGGTGTGTACTGTGGTGCTCTCGTCAGCATCCCGGCCTCCGGAGACAGTTCCTGCACCCCTAGCACTGCTCCCCACTTCCTGGGCTCACCCGGGATGTACATGGGCATACCGCAGATGACAGATTCGGCCAAGCTGTCTCGCTCCGCCAGCAGCGCTCCTTCAGCTCGGCGGACCAGGATTAAATCACGCTTCCCGCCGAGGTTGAAGCGCTCGAGAAACGCCATCAGGTGCTTGTCTTTGGGGTGATCCTGTCTGATATTGCCCCCTCGGTCATATCTGAATTGGTTGCCGTCGAGGATCAATAAATGGCCGGTGTCGACTGTGTCGGTTTCTGAGTCCGAAGACTCAGCCACCACGGCTACACGTCGGAGCCCCCGATCAAGGGAATGGACGTTCCCCCATGTCACGGCGACCCGAGATACAGAGGAAGAAGAGCCGGAAGCCATGTTATCTGCAAAACAGAACCCGGAAAAGAACAAACAAAAGTCAGAAATTAGTGGATCGAAACAATATTTCTGACGAAATTTCGGCAGCATCTCCTCAGCTCGAGGGTTTGCCAAAAAGAAAGCGGAAGCCGTCCACAGAGGGAGCAGCCCCTAAAAGCAGCCATAGGCATTAAGCCAAGGCCGAATGGGACACCCGAGGGATCTAGCTCCGAGGACAAGTCCTACAAAGAGCCTCCCGGGGCCCGAAGAATGGGTTCAAAACCCGAAGCAATAAACCACTCAACTCACCTACTCACAGGCGAAAATCGCCCGAGCTCAGAGCTCACTCGGCGCCGCGAGAGATGGAGAGAGGAATGAGGAGAGAGAAAAAAATATTGCAAATGAAGACTGAAGAAGAAAAAATGGAGAAGAGAGCCTTTTATAGGCCCCCCCTCTCATCTCGTTAAAACGGCGCGCCCCGGAGCGCGCCGTTTTAAGCAAATGGCGCGCCGGGGAGGGCGCGCCGTTTTAACTCCAGAAAGGGGTAGGGCGCGCCGTAAAGGCCGCGCCGTTTTAACCCCGAAGGCCCAGGGCGCGCCGTAAAGGCCGCGCCGTTTTAACGCTCGAAGCAAAGGCCGCGCCGTTTTAAGCAACGCCGTCAGGCTTCCCGCCTCGTCCGACGGGCATCCGAGCCAGAATTGAGCGCCGTTCGAGCTCTCGTCATCACACGAAGCTCATCCGTAGGCACTGCTGCACTCCTGCCTCGCTTGCACCACCCACGTCTGGGGGGCATTTGTTGGCACTCAAAATATGATCCCTGGCGACCAAGCCGCAAAGACGAATGATACGGCCCACTGAAGCACAGAAGCCGATGAAAATCAACTTATCGAGGGTCCCTCGAGCTGACGAAGCCCCAAGCCACCTTGAAGGGAACACCGGGGACCTCACCTCAGGAGAGTCAAAGTCAACCCGCAACCAATCGGCAGTGCGATCAAGCCTGCCCAATGATCCGGCATCGACTCTGTCATGCCGCTACCCCACATCCGACGTCCGATCAAGGACGACGGTCTACCTTATGATTCTCCGAAAGAGGAAGAATGCCCTCGGCCATCCACAACAAGGGGCCGGAGGTTCTGTCAGCAAGAAGATCCCGATCACCCGACACGGGTTCGGCTTCTCGCCCTAGTGAGCCCATTAGCGGCCGATGGATCGCCGTTCAAGGCGGAATTACCCAGGATGCAATGCCATCCTGCAAGGAAGCTTCGGACACAGGTCCGTCTTGATGAGAGGCACCAATCACAGTGCCGAAAGTCGTACCGACGGGACACCCGTGTGTCCGGACCGGAAGCACACGAAGTTCTGATCAAGGCCGTTCGTCGCGTCAAGAGCTTCGTCAACACCCCGTCAAGGCTCCCCGAGAGCCAGTACGAGAGAAACAGTCAACTGGAGTCTCCGGAACCATCCCCGGACCCACCGGCCTGGCCGTGCCTGGCAAACAGGTTAAAACGGCGCCGCTTAAAACGGCGCCGTCAAACCGGCGCGCAAAGATCAAATGGGGGACTTCCCCGGCGCCGTCAAACCGGCGCGCAAAGATCAAATGGGGGCCTTCCCCGGCGCCGTCTATCCGGCGCGCAAAGACCAAATAGGGGCCTTCCCCGGCGCCGTCTATCCGGCGCGCAAAGACCAAATAGGGGCCTTCCCCGGCGCCGTCAACCCGGCGCGCTTCCTGGGGCGCCGTTTTAACCCAAGGCTATATATAGCCTGTCGAGGAGAGGAGATCAAGGGAGATCCGATCGGGAGAAGAGGCGGATTTGAAAGAAAAAAAAAGAGAGAATTAGAAAGAAAGAGGAGGAGTCCAGAGAGAAGGGTTGGAGGGTTTTCGTCTATCTGCAGAAGCTCCCGTCCGAACCTCTCGGTGGCCGCCACCCTGCTCCATCCGAGCTCCCCGAAGTCGAAGGAGGCCACCTGTTTTCTCATTTGCTCAGGTGGGTTGCCCCGCGATTTCTCCCGGCGACCCTCTTCTTTTCTCTTTTGGATTTTCCCTGATAGAATGTAAGTGAGACGGGGGGAGGGGCGATGATACGAGCCTTTCCTCCCCCTTCTCCCACCGTTATTTCTGCCCCTTTCTCTTCGTTCGGAATGAGCTTCCTCTGTTAATGTAAAACGGCGACCGTGCGACAACGCCGGCGTCGGAATATGCTTGTATGCATTTTGTCTGTTTACCGTGGAATGAATGAATGTTTATGTCAGTGGGTTAAAGAGTCTAATGGCCTTACTCTACCTCTGCATCGCTGCCTCCTCTTCCTCCTTGAATTTGTTTTCTGTGGCCATTGATACGGCGCCGTGGAGGGTGATGTGCGCATGTGCACATCTCTCCGATGATCTGTGCACCAAACGGATGGATGTGAGCATGCCCGGCGTCGGGGTCATCTCTCCCATCTGCTTCCTTTACTCTCTGTTTACATGTTTACCTGTTTCATGGCGCGAACGAACTCCGTACCCGTCTTCTCCGATGCCGGATACGCCCTGGTACATCATGGGCTACAGTAATTTCCCCTCTCCCTGGGGCTTTTCCTTTCATGGAATGTCGAAGGTTTCTCCGTCAGAGATATGCGCATGTATGTCTTACTGGTCGACCCTGGGCCTGTCCGTTTGCCCCTCCCTCCTGTTTCTGATCATAAACAGAAGGAGGTAAGGCTGTCCCTATAAGCTTGATGTTTGGTTTCTCTGCATCGTTGTTCTCCGAGCGTTAGCTCGGTGATCGCTCTGTTAACTTGCTAATCCCTCTATGCACATATAGATATATATATATATATATATATATATATATATATATATATATATAGCTGTACGTATCATGATCAGTTTATCAACTGAGTGTGAGTTGCTCCGCGTAGTGTTACCGTCCTTTTAAGGAGATTCGGTGACTGGGGAGAGGGGAACATCCCCCTTGATTCTTTTATCTTGACCTCCCGGCTCGAGGGATCTATTTGGCAGTAATGGATCTCCGAGGGCCAGTGAGCACACAGAAATTGGGGGTAATCCCAACACCATAAATCCACAGTCCTTAATGGACTTTGTGGTGGCCGTGAGACGAGTGTGCCCCTCGTAGGCTGGCCCTCGGGGTTCCCTTCTCTACTCGGTCGTCCCGACTAGAGTAGTGTGGTGATTTGGGTTGCATGCCCCTCGTAGGCTAGCCCTCGGGGTTTTCGCTCCCACATCGAGTCACCTCACTCACTCACCGTTACCCACGGACTCGGTGCCCCTAGCAGGCTAGCCCTCGGGGTTTTTCCTATCCGTTTGGGTCTGCCGGCCGCCGTTGTGCCACCCGGCTTTTAGGGGTTTACTCCGCCACGTGAGTACTCCCTGCGTCTCCCCGACTATCCTTTGGGATGGGGAGATGCTGCCGAAATTTCGGCTCGAACGAGTTAAGCTCGGAACAATCGCCTCACGCGAGCCCATGACTCGGCACCGATTCCGATGAATAATCAACTTAATAAAATTCTCAAAACCATCCAAAATCTTAATAAATCTATGAATAAACCAACGAGGCCCCTGCCTCCTTGAAATCGGGCTAATTCAGCGCGTTCATGCGCGATCACGCTTTAAAACGGCGCGCCCTTCCCGGCGCGGTCTTCCCGGCGCGGCCTTCCCGGCGCGCCCTTTCCGGCGCCCCCTATCCGGCGCGCCCTTTCCGGCGCGCCCTTCCCGGCGCGCCCCAGCTCCCCACGCCGTTTTAACGGCCTGCCCCTTTACCTACGGTTATGGCGCCGTTTTAAGCTTTTTACTTACGTTTCAGGGCGCCGTTTCAAGCGTTTTGATCCCTGTCTTCGCATGCACTGCACCGGTTTCGTTCCGAATCGTGTCGTCGCATCATTCTAACCCCTTTCCCACTTATGGGATGATTTCTTATGCTAATCACAGAGGGGTGCAAGTCCTTCAACTAATAATCATCATGTAGTTCCCTTTTCCGGCTTCGACAGCCCGATATCTCGGCAATTAATCAAAGGTGTTCCCTCCTCGTGGGGGATGTAATTAACGTCATAGCCTTTACGGTATGGCGGACTGCTGGTCCCGACCGAACCTCACTCTCGCCCGATAAGGGTCAGAATGAGCGCATCATAAATCGTCACTCATGTGACTGGCACGCCCGCGTCGTCAATCAGTCAGTTGATTACTAGTCAGTCAATTGATTGATCGACCCGCGAAATAAATGAATGAAAAATACCAACGAAAAGGAGCGAAGGAAAAGACGGTCGAAACAGCGAGTCTTCCTTGAAGAGATCTGAGCTCTGTCAAGTTCTTAGGCGAAGGCAGTCCTCTTATGGCTTTGATTTTATCAAGGTCGATTTCTATGCCCCGGTACCTGACAATGAAGCCAAGGAACTTACCGCTGGAGACGCCGAAGGCGCATTTCATCGGGTTCATCTTGAGTTGAAATTGTCGAAGCCTTTCAAAGACTCGACGCAGGTCAGCTAAGTGATCCTCCCGCTTCTTTGTCTTGACGACCAGATCATCGACATAACATTCGACGAGGTCATGTAGCATCTCGTCGAAGATCTTGGTCATTGCCCTTTGATAGGTTGCGCCAGCATTCTTCAGACCGAACGGCATCCTTTTGTAGTTGAAGATCCCCTTAGGAGACCGGAAAGCCGTATGGTCTTTATCTTTGATGGCCATGCGGATTTGATTATAGCCCGACGACCCATCCATAAAAGACAAGGCTTCGTGACCGGTGGTCATATCAACCATTGTCTCAGTGATTGGGACAGGGAAGTCGTCCTTCGGGCATGCCTTGTTCAGATCCCTGAAGTCGATGCAGACCCGGACTTGGCCGTTCTTCTTCTTGACCGGGACTATATTGGCAAGCCACACAGGGTACATGCAAGGCTCTATGAAGTCCACATTGAGCATCTTGTCAACCTCAGCATTGACCTTTAGCTCCAGCTCGTGCCGCATACGCCTTTGGGCTTGCTTGACTGGCTTGACTGTCGAGAGTATTGCCAGTTCATGTTCAGCCACAGAAGGGTCGAGCCCGGGCATTTCTTTGTAAGTGCAAGCAAAACAATCCCTGAACTCTTCTAAGAGCTGTCGATACGACTGCCTTTCTTCCGCGCTGAGGAGAGCACTTATGAAGGTGGGACGATGGTCTCCTTTGCTCCCGAGATTGATCTCGATCAACTTGTCCACAGTTGCTTGACCACCGTCTTCAAGCTCCGGTGGAGCTGGTTGGAGGTCGACGAAGTCTCCCTCATCATCAGTGTTGGCTTCGTAGACTTCAAATTCTTCGAAGCACTCTTGCTCATGGCCTGAAGTCGAAGGACTTGCTTCGCCTTGCTAATGGTTAGCAGGCTGGGCTGCTCTTCCCTCTGAGGGGTGGTCGTTGTAGATTCCCAATGAAGGTGATGGTGTCGTAGACACATAACCGGACTCCCTTACAGAGTCATCAATGTTGGGCTCAACTTCAGCTTGCCCGTGATGAAGAGGTAGCAGTCCTATAGCATTGACTGCATAATAGACCTCGAAATCCTTCTCCTGGCCGTAGCCAAGTCCCCTTGTATCTTTGCGGGAGAAAGGAGGCTGCCCACGGACCTGCGGAGGGTTCCACAGTTTATGGAAATACGCCGCTCGTGCAAGGTCCAGAGTTTGCGGGATGTGCTGCTTTTTGCACATTTCCCTGATGTATTTCGGCATATCGTCCATCTCCTGGACTGGCTCTGGCACCATATCGGCGGGAGTATCCCAGCCGAAATCATCTTCAGGGGGGCACGGTGGGACTAAATCACCTTTGTAAAAGATGATCAACTTGTCCCTCTTGCCTTTGTTGCGTCTCCTTCTCCGTTGATAGGAGACTGTAAACGTCTTCAACTGTTCCACCTCATGTTCTTCCCATTGGGACGAGAGTTGAAGGCACTTAGGCGGTAAGGAGATACTCCCGTCAATGACCCGGCTGATAAGGTTGGCTTCAAAGTCAACACTTCGCCTTTCTGGTTGAGTTGGCTTGGAGGCGGCACTGAGGCTCAGCCTGTGCAGCTTTACCATGTCTTGGTTGACAGTGAAGAGCTGCCCTTCCTCGACTTCATGGTCCACTTTTTGCTTCCCTTTATCCTTTACAGATTCAGGGATTGCTAAAGTGGGCTTCCCGAAGTATAGTGAAGCATCAGCCAAGTGGCACTCATTAGGATAGAAGGGAGATTGATCTGCAAAGACCGTATGTTGCTCCCCTCCCTTGGCATATTTAATGCACTGGTGCAGAGTTGAAGGGACGACCCAATTCTCATGAAGCCAGGGTCTTCCAAGCAGCATCTTGTAAGATGTGTCGGAGTTGATGATATAAAATGCTGCTTGGGTGACAAAATCGCCCAAAGCTAGCTTGACTACAACCCGACCATGCGCTTCCTCGGAACCATGATTGAATCCCGAGATCTTGACATCAGTCACCTTTTGCAATAAGGTGCCAAGTATAGAGACTTGAAAGTCTTCAGAGGCATGATGTTAACGGCTGCTCCGGCGTCCACCAGGATGCGATTCACATCATGTCCATTGATCGTCCCCCGCATATATAAGGGACGATTGTGGCACGGAGAGGACAACAACATGTCTTTGTCCGTGAAGGAAATGCTGGCTGTGAGTGCCTCGTATGCCTGAGCCTGCAGTTCAGCAACATGGGCTTCATAGGCCTCTGGATCTTGGAGTATCTTAACAAGAGCCTCCCTGAGGTCTTTGCTCCAGGCAATGGCTTCCCAAATAGTGACATTGGTTGGGAACCGCTTCATATGATGGATGATTTTGCGGTCTGCCCTGGCACGGGTCTTGTCAAATGGCGGGATGATCTCCGCCAGAGTCTTCGGCGCCTGGCGAGGCTTCTCCCGTTTAGAAGGGCGCTCCTCCCCATCCTGACCCTCCGCATTTTCTTGGAATAGCGAAACCAAAGACTCCTCCGGAGGTGGCAAAGGCTCATCCTGTTGGTCTTCATTGGAAGGACCGGCCTGGCTCACGGGCTCGTCCCTGTTGGAGGGGCCGACCTGCTCTGACGCCTTCTCGCATTTTGGCGACTTGGCTGGCTCCTCTTCTTCATCGGAGGATGTGATTGTGAAAGGGACGCCACCCGGCTTAGCCGTTGAAATGGAGCCTGAACCCTCTGAGGGGCTGAGGACGAAAGGGATTCCCCGAACTTGGGTTTCTGGGACAGGACCCGGCTTCTCCCCTCTGAAAATTATGACCCGGTGAAGAGTCAGGGGACCTTCACGTCCACGCCCTCGGCCACGTCCTCGACCATTTCTTGCCGAGCGACGTTGATATGTTGCCATAGGAGCTTTGCCTCCAGTGCTATCAACCGTGGGAGAATAGATGTTGTCGGGCGGCGGTATCGCCACCATGTTGCAGGTGAGCTCTTGCAGCATTTCCTCGAGCATCTCGGCAGTGAACTCCTCATCTTTATAGAATAATGAGAGCTCCTCCGGAATTGGAAAGTCTTCACCTTCTTCAAGACGGTGAACCATTTCCCGGAGCCATTGCAGAAGACGGGCTTTGCGCCCAAGCTTGTCCCAGGGAATATATTCGTCTAGAGTGACGACCTTGGTGGGACGAGGGGGAGTGTACTCCTCCAGCTCATCGATGAGCTTTTGAAGTCTTTGTAGAGGAGTTGGCTCCTTAGGAGCCTACATAGCAGCTGCTTGCTCGGCTTGCTTCTTCAACCTCCTCTTCAAATTCTTCCTGCGGTTCTTCTCTTGCTTCTTTTGGCGTGCTGCCTCTTGAGAAGAAAGGGGAGTTTGCTTTGGAGGTGGGACTAGCTTGCCCCCAGAATTTTACTTTTTGCTCCGGGCTGGCTCCTTAGGGGCCTTACTGCCGCGGCTGTTTCTGGGGACAACCTTGGTCCAATTGGCCTCCTCCGGCTGAGGCTGGAAGGTGGCATTGATTGCCTGAGCAATTATTTCAGGAGGCAACTTTTGGAATTCTGCCAGTCCACAGTGGGGCCTCTGGGGGCTTTGTAGTTCCACCGACTTTGCTTGGGCTGGTGGGTTGGCTTGCTTGAACTGTTGAGACCTTTCTACAATTGGCGGCCTTGCTGGGCTGACAGAGGCCTTAATTGGGGTCTTCGCGGGCTCAAGAGGTTGAGTCCTCTCCACAACTAAGGGCCTTGCTGCCTTGGCAGGAGCTTTGGCTGAAGGCTCTGATGCCTTGGCTTTACCTTTGTTACCTGGCCGAGAGTTCTCTCTTATGACGATACCAGGCTGACTGGACCTGGAACGGACCTTGGAACTCTCTCCCGCGGCTTGGCTTCTTGGGTTCTGGACTTTAGGCCCTTTATAGGTGGCCTTGCCTTTAGTGAGTAATGGGAATTCATCATTTTCCGCAGGCTCACTTGGTCGGGATAATCGGGAGAAAGTCTCAGTTTCTCGCCGAGCCTGCTGGAGAGTCTCCCTAGCGGCCTCTGCAAGACGCAACCTTGTCATGGAGTTCCCCTGAGTATCGACAACCCCTCTCTGGATGAGGGCTTCAATGAAGTCTTGAACCTCTGGGCATTGCCGAGTAGGGTGAGACACCCTTGCATGATACTTGCAATAGCGGGGATGCCTCTTGGCCGTCTCATTGTAATAAGACGGCGGGTCATGTGTCAGCACCCAGCCATCCTCCAGAAGTTTGTCAAAAATCTTCTCAGTGTCTTCCTTAGGAAAAGAACATTGATGAGAGGGTCGCCACCCTGGGTACCACAGTGTGGATTTATGTGGCTGAGAACTGACTCCCTCCTCCTGCGGCTCTGGGAATTGAAAAGCTGCTGAGGCATGTATGACATTGACGGAGAAGTGAAGACTCCTTCGTGCATGCGGCTGCGGTGGGTCGACTAGAAATTCGCCCATATTGACCTTCCCTCGCCTGATTAAGTCCTCAGCGAGATCTTTGAACGATTCACAGTTATGGATGATATGGCCTATCACCTCCTGGTAGGGGCAATAGCCCTAATGAAATGCGGCACCTGGTGTCTGCTCCACAGGTGATGGGCTGATTAAGCCCGCCCGCTGACATGCGAAGAAGATATTTGGGGTCTTCTCCCAAGGGAAAGAATATAACTTCTCCGGCAGCTCGACTTGCAGTGAAGCCTCCTCGCCTTCCAGTGAGTCTTCCTCATCTTCGGATGAATCTAAGGACTCTTCAGAGAGCCAGCCCCTGGGCGGAGCCCGGCCGGTAGGTGATACACCTGTCTCCCGTATGTGGGCCGAAGCTAACCCCCTGGCGAATGGGCCAAAGGGGAAAGTGGACAACTGCTGATCAATGCTTTCCAAGAACTGCAGCAGGTGCCTCTGTTCCAGTTGCAACTGCTGGATTTCCCCTCGGATTTTCCGAATGGTTCTCCGCAGTGCCAAACACTCAGGGAGGGAAGGAGGAGTGGCTCTGGGACCGCCATTGGGCTGTTGACTTGAGGGCCCGGCTTCGGAGGCATTGGAGCTTGAGGCCATCGCCACCATATGGACCACATTAGCCGACCGATTCGATCGGCTCCAGGCATGAGGCTGGGGTGGGTCGACTGCATGGCCCAGCATATTTACCAAGCTCTTTTGAATGAGCTCTTCTGCTATATTCTTGAAGACATAGCAGTCCCCGATAGTATGACCCAACCTTCGGTGATACACACAATAGGTAGGATCATCTGTCTTATCCACCTCTGCGGGCTTCCGCGGATCTGGCAGAGTGACGAGCTGCTCTTTCATACACAGATCAAAGAGCATCTTGATATGCTCCTTTCTGAAGGAATAGGGTGTCTTCATGCGCTCTGCTAAGAAAGACGCATTTGTCTTGTCATCAGACTTCTTGCCCTTTCCTTTGGACTTTCCTTCCCCTTTATCTCCATTCGTCGGGGAGAAGTCCACGGCATTCACCTCCTTATCGCTAGCCAGACGGTCTTTAGAGGGTTTGCCTTTGGCAGAAGCTTGTGTAGGGTGGTCAGCAAAGAACATTTCAATCTCCGCCACCACCGTATTCAACTGGTCAAAGCTTCTGATATTGGAGCCCAGAAGCTTTTCACTGACTTCTGCCGAGAGACCCCTGCGACAGATGGTGATCGCATCTTTAGGCGTCGGAGGGTTATCGCAGCACATGCTGACGTCCCTCCATCGCTTAATGAAGTCCAATGCTGTTTCACCCTTCTTCTGTCGAAGGAAACAAAGCTCTGCTAGGGAGACTTTGCGTTCGACCATTTGGAAGCGGTCGACAAACTTCTTCTGCATATCAGCCCAGTCAGATACTGAGTTGGGCTTTAACCTTGAATACCACTGGAAGGCGGTGCCAGTCAAGGACGTGGCGAAATACCGCAGCAAATATGCCACTTCCAGGGCTAATTCACCCATGGCCGTCATGTAATAGGCCAGGTGTTCATGCGGAGAGCCCTGCCCGTTGAACTTCTGGAGCTTCGGGGTTTTCGGGCAATCAGGTGGAAGCTTCTTAAATTCATGACGGAGGGGATAAGGCACGCTGTACAAATCAACGGTGGCCACTCCCTCCCCATGTTGAGCAAACTTCGCCTCTACAATGCGTTCAATCATTTGCTTCTGCGCCATGAGACTTTCTGCAGCAGGAGTAGCAGATGACTGCGCATTGGCTTCATGCGGCGGGACTTCGAAGTCCACCGCCAGTGGGAGTCTTGCAGCGGTGACAGAGGCATTGGCTGCTGCTGGAATGGGAGAAGGCTGCTGATTCGTTCCAGCCGGTGCCGCCTGAGGCGGGGCAGGAACCTCCTTTTCACGCAAGAGCGACTGTAGCAGTTTCTTGAGCTCTTGGTTCTCCCGTCGAAGCTCTTCCACTGTGGGGGCCCGTGGCTCTTCCCCCAGCTCTTCTTCGTGCCGGGAGTGACTGTCCTCATCAACACTGTGGACGTCTTCCAGGCGCTCTTCTTGCCGTGCCGGCTCGTGTTGAGATGTGCCGGCGCCTGCTGCGTCTGCGCCGGAATCCGGGAGACCGGCCTTGACCTCCTCAAATATTGGATGGGTTGGTCAAGCTCTCCTGAGGTGTTCTCGGGCTGTTTGTCGCCGGAGGTGGCGTAACAGGTGAACACTTTGACGGTGTCATCGGTCACCTGGACCACCCGCTTTTTCTTGGGCGGTTGCCGCTCCGGCTTGGGTGGCATCCCCAGTTTGTCAAAGACGGATACTCGGGATGTAGATTCTTGAGGGGAGCGATCCTCCTCCGTGTGCGTAGAACTAGCCCACGGGGAGGTCGGTCGCACCTTCTTGCTGGCTCCTCGGCGCTTTTGCCCCCGTAGGGGTTGAGATGTAAATCTCGCAGACGTCGAGGCCTCAGTGCTTGGCGGACTCCGCATTCGCTGAAGTTCTGACATGCGGAAGGGCTCCTCCGCCCTAGCACGCCTTATAATCTGGGCCTCCTCCTTGGTGACCCAGATTTTCTTCAGATGGAGCTGGCGCTCCTCAATTGGGTTGTCCCCTATCCTTAGACGGGGAGCTCGTGGCTTGGGCCGTTGCAGAGGGTCCTGGGTTGCCGCCGGTAGGCAGACTTCTTCTTCGTCGCTCCGTCCTCCCGGACTTGCCGGAGGGGCTCGAAGCGGTTGGAGGTAGGAATAGTCGGAACGTGACAATCCCGTGGCAGGATCGGCTCGCCTCCATCGAGCCGGAAGCGAATATCTCCGACGATTATAGTCTTGTCGGAGCGAGAGACAACCGCTTCGGGCTTTGCACCCTTGCGGCTACGACGTGGCCCCCGTTGAGCAGGGGCGGCGGTGGTGGCGCCCGCCATAGGCATGGCGTCATCCTGACGGCGGCGGCGTTGCCCCCGTTGAGCAGGGGCAGCACCTCTGAGGGTGGCCGCATTAGAGTTGGGACCGTTACGGCGACGGTGTTGCCTCCGTTGAGTAGGGGCAACACCAACAGTGATTTGATTGACCGAGAAGACTCGGCCAACAACTGGGGCAGAAGGCCTGACACCTTCGGCCGTTGACATAGCAGCCAAGCGAACTCGGCTGGTCGTCGGGATGAAGGGCTTGACACCCTTAACAGTTGAGGAGTTGACCGGATGGACCCGGCCAGATGCTGCAGCAGAGTGACACCCTCAGCGATTGGTTTCTTGGCCAAGTGAACCCGACCAATCGACGAAGCTGAGGGCCTGACACCCTCAGAGACGACCTTGTTGACCGGACTAACCCGGCCAGTTGTTGAGACCGAGGGCCTGACGCCCCCGACAGTTGTCCTCTTAGTCGAGCGGACTCGACCAGCAATTGAGGTGGAGGGCCTGACACCCTCGATGGTTGCCATGTCGACCGGGCGAACCCGGCCAGTTGTTGCAGTAGAGGGCCTGACACCCCCAATGGTGGTCTTGTTGACCGGACTGACCCGGCCGATTGCTGGAGCCGAGGGCCTGACGCCCCCGACAGTTGTCTTCTTGACCGGGCGAACCCGGCCGGTTGCTGTAGTAGAGGGCCTGACACCCTCAGCAGCTGTTGTCACAGCCGTGGCTAAGCTGACCTCAACCACGGGCACAACGCCCAGGAAAAAGGGCGAGCCGACGACCGCTGGGAAGTCGCCAAAAACAAGTGGGGTCGCCAGGTATCCCAACCTGGCGTGGTTGGCGACGATCTCGGGGCCGTAGGTGTGGACGCACTAAAATTCGCTTATTCAAGTGGTTCGTCTATTAAGATGGTTGATTCGTCTATTAAGTGTGTAGGCGTGCCAGTCACAAAGTGACGATTTATTCGGACTCTGAAGAGCCCATGGTGCGCTCGATCTGACTCAGTCAGACGATTGTGTGGTTCGTGTCGGGACCAAAACCCGTCGCGCCGTAAAGGTCACGGCGTCATTTACATCCCCCATACGAGGGAACACCCTTGATTAATCGCCGGGATTCAGGGCCTCATGGCCAGGAAATTAATTGCATGAAAGGTCTGTTACGAGGTATTGAAATCCTCGCGCGAGGGAGAGAAGAAAACCATTCGCGGTCATGTCGGTCGTGTACTGACCATTTAATGTTCGGACGAATATCCGGCTCGAGAAAAGCGCAATCGCCACGGGAAAAAAAAAAACGGAACATATGTATGCCAGGATATGGCAATTTTATTATCCAGAAGAACGGAGAACGTTCGGCCGAACCTCGGTTAGAGCGGTCGGAAACCAGTAAATCTGTTGGCCCGGTGCAAGGGCAAGCTGCGACCATACTGCGGTGGGCCCCCCGCGGTCGAAGTTTGGCTCGCATGAGCGTCATTGATATTTCCGGTGCAAAGGGGGCAACGGGGGAATATCCCTTGAATCGGCTGAAAAGCCGTGTCTAGGGAAGCGGAAGTTCGAAACGTGTCGGTCATTCGGGAGACCGTTTAATATTCGGACGGGTGTCCGGATTGAGAATATCATAATCGTCGCAGGAGGACCTGGAACATATGTATGCCGTGATACGGCAAATACATTATTCCGAGACACTGAAAACATTCGGTTAAATCTCGGTTAGTGTAGCAGGAAACTAGCGAATTTATTGGCCCGGTGCGAGATCGAGTCGGGACCATACCGAGGGCGCCTCCCGCGGTCCAAACGGGGCTTGCGTGGGCATCATTAATGATTCCGGTGCCGGAGGGCAACGGGGAAGAGTCCCGGGACTAGATTCCAAAATCGAAAACGTGTTCGAAGGGAGCGAGCTATAGGCCGAGGATATGAGTCATACAATGACCATAATCGGGACAGGCCCGAGGTCTAAGCATGGCCCACGGGGGCCCTGTTGACCTTCCCATGCAAAGGGTCCAGGGATGACAGGAGCCATCTCATTCTATTCGGATTTCTGTCCGTCACTTGCGGACCACTTGACATTCGGACGAGGGTCCATATTGAAGGTACGACGTAGATAGAAACAACCCCGTACAAATGTATGCCGAGTTTGCGGCAATTTCAATAAAAAGGGGGGAACGAATCCCGATAGGGTGAATCCGATTTGACGAGCTATCGGCCCAGAGCAATACCGGGTCACGACCACGTCGGGGTGGGAGCCGTCGGCCATGTTGGTTGCTCACGGGTCTTTTCATGTTCAGACACAGGTCCGTAATAGAAACGCGGTGGCAATCGAGGTGAACCCGTTCAAATATCTGCCGAACGTGCGGCAATTTTAGTAGTGGCTCGGAAGGGATCCGGCCTGAGAAACGAGTCCGGTTTAATCGGAATGTCGGCCCGAGGCGAGGTCGGGTCATGGCCAGTTCGGGATCATTCCCGAGACTCAGACCCAACCTAGAAGGGCGGCATTGTTGTTCCTTCAGCACCGGGTCGCGGGAGAGACGGGGCTGCGATATAGATTTTACCATTTTTTTTATCTGGGTTTCAAATTATATATATATTTTTTATTGCTTATTTCCCTTTTATGTATTTATTCTGAGTGATTTCTCTTTTTTATTTATTATTATTATTATTATCATATTTTCTCTTTTTGTTTACTATTACTATTATTATTTCACATTTTTTTGTTTGTTTATTTCATATATATATATTCAGGTTTATTTATTCATCATAGTTTTTATTAATTTATTATTATTATCATTATTATTGTATTATACATATTTTCTGGAGAGAGAATGGGCCGTTGGAGGGCCAAAAGGGTGTACCGGCGAAGAGGCGCAGGGCCGTGATGGGTGTGCCGGCGAGGGCAACCAGGCGTGCCGGCGAGGGGCGCGTTGAGCGTGCCGGCGAAGGGTATAGGGGGCATGTCGGCGAAGGGCCAAGCGGGTGTGCCGGCGAGGGGGCTGGAAGCGTGTACCGGTGAAGGCCATGGAAGCACGCCGGGGAAGGAAGAGGAGGCGTGCCGGCGAAGGGTGCTGCAGGGTGTACCGGCGAAGGGCGTGGCGAGTGTACCGCCAAGGGGCTCAAAGGGGTGTACCGGGGAAGGAGCGTGCCGGCGGAGGGCGACTACAGGGTGTACCGGCGAGGGG
Organism: Amorphophallus konjac; assembly: GCA_022559845.1. Classification (NCBI taxonomy): domain Eukaryota; kingdom Viridiplantae; phylum Streptophyta; class Magnoliopsida; order Alismatales; family Araceae; genus Amorphophallus; species Amorphophallus konjac. The sequence goes on from CM040119.1 coordinate 248,873,589, forward strand.
CCTGGCAAGGTGTGTCGGCGAGGGGCCATGAAGGGCGCGCCGGCGGAGGGCGTGCCGGCCAAGGGTGGCTAGAGGGTGTACCGGCGAAGGTGGCTGAAGGGGCGTGCCGGCGAAGGGCATGGGGAGCCCACTCCTCTTCCGTTCTTATGTCTCTTCTCTTTTTCTTCTCTCTTGATTTTGTTAAGTTTGCATGGGCTTCTTCTCTCTTTCTCTTGATCAATTTCCATTCTTTCTCCCATGAGGACGAATGTTCAAGTTGTTTAGTTGTCCTTCGATTTGACTCTCTTTATGTTGATTACGGTTCCCTTGCCTCGGTTAAAGCGTTTTACCGTTGTTCTCTTTTTTTATTTGTTTGTTTCTTTCTTTTAGTCCTTTTTAACGTGTGGTCGTTCCATTTGTTGGTTGCTTCCTTTTATCTTTTTAATATGTTATCGTTTCTAACGAAAATTCGGCAGCATCTCCCCTTGACCCGAGCGTAAGGGAGATACAGGGAACGCGCCCACATGGAGTGGCGGAACTCGACAACTGGAGGTGGGCGCCCGAGAGCGGCAACACCTTTAATAAAACTTCGGAAAACTCGGAGGCAACGGTGAGTGGAAGACTATCCCAGGACTGGCTAAGGGGGATGCACCGGGCAAGAAGAAGGGGCAAGTGTGCCGGGCCAAGGAGGCCAAGGGTATGGCGGTGAAGGCCATGAAGGCCGTGCCGAGGAAGGCCCAAAGGGGCGTACCGGCGAGGGCCATCATAGGCGTGCCGGGGGAAGGCAGCCAAGGCCGTGCCGGCGAAGGGTGTTGAAGAGTGCACAGGCGAAGGCCCGATGGGGGTGTGCCGGCGAAGGCCTGATCAGGCGCGTCGGCGAAGGGTTCAAAGAGGGCGTGTCGCTGAAGGCTAGGGTGTGCCGCTGAAGGCACGACTGGGCGTGCCGTTGGAGGCACAATCAGGGTGTGCCGTTGGAGGCACGGCTGGGGGTGAACGAAAGCGAAAACGCTCGGCAAGAAGTAAACCCTAAAGAAGGGAAAAAAAGAAAGGGGCGTGAAACACCGAAGGATGTAAACACGGAAGACATACATTGAGGAGACGTCCGAGGAGACGTTTGCAAGCCTTCTACTTTTATTCTCATAAGAGGAGTGCCCCAAGGGGGCTAATACATCGCAATGACGGCAAAACAAGAAATGAAAGGAAAGAAAGAGGAAAAGAAAATACAGTGGGGGGAACGGAGCGTGGACTCATCCCCTCCCGGACCTCACTCCCTCTCTCCACTCATTCTTCTTCTCCTCTTCTCTTCGCACGGACGCCGGAAGCCAGAGTAGCAGCGGGGAGGGGAAGGGCAGCAAGCCCTCTCCCCCCTTTTCTTCTTCTCTTCTTTCTCTTCCTCTTCTTCTTCTTCTCTTCGCGCGGACGGCGATGGACGGAGCAGCCGGAGGGGGGAGGCAGAGCCTCCCCTCCCCTTCTTCTTCTCTTCCTCTCTTCCCTCTTCGCACAGACGGCGGCGGTGGGTAGAGCGGCAAAGCCTCTCCCCTCTCTTCCTCTCTTCCCTCTTCTTCTCTTCTTCTTCTTCTCTTCTTCTCTTCTCCTCTTCACTTTCTTCTTCTCTTCTCCCTCTGCCTCCCTCTCTGCCCCCGTGTGTATCGAAGGAGAGGGGCTTTTATCCTCCACGGCGGAAGCGTCCGAAGGCGGGAAGCGTCCGACGGGCATTCAATACTCCCTTGTCCTGGGTGGCAGGAGGAGTAAGCAGCGTGGCCCTCTCCCCAGGCGACACCTCAGCAACCCCATTGCGCACCAAGGATCTATAGGGGATGGCGTTAAGATTGCCAAGCATTCTGGGAGCGAAGGAGGAGCGACTCTGCGACCGACATTGGCCTGTTGATTTGAAGGTCCGGCCTCGGTATTGGAACTCGAAGCCGTCACCACCATGTAGACCACATTAGCCGATCGGTTCAACCGACTCCAAGCATGAGGCTGTAGTGGGTCGACCGCATGGCCCAACATATATACCAAGCCCTTTTGAATGAGCTCTTCCGCTATGTTTTTGAAAACATAGCAGTCCCCGACGGTGTGACCCAACCTTCGGTGATACACACAATAGGTAGGATCATCTGTCTTGTCCACCTCTGAGGGCTTCCGCGGATCCGGCAGGGTGATGAGCTTCTCTTTCATGCACAAATCAAAGAACATTTTGGTATGCTCTTTTCTGAAGGAATAAGGCGTCTTCATGCGCTCCGCTAACAGAGACGCACTCGCCTTGGCGTCAGGCTTTTTGCCATTGCCTTTAGATTTTCCTTCCCCCTTGTCTCCATTTGTCGGAGAGAAGTCTACAGCATTCACCTCCTTGCCGCTGGCCAGACGGTCTTTGAAGGATTTGCCCTTGGCAGAAGCTTGTGCCGGATGATTAGCGAAGAACATTTCAATCTCCGCCACCACCGTATTCAGCTGGTCGAAGCTTCTGATATTTGAGCCCAGAAACTTTTCACTGACTTCTGTCGACAGACCCCTGCGGCAGATGGTGATCGCGTCTTCAGGCGTTGGGGGATTATCGCAGCGCATGCTGACGTCCCTCCACCGATTGATGAAGTCCAACGCGGTCTCACCTTTCTTCTGGCGGAGGGCACAGAGTTCTGCCAGGGAGACCTTGCGTTCGGCCGTCTAGAAACGGTCGACGAATTTCTTCTACATATCAGCCCAATCAGGCACTGAATTGGGCTTTAGCCTGGAATACCACTGGAAGGCGGTGCCTGTCAGGGACGTGACAAAGTACCACAGCAAATATGCCTCTTCCAGCGCCAATTCACCCATGGCCGTCATATAGTAGGCCAGGTGTTCATGCGGCGAGCCTTGCCCATTGAACTTCTGGAGTTTCGGGGCCTTCGGGCAGTCAGGCGAAAGCTTTTTGAATTTATGGTGGAGAGGATAGGGCACGCTGTACAAATCAACGGTGGCCACACTCTCACCATGTTGAGCGAACTTCGCCTCCACGATCCGCTCGATCATCTGCCTTTGCGCCATGAGGCTTTCCGCAGCAGGAGTGGCAGAGGACCGTGCGTTGGCTTCATGCTGCGGGATTTCGAACTCCACCGCCAATGGTAGTTTCGCAACAGTGACGGAGGCGTTGGCCGTGACTGGAACCGGAACGGGAGAAGGCTGTTGTTCCATCCCAGTGGGCTACGCTTGAGGTTGAACATGAACCTCCTTTTCACGCAATAGCGTTTGTAAGAGGTTCTTAAGCTCTTGATTTTCACGTCGGAGCTCTTCGAACGTGAGGGTCTGTGCCTCTCTCCCAAGATCTTCCTCGTGCGCGGGGTTGCTATCCCCATCAACACTATGGATGTGTTCTTGGTGTTCTTCTTGCCGTGCCGGCTCGAGCTGAGATGTCCCGACAGCCGACGTCTGCTGCGTGTGCGCCAAGATCCGAGAAATAGGCCTCAACCTCCTCAGATACTGAAGAGGCTGGTTTAGCTCTCCCGAGGTGTCCTCCGGCTGCTTATCGGCAGAGATAGTATAGCAGGTGAACACTTTAACAGTGTCGTTAGTCACCTGAACCACCTGCTTCTTCCTGGGCGGTTGTCTGCCCGGCTTGGGTGGCATCCCTATTCTGTTGAAAACAGATACTCGAGACGTGGAAGCCTAGGTAGAGCAATCCTCATCCGTGTGCGTTGAACTGGCCTACGGAGAGGTCGGCCGCACTTTCCTACTGGCTCCTCAGCACTTCTGCCCACGTGGGGGCTGGGTTGTAGGCCTCGGGGATGCCGAGGTTTCAGCGCTTGTCGGACTCAACATTTGCTGCAGATTCGACATATGGAAGGGCCCTTCTGCCCTTGCCCGTTTGATGATTCGGGCCTCCTCCTTGATGACCCATATCTTCTTCATGCGGAGCTGACGCTCCTCAATTGGGTTGCCCCCCGACTTTGATCGAGGAGCTAATGGCTTGGGTCGCTGTATGGGGCCCTGATTTGCCGCCGGTATGGCAGGCTTCTTCAATTTCGCTCCGTCCTACCGGAGTTGTCGGAGGAGCTCGAAGCGGTTGGAGGTAGAGATAGTTGGGACGTGTCGGTCCCGAGGCAAAATTGGCTCGCCTCCATCGAACCGGATGTGGAGGTCCCCGACAATTATGGTCTTGCCGGAGCGGGATGTTGATGTTGCATGCTTTGTGCCCTTGCGGCTACGACGTTGCCCCCGTTGAGCAGGAGCAGTGTTGGTGACGCCTACCGTAGGCACGGCGTCGTGGTGGCGGCGACGCTGCCCCCGTTGAGCAGGGGCAGCCCCTCTGAGGGTGGCCGCGGTGGAGTTGGGGCCGTGACGGCGACGGTGTTGCCCCCGTTGAGCAGGGACAGTGCCGATGGTAATTTGATTGACCGAGAAAACCCGGCCATTTGCTGGGGCAGAAGGCCTGACACCTTCGGCCGTTGTCATGGCCGCCAAGCAAACTCGGCTAGTTATCGGGATGAAGGACTTGACACCCTTAACAGTTGAAGAGTTGACCGGACGAACCCGACCGGCTGCTACAGTTGAGAGGGCCTGACACCCCCGACGGTTGACTTGTTGACCGGGTGGACCCGGCCAATTGCTGAAGCCGAGGGCCTGACGTCCCCGACGATTGTTTTCTTGACCGGGCAAACCCAGCCGGCTGCTGGGGCCAAGGGCCTAACACCCCCGACGGTTGTCTTCTTGACCGGGCAGACCCGGCCAACTGCTGGGGCCGAGGGGATAACACCCCCCGACAGTTGTTGCAGGCGTGGCTGAACTGGCTTCAGCCACAGGTATGACGCCCAGGAAGAAAGGCGAGCCAACAACTGCTGAGAAGTCACCGAAGACGATGGGGGTAGTTAGGTATCCGAACCTAGCGTGGTTGGCGACGACTTGAGGGCCATAGGTAATGGCGGCCATCGTTGTTGTTGCTGTTGGTGGTGGTGCATAGCACGAATGCAGTGGCGTGCAAATGCACAGAGAGCTCTCAAACGAGCAAAAGAATGTGCCCTCCTCTTCCCGTCCTGTAAGAGGAAGAGGGGCGATCAGAACCTTGGAGAAGGTTTGGGGACTTTCTTTGACAGAAAGAAGAAAGGCAGGAAAGGTCCCACCGGGAGTGCCAGTTTGTCGGCCACGGAATTTTATATATGAAAAATATATAATAGGTCTTGTTCTTTTTGAAAAGAAACATTCCTCCCCTATATGTGGAGGTTTATTCCGTGGGTGCGCATAGTATTAGACGATTTGGGTTCAGGTGCTGGACCTCTCCCCACTGACCGCAGTCAGTGTTGATTTACATCGGCCTAACGTCCGATCACCTTTGTTTGATTGTCAAAGAAATTCCAAAGTCTTCTATGGGGGGTTCTGATGTTGAGGGCAAGCTCATTTGGAGGGCTCATAGTGACCACTCACTTACAACCGACTAACGGAATGACTGAGTTATGGTTTCAACAGGCCCCTTATATTCAGGCATAACCCTAAATTTAGGAGTAGAAAAAAGATTTAGTGTAAGCCTTGGGCATATTTGAAGTCACGGGAGGTTTCCTGAACCCTGGGGGTATTTTGATAATTTTACACTTTCAGGGATATTTTGGTAATTTTACCAGGCCAGGGGTATTTCTAAAATTTCCGTGTTGGAAAGAAAGTAGGATAAGATCAATGACTTCCCAAGACGATGAGGCCATTTATGGAGGGTTTTAGAGGCTACTAGGCCACTTCTAGACCACAATGGTATTTTAGTAATTTTACCAAACTCTACACGGACCTAGGTTTGAGGTGGCACCCAAGTGTCGGACTGAGCTGACAATGTCCTCAGACCAAAGGGATGACGAGGGGCTTCGTAGAAGGCTCACACATGTCAACTTGGCCGCAAGAGGGGTATATATGCAATTCCCACAAGTCGGGGATTTTCTTATAATTTTCTCGATCGGTGTACAAAGAAAATTTGTGAAGTAAACCAAGTACATTCATGGCCCAAATAGATACAAGAGTTGTCGGCGAATTGTCGACTGTACATCACAGAGGTCCGCACTAACAAGGAAAGTAGGGGCGTAGCCCTAATTACAAGAAATTGCAAGGTAGAACTGCAAATGACAGGACTTTTGTTTCTCACGACCCTGGAGAGGACATTTTTGTAATTCCCCCGTCATAGGGGCAGAACTACATAATGCGGTCGCCCCGGGACGTAGAAACTTACAAACACAACCCGCTGGAGGGCATAATTATAAAAATACCCCTTAGGGACATATACACAAGACCCGGGGACTTACCCCTCACAGGCCACACAACAAACGAAATCCTTGCGTACTGGTTGCTCGGTGCTTCGTAGATTCTGGATGCTGAGTCCGGACCCTTGAGGGTCTATTTATAGAAGGCGGGAGTTGACAGAAATGTGGAGAATTGCCCTGGTTCTGACAGAAATGTGGGGTTTTGCCCAAATTTTGACAAGGTGGGGTGGCAAAAATCTTTTTTCACCCCTCTCCCTTTTTTTCTTCTCTCTTTCTTTCTTTTTTTTTTTTTTTGAGCGCGGGCCCGAGGGGGGGTCACTTGACCCCGCCGGCAGACCCAACGGGGTCAACTGACCTCGCAGGGGTCCAGCGGGGTGGGCGCGACCCCCGCGGGGGTGGCCGCCCTCTCGCGCGGGCCAGCGGGGTCAAATGACCCCACTACGCCCCTTTTGGCCCCTCTTCGTGGGTTTTTCCCCTATTTTTGTCGCCCTGGGTTGAGGAGAAGTCACCGCATTTATTGGTCCCGAGATCCACTCCTCGCCGCGTGGCAGCCATACATTGGTGGAGACTCGTGCAGAGGCGGCGGATCGTCTTTGTTTGTTGTTTGGTTGTGCGTCGCTTACTTGGAGAGGAATCTCTGCGCCCATTCGTGCCGTGTGATACACTTGCTCGACTACTTTGACAGGTTTGCATGCATGTTTTTCCTCCTAATTTTCTTTGCTGCGACATCGTTTGTGATTGTATGATCGGGTCGATAGACCCTAAATCACGGAGGTACTCTGCGGTCCGACGACATCGGCGCTACGCCGTATTTTTTCGCCGGTTGTTTTGGAATGAAATTCTTAAAATATTTCGAGAAAATTACAGGTGCAACAAGTCCCACCTGCTATATAGATTACATCTATTATGTTCTATTTTAAACAATATCTGAGGTTTTCAGCTGCTCCTCAGCCAACTTAAGATGCGACAAACCATAGAAAACAACTGAAAACAAGAGAACAAAATATGATCACTTATCAAGCAAGACAACATTCTCACATGAATAGAATAAGAGAAACAGTAAAATGATTGAACACTTAAAAGGAGAAAAATCTCTACTTTAGAGGTCTTGCAGTAGCTTTGCCTACAGATGAACCACAATAAGACTTATGCTTCTTTCTTGATCCACAAGAGCAAAGCTTGTTTTTTGGCATTTTCTGCAATAAGATGGAAAGAGGGTTATGCAATTCACTAAATCACATTAACATGAAAAATACAAATTTCATGGAGACCTTATCATCATGCTGAGTGCCGAAATCATGAACCAAACCAAAGTCACTGTCAGATGTGCTTCCTTCACATGTGATGTCTTGTGAGTCCTGCATTGTTCTTTCTTTGTTTCCTATTGAGCAGGTTGAACATTTAAGCTTTGTACAAGTTATGAAGAACATGATCATAAATTTTAGGCTTTTAATCTAAAATGCAAAAAAAAAAAAAAATTGGCACAAGAATGGAAATCTAACAAGGTAACAGTATGAGAAACACATAAGACATAAAGAACAGTGTCCATCACCAACAAAGCCTATGTACCCCCCCCCCCAAAAAAAAAACCAAGATAATTTATGTAACAACAATAAGACTCCCCTAACGGCCCTCTAACTAGCAGTCACACAGCCTGCAGCCCCTCTTGTTCTGTAGAGGATTATTTTTCTTACAAACAACTTGAGAATGGATGACAAGGTCAATTGTCATTCATTGTGTGGATGGCAATAATCAATAATGAGCATGAAACTGGATTAAGGAATTAGCTTAACAGACCAAGGCAATTGAGGATTAAAACCATCAGCTGCCACAGTTTTTAGAATCCATGGCTTTTGAAACCATAGATGTCCATGCTTTTAGAATACTGTGACAGACAGTCTTAGAAACACAATGGAAGCCCACTGTTTCAAGACCATGGAACCCAAAATTCTCAAGCTGAGTTTTGGAATACATGGACAGTAAAAAATATATATTTGGGACGAAGCACAGTATAGAAGAGGCAGATGATGCCTCTTAACCCTACAATAAGGCCTGTGATTGGGGAGCTACTATGAAAGAGAACATAAAGAAAGACAATGCATTGTGAGAGAGCTCTTGTAGGACTGCAACACAAGCACCACTGTTTGCTATCAGACATTGTCTCAGAGTATGGATGAACTGTAGGAGTTGAAGAATTGAGAAAATAGCAGCAGAGAGGGAAGAGAAAGTAGTAAAGCAATTGCACTAGTGAGGAGACCTTGCGTCAACTAAAGATAAAGAATTGTAATCAACCCCTTTTTTACAATGACTATGCATTTGGCATAATTTTGAATGATCATGTATGACTTTCAATTAGACTACAAAAGTGATTTCTACTTAGCATCCTTTTAGATGCCATACCTGCAGTTTGCCATTCAAAAACCCTCTCTGACAACAAAAATGTCTTGAGAAATATAAAAATCTTTTTGTTTTCTTTTCCAGTGAGTTTTTAGGTGATATGTTGGCACATTTTATGCATATTGTAAAAAGTGTATAAAAGATGCACGACTTGCTTGGCCCTATGTTTTCTTTAATGAGACTAAGAGTGTATACCTTTTTTTCCAAGATTTGAATATAGTTTACTTGAGATGCTTTGGAAAGGGCATGTCCTCTGTCTAAATAAGCTCTCTCACATACTTTTGTGCTTGGCCACAAAGTAAAACGTCTCTGAAAATACTAATTATACTCTACTAATATATTAAAAAGTAAAATTCTGACTGTTTGTCTTGAGTTACTTTGATGTAGTTTTGACATGTTTCAAGGCATTGCCCTCCTTTAAAAGATTTGTTCTACATGCCAGACTTGAGTTTGGGAGAAGATGAATGTATGACACTAGCCATCCCTATCTGGTAATGAGTGGCTACGTAGCTTCTGCAAGAAATTTTGGTTTCCTAACTCATACTTGCAGGCATTCCGTGATTTTGAGAAGGCATTACAAGACTGTCTAGCTATAGTTGCCACACCACTTGTTGATGCATGGGATTAGAGCTTGTTTGTTGATTTCAGGCTGGATTTAATAGATGACTTTGTATTCGAAGCTGACGTTATTCCTACTATCATTCCCAGTGATGCTTGGGATCATGACTTATTTGTTGCTTTTGGGTTAGGCTCAATTGATGAGATAGTGTTCACAATTGATCTATCAGTACAAACCGCCGGTCAGTCCAACAATGTGATTTTTTCTAGAGCCGTCATATGTTGATTCAGTATGGCAAGACTTCCACGAAGCACATGAGCGGCAATTCAAGATTCTTTATATGATTGTCCGCCGCGAATTTTCAGTTTATCCTCTTATGATTGTCATCACCGTGCTTCAGCACTTCAAAACTCGAGGACAAGTTTTTTCTAACCAGGAGTAGTTAACACGGAGCAAAACCCGTAACGTTGAGCAATGAAGCGTGATTGTGTCGTTTTAACAAAAGACGGTCACAGCCACAAAAAAAGTATTTTATTATGTATATTTTTGCCTTTATTTGAGTCAAATGTTGTTGTCTTCAATTTCCTACGTTAAGTTTCAATTTTGCGTTGTATGGGGCTCATTGGGAGGCAATTTAGTGTCTTTTTTATTTTTATGTAATTTTTGGTGCCATTTTTGCACTATTTTCTTAAGTCCATAGGCACTTTGGTTCAAGGAAATTATGATAGGGTTAGGGTAGCCTAACTACAATAAAATGTCATGTAGTCCTTTTCCAATTAATGAAGATTTTTGTTGCGATTCAGAAATTTCCCTTCTCTAAGAGAGAGAAGAGAGACCCCTGAGATAGGGAGGCCGCGGGACCCATATCTCAGGTGAGAGTCCCGTCGTCCACTACTGCCTTCCACCGCCATCCACTACTACCAACCACCACCGTGACAGATCCCTCTATTCCCCTCTCCCTGAACACAGCCACTGTACACCCCACTTCCTACTCTGGATCCTTCCTCCTCCTCCTCCTCTTCCTCTGTGCACCCAGCCCACCACAACCTCCCCCCTTCTCTTCTTCCTCTCCTCTCTCCCCTCTGGCGTCTTCCCCACCGGTCGGCCCTCATGAACGGAGACCACATTCTGCTCCGACACCAGCACCCATGGTTGGCAATATCGGCCGAAACCGATACGTTTCGGAGACCTCATTCTGCTCCGACACCAGCACCCATGGTTGGCAGTATCGGTCGAAACCGATACGTTTCGGCCGAAATCGATACGTTTCGGCCGTAACCGAAATGATACCGGACCCCAGGTTGGCAGTATCGGCCGAAACCGATACGTTTCGGCCGAAACGTATAGATTTCGGCCGGTACGGATCCGAAACCGGACCTGCTCATTGTAGCAGGTCCGAAACCATTAAAAAAATACTTTTAAAATGGTTTCAGACGAAACTATTAACGGTTTCGGCCGAAACTGACCTGTTTCGGTCCGAAACCGGACGATTTCGGCCGAAACCAGACAGGTTCATTATTTTTTTTAGTGTTTTGAATGGTTTCAACCGGTTTCGGCCGAAACCGAAACCGGTACGTATCGGTTTCAGTACCGGACCGGACCTGCTCACTGTAGTAGGTCCGAAACTAAAAAAAAAATTTAATTTTAATGGTTTCAGGCGAAACCGGTATCGATTTCGCCCGAAACTTGCATGTTTCGGTCCGAAACCGGACGGTTTCTGCCCGAAACCGTTCGATTTTGGCCAAAACCTTCACTTCGTGTTCTCCCTCAGATCTGAGTGAGAAAGGGGCCTGCTACATTGCTACTGTGCTGGGTGCTGCTGCTGTGCTGTGTTGCTGCTACTGTGCTGCTGCAGGGGCTGCTGCTCTGTTGTGTTGCTGCTACTGTGCGGCTGCTGCTGAGGGTGCTGCTGCTACTGTGTAGAGGTTGTTTTCTTGAGGTAAATTTGGAGTTCGTTTGTTTTGTTTTGTGTTTTTTTAGTTGGTGTTTATACGCGGAATTTTCCGACATCCATTTTGTCGGATGGATATGCATATATTTTGGACATACTTGTTAATTCCGCGCTTTTGGGTTTATCAGACGATTTAGGGTTCGTGTACAGTTCTTTTCCCCACCGACCGGAGTCGGTGTTAATTTACATCGGACAAGTCCGAACACCTTTGATTAATTGTCAAAGAACGTCTTTTGTCTCTATTTGTTGTGACATTAATGATCTTGATGATCTCCCATTACAAGTACACACTCTTGCAAAGAAATTTGAAGACTTCATTTCTTGAACATATATAATTGGAATTACAATCGGTTCTTCAAGATCTTTACATATGATCCCGATTGTGTAATCGGGTCTTCAGGATAACATTCGGTCGCAACCAGAGCCTTTGAATTTGCTTCAATCTGCATTTGGATCTTTGAATTTGCTTTTGTCCTGATCAAGTCGTTGTATTTACTTTTATCCCCTGATTGGACAGTTGAATTTGCATTCCATCACAAGGATCGTTGGATTGCCAAGATGATCATTGTCGGTCCATCGGAGTTACTTCATGGTCATGATCACTCTTTTGATTGTGACTGGACCCTTAAGTTGCCTTGGTGTCCATAAAGGACATTCCAACCTGAGACGGGGTATATTTATAATTTTCCTTCATCAGGGTATTTCTATAATTTTTCCAAACATTGGGATGTTCTTGGAATTCCTGACTCTTTCTGGGTATGTCCACCCTTGTTCGGAAATAGCCCTGTCACTTCCTGACTTCTTGGGCATTGCCATTACTTTTGACTTTTCAGAGCATATTTGACATTTCTTGACTTCTTGGAGATCGCCCCGTCGTTTAACTTCCTGGGCGTTCTTGACTTCATTTCTTGACTTCTTGGAAATAGCCATGTCATTAGACTTCCCGGGTATTCCTCGTCTTCATTTCTTCACTTCTCGGGAATAACCTCGTCATTTGACTTCTTGGGTATTCCTTGTCTTATTTTCTCGACTTCTCAGAAATAGCCCCGTCATTTGACTTCTCGGGTATTCCTTGTCTTAATTTCTGAACTTCTCAGGGCTCCATGAAAAGATATATGGATTTAGATGGTTAGCCATAAGCCGAACACAGGAGAGCGCACACCGCTTCAGAGAAGGGGCGTGGTCCTGCTCCACCGAGTCGTGCAAACGGCGTAAAGCAGAACAAGGGTATTTTGATAATTTTGAGACCCCACAAATGGAGCTATTTCTGTAATTTTCCCACAACCATGGGTGTTTCTATAAGTTTTCCTTCATTGGGGGAGATTTCTACCATCTTTCAACTATCGGGGCATTTCTATAATTTTCCCGCCATCGGGGACATTTCAGCAATTTTTCCGCTACCGGGGGTATTTCTGCAATTTTCCCATCATCGGGGGTATTTTTGAAATTTTCCTGTCATCAGGGGTATTTCTGCAATTTTCCCGCTACCGGGAGCGTTTCTGCAATTTTCCCGCTATCTGGGACATTTCTGCAATTTTCTCGCTATCGGGGTTATTTCTGCAATTTTCCGGCTATCTGGGACATTTCTGCAATTTTTCCGCTACCGGGGGTGTTTCTGCAATTTTCCCGTCATCGGGGATATTTCTGCAATTTTCCCGCCATCGGGGATATTTCTGCAATTTTCCCGCTATCGGGGGTGTTTCCCATAATTTCCCAAGGTTCTTCATGGACTTTGACTATTTATAAAATTTGCATGGTTCCATCTTCATTTCATCAACTTTCATGATCAAAAGATCATATCCTAAGTGTGGGACGCACACCCTTTTGTGAGTTTTAGTTTAATAACCAAACATATTGAAATCTTCAAGTCAACAAGAGCTTTAGAAGATAACAAAACATCTTGGAGTTGAAAGCCGCCAAGTGCTCCTGCACCATCTTCTCTTCTTTCTCCTCATCCCAGAGTTCTTCTTCTCTTCTCTCCAGCTCTCTTGAGCTTTGGCTGCTTCAAACTTCCACGAGAGTCTTCATCCTCCCGAAAGGGAAGTAGGTCTTGGCTTTTTATAGGTGGTGGAGGAGGCCAAGGGGGAGATCCCCCGGTGCTTGGAGGAGGTAACCCCCTGTCTCTTCATCTCCCCGTCTTTTCTTCTCCCTATTCTTCCACCCCCGGAGGTGCAGTAGCAAGAAGGAAGCGCAGGAAGGACCGGGGGGAGCTCCCCCGGTGCACAGCAGCAGGAAGGGGGGCCTCCCCCCCCCCCCCCCGTGAGAGCAACAGCAGCAGGCCGGGGGGCTTCTCCCCCCGGTGGCCAAGGATGGCAGTATCGGTTTCGGTACCGGTTTCGGCCGGTACCGAAACCGATACGTACCGGTTTCGATTTCGGTTTTGGCCGAAACCGGTTGAAACCATTCAAAAAATTTAAAAAAATAGTAATTCTCTATGATTTCGGTCGAAACTGGACGGTTTCGGACCGAAACAGGTCAGTTTCGGCCGAAACCTTTAATGGTTTCGTCCGAAACCATTAAAAACTATTATTTAATATGTTTCGGACCTGCTACAGTGTTAGGGTTCGGTTTCGAATCGGTACCGACCGAAACGTATCGATTTCGGCCGATACTGCCAACCATGCCGGTGGCAGGTGCAGCAGAGGGGGGGAGTCCCCCCGGTTGGAGCAGACCGGGGGGGAGCTCCCCCGGGGGGAGTCCCCCCGGTGCAGCAGAGAGGGGGGGGAGTCCCCCCGGTTGGAGCAGACCCGGGAAGGGACCTCCCCCAGTGGCAGCAGGTCCGGGGGAGACCTCCCCCTGTGGCAGCAGACCCGGGGGGACCTCCCCCGGTGGATCAGACCCGAGGGGGGCCTCCCCCCCGATGGGTGCAGGTGTGGGGGAACTCCCCCCAGTGCATGTATCTTGGAGGGGGGAGCTCCCCCGGTGGAGTCCACTTGCCAAAACAAGGCAGGGGTGTGGTCACCACCTTCTAGTGCCCAAGGGGAGTTCTGGTCACCTTCCAAGCCGATGGTGAGCCTAAGCAAGTGCTCACCCTTCTTCTATTTATCCTTTAGTCTTGATGACATAGCGGAGAGTTTACCTTAGATTCTCTCCTCGATGAACATCCTCCAATGTACGATGACATCTTAGAAGTGAGATTGGAAGGAATCATATGCTGCATTGTATGTTGCCCCAGCACTTCAGTCTTGTGCGGTGGTATTGCATATTCTACGTGGAGTTTTGACATTTGAACTTGGGCCGACATCGGTTTCTATCACGCATTTGGCGTCGAGCCATTTGACTTTTATCATCAGTTTGGTCGAGTCGAATATTTCTTGACTCAATATTTTTTTAGGAGGGAACTCAGGAGAGCGCACACTGCTTCAGAGAAGAGACATAGACCCGCTCCACCGAGTCAACCCTGAGGCTGAATATCACGAAATGCACCAACTGAAGTAGTAGGGTTTTTTTCCTCTTTTTTTTTCTTTCCTTTCTTCTTCTCTTTTTTTTCATTTTTTTCTTCATTTTTTTTCACTCTCTTTCTTCTTCTCTTCTTTTTTTTTTTTGATGACCAAAATCCTCTTGTTCTCCGTCCATAGCTTGGTCTGACATCTTCCCTTTGAGTTTTGCCTTTTCTGGCTTTCTCCAAGACTTGATTTGGAACCTTGCTTGTGGAGACTCACCTTTTTGGTTTGCCCAGGAATTTGTCTCGAGCGTTGGTTGGTGCTCTGTTCAATATGACTGTCGGCCTGGACTTTCGGGTCAACCGGAGATTTAAGTTGAAACATTGGCCATTCCAGCTTGTAGAAGACAAGATCTTCCTTGTGCAACATTTGCGGGGATGCTTTTACCCATTAACTCTTCAGTTACCTATCTAAGGCTTGTCTTTTTACGCAACTTTCTTGGATATCTCTCCCTTTTGAATAAGGGTTTCAATGCAGTCTTAGATTTCCTTGGCATTCCATGATAGGGCAGGATACTCTAGCATGATAGTCATGTTATGTTTTCTCAGTCCTTTTTTTTAAAGTCCATTTTCTCGTTCTTTTCTTGCCTTCTAGCTTACGCAGTACAATCGGAAGAGTTTCTGCCTTTGCCGGCGGTTGGGATGTGTATCCAGATTTAGAGTTGTTCAATCGGGCTTTTCTTTTTAGGGGATTTAGGGTGACCGTGCTTTTTCAGGATCACCTTGACCCGATCGGTCTCTTCTTTGTATATTTGGCGGGTGACATTAGATGCTTGCTTGATTATTTCGGGTGACGGTTCTTGAAACTCGATCGCACAAAGACCCGAGTCTTGAGACGTTGGTACTGCTTCAAGCTTCTTAACTGTTCATTCCTTGATTTATCTGGGACTTAACTTGGGGGATTCTGCATTGGTCTCGCCCTTTTTGCCTTTGCCTGGAGTCGGACTTGGATTGCTCCCACTTAATGTCACCTTTTGGACCTCGTCTGGAGCTTGATTTGGAGTTCTTTGGCTGGGTCCTGCCTTCTTGGCTTTGCACGGAGCTTAGTCTTGAGTGCTTCTTTCGAGACAGAGGACTCACTGAGCCAACATCCATTGCTGCTGGAGTTATATCTTTCACATCAACATTGCTCGTATGATTTGAACTTTCTTGTATATTGATGTTTTTCTTTGCAGGTTCTATTGAAGGGATCCTTCTAGAACTATCATGTCAGGGTACGGAAATCAATATTCTAATCTTTAATTTCCACATCAGGCTTGTTGGTAAAACTTAAGATTTCTTGTATACTGATGATTTTCCCTTTTTGCTTTGCAGGCTCCTTCTGAGCTGCCACATCAGGTCCATGTATTGGGAGAATCTTAGAGCTTCCACAGCTTCAATTTTGAGTGACCTAATGCTCTCATATATGCAATCCTTTGCTTTGCAGCATTTGCTTCCTTAGGAGTGTCTCCCCTCCGCTAGAGTTATGCAGGGCGACTTTGCAAAGCAAAGTTGGAACAAGATGTGCTCAGGAGGCGTTAAACTTCGCACTTGATGCACATTCTTTCGTTTAGTTGCAACTATCCCGAGGGCTTGTCCCAGGACTCCTGTTGTGCATTCTTTCATTTATTTGGAGTCACCCTGACGGCTTGTCTCAGGCACTTGACATGATTTCACAAATACAATAGAATTTGCTTCCTTCATTGGATTTGCCATCTTTCTCTTTTTCTTTTCCTTTTTTCGTTCTCCTTCTTTTCTTCTTTCTCCTTCTTCTTTTTTTATCTCTCTTTTTTCTTTTCTTTTCTTTTCTTTCTTTTCTCTTCTCTTCTCTTCTTTTTTTTTTTTTTTTGAGCAAGGGTAGTTAACCCTCCCGAGAGCTTGAAATTAGAGATTGCACTTTGCAAGAGAGTAACTGTGAGGTGATGTGGCCGACCTTCAACGATTTAAGGGCCAAAAGCAAAATTCAGAAATTTGAGCATCGGATTTTAAGGCTGACCAAAAACGGTTTAGGAGCCAACAGTTTGGATTTGGCGCTGACCAAAAATGGTTTAGGAGAGCAAGAACTTAGGATTTGAGGTTAACCAAACGGGGTTCGGAAAAGAAGGAACTTCATTTGGGGCTAACCAAACAAATGGTTTAAGAGCCAAAACTTAGGATCTGGGGTTAACCAAACGAAGTTTAGAAAGTCAGAATTTAGGATTCGGGGCTGACCAAACGAAGTTGGGAAGCCGAGAATTTGGGGATTTGGGGCTGCCAAACGACGTTGGGAAGCCGAAACTTGAGGATTTGGAGCTAACCAATGAAATTGGAAAGCCGAAAAACTTTGATTTAGGGCTGACCAACTAGGTTGGGAGACCAAAGATTTAAGATTTGGGGCTAACCAATGAAATTAGAAAGCCGAAAAACTTTAGATTTGGGGCCGACCAATTAGGTTGGGAGGCCAAAGATTTAGGATTTGGGGCTAACCAATGAAATTAGAAAGCCGAAAAACTTTGGATTTGGGGCCGACCAACTAGGTTGGGAGGCCAAAGATTTAGGATTTGGGGCTAACCAATGAAGTTGGAAAGCCAAACTTTGGGATTTAGCCCGGTGGGACGTGAACAAGAATTGTTCAAAGCAACCATGACTTTTAGATTTTCTTGGGAGGTATCTCCCTTACTTTCCCTTACTCCTCTACAAAGGAGGGAAGGTCTTGTGCAGATTGTTGCTTGAACTCATGCTCGGGAGCATAGTGTATCTTTAAATGCTTCCCATTCAGTGGCGGGAATGGCATTTCTCCTTTGTGGTCAATGACTGTATATGCGCCTCCTTCATAGACCCTTGTAACAGCATAGGGCCCACGGCAATTGAGTTGTAGTTTGCGGCTGGATTTGCCGGCCATGACTTCCCTTTCTTTTGACCATGACAAGGTCACCTCGTTTGAACGCTCTTTGCTTTACCAGCTTATCATAGGCTTGAGTCATTTGGGCTTGGTATAGCCGAAGATGTTTGTAGGCTTCTAACCTTTTGCTTTCAAGGTTAGATAGCTCTTCGAGCCTCCTTTCTATTTCATCTTGTTCATGGGCTTGCAAGCCGGTATGCACGGCTACCTGTTAAAATGACATTTCAATTTCAATTGATATTACAGCCTTCGCCCCATACACCAGAGAGAAGGGGGAACAACTGGTGGGAGCCTTGTAGACAGTTTGGTATGCCCAGAGAGCTTCATGTATTTTCTCGCCCCAGTCCCTTTTGCGGCTGCCGACGATCTTGGCCAGGAGCTTACAGAGGGTCTTGTTAAATGCTTTGACCAATCCATTGGCTTGGGGATTGTAGACCGTTGACGTTCTCCAGTCGATATGAAGCCTTGCTGCCAACTAGTAAATGGTGATGTTTTTAAATGGAGTGTCATTATCTGACATGATTCAACAGGGGGTGCCGAATCGATATATAATATAGTGCTTGACAAATTGGGCGACTGCCTCTCTTGGGACCTCCCGCAGAGGGATAGCTTCGACCCACCTGGAGAAGTAATTTGTAGCGGCTAGGATGAATTTGTAGCCTCTTATGGACGGTGGGAAGGGTCTCACGATATCCATTCCCCATTCTGTAAAGGGCCATGTAGGAGCCATGGTGTGCAATGGGCCTGGGAGTATTCTTGGCACTGAGTCGAAAGCTTGGCACTGATGACATGTGCGGGTATATCGGTTGCAATCCGCATACACGGTGGGTCAGCAGAAACCTCTCAGATTTTATATTGTTCTTCATTTTGTCCCCGACTTGACGGGCACCACAGAGCTCTGGGTGGATCTCGCGCATGACCATCTTGGCTTCCTTCAGCGAGAGGCAACGCAAGAGGACCGGCTTGTCCTTTTCATGCACCAGCCTATACAATTGATCCCTTGTCAACTGATATGATGTTGCCCTAGCGGTTGAACCCTTTGAGCCCGATCTTGAAGGGAGGCAACCATTCCTTATTTTAACAATCCGCCCACGCTAATCTTATGCCTCTTCTTCGGTAGGACCGTCTTCTCCAATTGTGTTGACCTCGAAAGTGATAGGGTCGACTTCTTCATCATTTGAAAATTTGAGAAGTTGGGGTGGTCTTTTGCGTCGACAGCCTCAAAAGGACATATGCGAATAAACACCAAAAACTTGAGGAATTTTTGGAATTGACGGTCCAAAAAGGACTTGTAGGTCAAAACCAAAAAATTGAAATTTGAGTAGGGTTGACGGCCCAAAACGGACATGAATGCCAACACTACAATAGAAATTTAGTGGAATTGACGGTCCAAAAAGGACTTGTAGGTCAAGACCAAAAATTGAAATTTGGTGGAATTGACGGTCCAAAAAAGACTTGTAGGTCAAAACCAGACTTTGAAATTTGAGTAGGGTTGACGGTCTTAAGTGGCATCAGGTCAACACTACATATTTAATTTAGTACTGAGATATGTTTGTCCCAACATAGGGACAAAACCATAAGAAAAAGAGGCGTCGATGGTGACGGCTCATGGTGATGAATAACAAAAATTCTCCTTTTTTTTCTTTTATTTTTTTTTCTTCTTTTTCCTCTTTTTTCATTTTTTTCTTTTCTCTTCTTTTCCTTTATCTTTCTCCTCTTTTTTTTCATTTTTTCTCCTTTTTTTTCATCTCTTTTTTTTTCTCTCATACCGATCTCTGTGGCATGGAAGTCAAGCATTAGGAGTTAAGGTGGGGTCAAGGACTAGAATTGGGGTTGACTAACCTTTGTGGTTTGGAAGCTAAAGATTGGAATTGGGGTTTAGAATTTACTATGGGTGACCTTGATAGTTTGGGGGCCAACGGAATTTGGGATTTGAGTTTGGATTTTGATTGACCTTTGAGTTTTGAAACTTGGCTGACCTGTGCGGTTTGAAGACTGAGAAATGGAGTTGGGGTTGGCTAACTTTTGTGGTTTGGGAGCTGAGGATTGCACTGAGAGTTTGGCTGACTTTTGTGATTTGGAAGCCAAAAGTTGAAGTTTGGGTGAATTTTTCTGGAACTTGTGATTTGATGGTTTTGATAATGTGCTCGCCACGGTGGGACAAAGCCATCGGACAAATGATTTTTGAGATGGTAGTCCATAATGACAATGCGTTCCTCCTTCCTTCTTTTTCTTTTCTCTTTTTCTTTTTCTTTCTTTTTTTTCTATTTTTTTTCACATTACCAACTTTACCGCCCTTTCAGGTTTTCACCGAAGCTAGCCCCCTTTAGCTTTTTCCAGTGCGCCCTTTCGAATTTTCACACTGAGGGGTTACCCATTTTTGCCTGAAGCGCCCTTTCGGGTTTTCACTCCAGCCAGGTTTTATGACCTTTTTACCCTTAGGCAACCAAGAAGTTGGATGCCCAAGTCCATCAGGGCACCTCAATTTTAAGCCCCATTTTTTTCTTTTCTTTTTCTTTTTTTTTATTGTTGTTGTTGTTGTTGCTTCTGGTGTTGTTGTTGCTTGACGTTGTCGTTGGAGTTGCTTCCGGTGTTGTTGCTTGACGCTGTCGTTGGAGTTGCTTCCGGTGTTGTTGCTTGACGAAGTGTCTGAATTTTCATTGATCCTCCACCATAAGGAAGATGTGGGGCCGATGACTTATAAGTTCATGGCCTTTTAGCTTGAAAAGGACTTGACGATGAAGCTTTTGGGTTTTGGAATGGTAACTGACCCAGAAGGGGTTTTGGGCACCATAGCTTTGGGTTTCTCTCTCTTTTTTTTGCTGACTCGAAAGGTTTGGGCAACAAAAATTTGATTTTATTTTGTGGTTGCTGACCTGGAAGGGGTTTTGAACCAATGATTTGGGTTTTGTGTCTTTCTTTTTTTTGTGGCGAACTAAGGAAGGCTTTGGTAACCAAAGAGTCGATTTTGATGGTGGCTGACCCGAAGGGGTTTTAAACCAAGGATTTGGGTTTCGTTTTGGATGGTTATTGACCCGAAAGGGGTTTCAAACCAAGGGTTTGGGTTTGGGTGCATTTGTTCCCCTTTCTAACCATGATAGGATAGGATTTTCGAGTGGAGGATAACAACGATGCTGGTTCATGATGATTGCTGAAAATATATTTTCTTCTTTTTTCTTTCTTTTTTTTCACCTTACCAACCTCAGCGCCCTTTCGGGTTTTCGCTGAAGTTGGCCCCCTTTAGCTTTTTCCAGCACGCCCTTTCGGGTTTTCACGCTGAGGGGTTACCCAATTTTGCCTGAGACGCCCTTTCGAGTTTTTACCTCAGCCGGGTTTCTTTGGCCTTTTTACCCTCAACCATCCCTGTGATGGGAATGGCTAAGTCCGCCGAGGCACCTCGATTTTAAGCCCCTTTTTTCTTTTTATTCTTTTTTTTGTTGAACTCTAGATTTAAGCTCTGTCAAGATGATGATCCTGGTGAGGTGGATCACATGCTTTTCATTGAGTGAAAGGAAGGGTTACTCCCTCTCTTTTGCAGTTCTTCGCAGAGGGATTTCCTTTTCCGGGGATTTCCGCGACAGACACCAGCTCAGCTTTGTTCCCTTAGATTTTCTTCAAGCGCTTCTTTTCTTGTTTTTCTCCTCCTCAACTGGCATTTTATTTTTAGAAGAAGGAATGTTTGACAACCGGGCTGAGTGGAACATGTCCCAGAGTTGAAATGTTTCTTTTTTTTTCTTTGAGCTTTCGCCTTGAAGGGCTTGGGACTTGACTAAAAGCCTTCTGTGTACTTGTGCTTGGGCTCTTGCCTGTTGGAGTTACCTTGCTTGAGGTTTCGCTTGAGATTTCGTTCGGAGCAATATTTAGTGCTTTGCCCCTACCTTTTTTTTTGAGTTTTCTTGGCAAGATTCGTCGACTTTTCTAAGATGGAAGCCTGGTTCTTTAGCAATTTTTTCCTTCCTTCTTTTTTTTTCACCATCCATTCTTATCCCTTTTTCTTCCTCATGTCATGTATTGAGAAAAAGGGGAATCTATTTTGGGGATGATTGGAACATGCTCCTAGGGTTGAAACTCCTGCCTCGGATTCTTGCCTTAAAAGACTTAGATTCTTCGAGACCTCTTTCACCCAGTTGGCCTTTTGTTGTTACACTTGCACAATTTGTGATGTTTCATTGTTGTTGACCTTTCTTGACAATTTCTTTGTCCGGAATGGCTTTTTGTATCTTTAGATCATAACCTATTGTGAGACACGGAAAAATCTAAACTTCTATTCTTTATCGTAGATAAAATGTAGATTTTGTTCTTTTTGAAAAGAAACATCCCCCCCTATCTGAGTAGAGGGTGATTCCGTGGGTGCGCATCGTATCAAACGATTTGGGTTCGAGTGCTGGACCTTTCCCTACTGACCGGAGTCAGTGTTGATTTACATCGGCCTAACGTCCGAACACATTTGTTTGACTGCCAAAGAAATCCCAAAAGTCTTCTATGGGGGTTCTGATGTTGAGGGCAAACTCTCTTGGAGGGCTCACAATGTCCACTCACTCACCACCAACCAACAGAAACAACGACTAAGTTAGGGTTTTAACTGAGGCCATGTTTGGGCAAAACCCTAGGATTTGGGAATATGAAGATGATTTGGGAGAAGCCATAGACATTTTTTGAAGTAGAGGAAGATTTTCTGGACCCCGAGGGCGCTTTGGTAATTTTACCAACCCAGGGGTATTTTGGTAACTTTCCAGGTCAGGGGTATTTCTGAAATTTCTGGACTGAAATGGAAGTAGGATCGGGTTCCTGACTTCCCAAGGCATTGAGGCCATTTCTGGAGGATTTTTAAGGGCTTTGAGGCCATTTCTAGGTCAAAAGGGTAGTTCGGTAATTGTACCACACCCTATGTGGACCTAGGTTTGAGGTGACGCCCAGGTGTCGGACTGAGCTGACAACACTCTCGGACCGAAAGAATGACAAGGGGCTTCATAAAAGACTCGCATTCGTCAATTTGGCCGAAGGTGGGGTATATAAGCAATTTCCAGAAGTCGGGGGTTTTCTTATAATTTTCCCCAGTCAATGCATAAAGAAGACAAATGAAGTCATAGATCGCATTTATGACCCAAATGGGTGAAGGGGTTGTCGGCGAGTTGTCGAGTGTACAGAGATCCGCATTAACGCGGGAGGTGGGGACGTAGCCCCAATTACAAAAGATCGCAGGGTAAAACTACAAATTATAGGACTTTCGTCTCTTACGGTCCCGAGAAGGACATTTTTGTAATTCCGCCATTATAGGGACAGAACCATATGACTTAGTCGTCCCGGGACGTAAAGACTTACAAAACATGGCCCGCTGAGGGGCATAATTACAAACATGGCCCACTGAGGGACGTAATTACAAAAACACCCCTTAGGGGCATATCCATAAGGCCCGGGGACTTTGATGCGGGACGGGACCAAGGACACGACAAGCTCGCGATCGTCCCTTAACGAGGGAAGCGTCGGATGTGCGCGGTTGAGAAACCGGCTGTGAGCTAGGGTGGTCGGCTCTCACTTGTGCCCGGATCGGGTCACGGGACGGTCTCGCACTCTCTCGCAGCAGCAGTGATATGAAAATAAAGCGAGCTAGATACCCCTACACATGCTCTCTAGCAGCGGCATAAACAAGCATATATAGAAATAAGCGAAATGCCAAGTGTAGGAGCGAATACGATACCTCCACGCGCTCGGCGTGGGGACGACGGACCCGGCCGAAACTCGTACTCCCGGAACAATATTACACAATATTACAGAAATGCAAGCCGCTGCCCACTCCACGCAGGGAGGTAAAGGGCTACACAATGGGGTCCGGGAGGACCGAATTCGGGTTGACGGGCGGCTTCTCGCGCTGTTTCGGCAACACCCGAACACGTGACGGTGGGGCCCACGTGCTGTCCGGAGGGGCCGTGTGGGACCCGGTGGCACCGCTGTAGTGGTGGATGCCCGGAGGGTCTCTCCTTGGGATGGCGGCGCGCTGGAACGCCGGCCGGAGGCCCGGCGGCTCCGTTCGGCACCGGTCGGAAAAACCGGCCACGGACCTGCACTTTCTGATTTTCAGCGCGCGCTCGGACGGGAACGGACGCTGCGATCAGATCCGATGTCGGATTGACACGAAATTAGCGCCGTTGGAAAGCTGCCTCGAAGTACTTCAATGTAGGCCTAGAGATCTGGCCTGGATCTTCGCTGATCTTGACTTATGGAATTTACAACCTCCTGTTGTACAGTAACTAAACACTCAGATCTGCAGAGCTGATCTCTGATAACTGCCG
Organism: Amorphophallus konjac; assembly: GCA_022559845.1. NCBI lineage: Eukaryota > Viridiplantae > Streptophyta > Magnoliopsida > Alismatales > Araceae > Amorphophallus > Amorphophallus konjac. The sequence continues at coordinate 248,897,276 of CM040119.1, forward strand.
TTGACCACTAGGAAGAACTTGGATTCAGACTTCGACTTCTTCATGAAAGTTGTAGGATGTTGAGTTGGGAAGATGGCAAAGTTGGTTTGGACACGTTTGGATGTGTCTATGAATTTCTATGATTTGTTTACTGGAAGAAGGTCGAATCTGAGATCTGGCTGGAGGTACTGTAGCTCCGGTAGAACATGAATTTTGAAAAATAGGTAAAAGACTCAACAAAAATTAATAAAAATGGTGGTGGTAGGGAAAAATGGACAGAAACCCCAGTTAAATTGGGAGGGCAAAAGAAATTCAAAAGGGTGGTAGAAGGGGACGAACTCAAAGGTTCTGTCACTGTAGACAGAGACAGATCTGATTTGAGTTTGGGGAATGAACGAAGTGGAAACAATATGAAACGGGGGAATTTGGAGCTGAATTTTTTTGTGGGGAAGGGTCTATAAGGTAGGAACCAACCCTCAAAATTTGAAGTCGATCTGAACTCGTGGCTGACTTGAGGAATTTCCGAGCTTCACCTCTGTCCAGCAAGACAGAACACCGAAATTGATCCCGTGGCGGCTCGAAGGCGGCACGAACGGCGGCGGCGGCGGCACCGGTGATGATCAGAGGTTGAGAGGGGATGAAGGGAGGTAGAACCACTCTAGATCTGGGGTTGAAGGTGGAAGAACAGCAGGGGGAGGAGAGAGGGGCGCACCAAGCTCCAAGAGACTCAACAATTTTCTGATTTTTCATTCATTAATTCATGCAATATGAAAAATACAAGTATATATATGCAAGGGGTCTAACCTATTCTAAGCCCTTGGATCAAGGGTTGATCAATGAAGGGTTGAGATGTGGTTTGACAACCACATTAAACCCCATTAAACAACTAGGTTCGCCCCCCCCTTTAAGAAGGCAATTAGCATTTGTCTTCATTAATTAATTCTAGGTCCAAGTCCAAGGTTGGACCATGGACCAGCCACCTTGGACCCAGGAGTCCAGGTGGACCAATAAGGATGAGGGAGGGGGCCCCTGCAGGGCCTACATGCACATTTGCAAAGAAACCCAATGGCCTTTTGCAAATAAACCCACTAAGACCTACTATTGTGTACCCATATACCACAAGGGCGTACATACAAATACAAAAGGACGTAGATGCAAACACAAAGTGAGCGGGCTGACGTTGATGTCCCCATCAATTCTCCCCGGGTGGGAGGAACTCGACCCCGTCGAGTAGGGGTATGGCTGCTCCGGTACTCCGGCGGATCCGTCACCGTGCTAAGTAGCGCGGGTATGCTCCACTCCAAGTGATCGGCACCTGCTCATTCCATATATACTCGATATGCGCACTGCTATGACTAAAGGTGGTCACTCCGAAGGGGCACTCTCAAAAGGAAGGAAACAGCTCGAAGACTCACTAGGAATCACCGCTGAGTCCCTATAGGTGACTGATCCGGGTATAGATGTAGAACCGATCCCATACTCATCGAGTGAGTCGACTTGCTTCACACTCATAAGAGAACGACACGAGCTTGCACAAGACACATGCAGACTCACCATGCACTGACACATGAATGAAAATCACACAAACAATCGACTCAAAATCACCACACAAACAAACCACACAAAGAAAGCACACTGACTCATGCACGACTCTAGACTAAGGTGGTAGCATCAAACCCACTAGGTGGCGACATCCTGGGCGGCCGAAGGGTCGCCCAGCTCTTCCCCCATGGCATAGTATTCATCGGCCAGTGCCTCGTCGGCCTCGTAATCGACATGCTCAAGCTCGGGAGGCGCGGATCCTCCAACACCTAAGGCTAGGGTGGTGCGAGCGGGACACTCACTAGCAATGTGGCCGTACCCGTGACAGTGGAAACATTGTATTCGCGATCGACTACTCTCCCCGATAAGAGGGGCCTTACCCTTATCATCCCGCCGGGTAGGGGGTGTAGGCAACAATGGGGGAGGTGTAGGTGCCTTGGACAAGAGTGGAGGGGGTGCCGGTGCCAGAGGACGGGCTATAGGAGCTGGGGGACGGGCAAAGGGTGCCGGTGGTTGGGATGGAAATAGATCCCGGGGTGGAGGAGGGCGAGGCCGTGGAGCGAAGTGCTCCTGACGGGTGGGCTCCTGAGGTCGAGCCATGGGAGGCCGCTGATGTGGGCCTATAGAGTGACGGGGCTCGGTACTACGGAGAGGGGTGGGGCCCAACCGATGGCTAGACTCGAACTCTCCCTCAAATTGCTCCATCTCGAGAGCAACCTGGTATGCCTCTTCCAACGTCTTGGCATTGCGGCGGAAAAGCTCATACTGATAGTGTGACCGCAAACCACGTCGAAAGCGGGACACGGGCATGGTACTCTCCTCCGTGACACCACATCGGAGAAAGTACTCATCAAACTCCGCGATGTATTCGGAGACGGACCGGTCTCCCTGGCTAAGACTTTGCCATCTATCGATGAGTCGCTGGCGGTATGTGGGAGGAAGGTACTTTTGCCGAAGTTTATTCTTCATCTCGGCCCATGTGTCGATCGGGGGTTCTAGCCGCTGAAGTAGCAGGCTCTCCACATTCTTCCAATAGGTTTGTGCCTGCCCCATGAGTTTCATGGTGGCAAATCGGACCCTTCGACGCTCCGACATATCATACCATTCAAAATAACGGTCCATGCCAAACTCCCAATCTAGGTAGACTTTCGAATCCAAAGACCCGTAAAAAGCGGGAGGATCCGCTCGCACGGTCTTAAGGACCCGATCATCATCCTCATCTCGTTGTGGCTGAAAACCACGACGGCGTTGACCATACCCCTCGTAGGCATTGTCGGACCCATAGTCCTCGAGACCAAGGTCACGGTGTGATAGTTGGGGAACCCGAGGAGGGGCGGGTGGAGGAACTAGTGGTGGCTGGTTTTGGGCCGCGGGAGCGGCCTGGACTTGGGCCATGGGAGCGGGTTGGACTTGGGCCACCGCGGGAGGAGGTGCGGGTGGACCTTGGGCTGTCCCAAGAGGGTCCCCGTGTGACATCCTTTCTAACCGCCCAACGAGGTCTTGGACCGACCTATCGGAGTTCTCCATGCGTCCCTCCATGGCCCTAAGGCGACCATCCATATTCTCGGAGAAGGTCCGAAAGTTAGCATCGGATTGGTCCAACCTAGTCATAATGGCCATCATCGCCTCTTGTAGGGAGTGGAAGTCTCCCGAGGTATCCCGTGGGTTGGCCATAGGTGGGGGTGGGGGTGAGTACTGAGTACCCCGACGAGTGGGCATGCAAACACACCGACTAGAAGACACCGACTAAAGCAAAACACACTAATGCAAAATGATGCGCCTAGACTTAACCAAAACTCGGTACGCGGCGGAGATAATCGACCCGAAGGTCACTCGCACAAGTGTGCGGCCTTCCCGATAGGCGTAACCTAACGGTCGGACAACACCCTTTATATACCGAGTAAAGGGATGCAATGCGAAAAGACACTCTTTTTTTGTGTTTTAAAACAATGATGATCCTAGACTCGACTTAAACCGACTAATGACTCGATGTAAATGACACTCTTTTTTTTTTCTTTCTTTTTGACACCCTAGACTCAAACTCGCTCTGATACCAAATTGATGCGGGACGGGACCAAGGACACGACAAGCTCGCGATCGTCCCTTAACGAGGGAAGCGTCGGATGTGCGCGGTTGAGAAACCGGCTGTGAGCTAGGGTGGTCGGCTCTCACTTGTGCCCGGATCGGGTCACGGGACGGTCTCGCACTCTCTCGCAGCAGCAGTGATATGAAAATAAAGCGAGCTAGATACCCCTACACATGCTCTCTAGCAGCGGCATAAACAAGCATATATAGAAATAAGCGAAATGCCAAGTGTAGGAGCGAATACGATACCTCCACGCGCTCGGCGTGGGGACGACGGACCCGGCCGAAACTCGTACTCCCGGAACAATATTACACAATATTACAGAAATGCAAGCCGCTGCCCACTCCACGCAGGGAGGTAAAGGGCTACACAATGGGGTCCGGGAGGACCGAATTCGGGTTGACGGGCGGCTTCTCGCGCTGTTTCGGCAACACCCGAACACGTGACGGTGGGGCCCACGTGCTGTCCGGAGGGGCCGTGTGGGACCCGGTGGCACCGCTGTAGTGGTGGATGCCCGGAGGGTCTCTCCTTGGGATGGCGGCGCGCTGGAACGCCGGCCGGAGGCCCGGCGGCTCCGTTCGGCACCGGTCGGAAAAACCGGCCACGGACCTGCACTTTCTGATTTTCAGCGCGCGCTCGGACGGGAACGGACGCTGCGATCAGATCCGATGTCGGATTGACACGAAATTAGTGCCGTTGGAAAGCTGCCTCGAAGTACTTCAATGTAGGCCTAGAGATCTGGCCTGGATCTTCGCTGATCTTGACTTATGGAATTTACAACCTCCTGTTGTACAGTAACTAAACACTCAGATCTGCAGAGCTGATCTCTGATAACTGCCGTTGACCACTAGGAAGAACTTGGATTCAGACTTCGACTTCTTCATGAAAGTTGTAGGATGTTGAGTTGGGAAGATGGCAAAGTTGGTTTGGACACGTTTGGATGTGTCTATGAATTTCTATGATTTGTTTACTGGAAGAAGGTCGAATCTGAGATCTGGCTGGAGGTACTGTAGCTCCGGTAGAACATGAATTTTGAAAAATAGGTAAAAGACTCAACAAAAATTAATAAAAATGGTGGTGGTAGGGAAAAATGGACAGAAACCCCAGTTAAATTGGGAGGGCAAAAGAAATTCAAAAGGGTGGTAGAAGGGGACGAACTCAAAGGTTCTGTCACTGTAGACAGAGACAGATCTGATTTGAGTTTGGGGAATGAACGAAGTGGAAACAATATGAAACGGGGGAATTTGGAGCTGAATTTTTTTGTGGGGAAGGGTCTATAAGTAGGAACCAACCCTCAAAATTTGAAGTCGATCTGAACTCGTGGCTGACTTGAGGAATTTCCGAGCTTCACCTCTGTCCAGCAAGACAGAACACCGAAATTGATCCCGTGGCGGCTCGAAGGCGGCACGAACGGCGGCGGCGGCGGCACCGGTGATGATCAGAGGTTGAGAGGGGATGAAGGGAGGTAGAACCACTCTAGATCTGGGGTTGAAGGTGGAAGAACAGCAGGGGGAGGAGAGAGGGGCGCACCAAGCTCCAAGAGACTCAACAATTTTCTGATTTTTCCATTCATTAATTCATGCAATATGAAAAATACAAGTATATATATGCAAGGGGTCTAACCTATTCTAAGCCCTTGGATCAAGGGTTGATCAATGAAGGGTTGAGATGTGGTTTGACAACCACATTAAACCCCATTAAACAACTAGGTTCGCCCCCCCCCCTTTAAGAAGGCAATTAGCATTTGTCTTCATTAATTAATTCTAGGTCTAAGTCCAAGGTTGGACCATGGACCAGCCACCTTGGACCCAGGAGTCCAGGTGGACCAATAAGGATGAGGGAGGGGGCCCCTGCAGGGCCTACATGCACATTTGCAAAGAAACCCAATGGCCTTTTGCAAATAAACCCACTAAGACCTACTATTGTGTACCCATATACCACAAGGGCGTACATACAAATACAAAAGGACGTAGATGCAAACACAAAGTGAGCGGGCTGACGTTGATGTCCCCATCAGACTTACCCCTCACAGGCCGAGACAAACAGAACAAATTCCTTGCGCGGGAGTTGTAGCCGTAGAGTGTTCAAAATCCAGATTCTCGATCACCCCCACTTGGACCCTTGGGGGTCTATTTATAGAAGGTGGGAGGACCCAGGTTGACAAAGCCGTGGAGAAATCCTTCAATTCTGTCAGGGTGGGGTGCAAAAACCCCTATTTTTGTCAAGGTGGGGTGACAAAAAGCCTTTTTGACCTCTCTACACCTTTTTCCTTTTTTGATTTTGGCGCACAGGAGAATAATCTCGGAGGGGTCAAATAACCCCTCTGGCCAGAGGGGTCAAATGAAGAAACATGCCCCGGTTCTGACACAGTGGGGTGCAAAAAACCCTTTTTTTGTCAAGGTGGGGTGGCAAAAATTGTCTTTGACCCCTCTACACCTTTTCTTCTCTTTTTTTTTTGAAAAATGGGACTCGGGGTCGGATAACCCCACGGGTGGGCCCGACGGGGTCGCGCGGCCCCGCTCGGGGCGCGCGAACCCGGGGGGCCCCCGCGGGTGGCCATGAGCCCCCCCTCCGGGGTGCGCAAGTAGAGGGGTCATTTGACCCCTCTGCCGTCTTTTTGGCCCCTCTTCACGCCGTTTTGCCTTCTTTCTGTCAACCTGGGTTAAGGAGAAGCCAGGGTGGAGCTTTTATAGCCCGTGGAGATCCGTTCCTTGCCGCGTGGCAGCTGTCCATCGGTGGAGACTTGTGCGGGAGCGGCAGAGCGTCTTGTTTTGTTGTTTGTTCGTGCGTCACCGCGTGGGGAGGAATTCTTCGCGTCCGTCTGCGCCGTGTGATACACTTGCTCGGCTTATTTTGACGGGTTCGTACGCATATTTTTCCTCTTAAATTCCATTGCTGCGACGCCGATTGTAATTGTGTAATCGGGCCAATGGACCCTGAATCACGGAGGTACTCCGCAATTTGACGGTGTTGACGATACGCCATCTTTCCGTCGACTGTAGCATCATAAAAATTCCCGAAAATATTTCGAGAATAATTTCGGACGCAACAAATGCCCCCCACGGGACGTCCGTCACGGCCGGAGGCGGGGGCGGATGGCCCGTGCCCTTTGAAGGGAAATATATTCGTGTGTCCCGTGCATAGGCTTCGGGCTTTGTAGGACTGCATTTAATATTCATATTGCTGCCCTGTAATATTTCGATCTGATACTCCGCCCTTTTTCCTCTCCTTTGTGCTTTCAGGCATGTCTCGCAGCAGTGGAGATGGGAGCCGATCGAGGAGGTCGAGAGTCAGGGGTGCTGACGAATGTCGAGTTGAGCGCACGGACCGGCGGATGCCACCTTTCCCTCCCCGTGTCATTGAAGATGGTGACTTCAACCAGCTTGACTTCGGCTATTTATAGATCGCTGAGGGCCCGACTGAGAGCGCGGGAGAGACGGAGGGCCTTGTGGACGTATCCCGGATTACGAGACAGGATGGTCTTTATACATATGACCGCACATGGGGCTATCCACGCCACTACCCCTTGGATCGCCACCTCTACTATTTTCTCCAGGGTTTGCACCTATCGGCATGGAGGCCGATGATCCCTCGCTTCCTGAGGAGCGTCGCCGCCTTGAGAGGGCCATTTTAGCGGGGAGAGACAGCATGCAGGGATTGTGCTCTCTGACTTATCCGAGCTATCCGGAGGGCTTCACTCGAAAAAGACAGTATCCGGATCAGCAGAGTCTGGGCTCTTTTCAGCGGTACGAGAGTCTGACTGTTCGGACTGCACCACTATCTCCAGCAGCTTGGCACATGCATGGACAGCACAAGACCATGGATCAGGTTGTGGATGGCCTTTTCTTGACACCGACCGAGGTGAACTTCGCACAGGAGGAGTACATCCATGACTGCATGGTTGAGAGGATTTTGTCATTGAAGACTCCCAGCTGATACGGGAGGTGGTCTGTTGTGCCGTCTCACAGCAATCACCGAGGCGCGACAAAGTGGCTCTGGGGCGTTCTTACTGTCTACCGGTCGGTGTTGGATAGGGTAGGGATTCGTCACGCAGTGACGGCCGCCCTATATTCCTACCCCTGTTACACAAGCCTACTACAGGCTTTAGTAGAGAGGTTCAACCGCCGGTGGAACACTTTCGTCACGGCTGGAGGAGAGACCTCTTTGGACCTCTGGGCTTTCCAGAGGATTTCTGACCTTCCGATCTGCGGGATGCCATACGAGGAGCTGTCACTAGACGATCTGCACCTCAGCTCCACTGACGGCGCAGGGCGGTACACCCTGCCACACTGCTTCCGATTTTTGATGAAGACTTGGAGAGATTTATCCCGAGTTGGCACAGATCGGACTCCTCGCACGCCACGGGTGACTTTGAATGCGTGGGTGAGTCATTTTTATAGTGGCCCTTTTTGCTTCTACGAGGAGTTCGCGCAGTCCAGGACCACCTGGGAGGAGTGCAGGGAGGTCAGAGTAGACATTCCCCCTCATCCTCGTCACTTGCCTGCACCGACGCAGGGATGGAACTCTCGGAAGCTACATCCCATCACATATCTAGCAGCTTATTTGGCCTACTGGTTGGCCAGTTTTGTGATCCCCCATGGGGAGGAGGGGGTTTTGAGGCCCGGAGGTGATATACCCGACTTGTCTGCTTGCTTGTGGACAGCGGCTCGCCATCGCGCCAGCAGCCTTGGAGAATATTTTCCATTCGCTCGGGGCCCTATCTTCCCACTCATCACTGCGGGAGAAAAGCAAGTGCTCACCCTTCTTCTATTTAAACCATGAGACTTCAAATTAAATCCTAAAAATTGAGACTTTTGTCTAATTAGATTTACTTAGGCTCAATTGAAGCTCAATTAAACTTCATTGAAGAATTTAGGGTGAGAGCATGTTGGTAATTATTTTTTATAAAGGGTGATTAAGACTTAATTGATAATTAAGCCCTAATTAGTTCCTTAAAATTGGGGGGGCTTTTGTCTAATTCGGTTTACTTAGGCTCAATTGAAGTTCAATTAAACTTCATTGAAGAATTTGAAGTGGAAACATGCTAGTAATTAAATTTTATGAAGGGTGATTAGGGTTTAATTGATAATTAAGCCCTAATTAGTTCCTTAAAATTGGGGCTTTTGTCTAATTAGACATACTTAGGCTCAATTGAAGCTCAATTAAACTTCATTAAAGAATTTGGGATGGGAGCTTGCTGGTAATTAATTTTTACGAAGGGTGATTAAAGTTTAATTGATAATTAAACCCTAATTTTTTCATTGTAGATACAACTATTTGTCTTTGACTGTCTTGATGCAACATCATGCCCAGACGTGAACAAAGTCAGGAGCAGCAAGGACAGGAGGATCCGGGGTAGACCCACCTCTCCTTAGTTGATGCTGGGAGAAGAAAAGTGAAATGTAATTATTGTGATAAGGAGATACATGACGGAATTACTAGAGGAAAGTAACATTTGACAGGGGTAAGAGGAGAGGTGAGACAATGTGACAGATGTCCCCGAGAGGTCTGAGAAGAAATGCGCCAGGGTTAGTGCAATAACCTTGAAGTAGATAACTATAACAATTGAATTTCAAACATTAAACATGTGAAAGTTAAAGTAATATTCCATTGTACATTAATACAAGCAGTACAGAAAACCAAATTAGACAAAATAAATGTTACAAAAATTCATTGATTCTTACCTAATATGGATAATAATTACTAGAAGAACCTTCTCCCTCATCGTCTGGCCCTTGATGTCGATACCCATAACCAGGTTGCATGTATGGTCTATATTCACTATAACCAAACAATGAGGTAGCCAAGTCCTGCATCCCTCTTTGGATCCCTCTTGGAGTGTTTGGTTGGCTTGATTGAAATCCAGTATCAGCATAGGAATCTTGAGGAAGAGAAGAGGAACTGGTCGGATATGGATGGAACTGGAATGATGGTTCATAATTCCACGGCGCATAAATAGCTGCTTCCTGTTGGCCACCTTCGTAACCTGGTGTATCATATCCTCGCTGACCTTGACTGTATCCAGTAGTACCACCTGCAGCACCTGCATCACCTGCATCACCTGTACCACCTGCAGCACCTGCATCACCTGTACCACCTGCAGCACCTGCATCACCTGTACCACCTGCAGCACTAGTATCACCTGCAGCACCTCCGGGATGATCACCATCATCATCATCACCACAAGAAATCAGTCGCTTTTTAGCCTTTGGGGATGCTTTTTTCTCTTGTGGTGCCAATTTTTCAATGATCTTTGACATGAGTCATTTATCCCTTGGCGTGTGCCTCACTTAAATCTACTTCAACTGCTCAATTGCCGGGTCCTCTCGAGCAGCAACATTTGTTCTCTCAGTTTGCCCATGCACTGATGTACTTCTTCTTAAGGATGTAGGTGTCTTGCCCATTCTAGGAGTGACTGGCCTGCTATCTGAGTCGGAGTGTCTAGCTGGCTGAAAATCATGCTGCTCCTCAATGTCCTCAACAACCCTAGACATGTGGGCATGAGTATCTCTAGCCCTCTTTGATTTTCTTCTTAATTCGGGATCTCTTTGCTCATCTTCATCTAGTATGCCCTCTGCCCATTTTCTATCATCATCATCAAAAACGGGCTCATCAACCTGCTCTCGTGTCTCCACCCAAGACTGCAACGGATTCTCATCATCAAATAAGGCATCCACATCAATTTCTGCGGCGGCATCCCTGGCGGCGCATTTGTCTCGCAGCTGTTGTCTCAACCTCATATTCTTTATTCTCAACCTCATATTGTAGTGGCAGTACACTAATTTTTCTAATCGTTCAGCCTTTAACCGATTGCGAACCTTTGAGTGTATAAGGCTGAACGTGCTCCAATTTCTTTCACATTGACTTGCTGATGTTGTTTGACTGAGCACCTTAATTGCAATGAAAGCCAATGCATTGCTGCCCATATCTCGGTTGTTAACCATTATCCACCAGTCACTTTTCCACCAACCATAAAAAAATGCATTTTAGTTGTAGAAATATATATTCATCAGGTTAACAAATCCAAAAAATAAAATATACCTGGGCTCACTCTTCCCACAGCGTATTGCAAATGGGAGTCAACATATGTCTCAGTCCTCATTCTGTAATGGTTCATCTACAAACATAAAGTAATACATTAACATAACTACTTAAATAAATTCTATACATGTTATTGAAAGTATCAAATAAAGGCGAACCTCTACTTCGGCCTCTAGTCTCTTTTCTGGATTCCTCGATAAACGACCAATGACTTTTAAAGTCCCTTGAAGTACCTCGCCATCAACATGTGCATCGGCACCTAACATAAATAGAGGGTTGAAGAAATAACCTGCATTTGTGTATAATTAACTAAATGAAATTTATAAAATAACATAAAGGCATTACCCCAATTTCAGTATAATTAATCACTCACCAGCTGCATGCAAGTCGTGGTGTAATGTGTTGTCCCATCTCTGGTCAATAATTTTCCACCATTTTGCATAATGTCTGGGAAGGGAATGCTGCAACTCCAATTTGGCACGGTCCATGGCCTCGTACAGATAGCCCATATCATTTTTCTCATCGCCATGCACCATTCTTAGGACCTTCACGAGAGGTGTGACTACTTTCAAATACCGTGACACCCTGTCCCACAATTTGTTGTCGTCCACGACGTGGCAGACATCCAGATAATCCATCTGTGCATCAACTGTGCCCTTGTCGATGTAGTCCCGCAGGACATTGTGGTACATGAAAGCTTTCAGCTCATTCTTGTACCTGTGCAGATAAATGAAATTTGAAGCTGCATCAACTGTTACATATCAGTAAGGATAAAGTATCAAGAATTGAGATCAATCTTATACCTGTGCAAAGACTCCAAAGAAATAAAATTGAAAGCAAATCTGGTTGGGCTTGCACGGATGATATCTCGCCCTCCACTGGCATGCGCCCTGAACATATTTAGTATCCTAGGATGGTCATAGATATACTGTGTGACTTTTTGTGCCTTGTCAATTGTCTTCTTCACATGCTTTTCCTTCCCTATGTCTTCAAACATCAGATCAAGATAATGTGCTGCACATGGGAGCCAATATAAATGACTGCGCTTCTGCATCAATTTCTTCCCTGCAGCCTTGTAACTGGCTTCATTATCAGTCACCACCTGCACAACATTCTCCTCCCCAATTTGTTCTACCATGCCATCCATCAAATGAAACAAATAATTTGCATTCTTTTCATAATCTGATGCATCAACTGATTTCACAAACACTGTACCGCTAATGCAATATACCAAAAAGTTTATCATGGACTTTTTCGTGGTACCAGTCCAACCATCACACATGATGGTGCATCCTCTCTCCACCCATATATGCTTGAAGCTTTCAACCCAATCATGGAGCTCCTCAACCTCTCCCTCAAGGCCACGCACGTATATGTCTCGAGGTGAGGGGGCCTGCAAGCCAGGGCCAGCATCTGCTATGGCATCTATCATAGGTTGGAAATATTCACTTGAAGCTGCATGTGCAGGGACACCTGTATAAAAAAACCATTTACAAATAGATTTAAATGCATGCCCTGCAACTTCTGCTGATTTTTTGACCCCTCTCATTGCTTGCTTGATTTTAGGTTGTGTAGCTTGGGGCCTTCTGTGCAGATAGCTGTCCATGGGACCTGTTCCCTGCGTATGTGGGACAGCACCAACGTCAGGACGTCGTGCAACTGTACTCTCATAGGTTCCTGAACCCATGGGCACCTTCCCTTTCCTTCGAGCGGCTTGTTCACGCTCCCTTGCTTCAGTCAGCTCTGGATCAGAATCCTCAGTGCCTTCCTCATCATCACCCCTCCTAACCCTTCTGCCAGAAATCTCCTCAGCAATTTCAGCCTCATCCTCAGCCCTTTGTTGCACCCTCTCCCTTTTCCCCAGAAGGCACTGGCGCATCTCTTCTCGCACCTCTCGGGGACAGTTGTCACATTGTCTCACCTCTCCTCTTACCCCTGCCAAATGTTGCTTTCCTCTGGTAATTCCGCCATACATCTCCTTACCACAGTAATTGCATTTCACCTTTCTTCTCTTAGCATCAATTAAGGACATGTGGGCCCACCCCGGATCCTCCTGCCCTTGCTGCTCCTGTGTTTGCTGACGTCTAGGCATGATGCTGCATTAAGACAGTCAAAGACAATCTCTTGTAAGTACAATGAAAAAAAGACAATTGAACATGAAAGAGCTCTCAATTAGTCAATGAAGCTTAATTGAGCTTCAATTGTGGGTAATAAAGTCGAATTAGACGAAAGCCCCAATTTTTTTGAGGTAATTAAGCCCTAATTACCAAATAACCCTTAATGACCCTTCATAAAAATGACATCCCAGCATGATCCCACCCCAAATTCATCAATCAAACTTAATTAACCTTCAATTATAGCTAGGGAACTCGAATTAGACAAAAGTCCCAATTTTTTGAACTAATTAAGCCTTAATTACTAATTAAGCCCTAATTACCCCTCATAAAAATATAATCCCAGCATGAAGGCACCCCAAATTCATCAATGAAACTTAATTAACCTTCAATTGTGACTAAGAAACTCGAATTAGACAAAAGCCCCAATTTTTATGAACTAATTAAGCCTTAATTACTAATTAAGCCCTAATTACCCTTGTTAAAAATATAATCTCAACATGAAGGCACCCCAAATTCATCAATGAAACTTAATTAACCTTCAATTGTGACTAAGAAACTCGAATTAGACAAAAGCCCCAATTTTTATGAACTAATTAAGCCTTAATTACTACTTAAGCCCTAATTACCCTTGCTAAAAATATAATCCCAGCATGAAGGCACCCCAAATTCGTCAATGAAACTTCTCTAACCTTCAATTGTGGCTAAGAAAGCCGAATTAGACGAAAGCCCCCAATTTGTTGCATGAATTAGGAGTTAATTAATAATGAATCTAATTTTAGGTATGTAATTATGGTTTATTTTGAAATCTGAACTAATTAGGGTTGCACAAATTAAGGTAAAAAAAAATTACTTACAACCCCAAGTGTACAACAGGCTAGCAGGGGGTGGGCAGTCCGGCGGTCCGGCGGTGGCAGTAGGGCGGTGCCGGCGGTGGGAGTAACAGCAGCACCTGCTGCAGCAACAGCAAGAGCAGCAGGCTGCAGGCAGCACTGGCAGCAGGCAGCAGCAGTTGGTGCGCAACAGGCAGCACCAAGCACCAGCAGCAGCAGGCACCAGCCGCAGCAGCCGCAGCACAGCAGCAGGGCAGCAGGGCAGCAGGGCAGCAGGGCAGCAGCACCAGCAGCACTGCAGCAGCGGCAGCAGCACAGCAGCGGCGGGCCAGCACCACAGCAGCGGCAGTAGGCCAGCGGGAGGCTCCCAGCAGCTGCGGGAGACAACAGGCAGCAGGGGGGAGGGTTTCGGCCGAAACCGTGGCTGGAAAGTGGGTTTCGGGGGGGGACACAGCAAATCATAAAGGGGGGTTCACGTGTTTCGGTCGAAACCATCCGGTTTCGGGCCGAAACCGGATGGTTTCAGGCGAAAGCAGTATCGGTTTCGCCCGAAACCGATGCACCCTTTATGTTTCGGATCGCTACAGTAATTGGGGCCGTTTTCGTATCGGTTATGGTCGAAACCGATACGTTTCGGCCGAAACATATCGATTTCGGCCGAAACTGCCAACCATGCTTGTATAGGACTTCTCCGAAAAAATGCAGGACATAGTCACAATTTGAGAGTTTTGCAAGGTGTTTTTGCAATTACAGAACATTGAGGGGGATTTTCTTGTAATTTTGAAGGTATTTTCATAATTTCTAATTAAATCAAAAAATTACATACTTCTACAACCAAAATACATGAAAAGTATATAACATAGCCCCTAGGGGGCATAAGTGCAAGACCGGGGTATTTATAACTCATACCCTTGGGTTTTTACAAGCACAGACGAACAAAGAATCCCAAGCGCCTCCTTGTCTTCGCGTTCATTCCGTCTATTATCCATCTTGTCTTCATATCTCTTTCTCGAAGTGGGACCCATGGAGGTATTTATAGATTTTAGGGCATCACTTGGACCCAGATAAGCCACGGGGAAGATTGTTCGAGATCAAATGACCTACAAGATGGGCCCGAATAAGCCCATTAGGGACTTAACTGGGATCAATTGACCCTAAAGGGAGTGGCGATCGACCCCGATTAAGCCAAAGGAGTTAACCGAGGTCGATTGACCCAAAAAAATGGAGAATCGACCCCAGTTTAAGTCCCATGGACTTAACCGGGGTCGATTGACCCCGGTAGGGGGTGCAATCAACCTCGGTTAGGTCTTGGAACCTAACCGGGGTCAATTGACCTTGGTAAGATGCCCGGTCAACCCCGGTTAAGCCCAAGGCTTAGCCGAGGTTTGACCGATCGACCCCAATAGGGGGTGCAATCAACCCCGGTTAGGTATTGGGACCTAACCAAGGTCAATTAACCTCGGTAAGATGCTCGGTCAACCCCAGTTAAGCCCGAGGCTTAGCCGAGGTTGACCGGCTAGTAGGGGGGCCAGTTGACCCCGGGTAACCCCAAGGGAGCTTACCCGGGGTCGAATGACCCCTGGCGGTCTGTTCGACCCCGGGTAGGACCCCAAGGGCCTATTGGGTCCAAGTGACTGGGATATTTAAAGAAAAAGGGGGGCGGCCCTATAAAACTCTGCCCTTTTCATTTTTTTCTTGGATTTCCTACTGCTTGGCCACGTGGAGAGGAGAAAAGCTCCTCCTTTATGCGTTTGTTTGGTCTTCTCCGCGTTGTTCATCGAGGGAAGAAGTTCGCATCCCACAAGGGTCGTCTTGTACACTCATGCCGGACTTTCCGCAGGTGTTGTTGTTTTCTTACTGCGGGGTTTTTTTTTTCCTTTAACCCCAGACATCCGACGGGAGTCCCTGGGATTCGGGAATTTGTTAGAGATCACGACAACGCTCGGCTTTGTGCCCCTTATCGGTCGTTGTTGAGTTGAATTTCCTTCGATTGCCTCGATTGTTTCGAGAACATGATTTTTTTTTTACCAGTGATCCCTGGGATTTGAATATAACTCCTTGGAGCGATGGTACTAGCTTTGTGTCGTATTCCCACTGTCGTCGAGCCACCTTAATTTAATTTATCTCGATTAATTCAAGAAAATTTATCTCGATTAATTTGAGAAAAATAGTGGGCTCAACAAACAATTTCCAATGTTTCTAAATCATTGCACCACTTAATGTCCAGACTCCCCAAAAAAATGCAAAATCTAAAGTGAACAGCATCAAAGACACAGCAAATCTCTATATGTATCCTCGTCATCATTTCTAAGAAAAATATCCAAAGAATCATCCATATATTTGTTATGTTCATCATCTTCATTCATTTCTTCATCACTCCCATCAGTAGAGTGTTCTTCTACAACCACTTCCTTCCCTTTACCTACATATAATAAAAATGATAAAAATAAAGAGGTAAAATAATGTCACAATTTCCTAATGTTATTATGTTACAAACTTACAGTCAATAGTATATAATTAGACTGATTACTATTTTCGCTTCAACTTTCTCCAAGTTTTCTTCTTTTTGATTTCTTCACCCCTGTTTACATTCCAAGATCTTCCAAGTCAATCTTCATCAACAGGCAACTTATAAATGTTGAGATCATCCCTTTCATTTTGGAATTCAGCAAACCAATCATCATTAGAGTCAATGTTATTGTCATCCAAACAAGATTCTCCATTGTTTTCTTCCTTGATGCTCTCTTTCAACTTTAAATTGAGCATGACAAACAGCAATCATTTAACCTCTATTGTGACAATCTATTTCTTGGAAAGTCGTGAGGTCTTCTCATCCTTGCAAGTCGTGAGGGGTCAGGACTTGGAAAGAGGCAACGAGAATGGGGCCCAACATTTAAAACCTATTATAATCTTTTTTTGTGATCAAATCACAACCGTTGATGACTTTGATGACCAAGGCGTGTGTTTCTCCAAAGCCCCTGTGCCTTGCCGCCTCAAACTGGCTTTCCGAAGAAAAAAAACGCGTGCCTAAACTTTTTGAAAGGAGGTGCAAGCCTTGAGGCTTTTTTTGGGCATCTCGCCTTAAGGCGTATGCCTCAGCACCTCAAGGCAGCGCCCTTTTTAAACCTTGGTCCAATCATCAAGCAGTCAGTCCAAACTGGACAAATTCACTATCTCAACTGATCGGCAGGCAATGATTCCTAATGTTCAAGCAAGTGGGGTTCATAAGACTGTTTTGGACCGATCATTATCCTTACCACAGAAGCAGATCAGAAAAGGAACATAATTTTCAGATTTGAGGTGGCATGTATAAGACAAGAAGTTAGAGATTTGATCGCTAAATGGTGATCAGAAGTTCAGGAGAGATCTGCAGGGATCACTTTTCAGAAGAAATTTAGATGCATCAGAATGTGGTTTAAAAAATGGAGTTCAGAGGTACATGGGAATGCTTCAGCTGTTAGGCATGAATTGTTCCAAGAATTAAATGAGCAACAGGAGCCTCTCTCCGAGAGTGAGACATCATTCCAAAAGAAGTTAAAGGCAGATCATACAGAGGACTTTTAAGACATGAGATCAAATGGAGGCGAAAGTCTAGGGAGCAGTGGCTCGGGGTGGGGGGTGGAGGATGAGAATAAGCCTTTCTTTCATGCCATGGCATGTGCAAGAAAACTATGTTTGAGAATTGATCATCAAAAAGTGAATAACGACACTGCAATATTCAGACCCAACTTTTGCAACACTCTGTTCAGTTATTCAAAGAAGAGGAATCGTGGAGACCTCAGGTAATGGTCAGTTCTCAGTTAACTCAAATGAGTAAAATGAGGAACAATGGATGTAGAGGAACATGGAGAAATCTAATATGGAAAGCTAAGGTCCCCAACAAGGTCAAGATTTTCTCCTTCAAATTCATCCTAAGGCGACTCCCCAACAACAAAAACATTGAAGGAGTTCATCCCTATTAAAAAAGGGAGATGCATTTTCTGTGCTACTTCTGAAGAATCCTATGATCATCTCTTTTTTCTATGTGGAGTCGTAAGGACAATATGGATTATTTTATCAAAGACTCAGTTTTCCTTGGTGGGATCCCAAAATGCCACAAACTTAATGGAAGGATGGATTCACAGATGTGCCCAGCACAAGGGAAAGAAAGTTGGCTGTAAATTTTGAATGCAGTGTTATGGTTGATCTGGGGAGAAAGGAACAGTAGACTATTTAAAGGTGCTTGGTACAGAAGGCACATAAGTGATGTGATTCTAAAGAGAGCTATTCTATGTGTTAAAGACTGGTTTGAAGAGTTTCTTCTTAAATTGAAACTATGAGAGAAGTATAACATTTCAGGGTTCTGTTTTCCTTCCTTCAGTTTTGCCTTCTGTAGGGGTTTCTTTGCACCCTTTTTTATTTTTGTGGCTTTCCTCCATCCATCTGCTTGATAGGATGGAGTTGACAGGTGTTTTTTTCCTTATTTAATCGAACAGTTGCATTGCCACCTTCAAAAAAAACAATAACAAAATTTGATATTTCTTAGGTAAGATGTGCTTTCCTATCCTCTATTCATTTCATTGGAGTTTCAGTAATAAGTTGGTGCTCCTGCCAGAGCACAACCATCAACTTGAGTAGGTCATATCTTTGCTGCACCCCACTGCATGTTCAATTAACCGGACCACACAAGATAGATGGCAAAGCACATGGTATGAATCACTTTTACCCTCAATATTTATGATGATTATCTACAGTTCTACTTCCACAAACATTCTCAGTATTTACCAATCTCCAGTCTTGATCAACACAAGGAATAGATAAGTCAAATTTCACTGCTTGAAGGTTTATCAAAATGTGATCTGCTATAAGCTCTAAATTCAGTCCAACAAATGGGTAGTTCCAATAGTATTCCAACCAGAATTCTGTAAGGAATTATTTCATGCTAGACGCAGTTTGCTAAATGTTCTTTAAGAAGTATAACTTTCTAATGTAGCACTGCTCCCTTAGACTGAACCTCTCGCACTAGCAATATTGTAGAAGAGCCCATATATCTGTATCTCAGGCACTAATGAAGAAGAGCTTGATAAAGGGATAGACTAAAAAGCACCATCTGCAATATAATCAGTGATGGAAGAACAAAGGATAGTCATCATATAATGTAAAAATTTGTGGACCACGTTATACAAAAATAATTACAATAATAGTAAAGGCACTCGACAGAATGAAGTCTTACCGTGTGAAGTATTGTTTTCTTTCTCACAAGAAAGCTCAACATCACTAGAAATATTCTCATTCATTTCCATTTCTGCTATCAAATACTCAATTGCTGCATCAACATCACCATCTACATCTTGTAGAGCCTAACTTAAGATCCATAGGAAAATTATGACCACATATTAGTCAGACTTCTAGAGCTATCATTAACAAGTTTTATTCTATTATACTGGACTAATAAAGTACCATACGACTTTGCTCCAATAAATCATATGCAAAAGCAAGATGCAAGAAAGCTTCACAATAAGAAATCCTTTAATAACCATATAAATTTTACTCAAGAATTACTTCTCATTTCTTACCTGTTCAATTTTCTTAAGCTTTTTGCAGCCAGTCCCAGCCATTACTTGTTTAATTGAACTCATATCGGTATTTCTCTCACCTAGGAGCCCTCTGGATTTGTTAGCTGTAGATTTTGCTTGATGGGATGGTAAAGAAACCTCTGAATCGACCTGATATGTCAATAGTCCTGAAGTTATATGAGCTTAGACTGAGTACTCTAGAGCAAAAATATAAAAAGGACAAAATTATTGAGCAATTCAAATGCATGACAAAGATGAGTGACAAGTACCTTAATAATGATATTCTTAGCTGGTCCATTCCCAGGATCTTCCTTCAGCCGAACACTGTTATAGTGTTCTCCGTCATGATAGGATCTGTAAAAGGCAAATTCATCAAATGACAAGGGGAGAGTCAAATTTTAAATTTAAGATTTATGAGAATAATGCAATCATTTAGAAGAAATAATGACCTCTTGCTGGCATGTTAGCTAAGTTATGTCAGATGGACAAAAGGGTAACATGCTAAATTGTATACCAAAAAATGCAAGTATAAACACAACGAAGCAAACTCCTATGTACTCATTTATCCAACTGCAAAAGTGGCAGAATTTTTTTTCCTTTTCATCAGTACCTATGCATTGCTCATAAAATGGCCCTTTAGCCAGGTTAAAGAACGTTTTTCATAGATAGTTGCTGCAAAAGCATCCTCAAAGATGATAATCCATATGATCATATGTAAAGAAAACATTTTCCCTTTCTTTTGGCAAGGATTGGTAATAATACCACCTCTCCTCATCCTTGCTAAATACAATATTGTACGGTCAACCCTCAAGTTGCCGATCCTTAATCTTAATCTACAAATGGTGTCCTGTATAATGTATACCATGTTTCTTTTCGGAATCAGGTGGATTGCACCACCGACGTTAGATAAATAGCATATGTAGTTACTTAGAACTAGAGAAGGAGGAGAGTTTCCTCCAAACACTTGTAGGCATTTCATTTGGGGTGGTTACAAAGAAAAATAAACAAGATATTCTTCTTGTCAAATTGGAAACAGTTTGTAGATCTTTTAAATCCAGCATTGTGGGAATTAAAAGTTTGCATGTCATGGATTTATCTTTCCCTGGAAATTGGCTGTGGGATTTGATGACAGATGATGTCACTCTTTCGGAAGAAAGTTACTCAGGCAAAGCAATATACTCAGCATCGTAGATTTTAACTGCCAATGTACCATGAAAATTACTTGAGTCTTATGTGAAAAGGCATCTTAAAGGTAGTAAATGGGTTGAGACTGGGATGTCTGCTAAATTGAGCACTGGAGACGATATTCTTTTCTGTTTTGATAAATGGTTGTGCTGTTCACTTTTACATACAAGATTTCCAGTGTTCAACTTAGTCGTGGAGAAATGGCTGCTGGTGAAGAACTGCTATCAGATTCGATGAAGTGTTATTCAGTGCTCTGTAATTATTAGAAGATGTCTTCAAAATGATGAAGAGGATGAGTATCTTCAGTTACTGCCAGAGCCTAATGAGGTGGTTCTTTCTCCTAACCAGCCTGATTTCTTTTCTGGGATAAAGGTAGAAACAAATTCAGTTAAATCCCTGTATGACCTTATTGAGGGGCAGCAATTACCTTATCAAAAGTACAAGGACGTCTGGAAGGTTAGACGTTCACTAAGGTTAGAGCATTCATGTGGTTGGTCAACAAAAAGCGGATTGTCACTGAAAACTCCAGGCCGCAAGAAGAGGAAGAAGAAGTGACAAGGTGGGAGGGCCACAAGAGAAGGCTGCAGTCTTGAGAAACACTCTCTTTCTCAGCCACTGGCCCCTTTCCAGGCTTTCCTTCTTATATTATGCAACAGGGCAACCACCCAAGTAACTACATGACAGAAATACCCCTGGTGAAATAACTACCCAGGGCACACAGTCAAGTAAATAAATTAAACTGAAATAAGAAAAGGAAAAGACCAAACTACCCCTGGCCTTCACTACACTCCCCCTCCAGCTGAGCATAGATATCTTCCATGCCCAGCTTGCCCAAATTCACTTTGAAATCTTCTCTGGACATGCCTTTAGTCAGCACATAAGCCACCTGATCCATTGACGAAACATAGGGCAGGCACAACTCTCCTGAATCCAACTTCTCTCGGATGAAGTGCCTATCAATCTCTATGCATTTAGTACGAACATGTTTGACAGAATTATTGGCTATATTAATCACTGCCTTGTTGTCACAATAGAGCCTCATGGGGAGCAACACTTTTACACCAATGTCTTTCAACAAGACCTACAACCATAGCAACTCGGTTACAGCTTGAGCCATGGCCCTATACTCAGCTTCAGCACTGGGCCTTGCACAAACAGCCTGCTTTTTCCTTCTCTAGGTGACTATATTACCTCCCAAATAGGTACAGTATCCTGAAGTAGACTTGTGATCATCTTGAGATCCTGCCAAGTCAGCATCAGAAAAACCTTCAATACTCAACTGGACTTTCTTGCTAAACAACAGACCCTTTCCTGGACAAGTCTTAACATACCTCAAAATTCTGTCTACTGCTTGCATGTGTGCTGCCCGGGGAGCATGCATAAACTGGCTAACCACATTAGTGGCGCATGTGAAATCTGATCTAGTTAGAGACAAAAATATAATTTTGCCACCCTTTGATATCTCCCCTTTTCAGCCTCTGAAAGAGCCTCTCGATCATGCTCACTGAGTTTATGATTTACCTCAATGGGTGTATCATCAGGTCTGCTGCCCAATTTCCCAGTTTATGATTTACTTCACTGAGTTTATGAACACTCAACATGGTTGTTCTTGTTCAGATTTACCAGATGGACACCGATGTACTCTTAAGTCTAGAAACTCCTTCACTGCCTTTGGATGTAGCATCAGATGTAGTAGAATATGTTTGGTCGGTCATGAGATTCTCCCCCTTCCTCTTCATGCTCCAATGGATGGCAACAAACCCTAACCACTCCAAACTGCAGAATAGGTTGTAGCTGCCCCAAGGAAAAAAAGGAGAAGAAGGGCAGTGCGGCGTTTGCAGAAGCACGAAGGAAGGCTAGGAAGTGGAGCGGTCTCTTCAAGACCACCAGAAAACAACTCCAGTGGCAGCTGCAGCACTTGCCTTGATCGGAGGAGAAGAGGAAAAAGGCTGGCCAACAAAAACCTAGTGGAGAAACCCAGGCACTTGGTGTTTCTTGGAAGAAACCCCAAGGCACAGGTTGGACTCACGCCTGCTGTGGCCAGAAAAGCTCCAGCCTTGTAACAATCTTCTTCTCAGAGCACCACTGGCTCTGGTACCATGAAAACTCCAGGCTGCAAGAGAAGAAGGATGAAGAAGAAAAGACGAGGTGGGAGGACCACGAGAGAAAGCAGGCTGTGGTCTTGAGAAACTCTCTCCCGTTCTCAGCCACTGTTCTCTTTCCCAGTTTCCCTCTTATATGATGCAATAGGGCAACTGCCCAAGTAACTACATGACAGAAATATCCCTAGTGAAATAACTACCCAGGGCACACAGTCAAAGAAATAAATTAAACTGAAACAAAAAAAGGAAAAGACCTAACTACCCTTGGCCTTCGCTACAGTCACCAAGTTGTACAGAAGGAAATTGGGTATGAATTTGATGTCAGCTGCATTTTCTGTGGGCTTGCACAGGAAAGTGCTGATCACTTATCTCATGCCAAGTCAACCTGCAGATGTGACATATCCTTGGGACATTTCCCCAAGAAAGTGTTCCAAGGGACCAAGGTCTTTTATCTCAAACTCCATTCTAGTGTCCCTTCACTACTTTAGAGGAGGTTTGCACATATTACAGATATTTAACGTTGCAGAGCCAAAGCCACACCAGGAGGAAGATTATTTGTATTATGTTGCACACTATCGGTTGGAGCACCTGGAGGGAACACAATGATGTCATTCTTAGAGGGAGTAGATTTTATGTTGAGAATATTTGCTTTAGAAGTCTATCACTTTTATATCTGTGGGATAGCCAAGTGGTATAAGGAGCTTGCTCCTGTTTAAATTTCTTTTTTTTTCCCTTGAAGCAGGATCTCTCCTCTTCTTTTTCTTTTGATTGTATCACTCACTTCTGTAATAAAATTGGTAGTACAATCTACTTTCTACTCCAAGAAGAAAAAGTATCTAGTGCCAGCTGGGGACCTAGGGTCTCATATAATGCAAAGATAATAGACAATCAATATAGACTTATGGTCAACCTGACATCATCCATCTTTGGCACCGATATTCTGCTTGGTTTAGCAGCGGGAAAAGTGGCAAATGGCCTAGACTGTTCCAATGTTCTCTGAATCTAAGAAACCATAGTATAAATTCCTAGTACAACTGAGGAGCAACCTCCAACATTCTGTAGAAAAGAAAATTGTTAGACTGGACCAGTAAGCCCAAATGTTTAGTCCAGAATATGGACGTTGTACGGATATTAAAACCACACAATCGATTATCTTGCTTGTTTGATTACGTGAACATATTAGCCTTCTGATTATGTGTAGCATATGAGAAAAGCAGGGTTACATTTACTGTCATTCACTAAAAATGACACAGAAGAAATAAAGTGCACATCCCAAAATAAAACACATCGGTATGCAACAAATTCAAACAACTGCATTTATTATGAGGAACAGCACTTCGATAAAAATGTATAAACAAGTTACTTACATATGAACCATTCTCACTTCATGAGGATGGAAGTTTTTTATGTACCAGCGAGGTGACATACTCTACATCACAAGGAAAAAAAAGAATAAATAATTCATACTTCATGTGATGAAAATAACCAGTTAACTCTGATAAATTGTTTTCACAAATAAATACAAAAAGGATGTAGGCATGCTGATCTGCATATCCCTCAAAATAAATAAAATCATAGTATCAACAAATATGTTGTTTGTGTTGAATAAAGGTGACATATATCAGTTTTCATAAACACATAAAATCAATGAGGTTTCAGTCGTCAAAGACTATCCACAATCCCTTCCTCTTTTGCTAATGTGTAAATGTTTCTTTCCTTTTTTCTTATCTTTTCTTTTGCATTTTTCTCTCTTTTTTCTGTTGGACATGGGGGAAGGAGGGATCAGAAGCAAAGTTTTGCAATCCAAAAGAATTATTTGTAAAACACACAATATAAAAGAAAAATTGAAGGAAAAATACTAGGGCATTGTCAACAATAATGAGGAAAACCACTAAGCTCAAGATATATTATTCCAATTTGTTTATGGAGTACAGAAATACCTCAATCACTAGTTCAGTAGTCTGAAAGGAATGAGAAGTCCTTACCAAAATTTGTCAAGCTCAGTTCCCAACAAAAAAAGAATAAGGGATTCTTGCAAATATATCCTCCTTACAGGTTGGTGTTAATGGATTGTTTTTAATAACCTCATGCATTGCAATACTTGCAAAAACACCTCAGCCATCATTGTCTGTCAACGTTCCATTAAAATATTAACCAGAATCAAGGAAAGTCAAAAATACCCTTACTCTCTCCCAAGGAAGACAGAATTGGGGATCGGACTCAGATCACCAGTCCAAAAACTGATCTGGATTGGCTGGATCGGCCGATCCGAGCCAATCCTGGCCTAGCCGTGTTTGAGAGATTTTTATGTTCCTATATTTTTTTGACAAAGGGTTTTACATAATTTTCACAAACTTTCCTTCCCATCTGTTAAGGCATCTCCTTTCTTTTTGCACCCTTGCAGCTGGAGCCCTGGAACAGAATGAGTAGGAGGTGGCTGCCTGGTTGGTGGCCGATGGCGAACGAGGAAGTTGGGGCAGAGAAGGAGGTGGTGGCCGGTGGTGGAGGAGGAGGAGGTGGTGACCGGTGGCCGTGAGGGCTACGGCAGAGACGGAGGCGGCAGGTGGCGATGGCGACTGTGAACAGATAAGTTTTTTCCCCCTCCCCCTTCTTCTTCTTCTTCCTCTCCTTCTTCTTCACCCCGATTCTTCTTCATCTTTTCTTCTTCTTTTTCCCTTTTTTTGGTGTTGAATGTGGAAGGATAGGCAGGACCTTGCTGGGATCAGGCCGGAACGGTCGATCCTGGTGTGGGATCAGCCGATCCAGACCAATCTCAAACTGATCCACTTGACCCACCCAATCCCCCTAGTAAGAGTCGGGGTAGGGGGCATCTAGGTCAAATCGGTTTGGCTCAAAACTGATCGGATTGGCCGATCCGGGTTGATCCTATCTGATTCTTCCTTCCATGATATCTCCTAAAAACTCTGCCTGTCCATCTATTTCTTTCTC
Organism: Amorphophallus konjac; assembly: GCA_022559845.1. Classification (NCBI taxonomy): domain Eukaryota; kingdom Viridiplantae; phylum Streptophyta; class Magnoliopsida; order Alismatales; family Araceae; genus Amorphophallus; species Amorphophallus konjac. Next base: position 248,922,662 of record CM040119.1, read on the forward strand.
TCTTGCGCATGAGTAATGTGTCCATCAAAAGGTCCCCTTTTCATGGGTATCTTTTTCCCAAACAATCAATTTTATGGATAAGAATGGACTACTAGAGGCACAATGAATGGAGGTAAACCACACGTGTACACTTTTAGATCAAGGAAGTCATTAAAAACAATACAGAAGTAGGAATGCAATTTCTCAGATTGCTTCTTAAAGTTGTATATTTGCAAAAAGAACAAAGAAAAATCCTGAGAATGTTACAAAACTGATATATGATATTTATAAGTTAATTTTTAGTATATTTCAGTCATTGTGAACATTTTGAATAATTTTCTCTATTTAAAAGTTATTATTGTAAATCTTAGAAACTGATATAAAATTCCAGAAATTCGAAATAGTGAATGAAAAATAGTGAATTTTTCCTTATATGATACTTCTGTCTGGAACAACGTTTTGTAAATTTTTAATAATATTTTGATTATTGTGGATATATTTAGTTAATTTTTCATGTATAGGAGAATTTAAATGATTCTGTAAATATTTGAATTCCTACATGAAAAATTATGAAAAAAATTTTGTGCAGTGTTACGTACAAATGTGATTTTCAGTAAAAGTTTAATGGTCTTTTGAATTTGGTAGCTAAAGTTACTCAATTTATGATGCATGTTGGAGTATATGTAATTTCAGAAAAATTATAATTACTGTCTGAAAAATGATGAAAATTTTCTGTTCTGATCCTTCCTGTAAATGGATTGGTTTCCTGAAATTTCAATATATTCTGAGTTCTGAGAACAGAATTATAAATTTTTGATGTATAAATAGAGTATAAATAATCCTGGAACAATTATAACTATTGTCTGAAAAATGATGATAATTTTCTGTTTTGATCCTTTCTGTAAATTGATTGATTCCCTGAAATTTAAAGGCATTCTGATCTCTGTAAACAGAATTAACAATTTTGATATATATATATATATATATATATGCAACTCTGCCATGGCCGGTCCCAAGCCCGGGTGAGAAAAGAGGAGGGTTTGTGTTAGGTCGACAGCCAGCTGTAAAATTTTGTCACATCTCCAACATGAATTCTGATCCAAATACATTATGTGCTAATGCTAGGGCGTTCCCCGTAAGCGACGCGTTACATCGGAACCCGGATGGAATGACAAGTGAGCAAGGGCCAACTAGGGCGTTCCCCGTAAGCGACGCGTTACATCGGAACCCGGATGGAATGACAAGTGAGCAAGGGCTAGCTAGGGCGTCCCCCGTAAGCGACGCGCCGCAATGGCGCCCGATTGCGGTGTCAAATAGGCAAGGGTTCTCGTGTGGGGTTGGACGCACACGGGTAAAGAAGCAAGTCCAAAAACATAGGATCCGTCTAGCTACTTGGAATATAGGAACTTTAACGGGTAAGGGTTTAGAATTAGTTAAATTAATGAAGGACAGGAGGGTTAACATAGCTTGCCTACAAGAAACTAGGTGGAAAGGACATAAAGCTAAAGACATTGATGGGTATAAAATTTGGTATACGGGTAATAATAACTCTAGAAATGGTGTTGCTATAATAATAGATAAAAACTTAAAAGATAGAGTTGTGGAAGTAAATAGATTGGGGGATAGACTAATGGTAATTAAACTTATCTTAGGTGATGATATTTTGAATATAATTAGTGCATATGCACCTCAAGTAGGATTAGAAGAGAGCATTAAAAAACAATTTTGGGAGGCTATTGATAGTTTGATCCAAAATATCCCTAGTGAAGAGAGAATCTTTATTGGAGGGGATCTTAATGGTCATGTGGGTATAGATAATAGAGGTTATGAGAGGATTCATGGAGGGCTTGGTTTTGGTAATAGGAATGATATGGGTAACACTATTCTTGATTTTGCTATGGCCTATGATCTAGCAATTATTAATACCTTCTTTAAGAAGCGGGACGAACACTTAATAACATACAAGAGTGGAACACATATAAGTCAAATTGACTATTTTCTCATTAGGAAGGTCGATAGAGTTTTATGTAGAGATTGCAAAGTTATTCCTGGTGAGAGTCTAGCCCCTCAACATAGATTGTTAGTAATGGATGTCACTATCCCTAAATTCAAAAGAAAGATCATTATAAATAATTATTCCAAGATTAAATGGTGGAATTTAAAAGGTAAAAGTTTAGAAACATTTAAAAATCATCTATTAAAGGAAAATATTTGGAATTTAGAACAAGAAACTAATGTAATGTGGAATAATGTTACAAATTGTATAACGAGGGTTGCAAAACAACTCTTAGGCGAATCTAAAGGTAAAAAGAACTTAGAAAAAGAGACTTGGTGGTGGAGTGAGGAAATTCAAAATACCATTAAAGTAAAAAAGGAATGCTTTAAAGTTTGGCAAACTAACAAAAATGCTCAAACCCTAGAAGCTTATAAAATCGCTAAAAAGAGAGCTAAGAAAATAGTCAGCGAAGCCAAATCAAAGGCATTTGAAGATTTATATAATAAATTAGGAACCCGAGAGGGTGAAAAGGACATATTTAAACTAGCTAAATTAAGAGAAAGGAAATCTAGAGATTTAGATCATGTTCGGTGCATTAAAGGTGAAGATCAAAGGGTTTTAACTAAGGATCTTGAGATTAAAGGGAGGTGGCATAGCTATTTTCAGAAGTTACTTAATGGAGATTCCGTCAAGGATTTATCTTTAGAAGGTACCCAAGAGTCCACAATATTTGATAAATATCAATATTTCAGGTGTATTAAGATGTCAGAAGTGGAGGATGCTTTAAGGAAAATGAAAGTGGGCAAGGCCTTAGGACTAGATGGCTTACCTATTGAAGTATGGAAAGGCCTAGGAGATATTGGTATTCAGTGGCTAACTAAATTTTTTAATAAAATTTTAAAGGAACGAAGAATGCCAGAAGTTTGGAGAAAAAGTGTTGTAGTTCCTTTCTATAAAAATAAAGGAGATATTCAAAATTGTAATAATTATCGTGGAATTAAGCTTATGAGTCATACTATGAAACTTTGGGAAAGAGTAATTGATAAACGCCTCCGTGGTATGACTACTGTGTCGGAAAATCAGTTTGGTTTTATGCCAAATAGATCTACTACAGAAGCTATTTTCTTACTACGGCAGCTAATGGAGAAGTATAGAGAGATGAGAAAAGATTTGTATATAGTTTTTCTTGATTTAGAGAAGGCGTACGATCGAGTACCGAGAGAATTGATTTGGTGGACATTAAGAAAGAAAGGAATCTCTCAAGGATATGTTGATTTGATTAAGGATATGTACGACGGTGCTATTACTAGTGTTCGAACTATTGCTGGGGAGACTGGTGAATTTCCCGTTTCTATAGGTTTGCATCAAGGTTCTGCACTAAGTCCGTATCTCTTTGCCTTAGTTATGGATGAAGTAACTAAACAATTGCATGATGATATCCCTTGGTGTATGCTATTTGCAGACGATATTGTTTTAATTGATGAGAGTATTGATGCTCTAAATGCTAAGTTAGAGCGTTGGAGACTTGCCTTGGAGTCTAAAGGTTTTAAAATTAGTAGGAGCAAGTCAGAATTTATGCACTGTAATTTTAGTAATGGGAGAGTGGTTCAGGAAGACATGGTTCTAATTGACGGACATAACATTCCGAAGAATAGTAGCTTTCGATACTTAGGGTCTATCATACAAGAGAATGGGGAGATTTATGATGACGTTACACATAGGATTAAGGCAGGCTGGTTAAGATGGAGAAGTGCATCAGGTGTCCTTTGTGATCGTCGTATGCCTGTGAAACTCAAAGGGAGGATTTATAGAACGGCTGTGAGACCTGCTCTTTTATATGGTACCGAATGTTGGGCAGTACGAAAGGAACACATCCACAAAATGTGTGTAGCAGAGATGAGGATGTTGAGATGGATGTGTGGCAAGACTAAGAAAGACAAGATTAGGAATGAGCGCATCCGTAAGGACTTAGGGATAACTCCAATTGATAGTAAAATGAGAGAAAATAGACTCAGGTGGTTTGGACATGTGTTTCGTCGCCCTAACTCAGCGCCGGTTAAAAGATGTGATCAAATCTTAGTGGATGCTAGCAAAAGAGCTCGAGGAAGGCCTAAAATGAGATGGTGCGATGTTATTAGGAAGGACATTAGTTCCTTGAGTTTAAATATGAATATTGCACTTGATAGAAATCTTTGGCGGAACAGGATTCATGTAGCCGACCCCAATTAATTGGGATAAGGCTCTGATGATGATGATGATGATGATATATATATATATATATGCCCTTATATTTGGATAAGTTGAGAATTTCAGAAATAAAAAAAAAAGATTTTCAGTACTGGCATATTTTATACTTAATGTTCACAGCATGGATTTTTGAGTGACAGAATGGTATCAGTGCTATACCCCAGTCGGAAGTGTAGGAACTAAGTGCCATGCAGGGCAAAGTGCTACGCTATGGGAGCCACCTCTTGAACCCGCAATGGGACAAAGTGCTATATAGTGGGAGCCACCTCTTGAGCCTGTAGGGGCCACCTCTAGAGTCCTACCTGCCTGAGGATTTGATTGCGTGCTATATGTGCCCAGCGACGAGGACGTCGCCTATATAAGAGGGGTAGATTGTAACACCCTCAAATATAGCTAAGTTGTACTCTATATCACCGAGGCGCCTTTTGAAGTATTGGCTCGGTTCTTGAAAAGAACTCCGAAATTAAGCGTGCTTAATGAGGAGTAGTACTAGGATGGGTGACCTGCCTGGGAAGTCCCCCATTCTGGAGCCGATCACTGTTAGAAAGGGACAAACCCGTGAGGCCGTTAGGCCAAAGCGGACAATATCTCGACGGTATAAAGTACGGGGCGTGCCAGAATGGTATCAGAGCCACCGCGGTTGAGAATTTACATAAATAGTCATCAACTTAATCCACATTCCAAAATCTTGACCTAGTAGTTAGTTTTAATGAAAACTTAACCGTATAATTGTATTGTCAGACTATGGCGGGAGGAGGTCGTCGTGCAGTTCAGAATGACGATGCTCAAGAGGAGCCGAGAGGACCCCCATCTCCGCCCCCACCACCTTTGGTGGATTATGGGATGTTCATGCAATGCCTGGTTCAGGCTATGCAAACCCAAGCTCAGACACAAGCGGCTCTTCAGGCGCAACTCCAAACTCAGGCAGCATCACCCCAAGAGCAGGTTTCCGGAGGGGTGACTATGATGGAGAGATTTCGGCGGATGGCGCCACCCTCTTTTAAGGGGGAGAGTCAGCCAATTATGGCTGAAAACTGCCTCCGCGAGATAGAGAAGATTTTTTGGGTCATCCGGTGTGCGGATGAGGACAAAACAAGTTTGGCGGCGTACATGCTACAGGAGAGAGCAAACATATGGCGGGCGTCTGTGCTAAGGAATCAACCTGACAGGCTAGAGCATGAAATTACTTGGGAAGAATTCAGGGAGCTATTCACGGCAAAATACATACCGGAGCATGTACAAGACAAGCTAGAGCAAGACTTTCTGGCCCTAACTCAAGGGTCGATGACCGTGCTCGAGTATGAGGCCAAGTTCACGGAATTATCAAAATATGCACCACACATTGCTACAAATGAAAGGAGGAAGGTGAAGAAATTTGTGGTGGGACTACGACCGTCACTTCGGACCTGCCAAGTTGCACTGGATCTTGCTACGATGGAGGCAGCTCTTGGCGCGGCATGCCGTCAAGAGAGCGACATGGAATTATATCAAGAGGAGAAGAAGACTTCGACAAAGAGACCATCGGCACCATTTCACCGGTATGACAAACGCAAAAAGGTGATGAGCAATCCGTCACGATCGTTCGTGGCAGAGAAGACCACACCACCAGCATGGGGCAGCAACAAACCAGAATGTAAGCACTGCGGCAAGCGACATGGCGGGGAAGTATGCTGGATCGCCACTGGCAGGTGTCTTCGTTGTGGCAAGAAGGGCCACATAATCCGAGATTGTCCGAAGATGATGCAGCCTGTAGCAGCTCGGCCAGTAGCAGCAGTAGCGGCTCCAATAGCAACCAGACCAGCAGCAGCGGGACCCGTAGGGAGACCCCGAGCGCCAGCTCGGGTATTTGCGTTAGCTAGAGAGGATGCTGAGCAGGCGGAGGACCGCACAGAAGACACTATGGAGGAATTTCTCGCATGAGGAGGTCACGTGGGAACCAAAGGAAGTGATGAAGAATAAGTACCCTAGATTGTTCGGTATGTGGTCTAACCCTAAACTTCGAGGACGAAGTTTTCTTTAAGGGGGAGAGGGTGTGATGGCCTACAAATTTATAGTATTTTATTTGGTTAAAAATTTGATTATGCCTAAATATATAAATGATTAGTCTTATTATAGAAATTTTAGTCATGGTAAAAAAAAGAAATTAAGAAAGAAAACAAAGAGATTTTAAGATTAAGGGAAAGAGAAAAAAAAGGCAAGCAAAGAAAAAAAATATTGAAGAGGTTAAACAAAGCAAAAAAGAAGAAGAAGGGGGTTAATTGTTAAATAAAAAATATATGTATAAATAAAAGAAGAAGAAGGTCAAAATGCAAAAAAAATAAATAAATAAATAAAAGGTGGCCGCCCATGCACGCGCGCGCGCTCTGGCGGGGGCGCGCGGGAGGCGGGCGCCGCCCCCCCTCCCGTTCGGCCGCATTGCGACGTTTTAAAAAAAAAATCTTTTTTTTATTTAAGCTTTCATTAGTTTAAACCCCTTTCCTTCATTTAGTCAATCTCCATGTGCCATATAACTATAAAAAAAAGAAAAAAATATGAGATAGTCAAAAGTAAGGGCTGAGTGGGTTGGTGTGCCTTTGAATGTCATTTTTATTTAAATAATATTAAATTAAAGGTTTAATCCTCACCCATAATTTAAACAAATGGTTGAGATTGATTAGAACAAATCCCCTATAAATAGCTAGGTAGAGGGTCTCATTTGTTTCCTTTGGGGGCTGGCTACGTGAAGTGCTGAAGGAAATGGTGCAGGACTTATTAAGGAGGTGTTTAAGCTTTTTAAGGTAAGGGATTTAACATTTAATCCTCTTGATTAGCATGATTAGCATATTTAGAATGATTTAAGATGTGTTAATTATCATCTATAAGGATAATTAAATCCATAGATTTGTATTTCACCATGTGTGATCACATCTAGTCGAACTATCATGAGATCATTAGTGTTAAGGCAAGTGATCAAGGGTAAAATAGTGTGATTAATACACTATAATTAGCAACGGTGCATGATAAATTTAAAAAATTTCCAGAATTATGGGATCTGATATTCTAAGCTCTCTGTAAAAATTTCAATGTCTGATTCAAATTATTTTCTCATTTAATAATATTTGAATATCATCTTCAAGGTGTTTAATTATACTAAAAGACTAAAGGGGTGATATAAAATTACCACAAATTGTAGGAATGCATCTTACTATTAGACCCACGTGTATAAAAAGATTCATTATTTTTAGACCACGATATTTCTGTTAATCAATTTTTAATACATGATAAGAAAATAAATAATTATATAGAAATTATATATACTGGTCATAAAAATCTTACGATTTCACAGTATAGGTATTACATTGTGTGTGATGTATTCTTAAAATATCAACAATTATAGATGTCTGTAAGTGAACTTATAGAATTTTTCAATAAGTTATTAGAAGTATAAAATTATGAGATAAATAGAAATAGTATGTAGAAAATTTTGAAACTTCACCAGAAGACTTAAATGCATGTAATAACTAATTGATTAAAATTTCATGTTGTTTTGATTACTGAACCTTGAGTTGTAAAATTTTCAATGTTTGATCAAACAATTAAAAAAATTAAATAAATATTAATATTCTGTGAAAAATCCTGAGAATGTTACAAAACTGATATATGATATTTATAAGTTAATTTTTAGTATATTTCAGTCATTGTGAACATTTTGAATAATTTTCTCTATTTAAAAGCTATTATTGTAAATCTTAGAAACTGATATAAAATTCCAGAAATTTGAAATACTGAATGAAAAATAGTGAATTTTTCCCTATATGATACTTCTGTCTGGAACAACGTTCTGTAAATTTTTAGTAATATTTTAATTATTGTGGATATATTTAGTTAATTTTCCATGTATAGGAGAATTTAAATGATTCTGTAAATATTTGAATTCCTACATGAAAAATTATGAAAATTTTTCTGTGTAGTGTTACGTACAAATGTGATTTTCAGTGAAAGTTTAATGGTCTTTTGAATTTGGTAACTAAAGTTAGTCAATTTATGATGCATGTTGGAGTATATGTAATTTCAGAAAAATTATAATTACTGTCTAAAAAATGATGAAAATTTTCTATTCTGATCCTTCCTGTAAATATATTGGTTTCCTAAAATTTCAATATATTCTGAGTTCTGATAACAGAATTATAAATTTTTGATATATAAATAGAGTATAAATAATCCTGGAACAATTATAACTATTGTCTGAAAAATAATGATAATTTTCTGTTTTGATCCTTTCTGTAAATTGATTGATTCCCTGAAATTTAAAGGCATTCTGATCTCTGTAAACAGAATTAGCAATTTTGATATATATATATATGCCCTTATATTTGGATAAGTTGAGAATTTCAGAAATAAAAAAAAAAGATTTTCAGTACTGCCATATTTTATACTTAATGTTCACAGTATGGATTTTTGAGTGACATGTGTCCATTTCATATAAGTCATATTTATAGTTACCGTACTGTTATTACTGCCAAATGGACACTGCCACCATAGGGGGAGACTAGAACCAAGCCATAGAAATGCCCCTATGCAAGGATGGCAGTGTCGGTTTCGGACTCGGTTTCGGCCGAGTCCGAAATCGATACGAATCGGTATCGGTTTCGGTTTCGGCCGAAGCCTAGTCAAAAGCTTTAAAAAAATTGAAAATGGACCTAAAAATTCATAAACAAATAGATATAAATAGATATAATTATCCACCGGTCACATAAAAAGGCTTTTTAATTCATTAGACATGCATTTGATTGTAAAGAAATTAGATTAAGTGCAATAAACATGAAGTAGACATTGAAATTGAAACATTGAACATGTTAAACTATTATTCTTGAGTACATACTAAGCATAAATTAGGTTCAAGCATTACAATAAACCTAATTAGGCACAGTAAATGTTACGGAAATTAAATGATCTTTACCTAAATGAAAAGGCACTAATATGGGTAATAACTAGAAGCTTCTCCCTCATCGTCTGGCTTTTCATGTTCATACCCATAAGAAGGATGCATGTATGGTCTATATTCACTATAACCAAACAATGAGGTAGCCAAGTCCTGCATCCCTCTTTGGATCTCTCTTGGAGTGTTTGGTTGGCTTGATGCAAATCTAGTATCAGCATAAGAATCTTGAGGAAGAGAAGAGGAACTGACCTGATGGAACTAGAATGATGGTTCATAACCCCACGACCCATAAATCGCTGCCTCATGTTGGCCACCTCCATAACCTGATGGATGCCCATATTGAGTATGTGAATCATATCCTTGCTCACCCTGACTGTATCCTCTGCCTGTGTCTGCGTGGAAGGAGGAAGGACCACCAACATCCCCACCGCCGGTAGTAGCACCTGCAGCACCTGTAGCACCTGTAGCACCTGCAGCCTCCAGTTGCCTTTTGACCTTTGGGGATACTTTTTCCTGTGCCGGTGTGCTTTCTTCTTGCACCCTTGACATGAATCCTGTTCCCCTTGGCGTGTGCCTCAAATAAATCTGCTTCAACTGCTCAATTACCGGGTCATCTCAAGCAGCAGCATTTGTTCTCTCAGTTTACCCGTGTACTGATGTACTTCTTCTTAAGGATGTAGGTGCCTTGCCCATTGTAGAGTGACTGGCCTGCTATCGGAGTCTGAGTGTCTAGCTGGCTGAAAATCATGCTGCTCCTCAGTGTCATCAACAACCCCAGGTGGGTCCCTTCTCTGGTGCGCATGAGTATCTCTGGCCCTCTTTGATTTTCTTCTGAATTCGGGATCTCTTGGCTCATCTTCATCTAGTATGCCCTCTGCCCATCTTCTATCATCATCATCAAAAACGGGCTCATCAATACCCAAGACTGCAACGGATTCTCGTCATCAAATAAGGCATCCACATCAATTTCTGCACTCCCATCCTCAGCGATGCATTTGTCCCTTAGCATTTGACTTATCTTCATGTTCTTTATTCTCAGTCTCATATTGTAATGACAGTAAACCAATTTTTATAACCGTTCAGTCTTTAGCTGATTGCGAACCTTTGAGTGTATAAGGCTGAACGTGCTCCAATTTCTTTCACATTGACTTGCCGATGTTGTTTGACTGAGCACCCTAATTGCAATGAAAGCCAATGCATTACTGCCCACATCTCGGTTGTTCACCATTATCCACCAGTCAGCTGTTCCACCAACCATAAACAAATGCATATAAGTTGTAGAAATATATATTCAGGTTAAGAAATCAAAAAAATAAAATATACATGGGCTCACTCTTCCCACAGCGTATTGCAATTGGGAGTCAGCATATGTCCCAGTCCTCATTCTATAATTGTTCATCTACAAACATAAAGTAATACATTAACATAACTACTTAAATAAATTATATACCTGTTATTGATAAAATCAAATAAAGACCAACCTCTACTTCGGCCTGAAGTCTCTTTTCTGGATTCCTCGATAAACGACCAATGACTTTTAAAGTCCCTTGGGGCACCTCGCCATCAACATGTGCATCGGCATCGTACATAAATCGAGGGTTGAGGAAATAACCTGCATTTGTTTATAATTAACTAAATGTTATATATAAAATAACATATAGGCATTACCCCAATTTCAGTACAATTAATCACTCACCAACTGCATGCAAGTCGTGGTGTAATGTGTCGTCCCATCTCTGGTCAATAATTTTCCACCATTTTGCATAATGTCTGGGAAGGGAATGCTGCAACTCCAATTTGGCACGATCCATGGCCTTGTACAGATAGCCCATATCATTCTTCTCATCGCCATCCACCATTCTTAAGACTTTCACGAGGGGTGTGACTACTTTCAAGTACCGTGACACCCTGTCCCAGAATTTGTTATCGTCCATGATGTGGCAGACATCCAAATAATCCATCTGAGCATCAACATTGCCCTTGTCGATGTATTCCCGCAGGGCATTGTGGTACATGAAAGCTTTCAACTCATTCTTGTACCTGTGCAAATAAATGAAATTTGAAGCTGCATCAACTGTTACATATCAGTAAGGATAAAGTTAATAGAATTGGGTTCAATCTTATACCTGTGCAAAGACTCCAAAGAAATAAAATTGGAAGCAAATCTGGTTGGGTCTGCACGGATGATATCTCGCCCTCCACTGGCATGCGCCCTGAACATATTCAACATCCTAGGATGACCATAGATATACTGTGTGACTTTTTGTGCCTTGCCAATTGTCTTCTTCACATGCTTTTCCTTCCCTATGTCTTCAAGCATCAGATCCAGACAATGTGCTGCACATGGGAGCCAATATAAATGACTGCGTTTCTGCATCAATTTCTTCCCTGCAGCCTTGTAACTGGCTTCATTATCAGTCACCACCTACACAACATTCTCCTCTCCAATTTGTTCTACCATGTCATCCATCAAATAAAACAAATAATTTGCATTCTTTTCATAATCTGATGCATCAACTGATTTCACAAATATTGTACCTTCGATACAATAAGCCAAAAAGTTTATCATGGACTTCTTCGTGGTACCAGTCCAACCATCACACATGATGGTGCATCCTCTCTCCACCCATATATGCTTGAAGCTTTCAACCCAATCATGGAGCTCCTCAACCTCTCCCTCAAGGCCACGCCCGTATATGTCTCGATGTGAGGGGGCCTTCAAGCCAGGGCCAGCATCTGCTATGGCATCTATCATAGGTTGGAAATATTCACTTGAAGCTGCATGTGCGGGGACACCTGCATGAAAAAACCATTTGCAGATACTTTTAAATGCATGCCCTGCAACTTCTGCTGATTTTTTGACCCCTCTCACTGCTTGCTTGATTTTAGGTTGTGTAGCTTGGGGCCTTCTGTGCAGATAGCTGTCCATGGGCCCTGCTCTCTGCGGGGCAGCACCACTGTCAGGACGTCGTGCAGCTGTACTCTCGTAGGTCCCTGAACCCATGGGTCCCTTCCCTTTCCTTCGAGCGACTTGTTCACGCTCCCTTGCTTTAGTCGGCTCTGGATCAGAATCCTCAGTGCCTTCCTCATCATCATACATCCTAACCCTTCTGCCAGAAATCTCCTCAGCAATTTCAGCCTCATCCTCAGCCCTTTGTTGCACCATCTCCTTTTTCCCCAGAAGGCACTGGCGCATCTCTTCTCGCACCTCTCGGGGACAGTGGTCACATTGTCTCACCTCTCCTCTTACCCCTGCCAAATGTTACTTTCCTCTGGTAATTCCGCCATACATCTCCCTACCACAGTAATTGCATTTCACCTTTCTTCTCTTAGCATCAGCTAAGGACATGTGGGCCCACCCCGGATCCTCCTGCCCTTGCTGCTCCTGTGTTTGTTGACGTCTAGGCATGATGATGCATTAAGACATTCATACACAAAAAGTTATAAGTACAATTAAAAGCTTAACCCTTAATTAGCAATTAACCATTAATCACCCTTGCAAAAAATCAATTACCAGCATGATCCCATCAATAAATCTTCAATGAAACTTAATTGAGCTTCAATTGAGTCTAAGCAAACCGAATTAGACAAAAGCCCCAAATTTTATGAACTAATTAACCCTTAATTATCATTTAACCCTTAATCACCCTTGCAAAAAATTAATTACTAGCATGATCCCATCCCAAAATCTTCAATGAAGACTAATTGAGCTTCAATTGAGCCTAAGCAAACTAATTTAGACAAAAAAACCCAATTTTTATGAACTAAATAACCCTTAATTAAGAATTAACCCATAATCACCCTTCGAATGAATTAATTACCAGCATGTTCCCGCTTCAAATGAGTCAATGAAACTTAATTGAGCCCTAATTGACCCTTACTAAACCTAATTAAAGAAAAGCCCCAAATTTAAACTTCTAATTAGGGTTTAATTAGATGTGTTAAAAAGTTAATCTTGGTTTTAAATTAACCTACAACACACCTACAACAAAAAAATTTTCAACAACTCAACCCAAAAAACACAAAACATAAAAAACCATAAATTTACCTCCACCAAATTTACCTCCGCAGTGGCTGTGCTGAGGTCGGACGGCTCTGCTGTGGACCGAGCAGGGGCCCCTGGCGTGGCCTGAGGCTGGCCGGCTCTGTCTGGCCCGGGTAGGGGCTGGCAGGTGGATGGTGGATGCGGCAGCAGCAGCAGCCTCGCAGCAGCCAGCAGGAGAGCGCGCAGCAACAGCAGCAGCAGCAGCAGTCCTCGCAGCAGCCGCAGGGCAGGCAGCAGCGGCGGCAGGCAGCAGCGATTTCGGGAGGGTTTCGACCGAAAACACCCGATCGGGGGGGGGGGAGTACAACTTCACGTGAGTTTCGCCCGAAACCGATACACTTATACCGTTTCGGGAGGCTACAGTGATCAAGTGGGTTTTCGTATCTGAAACTGCCAACAATGTCCCTATGGGGAGGTTCACACTGTACTGGCCCCGAGGGTAACGGGGATTGAAATCCTGGAGGTGGACAAGTACCACTGGTTAAGGTGGAGAGGACTTCTCCCGGTTCTGCGCAGTAACCAAGACTCATCACTATTTTTACCTAGGTGATCGAGTACCGACTGACTGTCCTTCTAGTGGTGGTTTAGGCACTGTGTCTTGGCTATTTATCACTGTTACTACTCACTGAATTGAAATTGAAACTATTGTTACTGCTTACTGAATTGAAATTGAAACTACTGTTACTGCTTACTGAATTGATATTGAAACTACTGCTATTGATCACTGAGTCGTTATTGAAACGACTATTACTGTTCACTGAATTGATATTGAAATTACTGCTATTGATCACTGAGTCGTTATTGAAACGACTATTACTGATCAATGAATTGAAATTGGAACTGCTATTACTGTTCACTGAATCGGTATTGAAATGACTGTTACAGTTCACTGAATTGATATTGAAATTACTGTTACTGCTCATTGAACTGATATTGAAACTAGTGTTATTGTCCACTGAACTATTATTGCATTTCATTGTTATTACACTATAAATGTTTACTGTTAATGAATCTCCAGTATATCAAATGGTGATTTGGAAAATGACAGATTAAATCTGTTTGGATCCTTTCACTATGCGTGAGACTTTACTCCGCCTTGTACTGGGATCATTCTATTGATAAATGAATCGAATTATATTGCATGGTAATGTTTACTAATGTTGAATGCTCGTTTACTTTGTCATTGATAGAATAAAGTTTTAATGTACATGCTTTATTTGTAAAATGTTAATATTATGACTTATGATCGTAAAAAATTGAAATTGGGTTAAATGTATTAATCTCATGTGTTATCTATTTGAAATTATGCCTAAGAATGACTTATAAAAAAAATGATACCGTAAATCACTTTGGATATGTTTATACATGTTATGACTAGGGACTATGCCTAGTCTCTTACTGGCATGGAAGGCAGTTTCGGCCGAAACCGAAACGTTTCGATTTCGGACCGGTCCGAAACGACACCAGAACAAGGGTTTCGACCGAAACCAAATGCCATCCTTTAAAAAAAAATATATTAAATTGGTTTCGGACCGAAACCGAAACCGAAACTGGTTTCGGTTTCGGATTCGGCCGTTTCGGTTTCGGACTCGGCCGAAACCGAAACCGATACCGGCACAGCCATCCTTGCTTACTGGGTCTATTCGTAGACTCACCCTGTTGAACATTTTCAGGAGAAGCGGTAAAAGAAAGCGAGGAGTGATCTCGCAGAGTTCTGACTGCAGCTTGGATTTACTACGTGTCATTGTCATAGGTAGTTAAGAAAAAAAATGTGTGTGAAATTTGATTATGCAATAAATGACTTGTTAAATCGTTACCTTTATTTCGATCTATGTGGATGAATTCATTTGAATGTAAGCTGATGATTCAAGTAATTTCATTTCCGCTGTAATGATATCTCAATATTTATGTGATTCTCTACCGTAATTGTACCGTTTGAGTTGTCCCACTGTGACGTTTCGATCGGAATCCGACGTGAGTCTTTACGACTGGACCGGGTTTACGAGTCGGGGCGTGACAAAAAAGATATGGCGTAGCGCCGATGTCGTCGGACTGCGGAGTATCTCCGTGGTTTAGGGTCTATCGACCGGATCATATGATCACAAGTGGCGTCGCAACAAGGAAAGTCAAGAGGAAGACATGCATGCGCATACCCGTCAAAATAGCCGAGCAAGTGTATCACACGGCGCAGACGGACGCAAAGATTCCTCCCCACGCGGCGACGCACGACCACACAACAAACAAGACGATCCCCCGCTCCTGTGCAAGTCTTCACCGACGAACGGCTGCCACGCGGCGAAGAACGGGCCTCCACGGGCTACAAACGCTCCGCCATGGCTTCTTCTCAACCCAGGTTGACAGAAACGGAGCAAAACGGCGCCGAGAGGAGTCAAAAAGGGTGCTCGGAGGCCAAATGACCCCTCTAGGCTTGCAGCCCGGGAGGAGGGGCCCGCGGGGCTTGCGCGCCCGAGCGGGGTCAAATGACCCCGCCGGGTCGCGCCCACCCGCGGGGTCATTTGACCCCGCCGGGTGGTGTCACCCGCGGGGCCAAATGACCCCGCTGGGTGGTGCCACCCGCGGGGTCATTTGACCCCGCGGGGTCGTTTGACCCCTCCGGGTCCCCGTGTTCCAAAACAAAAAAAAGGAGGAAAAGAAGAAAAAAGGAGGGAGAGGGGTCAAAAATACTTGTTGCCATCCCACCTTGACAGAAAAAAGGGTTTTTGCACCCCACCCTGTCAGAACTAGAGCAATTTTCCTCATTTGACTCCTATGGTAGCCAGAGGGGTCATTTGACCCCTCTAGGGTTATTCCTCGTGCGCCAAAATAAAAAAAGGAGAAAAAGGAGGAGAGGGGTCAAAAGGCCTTTTTGCCACCCCACCTTGACAGAAATAGGGGTTTTTGCACCCCACCTTGACAGAACCGGAGCATTTCTCCACGGTTTTGTCAACCTGGGTCCTCCCGCCTTCTATAAATAGACCCCCAAGGGTCCAAGTGGAGACATGGAGAATCTGGATTTTGAGTACTCTACGGCTACAACACCCGCGCAAGGAGATTTGTTCTATTTGTCTAGACCTGTGAGGGGTAAGTCCCCGGGTCTTGTACTTATGCCCCTACGGGATATGTTTGTAATTATGCCCCTCAGCGGGCCATGTTTGTAAGTCTTTACGTCCCGGGATGACTAAACTATGTGATTCTGTCCTTATAATAATGGAATTATAAAAAAATATCCTCCCCGGGACCGTAAGAGACAAAAGTCCTGTAATTTGCAGTTATACCCTGCAACTTCTTGTAATTGGGACTACGTCCCTGCCTCCCGCGTTAGTGTGGATCCTTGTACAGTCGATAATTCGCCGACAATCCTTGTACCCATTTGGGGCTATAAATGTACTCAGTGTACTCTACAACTTTCTTCGGGAAAATTATAAGAAAACCCCCGACTTCTGAAAATTGCATATATACCCCTCCTTCAACCAAATTGACAGATGTGTGCCTTCTATGAAGCCCCTTGTCACTCCTTCGGTCCGGAAGTGTTGTCAGCTCAGCCCAACACCTGGGTGCCACTTCAAACCTAGGTCTGCATAGGGTGTGGTAAAATTACCGAACTACCCTTTTGACCCAGAAATGGCCTCAGAGCCCTTAAAACCCTCCAGAAAGAGCCTCAACGCCTTGGGAAGTCAGGAACCCGGTCCTACTTCCGTTCCATCCCAGAAATTTCAGAAATACCCCTGGCCTGGGAAAATTACCAAAATACCCTTGGGTTGGTAAAATTACCAAAATACCCTCGGGGTCTAGAAAACCTCCCTCTACTTCAAAAATGCCCACAGTTTCTGCATTTTTGCATCCATACCTTTAAATCTTGGGGTTTTGCTCAGACTCAGCCCTAATCCTGTCAAATGTTGGTGGTAAATGAGTGGTTACAGAGAATCTCTCAAGTGAGCCAACCCTCCATATCAGAACCTCTATAGAAGACTCTGGGGATTTCTTTGACAGTCAAACAAAGGTGTTCGGACGTTAGACCGATGTAAATCAACACTGACTACGGTCAGTGGGGAGAGGTCCAGCACTCGAACCCAAATCATCTGATACGATGCGCACACACAGAATAACCCTCTCTATGCAGAGGAATGTCTTTTCAAAAAGAACATTTTTATCGTTTATTTTTCCTACGTGAAAATATTCTGTGTCTCACAACTTGCAAACAAAGAAGCTTCTTCATCTTCGAAGCCCAAGCCTAAGGGTACTCGTCATTGTACTTAGTGCAATCATGCAATCATGATAATCATGATACAGGTTTTTCCTGGCAACTTTATCTTGAGAAGAAGCTGTCAAAGTTCAAGACAAGCAAGGGCAGTCACCTTGCTAAAGGGAATGCCAGCATCTCGCATCCTACTCCAGTCGTACCTCCTCCTGCTGAGGATGGCTCCACATATCTCAAGCACCAGCGTTGTCCACTTCCGACATGGCTTGCCACTAGCAACTTCTTTCACAGTTTGGTCATCTCGGTGCCCCCTCTATAGGTACTATTGGGACGGCACTTAGTGCTATTACCTCTTCTCCATCTGCTCATTGAGTCATTGACTCAAGGGCAACCAATCATATGATCGGTATCTCCACTCACATTACTTCTTACTCCTTATCTTCAAGGCAGGACAAAGTGACTATCACAAATGATACCTGTGCCATAATCACTAGAAAGGGTACCATTCGTCTTAATGATCACTTAGTCCTCCCCTTCTGCTCTCCACCATTAATCTGCTTTCAATGAATAATCTTACAAAATCTTTAAATTGTTCTACAATAGTCTTTCCTACTCACTGTGTCTTTCAAGACCTCCAGACAGTAAATGATTAGGCGTGGGTGTAAAACGGGCAATGTCCATCATCTCGAGCATGGTACAGTTAACTATTTTTCAATCGTCCATTTGTAGTCAACGTAGTCCAATAAATCAGCCACTTGGGACGTTTACCTATGGCATTCTTGCCTTGATCATATTCCTTTTAGATCCCTTAGGGTTCTTTTCCCTCAATTGTTTGCTTCTGTCTCTACTAAGCAAGGTAAGCAAGATCGCATATCGGGTTCGGATCGGGGGCCCAAAAACTAATCTGGATCAGCCGGATCAGTCGATCCGAGCCCGATCCCGAAGCGATCCTGGCAACATTTAAGGTTACATTGTATGTACGTGGTTTTGCAGGGGTTTTACATAAATGTAATATTCACTTTACTCTTCACCTTTTCTCTCCACTTTACCTTTTCTAGGACAACAGAGGCGGAGGAGGAGGAGGAGGTCAACGGCAACAAGGCATCGCAATGGTGGCATCAGCGACTAGTGGAGGCGACGACGGTATCAACAGGTAGGAGGAGGCGGAGGAGGTCAACGGCGGCAAGGCGTCACGATGGTAGCATCGGTGGCTAGTGGAGGCGACGGTGGTGTCATCAGCAAGTAAGTGATTTTTTCAGTTTTTTCTCTTCTTCAGCAACGACGGCCACCTACTGAGGACGCGTGGATTACTCGCAAGGAGCTACAACAGACTGATCTCGACCTCTTGGAGCAATACCAGAGCGGCCAGGACCCTTACTCGACGGTGTCAAGCTCCTCCCAGGCGGGGAGGATTGGTGAGAACACCCAAGTGCGGATCTGGTTCGACCCGACCCACGTTTACAGCCGTCAGAGGCCTCCAGCAACGACACCAACTTCTCTTTGACTTGATGATGATCCATTAGTGGACTAATGTACCTTCTTTTGATTAGTTGGTCATTTCATTGGTTGAGAGAACCATTAGTGGTCTTTTCTATTTTTTCTATATTTTTGGTTCAATTTTCGCACTACTTTTTAGTCCTAAGGCTATTTTGGTCATAGGATATGAGAGAAGAACCATTAGGGTTCCACCCTCCATAAATAATCAAGTAATCTCAGTTTTTGGACTTAATGATGATGAATGAGAATTTTGGGATGGGAACTGCCCGTCTTTCTCTATAGGGTGCGGAGCCCTAGGTCATTCTTTGTGGGGTGCAAAGCCCCTAGGTGTGAACCCTTGTTTTCTTCCTCCTTTTTCCTCCGCCTTTCTCTCCCGACCCCACCTACTCCCTCCACCCCCACATGCCTACACCCTCACCTGCGTCTTCTTCTTCTTCTACTTCTTCTTCTTCTTCCTCCTCCACCCTTCAACGTTCAACCACAGCACACCAACCACCGCCGGCCGGCAATCGCAGCATCGTCACTGTCGACACACGCATGCCACCAGTGACCAAGCTCCCCGCCGATGGCGCCAGCGACCCTCACTGCCGCCTCGGCCCCCATACCACACGCCAGCACTCTGCTACCTCCGCCTCCACCACCAGCTGCCAGTTCCACCTGCCGAGGCCACCCGCAGCCTCTCCTGCGCCCACCAACAGATCCACAACGACCGCACCTCACCATCGCCGATCCCCAACTCCTTCAGATCCCTCCCACTGCTAGTGTGTGGTCAGCACCGACCTGCACAAAGCTCCCGATCGCATCGATGTTCGCTAACACCAGCAGCACCCGCAACCTCTGCCACCAGACCCTGGGCGAACGAAGTCGCCCACAACCCTGTCGCCCAGTCCAGTGGCAATCAGCCACACTCCAGCACTGGCAACATTAGCCGCTGGAGTCCCTACTATTTCTGTCGCTCTATCTGGCTGCCTCCACCAAACCCAAGCAGTAGGGGCGATCCCAACGGTCCAGCGCAACCATCTTGACCGCCGCGGCCTCCCTCCCTAGCATCAACGGCCAGTGTCGGCCTCGACCACGCTACTACTGTTGCTGTGGAAGAACGCAGTCACCGCGGCTCTGCCTCCCAGTCCAGCGACAACCCCAACATTTTTGTACCTCGTCCTACACGTGGCCTAAGTTAGCATGGCTCGCTTTTCAACGAGCCGATTAGTGGTTGATAGCTCGTCCATTTCTTGCTCATTTCGTATTTGGTTATTGCCATCGTTGAGAGTGATAGGATATTCCTAGCCAGCTATGTTATTTTGCTGTCGGATTGTGTGATTGTGAGCATTCCTCCTGAGAGCGCCGATTTGAATTCGTTGCATGTAAGATTGATACCCTAGGCCATGGTCGTTCTATCTACCATTCGGTCCGAGGTTTCTCACTGCGAGGGACGGCTTCCTAGAACGTAGCTCATGTTATTTTCACGTATTATTGCTCCTGGAGTTCGAGCACGCGACGGATTATTTGTCAATCTATTGTAGCGTATTGCTGATCTCGTTTAGTCACCTAGTCGAACCCGTTTAAGTTAGGCGTTCCGCATCACCTTAACTACTCGCAGGCAATAAGTACACATAATTAGAAAAGAATGTTCCACGAGAGATGTGCCGCTAACTAATCGGTAGATGTGGAAAAATAAAAGCACAGAAAGACGGAACATGAGCACAAGAGAGAAGTGAAAGTGTTGGCCATGTAGAAGCTCTTCAATCGCAGTAGGCTTAGGTTCCTTGAATGCTCAAATGATTGGATCTAGCTTACTGAAGAATGGAACTCTTCAATAATAAGCTTAAATGATGGAGAGTTGGGTTGCTCACAACACTTAATGTAGTTTTTCGCTCAGGGTTCCAAAGGTTATATTCTGTTGAGAACAAATCTTGTATTTATAGCGAACCAACCGCCTAGCCCAGTTAGTTTGCCACCCTCCCCCATTTGGAGGAGATCTCAAATTCGATCCTAGTTATCCCCTCCCTGTTAAAAAAATTTTGCCTACCGAAAAAAAAGTCTTGTATTTATAGCACATTTGTTGGCTGTCCAATAGACATGTTCACTTGATCCTGTAGGGATCTCTCTAACGTATATTTATTTGAGAGAGCGAACTATCTGTTGTGTTTGTAGTCACCTAGTTTCTCCTCAAGCCAATTTATTCTTAGTGCCTTGTTCTTTCAGGGAGTCTCTTGATTCGACACATATACCTTTTCCACAACAACAATACACATCAGTGTAAATAATACAAAGTGGAAAATATTATATTCTATAGCCTTATTAGAGTAATTAAGTATGCACGTGCAAGACATTTCACATCTATCAGAAGATTATGTTTAGAAAATAGAACGATTTTAGCTACGGGAGGTATCCGTTGTAAGACTAAAAAAAGCATACACTAATCCTTGACCAGTGGTTAGGTGTAATCCATATTAAATATAAAATATAGATATTGTGTGGAAATGCCTAGGGAATACGTTTAGCGTTAAATGTAATTAAACTTCAAAATATAGTAAAGCAATATATTTTTATCAGGCGCCAAAAAGGATTTTTACAATTGATATAAGTACCTCCTGAATTTTTCAGTTAAAATATATAAGACAAAAATGCATCGACTGAATTAAGTATGAAGTTTTCTAATAAGATAAGGTTAGTTGAAGAAGATTAGTCAATCAAACACAGTTGAATTATCGCCTCAAAACTAGACAAGTGTTAAACAGTTAGACAATATACATAATTGAAGAGGGTCAGTTGATTTAGTATCGCCTGAAGTGATCAACTGACTAAGTGAGATAGGCATAAGTTGTCGCCTAATGGTAGTAGAAGAAAGGCATTCGAAAAAGGCATTAGGTGAAAGACTGATAGTTGGAAGTATTGCAGCTAAAGAGGATGGTCGAGGAATATCAACTGAAATTAACAGTTGGGGTTTCTATCGTCTGAAGAAATGTTCGCCAAAAAGATAACAAACGCAAGGATTCACTTGACTAAAAGTAACTGAAGAAATTAGTTAAAAAACCCTTATCATCTTGGACACGGTCAATCAAATTATGTCAGTTGAATTTGACAGTCGAATGCTGATAGGTGAAAGTTGACTGGGAGATCTAGCGACTGATAGGTACGAGCAAAGATTTGTTGAGTAAGCTTCAACCAAAGCCTATCAACTAGATAGGGTCAGTTGAAGGGCTTCAACTATAAGACTAATACGACTGACTACAGATGAAGAAGATTTTTACTGATTCGTTTTGGTTAAGCCTGTTGACTAGTTTTATAGTTGAAGGACTTAAAGGAAGGCATCTCGCCTACAAAAAATGATTCAACTAAGTGATCTACAAAATATTGCACCTAGAGTGATTCAATTGAGTGTATCTTCTTAACTGAATAACTTAGCTATATTTGTATGTTATCATTTTTGTCTAAATTATGTCATCACGTAAAACATGAGGTTTATTAATGAAATAAAGGAGCAAGGACCTAACAGATTCCTCCCCCAACCCTTCCATGGATGGTCATTAATATTTTCTCTCTCTTATTGATGACTATTCACATTTGCATTGGCTTTATCTCATGCACTCTCGTGAAAAAGTACCTCAACTTGTCCGAGCATTTTCCATGATGGTCGAAACTCAATTTGATCAAAAGGTGTAACAAAACTTGATCCTCGAGCTGCTCGTGGGATCTTCTTAGGACTCTCTTCTACCAAAAAAGGTTACAAGTGTCTTGATCCTGCAACCGGATGCAAGTATGTACTGAAAGATGTCACATTTTTTTAATCCCATTCATATTTTTCTTCTCCGACTTCTCCTCAGGGAAAGACTTCTTCCTCTTCTTCCTTTGCCTATACCCTCTCGAAGTTATTGCATGCCTTCAGAGATATCTCCTATGCTGGTTGATTCTACTACAAATCCGACTGAGCAAATTTCCCAATGATACTCCAGGGCCATCTGGCATAAGAAGTGACCAACTAAAAATCATCCACTTCTAGAGCTTACTGCATCCTCTAGCTCTCTCTCCGCTCCATCCTCAGGTGAGCCTTTGTCTAACTCTGACCTTCCCATTGCACTTCGGAAAGGTTCCAGAGCTTGTGCTCATCATCCTATTTCACAATACGTGTCTAACTTTTGTCTTTCACCTTCATACTATTTTTTCTTAGCCACTATCTCTTCCTATCAAATTCCAACTACTTTCTCTAACGCTATGAAAAACCCTAAATGAGTGCATGCAATGAATGAAGACTTGGCAGCTCTACAGAAGAACAGTACTTACGACTTTGTGGATCTTCCCTCCGATCATAATCTACTTGGCTCCAAGCGGGTGTATATCATCAAATTTAATGCAAATGGATCCATTCAGCATTATAAAGTGCGGCTTATTGCCCATGGGTTCGCTCAAACCTATGGGATTGATTACTCTGAGACATTTGGTCTTGTTGCTCGGTTCAAATCCGTCCAAGCAATTTTAGCTCTTGCTGTTCAATTCTAATGGTCACTTTATCAGCTTGATGTAAAAAATACTTTTCTGAATGGTGATTTATAGGAAGAGGTTTACATGCAGCCTCCTCCAGGACTTGTTGTACAGGGGAGAGTCTATAGATTGAACAAAGCTCTCTATGGTCAGAAATAATCATCGAGGGCATGGTTTGATCGATCGCTTACAGCCATGCTTAGTTTTGGATGCTCTCAAGGAAACTCTGACCACACATTCACCAAATTGTAGGGTGGGAAGGTGGTTGTTCTGTTGGTGTACGTTGATATGATTATCACTGAAGATAATACAGAGGAAATTAACTCCACCATGGCCGGTCCCAAGTCTGGATGAGAAAGGAGGAGGGTTTGCGTTAGGTTGACAGCCAGCAATAAAATTTTGTCACATCTCCCACATGAATTCTGATCTAAATATATTTTGTGCTAATGTTAGGGCGTCTCCCGGAAGTGACGCGTTACATCGGAACTCGGATGGAATGATAAGTGAGCAAGGGCTAACTAGGACGTTCCACATAAGCGACGTGCTGCTATGACGCCCGATTGCGGTGTCAAATAGGCAAGGGTTCCCGTGTGGGGTTGGACGATCACGAGTAAAGAAGCTAGTCCAAAAACATAGGATCCGTCTAGCTACTTGGAATATAGGAAATTTAACGGGTAAGGGTTTAGAATTGGTTAAGTTAATGAAGGATATGAGGGTTAGAATAACTTGACTACAAAAAATTAGGTGGAAAGGACATAAAGCTAAAGATATTGATGGATATAAAATTTGGTATACGAGTAATAGTAACTCTAGAAATGATGTTACTATAATAATAGATAAAAACTTAAAAGATAGAGTTGTAGAAGTTAATAGATTAGGGGATAGACTTATTTTAATTAAACTTATCTTAGGTGAAGATATTTTGAATATAATTAGTGCATATGCACCTTAAGTAGGATTAAAAGAGAGCATTAAAAAGTAATTTTGAGAGGCTATTGATAATTTGATCCAAAATATCCCTAGTGAAGAGAGAATCTTTGTTGGAAGGGATCTTAATGGTCATGTGGGTAAAGATAATAGAGGCTATGACATGATTCATGGAGGATTTGGTTTTGGCAATAGAAATGATATGGGTTATACAATTCTTGATTTTGCTATGGCCTATGATCTAGCAATTGCTAATACCTTCTTTAAGAAGAGAGACGAACACTTAATAACATATAAGAGTGGAACACATTTAAGTCAAATTGACTATTTTCTTATTAGGAAGGTCGATAGAGTTTTATGTAAAGATTGCAAAGTTATTCTTGAATAGAGTCTAGCCCCTCAACATAGGTTGTTAATAATGGATGCCATTATCCCTAAATTCAAAAGAAAGACCATTATAAATAACTATTCTAAGATTAAATTGTGGAATTTAAAAAGTAAAAAGTTAGAAACATTTAAAAATCATCTGCTAAAGGAAAATATTTAGAATTTAGAACAAGAAACTAATGTAATGTGAAATAATGTTACAAATTATATAAAGAGTGTAGCTAAACGACTCTTAGACGAACCTAAAGGTAAAAAGAATTTGAAAAAAGAGACTTGGTGGTGGAGTGAAGAAATCTAAGATACCATTAGAGTAAAAAAAGAGCAATTTAAAGTTTGACAAACTAACAAAAATAATCAAACCCTAGAAGCCTATAAAATCGCTAAAAAGAGGGTTAAGAAAATAGTTAGTGAAGCTAAATCAAAGACATTTGAAGATTTATATAATAAATTAAGAACCTGAGATAGTGAAAAGGATATATTTAAACTTACTAAATTAAGAGAAAGAAAAATCAGAGATCTAGATCATGTTCGTTACATTAAAGGTGAAGATCAAAAGATTTTAACTAAGGATCCTGATATTAAAGAGATGTGACGTAGTTATTTTCAGAAGTTATTTAATGAAGATTACGTCAAGGATTTCTCTTTAGAAGGTGCCCAAGAGTCAACAAGATTTGATAAATATCAGTATTTCAGGCGTATTAAGATGTCAAAACTGGAGAATGCTTCAAGGAAAATGAAAGTGGGCAAGGCCTTAAGACCAAATGACATACCTATTGAAGTATGAAAAGGCTTAGGAGACATTGGTATTCAGTGGCTAACTAAACTTTTCAATAAAATTTTAAAGGAACAAAGAATGCCAGAAGATTGGAGAAAAAGTGTTGTAGTTCCTTTCTATAAAAACAAAAGAGATATTCAAAGCTGCAATAATTATCATGGAATTAAACTTATGAGTCATACTATGAAGCTTTGGGAAAGAGTAATCGAAAAATGCCTCCGATGTATGACTACTGTATCGGAAAATCAGTTTAGTTTTATGCCGAATAGATCTACTACAGAAGTTATTTTCCTACTACGGCAACTAATGGAGAAGTATAGAGAGATGAGAAAATATTTATGTATGATTTTTCTTGATTTGGAGAAAATGTATGATCAAGTACCAAGAGAAATGATTTGGTAGACATTAAGAAAGAAAGGAGTCTCTCAATGATATGTTGATTTGGTTAAGGATATGTACGAAGGTGCTATTACTAGTGTTCGAACTATTGCTGGAGAGGCTTGTGAATTTTCAGTTTCTATAGGTTTGCATCAAGGTTCTGCACTAAGTCCGTATCTCTTTGCCTTAGTTATAGATTAAGTAACAAAATAATTGCATGATGATATCCCTTGGTGTATGTTATTTGCAGATGATATTGTCTTAATTGATGAGAGTATTGATGCTTTAAATGCTAAGTTAGAGTGTTGGAGGCATACCTTAGAGTCTAAAGGTTTTAAAATTAATAGGAGCAAGTCAGAGTTTATGCATTGTAATTTTAATAATGGGAGAATGGTACAGGAAGACATGGTTCTAATTGATGGACAAAACATTCCGAAGAGTAGTAGCTTTCGGTACTTAGGGTCTATCATACAAGAGAATGGGGTGATTTATGACAATGTTGCACATAGGATTAAGACAGGTTAGTTAAAATGGAGAAGCACATCAGGAGTCCTTTGTGATCGTCGTATGTCTGTGAAACTCAAAGGGAAGTTTTATAGAACGGTTGTGAGACCTACTTTGTTATATGGTACCAAGTGTTGGGTAATACGAAAGGAACACATTCACAAAATGTGTGTAGCAGAGATGGAGATGCTGAGATGGATGTGTGGCAAGACTAAGAAAGACAAGATTAAGAATGAGCGCATCCGTAAGGACTTGGGGATATCCCCAATTAATAATAAAATGAGAGAAAATAGACTCAAGTGGTTTGGATATATGCTTCGTCGCCCTAACTCAGGGTCGGTTAACAGATGTGACCGAATCTTAGTGGATGCTAGTAAAAGAGCTCGGAGAAGGCCTAAAATGAGATGGTACGATGTTATTAAGAAGGACATTAGTTTCTTTGGTTTAAATATGAATATAGCATTTGATAGAAAACTTTTGCAGAATAAGATTCATGTAGCCGACCCCAAATAATTGGGATAAGGCTCTGATAATGATGATAATACTAAGGAAAATCATAAGCTAAAACATAATCTTGCACAAGAATTTGATATCAAAGACCTGGGTGAGCTCAAATACTTTCTTGGTATTGAAGTTGCCCGATCCAAGAAAGGGATTTATATCTGCCAAATGAAGTATGTTGTAGATCTGTTAGAAGGAACAGAAAAACTTGGGTGTAAACTGGCAGAGACACCAATTGAAACAAATCATGGCCGGAATGGTATTGAAGGTGAGCTCTTATTTGACTCAGACAAAGGAAAATATCAAAGATTGGTTGGTTGTTTGCTATATTTGGGACTCGTACATCCATACTTGACTTATGTACCAAGTATTGTGAGTCAGTTTATGGATACTCCACGGATACCTCACATGAAAGCTATTGAGAGACTACTCCAATACATCCAGTTCTGTCTTGGCAAAGGACTTTTGTTTGTCTAAGAAATTGACTGTTGGGAGTTATTCCAAGGTTGATTAGAGAGGTTCAAAAGATGGCAAGAGGTCCCCTATAGGCTATTTTTTGTTTTTGGGTAATAACCTAGCAGCTTGGAGAAGAAAAAAACAAAGGCTGAATACCAAGCCATGGCAAACAATATTACAGAAATGATCTAGTTGAAGCTCTTCTTAATGGATCTTGACATTCAGGTTCATCTTCCTACAAAGTTATATTATGACAATGAGGCTACCATCAACATAGCTAACGATCCAGTTCAACATGACCGCACTAAACACATTGAGATCGATCGTCATTGTATCAAGGAGAAACTTGACTCTGGAGAAATTTGCTTACCTTATGTCAAATCTCAAGATCAAGTTGCTGATGTTTTTACAAAAAGACAATCTTCGACTCAATTTCAATCTTGTTTAAGCAAGCTAAGCATGTTTGATATCTATGCTCAACTTGAGGGGGAGTGTAGTCGCACCGATGGCTAGAGGGGCATTTTTATCCCTGTTTTTCTTAGTTATTATAGCCGCTAGATATTAGTGTATCTTTTTTTATTTTGCTCCCCATGGAGGAGTAAACTTGTCTAGTGCATTTTATTTTAAGATTGCCCTAACAGTATAAATAAAAGGAGGCACCTGCAGCTCTCTTCCCAAGGCCACAATCTACCTAGGTTTGTGAAATTGCTCTCTCTCCTCTCCCTCTCTTTTAACTCTTCCTTCTTCATTCTCTAATGTGATTTCATCACTGGCTGATCTGTTTCTTCCTTAGTAGTGAGGAAGAAAACAAAGAGAAAAGGAATGGGAAAAAAAGGTTAAAATAATAAGAAGGCCCTACTTTATGATACCAAGGTGCATACTGGCCAAGCCCCACGAAACCCCTATTGGTTGTGTCTGAAGAAAGGTAAAGAAAGGAGAATCTGGCACAATGAGAAGACGGATGAGGAATAAATCAATAGAAAGAAAAGACAACAGTCATTTGGTGTCAGGTGGGGCTCACAGCACCCATACCACAACAAAAGAAGAAAAACACCCCACCAGCCACATACCACCCCCCGGGGTGTGATGTATGCACACAACATAATGAAAGAAAAACAAAAAGAAAGAGAAGACAAGGAAAGAAAAGGGAATTTAAAAAGCAGCATCTTGGAGGGGGGTTCCAATGGGACCCAAAGCCACACACCCCTACCCACCACACACACACACAGAGTGAGAGTAGGTGCAATCACCCAATGGATGGTCTTTAGCTCAGCTTACCATCTAGAAATAGGTAGACAATCAAAAAGGACCATTCAAACATTAGAAGATATGCTAAAAGCACCTTGCATGGACTGGCAAGGATCATAGGATGAATACTTAGCTATCATTGAATTTACCAATGGCAACAACTATCATACTAGCATCAGCATGGTTCCATGTGAGGCATTCTATAGGCGCCAATGTAAATCACCTTTATATAGCGACAAAGTGGGAGAAAGGAAATTGGTAGAACTAGAAGAAATACAAGACTATACTAACAAAGCCAAAGTGATTCATCTGATTGTAGCATCAACAATTCATCAAAGCTTCACCTATAACAATAGTCATCTGATCCGTCCATGTTGGACTCATCATAAGAACGTGTGATTGCCCAATTGGTGGTGATAGAACTCAGTACATGCACGAAACTATCATAGTTGTCAAGGTGCACTCCTAGAGGGAAGGCATTTTTTCCTTTTTTTTAGGAGCTTGGTGCACATATGCCTGGTTGGGCCTCAAAAATGCAGCCCAAAGTGCTGCTTAGATAGACTAGGCGGCCCAAGTCACCCAACTGCATGCCTTGGGCCCACCTGACCCAACCTAGAACCAAAACGAGATCCAGAAAACTAGATCCAAACATAAGGGACCAATTCAATACACCCCCCCCCCTAAATCCCTCCCCCCCTCTGCACAGCTAGTGGTCACTCGTGGTTGTCTGCTCTCACCATCGCCACCACATCCTCCCGTTATCATCATCGTCTGCTAAAGCCATCACCCAAGGTTTTCTGTCTGGAATATTGGTTCCGTCTCGAAAAGGCGGAAGTGAAGAGATCTCGGAGAGATTTTGGAAAAAAATCTCGGGAGATCGAGTTCAGTGATTTAGGAAAAAAATTTCAGGGTTTAGTGATTTCGGAAAAAAAATTCACATGTATAGCCTATTTCAAAGAAAATGCTAATTTTTTCTACTAACCACTCAATTTCATAAACATGTTTTTCTAATTGACAACTCAATTTTACAAAATAAAGAGTAATGATAATAATAGCAAATCCATTCACATGCACCAATGTTAATATACATCAAAAAGATATACATAAAATGGTACATGAATCACAAACTGAAGAATACATCAAAAATCACCAAAAATGGTACATGTATCTCTGTCTTTCCCCCTCTCTGTCTCCCTCTCTCTCAGATAGAGAGAGAGAGAGAGAGATGAGAGAGAGACCGAGGGAGAGTGTCACAGAGGGAGAGACAGAGAGAGTCCGGGGGAGAGGGAGAGACAAAAAGAAAGACTGGGGAGAGAGAGCTTAAGGGGGCCGAGGTAGGGAGAGACAAGGAGAGAGGAAGGACAAAATCTTGGGGGGGGGGAGAGGATCTCAATCTCGGGGAGTTCGTTTCTCGCAACCTTTGGAGAGAGAGATCTCGGACATCTCGTAAGAAATGGCAAACCATGCCATCACCTTCATCTGATCCTACTATTTCCATTGTCTCCTCCCATGATCGCAACTATCTCTCCACCGTCTCCTCCCGCTATCACCGTCGAGTTCATTTTCTCTCTCCTCTACCCTCCCGGCATCATTCTTCCACTAGCTCCGGCCACCCCACTGTTTTGACCACTCTCTCTCTTTACTTGAGCCCACATAGGACAGGAGGCTCTCTCTCTCTCTCTCTCTACACACACATGCCCGCAAGCAGGCTCTGCAGCACCCCCCCCCACCCCAGCTCAGCCCACAAGGGGCTTTGCTACCTGCCCCCCCACCCCACCACGACCGCCTTTTGTTTCTCTCCAGTCTTCCCATCTCTCTCTTGCCCTAACCCCCACCCCACCCCTACCCGAGCCCACAAGGTTGGAACAAGAGCCTTCATTCCCCCCATTTCTCGCTCTCTCTAGCCTCTGCAACAGCCAACAGGGCGCTGTGTGACAGTCCCATTCTAACAATTCGATATTTATGATTATTTTTATCTTATATTTAATTTTGGTACCTTATTGCAATGTCAATTCCCCCTGGTTTTGATTTATATGTCATATTAGCATTGTTTCATAGTTTTTAATGATCACAAACCAATCTTTGTATAAAAAATTTTATACACATTTCTTGCTGGCTGGTTTTTTTGGATTTACACTTAGGCACTCGGGGACCCCAAGTACATCTTGGTCACCTTACCACCTTGACAACTATGGAAAGTATTACAACATCTAAATATATGATTTCATCTATTAGTGGAGGACTTGAGCCATTTAACCAAGATTTTCATCTGCCAACCTGCAGGACACCAGTCCTCTACAGCCTACAGGGTCAGGGTGGTTGTAACAACCAACTCTAAGCTCCTAGCTCAGGTAACGTAGATAGTAAAGTGCACGAAGAGACCCATAAGACTTATTGGCCGATGGATACATAGCTTCCTGGTTTGCAGTTCTAAGCTGTTTTGACCGATACAGCCCCTAAAGGTTCACCTATGCTCTGAAATGAGTGTAGTCAAAGAGGCTGTCAATTTCACAAGGCACTTGATCATGGGTAAGAAAATCTAATCCAAAATTGGTAAGATCACACCTGAATCGACATTCAGTTTTCTTGATTCAGTGATGACTTAAGATCACATTCAGAAGAGGACCATCACCATTATAAAAGTATTTTATACCTTCTGATGATTTGCTGAGAGATTTTTCATAAGCTCCGAATAAGTCAACAAATCTCTCACTTTAAAAAACACAAAAGTCAACAAAATCTCTCATTGGAATCAGAATTGGAGCAGAATTGGAATGTGCCACTACTTACTGGAATCAGCATAAGAGGTAGCTCAATCTGACCCTAATTCCTACCAATTTCATACCCCCACACTTAGCCAAGCTGCTCTGACTCTGATTTCAATGATCAAGACATATCCGGACATGCACAGAAAACCAAATCACAAGAAGTGGCAATGCTCCCTTGTCAAAATGACCCAAAACTACCAAATTAGAATATAGTGATTGAAGTAAACAAAGGAAAAGTTAACTTCATCAATCATTTTTTCATAGACAGGTTGAATTAAGAACTGAAGAGCTTACTCGATGGATGCAAATATTACTTCTTGTAACAAGGGAAGCTGCTTGCAATTCCATATTTCCTGCCCATGTACCATCCTCCCCCATGGACTTACAATACTCATCAAAGGGAATTTCATCTTCGATGAAAGGCTCAAAATCTTCCTGGTGCATCTGTAAAATAACTTAGCAATAAAACAATGAAGGACTGAGTGAAGCATCAACCTGTAAGAAATTTAGGCATGATTTGCATATCAGCAATCAGCAAGCAAGGTCCCAACTGAGAAGTAGACAGCTTTTTTGACCTTATTGAATGGATTTGATGATAATATTTTCGATAAAATACTATACCTATCTCTTATGGAAGTTAAGAAAAATATCAAAATGTGGAATGATGATAATAAAGCAGCTAACAAAAGGCCCTTTCTTTCAAAATCAATGCAATGGTTACATGTAGGAATGCAATCATTCAGACATATTCATTTATTTCCTCTAGTACAGGTGTGCAGATAACCACTTCTATGTCAGATGGAGAAAATCACTGAGAGGAAATGCATTTGGATTGGTCTAAACAAGAAATCCACAATGGGAAAACCGAATGATCTGACAAATTCTAATCCCACCTTTTCCATCTTCATCTCTTGAATGCAAATAATATCAACCTTCTTCCTTCTAGAAATGTCCTTGACTGCAAACTGTTTATGGCTGCCATGAAGGCCTCTTAATGTTTCAAGAGAGAATCGTTCAGACACTTTCTAATGCTGCAATAGTCTTTATCAACCTGAAAGGAGCTCTTGTTCTTCAGGACTTTGACGAGACAAGTAAATTGTGTAGCTCCCTCTGTCCTTTCTATTTAGAGCGAAGCCCTTCACCTTTCTCAGTTTCAGAATTGACCCATTTTTTCTTTGAATTTGAATTCCCACAACTGCCGCTTTTGCTTCAATTTTTTTGACTGTTCAACACTAAAAATAGAAGGTGGCAAAGGAGACTTGGTTCTTGCCTGAAGTGCCGCCTCTGAATCCACCTGCCTCTTAGCCATTGAGTCTGCCTTTTCATTGGAGACCAGGGAAAGTGACAGGGGAGGATCGGATCCAGAAGAGGATAAAAGAGGGAAGTTTTCAGATGGTTCGGCATGGGCTTTAGCAGTTGGTGGAGCCACTGGTTCGCTGTTCCAAAAGAAGCCTTGAACTGGTACTGAGTTTGAAATGGTTCATTGAGTCACTAATGATGAAGTCATCTTCTTCTTCCAACCCTGGTGTTGTTCATCGTGTCTTGCTCTGTTCTTCTAATAAGCCCCCATTACTTCCTAGTCCAGACACATTTATTCGCTACTGGAGCATCATCCACAATTATTTTGGATCCAAAAACTTCGATAAATTGACGAATGTCTTCCAAATCTGTAAGCTCTGCACGAAGTCTAACTGCATCAAAACTTCTCCACTAAGAAGTCTCTGGAAACACTTTACACAGGATGGTTTTGAACAGCTCCATATCCCACAACAGGTAAGGAATGCCTAAAACATGACACCAAATAAGTTTGCCTCTTTGGGCCACAGAAGTCCCAACACAGAGTTGCCATTGAGAACATTGAAACCCCATTAACCTTGAGGGAACTCTGTTGTAATTGTCTTTCCCTGATAACTTTGACATTACAAAAAAGCATCCTTCTCCTATCTATCTATGAAGCCAGCTACCCCCTGTGCTCCACCCACAACTTTTCTCGTTCAATCAGAAGGTCCCTTTCTTCCAAAGTTACTCACAGGACAGTGCCCACAACAAAGTCTCCAGCCTTTGCAGATTTGAGTTAAATGTAGGGCACCAAGGAGCCTCATCTAAGAGCACCTTCCTTCAATCTTCGTCTGGACAAGCTAGGTGATGAGAATGCTCCTGGTCAGGTTGCGGAAAGCCAAAGGTTGGATGCAACTGTCTTTCTGCACAGAGCCACATGCCCTTTATCGAGACTTCAGAAACACATCCTCTCCTTGGTTGAAAGCACTCTTTTCTTATTCCTCCCTGATACTATATTCTTCCATGTTTCAACAAAGACAACAGAGCACCGACGTTTCAAAACTCGGCCAATCCTTGCCACCACTCATCTCTCCAGACCTCCTATTCATCCTGGGCCAAAGTGATGCGGGACATCTCCCGCCATTATTCCATTCCACATTGCCTCCTGACTAGCCTCTCCATCCACTCCACCTCAGGGCCCCAAAAACTTCCCAACATATTATCACTAGAACACATATTAATTGAGACAACTGACATCTCAGTTATTCTTAGTCCCACCAAGACCTTCCTAATGCTTTTTTTTGAAAGTGAAGACCTTCCTAATGCTTGTTTGTCAAAACCTGAGAGAGACATTATCATTGAGATTTTTATCCATAAAAAGACAAGGTTTTTCTCTTCCTCTCACTTGATTCACACTGCCATTACATACAACACTGGTAGACTGACATCTCAGTTATTTTTTAGTTCCATCGGGACCTTCGTACTGTTCCTTTGCCCGAAGCCTGAAAGCAATCCTTATTGAGGCTTGAAAATATTTCTAAATTACGTATTCTAACCTATTAGTAGAGAAAAAGACCACTGGATAAAAAAGCCTCTGACTAGGATGTTTTAAAGGTTCACATGGAAATCATATACATGAACAACAATATATGTAGCAGAGAAAAGCTGAAGGAAAAGGCAGTGGCATAAAATAGGGAAGAAAACATCTAGAGACTGGGACTTCCAAACTCTTCATAAACATATAATGGCTATATTGCATTGCCTGACCTTATTACTACTCATTTAAACTGAAATAGAAAATGACATCAAAACAAAGCGTTCTAATAGCAACAGAAAAGACAATCAGATGACAAAGCCAATAATCATCAAGTTTTAAAGGTTCACACAGAAATGAATGTATGTTTATAGTAACAGATGCTGCAGAGAAAAGATGAAGAATGGAATATTTGTATTAAATGAAAGAGAATATCTAACATCGAGGACTTCCAAACTCATCTTTACTATGAATGATAAATTTGCACCTGGATATACTGCACAACCATATCACGATACTTTTTATGCTCGTCTTCATTGCCTTCCAACTGGTCAGCTAAAGCCCTGAAAATGCATCCAATGACCAACTTCAATGCTGAAATTACAGTGTTTTGACAAGCTAAATGGCCATTGTCAGATATAACAGACAGGATTAGTTGAAAAGAAATTCCACTTGACCATTCAAGTTAAAACCCCATAACATGGATCAGCAATCACACCAACCTAAAGAAGCAGTTACCATCTGGTGTGACTTGGACTATTTTCAAGCCTAAGCCATGAAGCTGTGAACGGAGTTGTGCAATATCAGCCTGCTTTCCGTGCTTCTTTACCTATTAATCACGGAGAATTTTATGAGAGGGCAATCCCTTTGAAGAGTGAAGGAGTTACGGCAATGAAGAAAACCACAATCGTTCCATAACAAGGCCAAAAGGGCGGACATGAAGAATTGTCTCACTAAAATGAAAAAGAGAAGGTAACCCAAACATAATTGTTTCTGTCTGCATATCTAGAGAGGAACAGTAAATTCACCATGTAATCTCAGTTTTGCTGCCTAGAACAATCATATAGACTCGCGATTGTGAAAGAGAAAGAGCCCGGTCGAAGGCAACACATAGATTAAGCAACTCGCTGTGGACCAGAAACGTGAGGAAAAACAAATGAGGAAAATGCAAAACCAAAGGAGGTGTGCAGCCATGTTAATCCTTCTCAAAGATGAACCCAAGGGCCCAGTTCCTCGCTGTGGACCAGAAGCGTACAATTCAACGTTGTTGCCAAACCAGAATAGAAAAAAAAAAAGAACGGACGAGATTCAAAAACAGGCAAATTCCACAGTTCAGAAGGGCATGAGGCATGTGTTAAACAGGACTAGGGATGGGGTGGTGAGGGCGGACGAAAGACTCACGGTGGTTTGCTGCTTCCTCGCCAGGTTGGATTTCTTGTGCTTCGCCTGAACCATGGACGCCGCGGGGCTGGAGGAGACCTGCACGGTTCAGTCTTCTTATCTTTTCTTTTCCGGAGCTATCCTTCGGTTCTGGAGGCTGGTTGGGTCGACTCCGCCGCTATTTTCTCGGACCCTACGCAATTTTGTGCAGAACTCTCGTGAAACTTCACGTTCTAGCAAACCCAATACATTGCACAGCATTATTTAATATGGATCTTTACACTCCTATAAATTATCATATTTACAAATAAATCCTTATTTTTCACATATTATTAAAGATATCCTTAATATATCTGATATTGTTACCTCTACACTCTCGCCATAACCCGCATTACTGTAGCCCACTTTCCCTACTAATTAAGAGAGAAAATGACTAACTTATCTTTGGGTTAGCATCTCTCTCTCGCTCTGTATGCAGGTTGCTCGGGGGGCGACGAGGCGGGGCAGGTGGTCACCGGAGGAGGGGGAGGCTGGGTGTTCACTGAGGATTCGGGGTGTGGGTGTTCGCGAGGAGTGCTCAGGGAGGGGGAGATGCAAGGTCCAGGGGAGGGAGATGGGGGCTGGGAGGGGTTGGGGGTGTGGGTGTTTGCAAGGGGAGCATGCAAGGGACCGATGACTACTGGTGGTGGCAGACATTGCAGGGTAGGTTTGCAAGGGGGGCAGGATCCCATGGTGGGGGTTGGAGGGTTCACCAGGGGATGGGGTCATCGGAGCTGCCCAAATCTGGAGAGGGCAGGGTGGATGGGGGTTGGGGGGTTCATCAAGGGGCAAGGGGGAGGGGGGTTGCAGAGGTGTGAGGGGAGGGAGAGGGGTCACAGGGCACCCTTCTCTCTCTCTCTCTCTCTCTCGGTGAGCTGACACCTCATATTAAGTTAAATCATTGAGTGTTGGGCTGAACTTCTGTTATTAACTTAACGAATTTTGGTGATAACAAAAGCCTTGCTTTAATGATAACATAAATATGGACCAATTCTGATGAGAACAAAACTTTGGTCTAATTCTGATAACAAAATCTTGGATTAACCTTGACGATGACAAAACAGTGAAACAAGGAAAATAATGCCTACATTTGTCTAAGTATAAAATAAGCACAGCAACTCAGAACCAAGGCTTACATAGGTGAAAAAATAACTCAGAACCAATACTCATATAGGTGAAAAACTAAAGTCAGTTAGCTGCTAAAATTCACAACTATGATAGTCGCAGCTACAACGACTAAAGCGCATAAAAATAAAGCTATCTTAATTTAGGCGCAGTTCACATAGTTGCAGCTAAACTTAACATAGGCACAGATTAGTTGAAGCTACGTTAACATAGTCGTTGTTACATAGGCGCAGATCAGTTGAAGCTTTGTTCACTTAGTCGCCGAACGTAGTCAAAGAAACACTCCCATAGGCACTGCAAAATGAAACTAAGTCCTGATAGGCGTAGTTTCTCAAAGATCACATTGGCGCTAGAAACTAAAGAGCTATCTTCATTTAGTTGCATATCATAAAGGTAAGTAAACATAGGCACACTAAAGTTCACATAAGCACAGTTATGTTCACATAGGTGAACAAGTTAAATATAGGCGCACTAAAGTTCACATAGGCGTAGCTATGTTCACATAGGCGAACAAGTTAACATAGGTGCACAATTATCACACTATCGACTATCTTACAAATAGTCGATCTGTTTTAAAGACAGCCTATCTAATAGATCGTCTATTTGCATGAAGTTTTACTTAGTCCATAACATAGTCAAATTGAAACATCAGCTATCTATTTAGTCTTCGACTATCTGCATATAGGTTTACATGGAGTGTTACATAGTCGTACTACATAATCAACTATTTTAAAGACAATCTACTATATTTATATTATCTTTGATAGTTGCAGAACAACGACTATGCCAAATATCTTAGTCGATGATATAAATGAATTTACGCTCTTAATCGACTACGCTAAACAAAAATAATATGTCTAAATGACTATCACAATAAAATTTAAATTTCAAATGTATTAAATGCAGTCATGCAGACGTTTATTGCTATCCATGCAGTGTGAGAACGAAGACGAAAACTCTGTTTCCTCTTTTGTGATATACACTTATTTGAAGACCTGGAAAGGTTAGTCTTCTTAGTCTATTTTAGGGAGAAGAAGACATGAAAGATATTGACGGGAACAACAGTATCAATCTCTGCAGAAAGAAGGGAGTACTCTATGCAGTATTATCTGACTTATCTTTTTTAGAATAAACAAATACGTTCTATAATGTGACGGCTCTAAGAAAAAATACTATCCCTGGAAAAGGTCTCTGCCTCAGAAAGATAGCGCTGAAAGGAATACATCAAGTTAGAGGGACTACCCTATGAAGGATTTGCTACTGTCCTTTCAGGAAGAAGAAGCACCATATTTCCTATAGGCAGAAAAGATCTATCTGGCAAATATATAACACGCTTAGGGAAAGAACACGAAGATCTCTCTAACGTATACATGGTTGACTCTAATGATCACCAAGATGAGTCTAACGATCACCAAACTGTGTCTAACAATCATCAGGATGTATCCAACAGAACCAGCGAACAAGAGAGTTATATAAACAAGTGGCATGCAGAACGAGAGAAAAAATGTAGTGAGCACACACACATACGAGCAAAGCCAACCGAGCAAACCCAGTTTCCAGTACAAGCTCACATTGCCTAGTGTTGAGAGATACAAAGAAAAATCCTTTCTCAACCAATCCATTGTTGAAGTGCTCAATCAAAGAAGAAGCAACCATGTGCATTTCCCTACTGCATTCTTTTCTGCTTCTTCAACAAAGTCTTTCACGCAATTCTGAGTTTTTCTTCAAATACTTTTTCTTTATAGTTCAAGACTGTTGTGTTTACACTCTAACTTATAGTCTTGAACATTTCAGTATTCAATGTACACAATCCGCCTATCTAGAGGCAAACTCTTTGTAAAACCCACTTGTAAAGTGATGATTTTCTCCTTGAGGGGAGAAACTCTTGCTTGAGGGCAAGAGGACCGACAGGAGGTCTATATCATGTGGTGTAGGACCTACAGGAGGTCGATATCCTGGGTTTGGTTGATATCAGTGAAATCAGATGGGGCTCT
Organism: Amorphophallus konjac; assembly: GCA_022559845.1. Lineage (NCBI taxonomy): Eukaryota > Viridiplantae > Streptophyta > Magnoliopsida > Alismatales > Araceae > Amorphophallus > Amorphophallus konjac. The sequence continues at coordinate 248,961,321 of CM040119.1, forward strand.
AGTGAGAGAGCGCCCGTGGTATGGTTGAACACTTGATCAAAAACAGCTAGTGTAACTATTTTCGATTGGGGAAGATAGTGGAAATTGAAGTAGTTGTTGGGTACTGGACGTAAGATTGACTGGAGGTCGGGACTGAACTAGTATAAAGCCTATATGTCCATTTGTGTGATTGTTGCTCTGTCTACTTTGCTTAAATTTCAAATTTCATTCTGCATCAGTTTAAGCACCATTTTTACTGTTGTACTTCGTTATAAGAAGTATATTATCTAGATTAAATTTTATTTACCCATTCACCCCCTCTGGGTTAGCCATCTTTTGGGCAACATCTCTCTCTCTCTCTCTCTCTCACACACACACACACACACACACACACATACACATAGCGATCGACAGTCTTCCTGGCTATTGCTGTTGAGGAGGAGGGGAAGATGGAGTGGTGGGGGGAAAGGAAGGTGGACAAAGGAGTCAGTGGTCGGTGGCAGTCTGACTATAGAGGATGGAACAGGGCTGGCGGTTGAGTAGGAAGAGGGGAATGGAGCGACAGAGGCGGCAACTCTTTCTTGCAACGGTGGGTGAGGGAGAGAGGAAGATGGAGAGGCAGAGCGGGCAACTCTACAGGGCAGCGAGAGCAACACAAGATTCGACGGCGGCTCTTCCTTGCAATGGTGGGTGAGGAAGAGAGGAAGATGGGCGATAGAAGGGGTGCTCACCAGGAGGGGACACGAGTACCCGTGGCCGTCCTACCTCACCGCCTTTAGGAAGGAGCAGTACTACATGGTGTCGTTCCCCCTACCATATTCTCTTAGCCACATCAGCGGTGATAGGAACTCCTTCTTCTCCACCCTCAGCCGCCCCAACCTCACCTTCCTGCGTGGGCGTCGTCGCCCCACTACCCACCGAGAGGCCTTTTGTTCGCCTCCTCGATCCACCTTTGGATCTCCTACTCTATCGCGCCCATCCTCCCATCGTAGCAACTCTTGAACCCCAAGCTCTCTGTGTGTAGCTCCATCCTCCCACTACCACCTTGCCCTTATAGATAGCTCAGCCCCAGTGTCCCATCGTTGATCTTCTCTGTCGACCACTTCTGCTCCCCATCCTTGTCCTCCTGTGCCTGTGGAGACCGCAATGTGGAGGGGGGTTGTAGGGTGGGCAAGTTTGCAGGGAGGAAGGAGGTACTTGCTGGAGGGAGGTTAGGGTTGCAAAGGGGGGAGGGGGGTTCTAGCCGTAGTGTGAAGGGGTATTGCAGGGGGGGCGTAGGGGAGGGGGGTCCCGGCGAGCAGCACCCAAGGAGGGGGAGAGGGGGCCGATAGGTATAGGGGGGCACTGCTCACTGGAAGGGGAGACCCTCACCGGAAGGGGGATCCTACTCGCTGGAGGGGGAGAGGTGGGCTGGTCAGGGTTGGGGGGGTGATGCTCACAAGAGGGGGAGAGGGGGGCAACGACGGTGAAGAGAGTAGAGAAAGAGAGAGAGAGGTGGTGGGGGTGAGGGTATTTTCGATATTTTGTCCCTATTTAACAATTTTCATCGACATATTATTAGAATATTCGAGGGCATTAATGGCCCAAGAATCATAGGGGTATAACCGCAACAATAGGGTATATATTAGGGGTATGCTTGATAATATGATAAAAGTTGGGGGATAAATGCAAATATGATATTTTATGGGGGTATAGTTATCAAAATCCCTACTTAATATTGATTAGTATGAGATTAAAGCTTATAAGAATAATATTAGTGTTGTGTAACACTTAAACTTGTAATCGGGACCGAGCAAGAGAGCTTAGATGGTGACGAGCGGAGTTCTCAAGAGATGAGCTAAAGGTTGAGTTGAGCGTCAGTTGTCGGTTCTCCTTCAGACATTTGGAGGATATGACCTTAGATAATATAAGAGATGAAGGGAGCCAAATGATGATGCCAAACATTGAAGCGATTATTCTCTTATGAAGAAAAAATTCTCAATAGGGTAGGGTACTCTGAAAGAACCCTCTGATGCTTAAGTCAACAATAGGAGGAGGAGGAGAAGATAATTAATGGAGTAGAAAGAGTAGTTCTTCTGTACCTTGAGATGTTGATCTATTGTACCTTTCATAGGCCCCGACCTATGCTATCGGGAGGTCCTCCATGGTCATGATCACAGGCAGAATAGTGGACAGGTCCTGAAAGGGATTGGACGTAGTTAGGATAACTTAGAGAGTCTGAAGTAGTTCCATGCCAAGGCCCTCTAGGTCCAACAGTTGGACATCTCAACGGACGTCACGACGATGCTCAATGGGACCACCAACCTCGGCCTCCGAGGCTCCCTAGCCAAGAAGCCACCTATCTCCTTCCCTGAGTTGTCGGCCAAAGCTCAAAGATATAGCAACAAGGAGGACATCCTCACATATCATCTGGGAGAAAACCTCATCCAAGAGGTACGACGAAAGCCTGTGAATGATCACGAAGACAGGGACCCTAGTGAGACAACTGAAGGGATGATTGATGACTCCCATGAGAAGATTTCCCTCGCCCGGCTATTCCCCCCAGCCATATCCTAATGGAGATCCATAACAAACCCTATCTCTGGCGGCCCACTTGGATGCCTAACAACCATAACTATTAGAACAAGATGAAGTACTGTGAGTTCTACCGAGACTACGGTCACACCACTGACAAGTACACCGCCCTCCGCCGAGAGATCTAGCAGTTGATCCAACAAGAGTTTCTTGACCCAAGTCTCATCGACATTCAAAGGAAGCACCTAGTGTGGGAACCCAAGCCAAAAGCTAACAAGCCCCCATAGCAGAAACTCAAAGGCATCATAAAGACCATTTTCAACAAGCTCGTTCGAACTGAGAAGGCTGTTGCCAAGTTGTGAAGGCCCTCCACCGAGGAGCATACCGCCTCAAAACACTCAGAGGTGCAATCTTCCCTCAAGCTTGGAATGCGAAAAACCTTGGCCTATCATGCATAATTCCTTGTACTCATATGTTTGAGTTTATTGTGAAATACATCAATTCTTCCAAATGCATCACTACACTTTCGTGACCTTTGGTGCGGCCAATTGATAGCCTTAGCCCAGTCACTAACTTTCATGACCTTCGGTGTAGCCAATTAATGGCTTTACCCAAGTTGCCAACTTTTGTAACCTTCGGTGTAGCAAATTGATGGCCTTAGCCTGGCCACCAACTTTTGTGACCTTCGATGCAGACAATTGATTGCCTTAGCCCAGTCAACCAACTTTCGTGACCTTCAAAACAGCCAATTGACGGCCTTAGCCAATCACCTACTTTCGTGACCTTCGGTGTGGCCAATTGACTGCCTTAGCCAGGTCACTGACTTTTGTGACCTTCGATGCGGCCAATTGACGACCTTAGCCTAGTCATCGACTTTCGTGACCTTTGGTGCAGTCAATTGACGGCCTTAGCCCATTTAATGACTTTCATGACCTTCGGTGCGACCAGTTGACGGCTTTAGCCCAGTCACCAATTTTGTGACCTTCGATGCGACCAATTGATGACCTCGGCCGAGTCACTGACTTTTACAACCTTCGGCTTAGCCGATCAACAGCCGTAGCTTGATTTTCTCTCAGTGGATTGGATAGTCTTCAATCTAGCCGATCGTCGGCCCTAGTCTAGTTAGTGCTCTACAACCTTCGGCCTAGTTGACCTATGACCATAGCCCGATGTTCGCGGCTCGCGAGAGAGAGAAAAAAATATATTTTATTTTTTGTTAATATATATATATATATATATATATATATATATATATATATATATATTTCTCGTGACGGTGGCATACACTCACCTTTTACGGAAGGTCGAGATGGGTCGACTTGGCATGTTGGGATTACGGGGGTATCGACGGGGGTGAGCAAAGAACGACGTAAACGCACGGGAATAGTGTGGTTAATCGTTCTAGGTGGTTGGAACTGGGATGACTGGGTGGAATGCGGGCGTGCTAGTCGATTTCTCGACGATCACTTGCGGAACCGAATTTTGACCTGGGAAGCACCACTAGGGCGCGGCACGTGGGCACGGGGGTACCGGGCTACATGTGGAGAGAAGGAGGTTCCGCTGGTACGAGTGTGTAGGCGATTGTGGGGATTCATGTACATGACGAATTTCTCCACCGACCGCAAGCAGCAGGTGTTTGTTTTACATCGGATTGAATCCGAACACCTTTGTTCTTTGCTGAAGAGGGCCAGGATATTATTGAAGCCATGGGTAAAGGACTGGATGTACACTACATCTAGAGGGCGACCGTTGCATTCGACTGGTAGGGTTGACTCGACTGGGCTTTGGGAGACTGGTCGCATATTGGCCGGTGTGAGGGCAATGAGAGCACACAGGTACAGGTATGTGTGAAAGACTGATTTTCTGGCAATTCTTTCCTTATAGATGCCATGATGGATTTACAGGTGGGCCTTAGAGGCCTGAGTACATCAGGTGCAAGCCACTAGACAATTCCGACATACGTGTCGGTCCCCGGGTCAATGCAAGATAAAGCGGATGCCCGCGTATTTTTACAGAGGCTCTCTACAAGGAGCTACAGGAGTTGCGAAGCTGCCGGAAGGGGGGCTGGACTGGATGGTAGGGGCTGACACTGGCTGGCACATGAGGGAGGCTAGACGTGGTTCGAGGTGAGCAGTCGGGTACGGGCCCCAAAGGGCAAGTGTCGACATGCCTAGGAGTTAGGTCCGGTCTTAGGAATGTTACTTCCGGGCCAGGGTCTGACTAACTCGGATCAGAGGTCGGGACTGTTGGTGGCCGGCTCGAGACGAGCGGCGGGCACGTGGTCCCATGAGCAAATCTGACATTGTGGTGTCCGCGTCATTATCATAACGCGTCATACGCGGGCGGACCTGAGGTGCGGGTGTGATCGACGTTATCATAATGCCCCATACGCGAAGGGATAGGCTTGAGTGAAACGGCTAGACGCCATATGAGGGGAGTACATTCGACATACCCTTGGCATATGCTAAGCCGATCAACAAGCCAACCAACGCGCCCTGCTCCTCGTGCTTGCTGGAATGCTGGAAGTGCTTAAGCTTGTGCTTGTTCTCCATGTGCTCATCCATCTATTGTATGTCCCTTGAGCTTTTAAGGGGGGATTTTATAGAGAAGTTGAAGTGTTGAGGGGGGGTTTACCCGAATTGGAATGGAGGGGGTGCCCTAGTACGGGCAAACCCCCTTCAATTGATAAAAAAATGTTTTTTTATTTGTGAGAGGGGGAGGGGGGTTAACGCGGCTGATTGGCCTCTTCTCTTTTTTTTGAATTTTTTTTTGGAGAGAGATGGGTTTACGCGGACCAGACTTGGGGTCCAGTCTGGTCCGCATAAAGCCCCCTTAGGGTGGTTAATGTGGACAGGAAAGGCCTTTTCTTTTTTTTTGTCAAAAAACTTTTTTTTAGGGAATGGGTTTACGCGAACAAGACTGGGGGGGCCAGTCTGGTCCGTGTAACCCCCCCCCCCCAGGGGGGGTTAATGCGGACTGGAGAGAGGGCTTTTGAGGGGCCTATAAAAACCCCTATTTTTGTACTTCTTGGGCCCACTTTGACCTAGTGTGAACACAAGAAGAAAAGGATACGGACTGGACTGGTGGCTAGTTGTGTGCTCGTCGTACGAAGAGATGGACCACTCCCTTTGTGCGAGACTCCATGCTTCGGACTTCTTCCTCAAGAACGCTCCCCGAACTGGTACGTTGGCTGGAATTGAGCGGTACTGGGACTGGAACGAGCTCGAACTGGGATAAGAGAGGCTGGATGGAGGACCCCCTCGAGGGAGTTTGCCCCTACCTGGGTGCGGCTGCGCTAGGGGCGAACTCTTCCCTGGGGCGTGCTGCCGTCATGAGGGGCACCCCCGGGGGTCTTCTTGCGTCATTTGTTGATGTCCTTTGATAGACTTGGGTCCCCGAGATGCTGGTATTGACCCATGGGGGCCAATTGTTTAGCGTCATTGTTGCCGCTCGCAAGGTGTTTGGGGAAATTCCCGATACACACTGGGTTGTCGAACGACTTGGCTAGCTGGTTCGTCGGACTTAGATTTAGCCCCGAGGTGAGGATGATAGCTTATAAGAACTAAGGGAAGGTGTTCCAGGCATGAGGGCCCAGCCTTGGTGAGGTATGCCGCGTTGTATGGCGGGTTGACGGGCAGCCCCGAGTTGGCCCGGGGCCTGAAAGTTAATGGCTCGTTGCCATGTGTCTGAGGGTCGGGGGTGGCCCCAACTTGCTGGAGGGTTTCCATATGATGTGGCTAGCGCGTCCAAGCCATGGGTTGACCCCAGCTTGTTGTAGAATGGCTAGAATATACGCACCCATGAGGTGCCAGGGAAATTCCCGACACGCGACCACGGGCCGTATAAGTGTGATAAGGGCTCCCGAAGCCCGAGATTGACTGGGGAAGATGCTCCTTTGGCTTTAGAAGGCTGGAAAGAGGTATTTTGGGAGTAAATCCCAGCCTCGTTGCTAGGTGCCACATGGCGCGGCTTGTTGTCGCCCCCCCCCCCCCCCCCCGCGCCGGGTTGGCTCGGGTGGCTTAGTTGAAGGCGGGCAATATCGCGTACTGGGTGATCGGGGGTGGTCCTCATTAGTTGTAGGTGTCACCATGAGTCACGGCAAGCTGACTAGGGCCCTCAATTGGACCCGACATGTCGTAGAAGGGGCCGGATAAATAACGCCTGGAAGGTGTTCAGGGAAATTCTCAAACCCCTATTTCTCATTTTTTATCTGGGAAAAAGTCCGGGTATAACAAATGCCCCCCACGGGGCATGCGTCCGAGGCGGAGATGAGGGTGGATGGCTCGTGAGCTCCTCATTTTGCTATGTTATAGTGTGTTGAAGTCTCATATGCGCTCTATGTATATGTTTTTTTTTCATGCTAGAGTTTTGTGTATTGCTAACATTATGTACTTACGTTTTTGTGCAATTGTCTTGCAGCTATGACGAGGTTTGGCAGAGATGACCAGGCTCAGAGGCGCGCTGCTCGTGAGGAGGATTACTAGGTGAGGCGGACGGGCCGACCGATGCCTCCTTTGGGCCCGCCCGTCATCACTACCACCAATGTTGGCAAAATGGACTTAGTGTTGTGCCCCTGTGTGATTTTGATGATGGCTGACACACCATGAGTCACACTGAGGTGAGCTAATTAATTTAGATGACTGTTTGAAGGCTTAAGTATCTGATTGATTGCTTCAATAGCTAATTCAATGTTTATGGCTAGATTGGGTTAACGCAGTGGCTAATGGTTCATGAAGTGCGTTGACGCTACAAGGACACTGCGTTGACGCAGTAGTTGCTGATTTAATTGCTGCGTTGACGCAGAGGAACAGCTGGGTTAACGCCATGCTGTTTTGTTCTTTTTTTGTTGCTCATTAAGTCTTAAAGTCTGTACATTGGAAGTGTGTACAGTGTTCAGTTGCCTTCTCATAAAGTCTGTTCATCGGTGTCGTTGGTTGTTCCATCGCATGCTGATCACTGCAGCACCTCGTGCTGATCTCTGTGCCACCTCGTGTCGTTTTCTGTTTATGTCTTCAAGTCTTCTGTATTCATGTTGTTCCTTCCAAGACCTCGTGTCTTTCTTGTTCTGTAATTACACTTCGTGTCATTTTCTATTTTTCGTCTTCGAGTTGTTTTCTGCTCGTGTCGTCATTGTATTCGAGTCGTGTTTATGTCTTCGTGTTAATCTTGTGTTGAAGTCTATACTTTGGTGGCTAAGTATACACACTGTCTCTCTTTGATCAAGCATCACTTCGAGAAGTCTGTACAGCGTTCAAGTCTTCATCGGTTGTTCTGTGTTTGGATGATCAAGTCTGTACATTGGCTTCGCTTTTGCAAGTCTGTACATTGGTGTCTTATCACCAAGTCTGTACAGCCAAAGCCTGTTCAAGCTTTCACACAAAGTCTGTACAGCCACATCTCAAAAGCCAAGTCTATACACTCCTCACCTTTCCCTACGTTTGGCCAAGTCCATACACTCATATTTTTCCCTACGTTTTCTGGCCAAGTCTACACATCGTTTGCCTGACTTCTGTTTCAAAGTCTTCACAATCATTGTTAAGGCAAGTCTATACATTGGCTCATTGGTCTTCAAGTCGATACAGAGTCTTCATCTTCTGAAGTCTGTACAGCCTGTCACTTGACAAAGTCTGTACAGTGTCTCACCTTGGCAAGTTTGTACATCGCTTCAAGCGATTCAAGTCTATACACTGCCTTTGGTTTTTTTAAAGTCGAAACATTGCCTTCAAAGCCTTTCAAGTGTGTACATCATACTGTTGAAACCTCAAGTATGTACAGCGAGCAGCGTCCTTGTGTTTCAAGCCATTCGCCAAGTCTATACAATGGCTTCGACACGCCAAGTCTATACAACGGCCTTGGCACTCCAAGTCTATACATTGGACTCTGTTTCACAAAGTCTGTACACTGGTTCTCAGATGTTCCAAGTCTATACATCGCTGATTGGGCTAAAGTCTGTACAGTCGTTTGGAAAGTCTATACTTTGTGAAGTCTGCACATTGGCATCTCATTTGCATCAGAGTCTATACACTGGTTCAAGCTGCAAGTCTATACATTGGCGATTGGGATTCTAAGTCTAGACATTGATTTACTATTCAAGCCTTGATTCGAAGTCTGTACATTCAGATTAACTTTCAAGTCTATACATCATCTAATACTTTCTTATGTCCATGTGATAGGTACTGTTCGAGAAGCAGATAAGTGGCACGTGGTCCGAGGTTGGCACCTGGCACGTGATCCGATGATAACGCCCTAAATGCTGCAGCTATAAATACCAGGCCGCCCATCTGGAGGTGGAGCGAGGGAGAGAAGAAAAGAGAAAGAGATTGAGATCAAAAAGAAAGAGGGTGATCGAGATAGAGTGGCAGAAAGGCAGTGAGCAAAAGAAAGAAGAAGAAAGAGAAGAAAAGAAAAGCCAGAGAGAGCCTGCGAAAGAGAAGAAAGAGAAGAATGAGAAGAAGAGAGAGCTAGAGTGATCGAAGCTTCAATTGAAGATCTGTTCCTGCTGGACCTTGGATCAAATCCAGGCCAGCCAGCTCCTGCGAGAGCCACATTTGTTTTTATCTTTTCAGCTTTCTGTTGCTGGTTTCATTTTTCTTTTGAACTATTCATTTGCTGTTTTTCTGATTCTCTGTAGAGAGGTCGGGGTCCCTCCTGTTGGTTCAGGAGAAGGGAGATTGATATCTCCGGTTGCAAGTAGCTGGGTGCTATTTGTGGGTTCCCTCTGGTTAGAGGAAGGGAGGCTCGTCCTCCGATTCTGGGCTTGTAGGTTTCAAGTCCAGGGGTCCCTCCGGTTAGGAGGAAGAGAGGTCCTAGACCTCTGGTTTGCAGGTGACTTAGTGTCACTTGTGTTTCCCTCTGGTGTTCATAGGAAGAGAGACTTGGGTCTCTAGGTTCCCCTCCGGTTTAGAGGAAGGGAGGATTGATCCTCCAGTTCTAGTCTTGTGGGTTGCAAGACTAGGTGTTCCCTCCGGTCTGGAGGAAGAGAGACCGTGGGTCTCTGGTTTCCAAGTGGCAGGGAGTCGCTTGGGGTATCCCTCCGGTTGGGAGGAAGAGGGGAGGTTGTTCCCCTGGTCAAGCTGTTTGGCAGCAGTTGTTGCAGACTGAGTCTGATGTGCTAGTGTTACTAGTGGAAGCCTCACTCCGGTTGGGAGTGAGGGGTGGACGTAGGTCCTTGGGCCGAACCACCTAAAAATCTCTTGAGCAGTGGTTTATTTGTGTGTTTGCTTCCGCTAGATGATTGATTAGGAGCGCTCCAAGTGTCTCTTCATTTGTTCAATTGAATTAGTTTCTATTCTGGTTTTGTGCTTAGCTTCCGAGGTTTAAATTGGGTGATATTTCTAGCAGGATACATTCACCCCCCCTCTGTATCCAGGGCTTGCACCCTAACACTTAGGGCGATCTCTAGTGGCTGAGGGTCCCATTGGCAAGGGGACAGATGGAGCTGAAGCAGTGGATCTGAGCAGGATTTCTGAGACGGGTGGCATTTACACCTGTGACCACTTGAGAGGCTACTTGAGGGAGTTCCCCCTGGACCGGCACCTGTTCGAGTTCATGAGGAGCTTTGTCCCGACTGGTACAGAGGTGATGGATCCTTCAGTGGCTGGGGAGCGTCGTCGACTAGAGCTGGCCATTCTGCTAGGTAGGGACAACCTGCACGGGGTCACCATGTATAGTTTCTCGAGTTTCTCAGTGGACTTCTGGAGACAGAGACAGTTTCCTAGTGTGGACTGCCTAGGTTTTTTCAACAGAGCGGACCAGTTCGGGGTCTGAGTTGGAGTTTTGAGTCCTCCTTCCTCGGACTTGCACAACCACCACAGGGTTGAGACTGAAAGGGCAACTGGTTTGACACTAGAGCCGTCCGGGTTGTAGTTCGCTGGTGAGGGGTATGACGACCACAGCCTTCTGGACGGGATATTGCGTCAGACCGTGGTCAGCTGGTATGGTCGATGGTCAGTGATATCTTCTCACCGGTACCACCAGGGTGCGACAGAGTGGCTGATGGGCGTCATCCATCATTACTGAGTACTTCTGGACCGGGCAGGGATTCAGTACGCAGTGACAGTGGCCTTGTACATGTACCCATGTTACACCGGACTTATTCAGGCATTGGCGGAGCGCTTCAATCTCCGATGGAACACGGTGGTCACGGTAGAGGGAGAGACCTCGCTAGACTTGTGGTCACTCTTCAGGATTTCTAGCTTGCCACCACTACAAGAAAAAGCGCGATTACAGACGGAAATTTATGACGGACATTTGTGACGAAAATTTTCGTCTAAAATTTGTGACGGAACAATGTCCGTCTGAAATATTGTCTGAAATATGTAATTACACACGGAAAATATTCGGTGTGAAGTTTCACACGGAATTTGTGACGGATTATTAAACTGTTCGAAATTTGTGACCAAGAATATGTGACGAATGACTTCGTCTGAAATCCGTTACAAAGGCGTTTTGTGATGGATTTTCAGGCGAATTTCAGACGGATATGGCCGTCTGAAATCCCGCTTTTCTGGTAGTTCAGTGGCGAGGGATGTGAGGAGGTGGTGCTAGATGACCTCCACCGTAGCCACACAAACGGACTGGGATGATATCGGGTGTCGCATAGCTACCGATATCTGTTGAAGACCTGGAGGGATTTGGCCCTGGCGGGCAAGGAGAAGCCAGCACAAACCCCCAGGGTGACATTGAAGGCATGGGTCTACCATTTCTACAATGGGTCCTTCTGCTTCTACAATGAGTTTGCATAGGATCAGACTTCGTGGGAGGAGTATTTAGAGACTAAGCTGAGATTCCGGACATATTCTCGTAATGTATATGCACCGAGGGAGGCGTGTAACCCCCATAAGCTTCCGGATGTCACATACTTGGCTGCGTATCTGGCGTACTGGCTGGCGACTTTTGTAGTTCCTCATGGTGAGGATAGTCTTCTGCGGGTAGAGCTACTGTGGCCCGCATGTCTTCTGGAAGAGGGACGAAGGTTGGCGTTGGCCCCAGCGGCTTTGGCCAACATTTACCACGGACTGGGGGCCTTGGCAGTACACACTATGCCTAGAGAGAGGGGCCTTGTTCTACCGACTTACTACTTGAGCATGTGGACTGGCTTATGTTGGGACCGGTGCGATAGATTCAGAGGGGGGTGAATGAATCCCCTTTAAAAACTTGTTCTAAAACTGAGTAATTGAAACTTAAATCAGATGAATATTGCGAAAGCAGAAACTAATAGACTTAGTTAACAACTTGACTCTCTGGATAAAAGAATGGCATCCTAACGTGATGCTTAGAGGTAAATGATCAGATAGCGCACGTGTAGCTGAACTACAACCAGATCACGAGTCACTCGATAGACATGCAATCAGATCACGATCCTAGTCAAGCATCTAGCAGAATCAAAATAACATGCAAACCATTGCACAAAAGATTTTTAGGTGGTTCGGTCCTCCAGACCTACGTCCACCCCACACTCAATCCAGAGTGTGGATTACTGCTGACTAACAGCTTGAAAACCGCTAGGTGACACAGCTTGCCTACAAACCGCTGACTAACAGCTTGACCGCTGGGTATTACAGCTTTGCCAACCGCTGGGGACTACAGCTTAACCCGTCCAAAGGAATCCTCCTCTGCCCGCTGAGCAACATAGCTTGCTGTCCGAGGTATCCACCTCGCCCGCTGAGCAACACAGCTTGCTGTCCAGAGGAATCCACCTCTGCAATGCTGAGCAATACAGCTTAGCTCTGCTGACAAACAGCTTGAAACAAAGGTAAAAAGAAACACAAGAAATGGGAAATCACAGCGACAGAAAGCTGTATATGATAAGACACAAAGTGGCTCTCAAAGAGCTGACTGGCCTGGATTTGATCCACGGTCCAGTAGAGACAAAGCTTCAGAGGACTCTCTTCTTCTTCTTCTTCTAAACTCTTGATTTCTCTTTCTTCTTCTTCTTCTTCTTTACTGCTCACTCTTTCTTTTTCGAACACTCTCCTCCTTTGCTCTTCTTCTGCTCTCTCTTTTCTTCTCTCTTCTTCTGGATCGTGCAGGCTCTCTCTCTCTGCTTCTGCTCTTTCAGATGGGCTCCCCTACTTCGATCACTCTGCCCACGATCAATTTCTCCAGATGGAGAAGTCTTCTATTTATAGCATCAGAGAGGTGGGCGTGTGTCCTCTACAATTCCCGCCCAGAGCGCCTTGACCACGTGGCAGCATTTCAGCATGCTGCACTACACGTGTCACGATCCTGAGCCATCTCCATTCTTGGATCACGTGTCCATACTAAGCTTCTCGAACATGAGTCTTGTCAGATAAAATTTGATATCAGTTCGAATCAATCTGAAGGAAAAGAAAAAGATGCATCGAGTAGGTTTGAGATTTAAACTAAGCATGTATAGACTTGCTAGTGTGTAGTGCAGTATGCATGTAACAAAGTATGCACAATGAAGGTGAATGCACAGGCATGCCATCAAGGAGTGTATGGACTTTGCGTGCATTCGACAACGATGTATAGACTTGCTGGTGTGATGATGCATGAACTTGAACACTCATACCAGCAACGGTATGCACACATGCACAATGAACATGGATTGCATTGACTAAGCCATGAGCTGATCTAATGGATGTATAGACTTGCTCAGTTATCAGCGAATGGATGTATAGACTTTCTGTGCCTACGACAAGACGATGTACAGACTTTGCGTATGCGTGAATCACAACGATGCAAGAATGTATAGACTTTGAATGCCGGGTGAAGAATGTACAGACTTTGCATGCATGCGACAAGATGATGTACAGACTTGTTAAAGTGATGCACGGACATATCAGCAGAGAATGTGCAGACTTTGTGTATGCATGAAACAACCGAATGCACTGACTATGCTCATGAATGTATAGACTTGATAGCATGCGGCGATGTATAGACTTGATAGCATGCGGTGATGTATAGACTTGTGAAATGATGCACGAACTATGCATATGCATGAAGAGCACTTGGCTGTATTGACTAATCGAATGAAACAACGGAGGTTGTACAAACTTGTCATCAATGAATGTATAGACTTGAGTTGATGTAGTCTAGGCAAAACTCTGTACAGACTTTATTCCTTGAACATGCATGAGTCTAGGCATTCACTAACTTATGGCCACCATGAAACATAGTTATGAAATGCACAAGCCTAGACAATTAACCCTGCACTGACTTTGTATGCATAATGAACACGCATCGATATTGAATTGAATTGACTGATGAATGCACTGATGCAGTGTATGCATATGGCAGATATTGCACCGATGCAATGTGCAGGAGAACTAACAATGCACTATATATACCAAAACCCATATGACTCTTCATGCATGCATGGAATTAAGATGCTCAATCAATCATTCATATGCAGACACATGGTGATCAATCATTCATACTCATAGTGCTTGCTGACATCAAAACCACATGGGCACAACAGCCTACTCTTCCCGGGGTTTGTCACGAGGGCAGAGGTGGTGAACCCGACAGCTCCTTTACTTTTTGGCTTTATGGGTCAGTCGGACGGAGACACCGTAGATTAGTTAGAGAAGGCCAGGAGGGCCCTATCATACTTGCCTGTCAGAGGCAACGACGGGCTCCCGTTCGACTGCGGTTCGAGGGGCTTCCGACCCGTGTTAGTGCCGGTGAGTGGAGGGGCAGCCTGCGCCCTGCCATTTCAGTGAGATCTAGACACGTCGGTGTACATAGTGTGGGTGATCAGCACCCGGCCGGCTATTTTGGTGCTGCACCAGTCTAGTGCCAGCTTCCTGGAGCCCTACTACCCGCACCGGTTTGTTAGGAACTTCAGGTACGATCATGCGATTTCGCCGAACCAGGAGTTTCCTTTGGTGATCCGGTTGTACAAGGGCATGGACACCCACCTAGTGGTGGCAGCTTGGTAAGACTTCAGTTGCAGAGGAGAGCCGGAGAAGCTGCCAATGCCAGGGTTAGATCATCGTGGGAGGTTCGACGTTTACTACACCCGGTGGTGGTTCGAGCACAGCCACCTGTACCGCCAGAAGTCTTCTATGATAAAGAAGGCTGAGGAGGGCTGGTTTCTGCCGGAGGATCAGCCTCCCATCCCACTAGACGAGGAGTTTTTGAGGACCCGCTTCTCCCAGATTCACTGGGAAGTGGAGCGGATTGCGCACTAGTGGCCCCGGGACAACCAAGTCTCCTTGTCATCGAGGCGAGGTCACAGTGGGGCGATCAAGCCCTTGAGGTCGGCGCAAGCGGGGCCTGTGGCTACTAGTGGAGCTGGGACATCGAGGTCGAGGCCGTTGAAAACTTGGTGGACACAGTTCCGGGTTGACTACGGCTTCAGGAGGAGCAGCTCTCTTGACGGCGTGCTCCCAGAGGGGAGCTTGACATGGTCGTCCCCGACTGGAGACAGCACATCGTACACACGATTGGGTCGGCTGGACTGGCAGAGTTTGTCTCTCATATAGAGCGAGCCTATACGTTGAGAGACATCAAGGAGGCAGTTGCGAAGGCTGCCCGAGTGCTGGGCTTAAAGTCAGAGCAGCTGGTTCCTTTGCCATTGACTCCTTTCGGACCTTCAAGTAAGGCATGTTCTTTGTTGTATTGTCTTTACCTTCCTCCTTTGTTTATTTGGCTGAGCCGTAATTTGCTGGCATGTGTATTCTATAGGTTCTCCTATGGTGGGAGATCATTCTTCAGCAGGGACGTCTACTGGCAGTGGTGACAGGGACCTTCAGCCTCGACCGAAGAGTCCCCAAGTGGATGCTGGCACGGCTACAGCCGGGGAGTCCTCTCACAGGCGTGGGGAGGACGAACATATCGAGGAGGAGCCGGCTTTGAGTAAGTGTCAATTCTTGACTCTTCCCTTTATATTTGTTTAGCCATTATGATTGACTACTCTTATCGCTATGGCAGGATTTGCAGCTCCGCTAGAAGCTGGGGCAGAGGTGGCCTTCTCACCAGCTTTAGAGACTGATCCCTTGTGGGAGGACGGGATCGAATGCGATATTGACGTGGATGAGATCCTCTAGGTGATGGAGGAGACCGGCCCCAACACTGAGGTGCCTCCTCACTTCGAGCCAGGAGAGACTTCTGGGGTCGCCCTGCCAGGTAAATTTTTTAAGACTAGTAGTGTTATGTACGTAGCAATGCCTTTGTCTGGGAAATTGACATTGCTATATGTTCAGATATGGTGGCGATAGAGGCGGTAGGGCCCCCCATTTCTTTTGGGACTGGAGATGAAGTACCCACTTCTGTCGGTGGGCAGGAGCCTGAAGGAGTCCAGTACGGCTCAGGTGAGTGCTAAGCTATCATAGGGAGGGCTGACTCCTCCTATCTCTACATTCGTTATACTGAGGCTGGCGACTGAGCCTATTTATTTTTATTTGGCAGCTGATGATAGCGCGGCAGCCCTGGAGATGGTTCAGGAGCTGGTCAACACTAGACCTGTGGTAGAGCTTCCTTCCTTCGAGGTGGATCCGGGGGTAGTAGGCAGCCTGATGGCCCTTGTTACTGGAGCCGCAACCGTGCTGTCGTCACAGCCACCAATGGAGTTGCCATCCCTCCTTTGTCGGCTGTAGTCTCGGCTTGCACTGTTGGGCTGGTTGAGTCCTCCACTATAGGACCCTTAGGTACGTGATTGGAAACTTAGCCCCTATGCTGGCTCTCCATATTTCACTAATACCAGAGGGTGTCTGTCACAGGTACCTCATCTCCTTTGGAGGAGGGTGAGCTTCCCCCTGACGTGGCTGAAGTCGCGGGCGGGGAGCCTATAGCTATGGCTCCAGCTAGGGAGGATGAGGAGATCATTGACATAGAGGGGATCTTTGACAGGGGTGCCTCGATCGATAAGCTTTATTCAGCACCTTTGGCTGGCTAGCCCATCTTGTAGGGCCGGATTCTGTGCTGACTTTGTTGTTCCGTCTATCCACAGGGGATTCTAGCTTCGCCGCCTCTGGGAGTTCGTCAGGGGCTTCCTCCCAGGCTTCTTCAGGCAATAGTAGCGTCGCTATGGAGACGGAGGGGAGTTCGAGTTCCTCCTCTTCTGGGGCCTCATCTGCTGAGGCAATTGAGACTAAGGTTGCTTCTGCAGGTATGAGGGGCTCCCCCCCCCCCTTATGGTGCTCATTTATACCATCTTGGCAGGAAGCAGATACTTCCGTTTTATATAGCATTGGAGTCGGAGGAGGAGCGTGTGCTAGCACCCATTGTAGGTGATCAGGAGGAGCTCCCCACCCCGGCTATAGCTACTGGAGACGACAGGACCATGGCGGGGTTCCCCGGCCGTTGAGGAGCCGCTGCCTTCCCCTACTCCAGAGGGGGGTTCCGCAACTGTGGGAGGGCCCGTTCCAGGTAGAGGCTGAGATTTTTCTCAGGTTTTCCACCTTGTTTATCATGGAAAGTGTTATATGTATTTCTCACTCTCCATTTGTTTACTGGTGTGGTGCAGCTTTGATCGATGTGCTGATGGACAAGGCCGACCCCTCCCTTAGTCTAGGGGTCGAGTGGCCTACCTCCACCCCACCGTCGGAGCCTTTAGTGGACGAGAGTATGGCTACCTCCCTACTCCAGCGTGCATGGGGGTATCTTCAGAGTGACCCTCTCCCGTCTCCGGAGTCCATGAGGAGGCAGCTGGTAGACTACACCCGAGGTTACCACAATCTTGGCTTCCCGAAGGAGCCTTGGATGATGGCGTTGGCTGCAATATGGGCTGAGTTCCTGCGGCTTTGACAGACATAGGAGTGGAGAGCACAGAGGCTGGTCACCATCAGGGAGGAGCAGGAGAGGCTGGACAGGCTGGCGACAGCTGTGGCCAAGTAGAGGGGCCACCGAGGTAGCTCATGCGTGCATTCGGGACTGGGCTGCTCAGCTAGGGGAGGTTGAGGGTAGGATTGAGGCCTTGAGGAAGGCCTTCGAGGAGCAGCAGTCGACCGCTGAGCGCGTCTGAGCTGAGTGGTGGGAGGCCGTTAGCACAGTTGAGGCCATCACTCATGTCTTGTCAGCTCTTGAGACGGAGTTTGTAGCTGCTCAGTCTCACTTGACGGCATTGGAGGAGAGCGAGCCCTGACTCTGTTGTACTTGTTGTGTTTTTTTTATATGCCATTGTTGTACTCTGTGCCAGGTCACACAGATTTTTGTTATCCCAAGGGCATGTCTTGGGCTCCTTTACAGAACATGAATGACAAATTACTGGACTCCCTTTTGTCACTCCTTGTGTTGTCCCACCCTTTCTCTTGTGGAATGGAGCTGGATGTATTGGCTGGCAACCACGTACTGCTTGTCGTGGTTGATTCTTCCATTATAAACCGGTGTGTGATCATAATAACGCATGCATGAGATGCGCTAACTTGTTGCTGGGAACTGGGGGTTGGGAATTGGACACTAGAGATGGGATACTTGATGCTGGAGACTGGATACTGGGTACTGGAGGCTTGGTACTAGATACTGGGGGCTGAGCACTGGGTACTGGAGGCTGGGCACTGGATACTAGAGGTTGAGCACTGGGTACTGGAGGCTGAGTACTAGGTATTGGAGGTTGAGTATTGGATACTGGGTACTAGATACTGGGTACTGGGTACTGGGTATTGGATAGTGGGTACTGGAGGCTGGGCATTGGGTACTAGAGGCTGGATACTGGATACTGGAGGCTGGGCACTGGGTTCTGGAGGCTGAGTATTGGGTATTGGAAGTTGAGTACTGGATACTGGGCAATGGATATTGGGTATTGGGTATTGGATATTGGGTACTAGAGGCTGGGCATTGGGTACTGGAGGCTGGATACTGAAGGCTGGGCACCGGGTACTGGATATTGGATATTGGGTATTGGATGCTGGGTACTAGGTTCTGGAAACTAGGCACTGCGTACTGGAGGCTGGGCACTGGGTACCGGGTATTGGATACCGGGGACTGGATACCGGATATCGGGTGCTGGGGGCCGACCTACATGAGGCGTGTTGGCCGGAATGACTGGAAACTGGAAGCTGGAGAATAACTCGTAAGGATGTGTTGATATGGAGAACTGGAAACTAAAAACAGGGGGCTAAAGGCCGTCCCGTGATGGTGTGTTGGCCTATGTTGTTGGAGTTGTTGGGGGGCTGGGGGCCGACCCGTGAGGGCGTGTTGGCCTATGTTGCTGGAGTTGCTGGATGATCCTGAAGTATGCGAGGCAAAATTGGTTCCCGGCTGACTTATTGTCGACATGTTGTTAGCCGAAAATGTAGTCAATATCGGCCTATTGTTGAGGTATATAACCGGGAATTACTTTTTTGACTACTGAGATGTAGTAGCCAAAGATTCTGGAGCTGACCAAGTGACCGTTGGGGGTGTTGTACGGGTAGAACTGGAACTGGAGCTAAAGTTGGAGTTGGCCGACTGACCACACTGAGGTGTTATAGCCGGAGACTGGGACTAGAGCTGAAATTGGAGTTGGCTGGTTGACCCCCGGGGTGTTGTAGCCGGAGACTGGGAGTGGAGTTAGAATTGGAGCTGGCCGACTGACCGCTAGGGTGTTGTAGCCGGAGACTGGGACTAGAACTGAACCTGGAGCTGGCCGGCTGACCACTGGGGTGTTGTAGCCGGAGACTGGGACTGGAGCTGGCTGGCTGACCGCTGAGATGTTATAGCCGGAGACTGGGACTAGAGCTAGGACTAGAGTTGGCCAGCTGACTGCTAGGGTGTTGTAGCCAGAGACTGGGACTGGAGCTGGGACTAGAGCTCGCCGACTGACCGCTAGGGTGTTGTAGTCGGAGACTGGGACTAGAGCTGGAACTGGAGCTGGCCGGCTGACCGCTGAGGTGTTGTAGCCGGAGATTGGGATTGGAGCTAACCCTCTCTTGGGGGTGCTTGTAATGTCCCAGGTTTTTCGGACATTTTTCGGATCTGGATCCGTGAGTTTCGGATCACTTTCGGGGGTCCCGGAGCTTGTTTTGTGGTTTACACGTGTTTTTCCCTAACGAACCTACGGAATGCCATAGCGGGCGAACCATTGCATCCTCCTCCACCGGGACTGTACCATTGCGTTGAGCGTGTTCTGAAGATCGTGGAAGTGATTTTTACTAATTTTTCATATTTTTGGCATTTTTTGGATTTTCTATATATAACCCATTTCCTTTCCCCCTTTTTCTTTTTATTTTCCTTCTTCTTCTTCCTCCTTCCCGTGAGCGCAACGCGGCATCCCCCTCTCTCCCGTTTGAGCTTTCCGGCGCCCCTCCCTCCTCCGGTGACAGACGGCGGGCTTCGGCGGCGGCGTGGTGACGACGGCGGCGGCGAGAGGAACGCGGTCGTACCCTTTTCGTGGTGTGGGAGAGGAGTTCTTTTTCGGCCAAGGTTTGGAGATCGGCGGCGATCCGGCGGGTTTCGACTTTCCTTGAGGTAGGGGGATGGATTTTTACCCTCTTTACTGCTTTCCCCTTGATTTGTAGGCCGTGGGGAGGTCGAGAGGGGCGTTTTTGAGCCGGGAGGTCAAAATCCATGTTTTGGGGTTGAGCGCCGGATCTCCCGTTTCGTGAGTTTTTTTGACCGATCTAAGGGTATAGAATCATGTTAGGAGAGTCAGGGAAGGATTCCCCTTTGTTTCCCCGTCATCGGGTGATGATCGAGGCGTGGATGGGAGTTTTTGGGGTTTCCCGTCGATTTCGCGCTCGGGTGAGCCTTGCGGCCTTTCTAGGGACCACTTGGCTCCCTTGGCGGTCTCAGGGAGACCGCTAGGCGACTTTGAATGTCGGTAGGCCTTAGCAGTCCTCCTGGGACCGCTAGGGTCAGGGTGGCGGTCACGCGATAGATCGCTACCCTTGGGTTAGCGGTCGTCAGATGACCATTTTCCCCGTTGATCGAGCACCCTTGGGGTGCGTGATTCCGACCGTTGGGGTTCACGTGCTGCCTAGCGGTCATGGGATGACCATTTCTGGCTACCTTACGGTCCAAGGAGGACCGCTAGGCTGGGGTTAGCGGTCTGGTGATAGACCGTTTGGCCCCCCGTGGTCCATTCCCTTGCGGTCACCAGATGATCGCTTGGCTTTGCCTTGCGGTCCAGGAGAGGACCGCTATGCCCCCCTTGCGATCCAGAGAGGACCGCAAGGCTGAGGGGCAGTCCTGTGAGGACCGCCACTCTATTTCCTTTCGATCAGGGGTCTCTGTGAGTTGAGTCTTACCTCTAGTGACACGTCCACTAGTCGTAGCCTTCTTACGGCACGCGTGTGCTGACCCACCCGAGAGTGGTGGAGCGGCTTACCCGAGAGAGACAATTTTTAGGCTGGTTTCCGTAGGGCCCCTTGCCTTGGTAGCCTGAGTCCGACTGGGGGGAAAACTGACTAGAGGACCCGACCTAGAGCAGTTGGTCTGTGTGTGAACGCGTAGTTGGGGGTGTTGACACCTTGAAAATGAGCAAGGGCTAAAACAGAATTGAAAAGAAGATCAGACCAACAGTGAAAGATCAATGATGAAGCTCGTCAACCATCTACCCGGCTGAAGCCTTACCCGGCCAAGCTGATGTCCGGTGCCATTGTCAGTCAGACGGCGGCACTGATGAAGTAGCAGTCACCTGACTGATAAGACCTCCTATCACACCTCAATAAGAGCTGTATTACTGCCTCGTCCGAGAATCCACAGGTAACATGTCAGAGTAAGTCAGATGTCGTCTTATTGACAGATGTGATATGAGCAAAGATAAAGATGAAGCCAGAACCAGCAAATAAAGATTGTGAAGGCTTCTGCAAAGTCAGAACAAAAGAAGAGTCTTCACAGACTATACACCTGGCTGAAGTCTTTTCAGGCTAAAGCTGATGTCCGGTCTTGTCACCTTTAGGTGACGATACCGATGAAATGATGTCCGACTTTGTCATCATTCAGATGGCAATGCCGATGAAACCCCAGTCTACCAACTGATGAAAATCTATGAATGATCTCAATAGAAACTGTGTCACCAATGGAGAGCCTTCTCGGGTTCTGATATATTTGAAGGACCAATAAAGGCCGAGGTATATGTGAAGTCTAAAAAGCCCTAAATGGGCCTATAAAAGTGGCGCCGGGATCCCCTTTGTCGAAGCCCAAAAAGTCTCACCGGGAAGCTGGAGTCCCACGCGCCGGGAAGTCCTCCTTCGATTGGGGCGCGCCGGGACAGGCCTGCCGATAAGATACCAAGGAGAGATATAAAACCCCCTTTTTCCCCTCGGAAAAGGGAGTAGCAGCGGAAAAGAGGGGAGGTCAGCAAGAGGGCAACGAAGAGAGTAGAGCCTGCGATCTGATCCGAGAGAAGGAGAGGCAGAAGGGCCAAAGAAGAAAAGAGAGAAGAGAGAAAGCAGAGAGGAGGGTTCGAAGCCTGATTGAAGGTGGGCAACGGGGAGGGAGAGGAGTCAATGCTCCGCCCTCCCCTCCCTATTTCTGTAGTTCGCTCGCCTAATTTCGATTGCTTCTACTTCTTCCTCTTCTGATGTATTCTGCGTTATGATAGCCGGTTTTCACACCGCTAGAGTAAGGCATAGTATTCTTATATCTTCTTCTATGTACTCCCTCTGATATACGGATGTAATTGCAATGTTCTAATATATGAACGCTACGGGCCGCAGTTGCCGCCTGCTGTTGTTTTTCTCCGAAGCTCTGCTGCCATCCCCTTATATCTTCTCTTAGATGCCGTAGCATGTCATCCCCTCCCCAGTCTGATCATCGGTCTGCCGCTTCGCTGGGTTTTGCCAAATGCTTTCCGTGCTTATTCCAGAGCCAGGGACAGACCATCCCTTGGCCTCCGGGATAAGGCAAAGCTATATAATGACCGAGGTTTATGATACTCCGGAGTTCTAGATGCTTATATGCTGTCTATTAGCATTGTCGAAATCACCTCTGGGTCCAGAGACAGCCATCTCTTGGCTCCTAGGGTGATGAACGACCACATCAAATCCGTCCCCGGGCTCTGCATAATATTGGTGACAGGGGTTCTCTAGACCTTGGTCTTCCCTAATTCCCCCTCGATCCTGATGTTTCTATAAAGCCCAAACCTAATCCAGTTCAAATTTGATGCCCTGATCCATTCTAATCCCACAGAATCCACCTACCTTATCCTGAATCGTCAAGAAACCCAAAACAGGGTACCGTAAAACTCTGTTTCTCATCCCGGCGCCCTCACCCATCTCGGCCCCATGCACAGTAAAAGGGGTGAATAGTTCTCGGCGCAAGGCTTCTGGCGCCGAGAACCCCACCCCTGGCCTTCTTACCTTCGCGTCGGGAACCTCTCCATCTTGGCCGCGCCGGGAACCCGCCTGGCTGCTTTGCCATCGCGCCGGGAAGCCCATCCTCTGGCCTTCTCCCCTGCGCGCCGGGAACCCCCTTTGAGCAATTCTTCCTCGCGCCGGGAAGCCAGCGCCGTGAACTCCCTGGCCTTCTCTTCATCGCGCCGGGAACCTGGCCTCCTTGCCCTTGCGCCGAAAACCTCCCTTGGCCATTTGGCCCTTGCGCCGAGAACCTATCTCCTGGGCGCGCCGGGAACCCCTCCTGTTCCTTGCCTTGGCGCCGGGAACCTCTAGGCCAAGTCCAAGGTACGCCGAGAGCCTACTCCGCCACCCATCAAGCCTCCGATACCTCTGTCAAACCCGTCCAGGAGTGCCCATGAGTCACCAGCACCGTCCGAGAGACAAATCAAAGGGAGCCGGACTCCCTTATGTTCCACTGATCCGCGTCGGATTTATGAGCAACCCCTTTAGCTAAGGTGAGCTCTGCCACTGCATGAGTGTCACCGGCTCCTATAAGGGAAGAGTCAAACATTGCCCCAGGGCATACATGTGCAATGCGGGAGGTTCGCTCCCTCCTTTTCTCGGCTTTCATCCGGCACTCCGTGGGTGATAGCCTATTCTCCCCTGGGCATAATCCAGATTATGGGGAGGTGCTGCGAAATATCGATCGATGTTTTAACCCCGATAAGTCCCGGGAGGTGCACATCACACACCCCCCGTCCGGCTCAATCTTCCGGGAAATATGAATGCTGCGAGGCCCTTGGCCGGACGAGAAATATGAAAGGGGACATCTCCCCGATGATGGTCCGGACCCCGTCCCGCCGCTGCGTGGACGGTGTCCTATTCCTACCCGGCACGACCTACATAAGAGGTGGTCATGTCGGTGTAGTAATCTGCTGTGCACTAAATTATCTTCCCAGAATAACAAGAGCTTCAATATCACACACTATTATTTTTCTTTTATTATCGCCCCGAGTGGCCTCCTATTTTGGCGTTTAATCAAGGGTTGTCCTTCTTAGGAAGGGCGTAATTAACGTCATAGCCTTTATGGTATGGCGGACTTTTGGTCCCGACTCGGACTTCACAATCGACTGACCAAGTCAAGTCGAGCGCACAATGAAATCGTCACACATGTGACTGGCACGCCTAATAATCAATAAATACAAATTGGAGAAATCTTCAAAATAATAAATAAAAATGAAAGAAATAAATCCCGCATCCACAAGTCTGGCATGCCCGGTGAGACTTTTGTCTCCCTTCATCTCTACGCCAAAATAGGAGGCCCAGTGGGCCCCCCCTCAAATTTCTGATTCTGTGCTTTCTCTATTTTTTCAGGAAGCTACGATGGCGGCTGGAATCATGTCCGTTTGCTTTGATCAACAAGCGGTCGATGCCCATGTTCGAGAAGGCTACCTGGCGGTACCTCTTTCGTTCGGATCGATGCCGCCTGCTGTCGGGATGCCCAACTGCCTGGGCCTCATCTTCACTGACTTGCTCGAAATTGACAACCAGGAGCAAAAGACTGTTGTCCAGACATTGCCGTAAGCTACCAGCCCCAAGATGAGCCAGGTGATGCAGGATACTCCTGAGGTCGTGTCCTACTTCGTCCATCACGAGGCGAAAAGGGGCACATCCTCTGCTGCTGGAAGAAGGAGGAGATCCGACAGGAGAGCCGATCCACTGCTGCGGGTCGTCGGATATCCAACTCAGAAAGACAATGCTGATTGGAGATGTCCGGGTAAACCTCAGTGGTTGCCCAAGGGCGGTCAAGCCGGACGTGATCGTCCCGATGGTGCCTACTACCAACAGGTTCCGGGTACTAGCTGCCAGGAGGGTCGACATGAAAGAGGAGGATAGAAAGCCACTGGCACCAAAGCCGCCCAAGTTCAGGCAGATCTGGCGGCCGAAGAAAATCCAGAGCTGGGTCCCAGCTCAAGAGGAAGAGAACATTGCTGATACCACTGTTGCCCGCTTCAGGGCAGGAAGCAGAAGAGGAGAAGGAAAAGACATAAGAAATGCTGTTGCTGTTCACCCCAGGGCTCGGGGTAGGAGAGATGAGAAAGAGAATGAAGGAGAAATCTGACTACTATTCGCCCCAGGATGAGGGGCAGAAGATATGAGCAGAAGGAAGACCTCACGGTCACCCACCCCATGGCTGGGGGCAAAAGATGGGAAAGGAAGAATTATGCTGCTGCTGCCAACCGCTGCCAGGATGGGAGTAGAAGGTTCAGGGAGGAAGAGGAAATGAGAATAAGCGAACCAGTCGCTGCTGCCACTCTAAGAAGACCAAGAGCCTGTGCCAGACAGGCCGATATATTCAGATACTCAAAGCCGAGCACTTGAATGCTCAGGTGGAGAGACTGGCTTATCAGCAGAAGAGCCAGGAAAGATTGATGCTCCAACCAGAGCCACGAAGGCACAATCAAGAGGAGATGAAACAAGTGGCTCAAGACTACTTTCACTACCTGGGGAACTCCGCCCTCGGGCAGCAAAGATTATCCCGTGCCTTGGGCACCATGATGAAGAAGAAGAAGAACCCTTCAAGAAGTGATGCTCGGAGTCTCCTCCTCCGATTCCAATGATTATGAAGAAGGCCACAGAGCCGGGTATGGGAAAGAAGACCTGCACAGGGAAGAAGCTAGAGAAAGAATATCAGTCTTTGACCGGCTCAAATACCCCGATCAGGTGAGAAGGAAAGTCTATAGGCAGAGGGAAAAGATGCAGATCTTTGCCTGCAATATGGCCGGGCTTGTCAAAGGGCAAGATATGTTACCGACACAGCCTGATGAACTGCTCAGACTGGCAACCAGACCAGGCCCCGTCACAAGGAGAAGTCAGGCGGCCAAAGAAAAAATAAAGACTGATGATGAAGTCCGCAAGATCACCACTATGACAGTTAATGTGGTGACAGCAGAAGATGAAGATAATCCCTTCGTCGATGATGCTGAAGGGACTTCAGAAGATCTACAGATCCCGTCAACCCTGGATCCCATGATCCAGATGATGTTTAGAAGATATCAACAAGAGATCAATGCTCTCAGAAGACAGCTAAATGAGAGGCATGAAGCTACACCGGTCTCCAAGCAAGCCGAGCCTGTGGGGCAGACTGCCAGCTCAACAGAAATGGCTATCCCAGCTAATCCTCTCCCGGCTGATAAGGGCAAAGCACCGAGCCAACCCGTTCTGCAGCAGACGGTAGCTCAGCCCTCTGTATCTCAGACGCAGCCTGCCGCGCCGGCCTTGCGCGCAACTGTGATGACAACTCCTTACAGTCAGCAACAAGCTCACTTCTTCCCGGAAAACATAGATCCAGCCATAGCCCAGAAGCTGATGATTGAAAAGATTGTGGAGATGAAGCTGTCTGAAAAGACTGGTGATGATGCTAGTACCTACGATGTGTACAGGGTACCGTATCCTCCCCAGTATGCTGCTAAGAGACTACCGCCAGGCGTCAGTAAGCCGCCGAAGTTTGAGAAATTTAATGGCCAGGGCTCTCCCAGGGAGCACATAGCTTACTATACCACAATTATGGGTGACTTGGCAGCTGATGAAGCTTATCTGCTTAAGTTCTTCGGCTCATCCCTCACCGGGATAGCCTTTGAATGGTATTCAAGCCTGCCGGCTGGGTCAGTGGCCGATTGGCCTGATATGCAAAGAAAGTTCCGCGACAGATTTCACGTCACGGAAAGAGAAATTACAATAGCAGAACTATATGCAACCAGGCAAAAGCAAGATGAAACAGCACTGGACTACATCAAAAGGTGGAGGAACTTAGCTATGAGATGCAGAAGACCTCCTCATCAAGAAGATGCAGTGCAAATATGTAAGCAGAGCCTCAGGAGAGAGGTACTGGAAAAGATGATTGGTGCAGATGTCAGAACATTTGACCGGCTGAACAATATAGTGGCGGAGGTCGAGACGTTCCTGTCCAAGCGTCCGACGGCCAATGCTCCAACTGTGCCGAAAGGGAAATCTAATGATCGACGACCATCGCACTCTGAGGCTAACACCGTCGATTTCAGAACCTTCGAGCAACAGAAAGGGAAGAAGGGGGCAGATGAAGCTCCCCCGCCAGCAGACACAGCAGAAAGAAAAGATAAGGTCTCTCTGAGAAACAAAATGAGAAAGCCATACTCTTTCCCGAAAGATAAGACAGCCGCACTATTCAACTGGGCATACAAGTTCAACAAGGTAACATTGCCTGAGCCAAAGAGACCCGATGACGCGGCAAAGAAAGGTGATCCACTGTTCTGTCCATATCACCGTGCGCTGGGGCACGCAATTGAAGATTGCTACATCTTCAAAGATATTATGGAAGGCATGGTCAAAAAGGGCGAGCTACAGCTGGGAGATTACCAGGTAGAGCCACCTCGTCCACATGAGCCTCCGGCATTAAAAATGGCCGCCAATATGATTTCAATCTACCAACAGCTGCCTAAGGAAGCCGTCGAGGAATGCACCAGGCATACTTATGAAGCTTGCTTCCTCACCCCACTGAAGGATCAAGAAGGGTGGCAGATAAAGCCAATAAAGAATAGAAAGAAAACTCCCGCAGCCAGTATCAGTGGAGCAGTTATCCGCGGTGTCACACCAAGGCCCGAACCACCTCCAGTAAAGCCAGTATGGCACACGGCTGAAACAGGGCCAGTCATCCGGATCCCCACTCATAACCGGAGAAGACAAGTCCCCCTACCTGCACATAAGGAAGTAAGTCCTGCAGCCAGGCGTTTACAGCAGTATATTAATGGGCTCGATGAATATGAACAGAAAAAGCCCGGGCACCTGCTGGTGAAAGACTGTATACTCTGGGAACAGCTCGAAGAATTGAAAATTAAAGAGCAACCGGGGACAGAACAGGGAAAAGATGAGGCTGACCCTTTCTGGGGGAAAGAACCAAAGAAGCCAAATTCCCAGAAAAAGAAGAGATGGTCTAAATGCAAAAAGGAAAAGGGAGTCGTGACAGTACAATGCAACACCCTGTCAGCACTCTTTACCTCGCCCGGGGAGAACGATGAGGATGAAACATCAAATGCCCCGCTAGAAGCCAACCATGCCGAGGCCTCAACCTCAGCACATGCAACACGCTCCGGAAGAAGGTGGGGGCGCCCACCACCAGCCAATCATAACATTATGTTCAGAGGGGAACAACCCTACCAGATTCCTGAACCAGAGGTACGAGGTGTCCAGGTTCCTCCCCCTGCCAGCTTGTACCAAGAAAAGAAGAAAGGAGGTCAAACTCCAACATTTCTGGAATTTCTGTCCAGTCTGGAAAATGGGCAGTCGATACAGGCTGGGCCAGATAAAGGCAAGAGACCTCAGCAATCGGCGTCTGTAGCCTACAAGCAGAATGAGAAAGAAGGGGATAACTCTCTGACGGCACCAGGGGCCGTTGCTATAGAAGAAGCCCCCCAAGAAATCAGTCCAGAGGATGAAACCAGCACTGGGCAGCAGAGGCCACGGGCACCACATGAACCTCCAAAACCCCGATGGGCGGAAGAAATGAGACTGTCTAATGTCAGGGTGGGCAGCCGGATCATGAAAATGCTAAAGAAGCTCCCTACCAGATTCTCCATCTGGGAGATTCTCTCTCTGAGTGAAGAGGCTCGCCAAGCAATTGTTGATGCCTTGCAGTCGCCGGCACAATATGAAGCACTCTTGACAGAAGTGAATTCTGGGCCGTCAGTCACATTCACAGAAGACGACATGCTGATTCCGAATTCCGGCCATAACAGACCGCTGTATATGAGGGGCTCCCTGAACTGTCAGCCACTGAGCAGGATACTGATAGATCCCGGGGCTGCCGTGAACATTCTCCCATACCGCATCTACCAAAAATATTACTTTGATCTTCAGCTTACCAAGGTCAGAGACATGAAAATTGCGGGATTCAACCAGAAATGTGAGACGCCCCTTGGGGTGGCTGATTTCAACCTCACATTGGGGGACCTCACTACCGTGGTGCGATTTTATGTAATCGACTCCAACACCACGTATAAGGCCCTGCTGGGGAGACCGTGGCTGCATGAATATCAGATAGTGCCGTCCACGCTACATCAATGCATTAAATACTGCCACGAAGGAAAAGAAGAAAGGGTGTTTGCGGATCTGCATCCCTTCGAAGTATTCGAGTGCCATATGCTCGATGCATCCTACTACACGAGGTGTCGCAGAAGGGTGAAGAGAAAGAGGCTGGGGTCGACCAGAAGAAGCCGGTGACGAAGGCAAGAAATTGGTCTCCACCGCCACCAAGGGGCTACATTAAGAAACATGAAGTATCTCACATTTCTTATGTTGGTGACTTTGCTCGGATCACCCCTCCTAGTATCCACCCAGATGATACTGGCGAAGAAATGAAAGAAAAGTACATACAAGTGGGGGTTCCGCAGGGTTTAGTCAAGCCCATTGCCAGCATAGAATACCAGACGGTGCTACCATTAAAGACCATGGAAGTCCCTCGCTTCTGCGAGTCTCCTATCATATTCTACACCGGGGAGTCAGTCGAAGACGACGATCAAGACTGCATGGTCCCTGAAGAATCTGCAAACCGGATGGTGCCGATCACGGGCTTGGACTATACTACCCAACGGGTTTCGCAGATGTTCTCTAAGATGCAGATGCCATCACTACAACCTGTTGCCCAAAAGAAGGCGTTCCAGGAGCTATGGGATCCGCCCCGGGATAATAAAGAACTGAGGAAGATCACTCAGCACCCGGGATTGGGTTATACCCTTCAAGAATTCTATGAAGCCGAGGTGGACGTCATCTCTGTTTCCTACCAGCATGAAGACCCTCCCGAGGTGGGATATGACAAGTACCCCTCGGAAGATGAAGAAATCATTTATCAATCCGTAATGAACAATGAAGCCCCAGACAGTCAGCCGGAGACGGGGACATCTGATGAAACAAAGAAAGATTGATGCTGGGAAGACCTACCTTGCAAAGAGGATCTGTTCCATGCTGAAGCAAAGTTTGATACGGGAACCTCGGATGAAGACCAAATAGCCAAAGAGCTGAGAGAAGGCCTGGAGTTTGAGCGCATCCTAGAAGAAGTCCGGGCCCTACAGAATGATGATCCCTCGGCAAAGCCTGCATCAGAAGAACCTCTGGGGGCGGAAGACTCCATTTTTGAGTTCCCTTCTGAACCAGTCACGTCCTCGGGGCAGACTAAACATAATCCAACAATATTGGCCGTATATGATGAGCCAGCACCCGCTGATGACCAGTATGATGAAACAGAGAATCATGAAACTGAAGAAGATTATATCCCGGGAGGCTTCATTGACTTGCAAGAAGCCCCGCCCGAGGTCGAAGATGGAGGTCAGGCCACCGTCGATGAGCTTGTGGAAATAAATCTGGGGACTGCAGATGAGCCAAGGCCGACATTCCTCAGTGCACTGCTGGAGCCAGCTGCCAGGGAACAGTATATACAGTTCTTGAAAGAATTCCGAGACTACTTTGCATGGACATATGATGAAATGCCGGGACTGAGTTCTGATGTGGCACAGCACCGATTGGCAATAAACCCAGAGGCTAGCCCTGTAAAGCAGCCTTCCAGGAGAATGCGCCCTGAATTAATAAATCAGATTAACAAAGAGGTTGACAAGCTGATTGATGTAGGCTTTGTTGAAGAAAATCAGTATACTACATGGTTAGCCAACATAGTGCCTGTAAAAAAGAAAAATGGGCAGATCAGAATATGTGTTGATTTCGGGACCTTAATAAGGCCTGCCCGAAAGATGATTTCCCAGTGCCAATCACTGAAGTGATGATCGATGCGACTACTGGTCATGAAGCCCTGTCATTTATGGATGGGTCATCCGGATATAACCAGATCTGGATTGCTGAAGAAGACAGAGTGCACACTGCGTTCCGCACTCCGAAGGGGATATTCCACTACAAAAGGATGCCGTTTGGCCTCAAGAATGCCGGCGCTACCTACCAAAGAGCTATGACCAAGATCTTTGATGATTTGCTCTTCAAGAAAGTAGAGTGCTACATTGATGATTTGGTAGTAAAAACTAAAAGAAGAGAAGACCATTTGCAAGACCTGAGGGTAGTATTCCAGAGGCTGCGCAAATATGAACTCAAGATGAATCCCATGAAATGTGCCTTCGGCGTGTCCAGTGGAAAATTCCTCGGGTTTATTGTCCGGCATAGGGGCATTGAAATCGACCCATCCAAGATTAAGGCTATCCAGGAGCTCCCTCCACCAAGGAATCTGCCCGAGCTGAGATCTCTGCAAGGGCGTCTGGCCTATATCCGACGATTTATATCAAATCTGTCGGGAAGATGCCACCCCTTTCACAAGCTCATGATGAAAGATGTGCCGTTCCTCTGGGACGATGGCTGTCAGGAAGCCTTTGAGAAGCTGAAAGAATATCTCAAGACCCCTCCAGTGCTGGGGGCACCCGTTAAGGGCAGGCCCTTAATACTATACATCGCAGCCACATACTGTTCCCTGGGGGCAATGCTGGCACAGATAAATGAAGAAGGCAAAGAACAAGCCTTGTACTACCTGAGTAGGAGGCTGATTAGAACTGAAGAAAGCTACAGCTACATAGAAAAGACATGCTTGGCACTAGTCTTTGCTGTCAAGAAGCTCCGACACTATATGTTGTCACATGAAGTCAGATTGATATCTGCAGCAGATCCGCTCAAATACATATTGACTCAGCCAGTACTGAAGGGCCGGTTGGGCAAATGGGCAGTGATCCTGATGGAATTCGATATTACCTATACACCCCAGAGGGCGATAAAAGGACAGGCCGTGGCTGATTTCTTCGCAGAGCATCCTGTGCCGAAAAATGATATGCTAGGGACTGAGTTACCCGATGATGAGACACTCGAGGCCTGCCAGACCCAGTCAGTTATGTGGCAACTATTCTTTGATGGAGCATCTAGAACAGAGATAGACTCCGATGGAAAGACCAGAATACGGGCTGGGGCCGGTATTGTGCTGAAATCACCAGAAGGGGAGGTCGTGCATACTTCCTGTTCTATAAACAAGCCCTGCACCAATAATGAGGCCGAGTATGAAGCTCTGATAATCGGGCTATATATCAGCCTCAACATGGGTATCCAAATGCTTCAAGTATTCGGGGATTCGATGTTGATAATAAAACAGATCCAAGGGGAGTTCGAAGTGCGGAAGCTAGAACTGAATCCCTACCACCAAAAAGCTGTGCGCCTCATGGCGAAATTCTACCATATTGAGCTCAAGCATGTGGGCCGTGGACACAATGCCCAGGCTGATGCACTGGCAAAGCTGGCCAGCTCACTAGCAGTCCCACCAAATAAGACACTGAACATTGTCGTTATGAACCGGCGGCAAGTCCCCAGTATGCTAGAAGGGTGCCCCGAAGAAGATGAAGTTGCCACCATCAGCACAGAACAAGCGTCTGATTGGAGACAGCACCTGCTGCAGTGGTTTCTACACCAACAACTGCCGCAGATAAGAGAGAAAAGATGAAACTCCTAAGAATCAAAGATTCTTATGAACTCAGAATGAATTTTGTTCCGAATAATGGCAGATGCACGCAAGAAGATTCTACTCCGCTGTCTGTCCACTGAGGAAGCCTGGCAAGCGATGAAAGAAACACATGCTGGGACAGCAGGTGCCCACCAGGCTGGTCCCAAGATGAAGATAGAAATCAAGAAGCTGGGCTACTATTGGCCCACCATGTTTGAAGACTGCTGTAAATTTGCAAAATCATGCCAGAAATGCCAGGAGCATGCTACTGTGCCTAGAAGGCCTCCTACGACTCTGCACCCTACAGTTCCCAGTTGGCCGTTTGCACAATGGGGAACTGATGTAGTCGGGCCACTGCCGACTTCCTCGGCCGGACATAAGTACATACTGGCCATAACAGATTACTTCTCCCGATGGGCGGAGGCTGTAGCATTAAGAGAAGTGACTGGTGAACTGGTCGCCAGATTCATCAAGCAGAACATTATCTTCCGGTTCGGGATTCCCAGCCGAATAATATCCGACAATGGGAGTCATTTCAGAAATCAGAAGGTATATCGACTTGCTGAGAAGTATAAGATCGAATGGAGGACCTCCACTCCTTACAATCCACAGGCAAATGGATTGGCAGAAGCTTTTAACAAGACTCTCTGCACCTTGCTGGCCAAGGTCGTCAGTTCTAATAAGAAGGACTGGGAAGAGAAAATGTATGAAGCTCTGTGGGCATACCGCACTGTCTTCAAGACACCTACAGGGTGCTCACCATACTCGCTGGTATACGGCTCAGAGGCAGTGGTTCCGCTAGAGCTGGAAGTCCCGTCACTCAGAGTGACAGTCCAATATGGCTTGGCCCGTGGCGAACAGACCAATGCAGAAAGAAGACTAGAAGAACTGGCTGAATTGGAAGGGAAGCACCTCCGAGCTCAGAAGAGTATCCAAATGTATCAGGCCCGCATGGCCACTGCATTCAACAAACTCGTAAGAGGACGAAAAATCAAGAAAGGTGACCTCGTCATGGTCAAGAAAAAAGAAGTCATGGCGTCCAACCCAAAAGGAAAGCTGAATGCTAATTGGGAAGGTCCTTATGTGATACAGAGGGTCTACGAAGGAGGGTCCTACGTGGTTGTTAACCATCGAGGGGAAATCCAATTCTTGCCACTCAACGGAAGACATCTAAAGCTGTATCATACAGCACAACCAACATTCCCCGAGTAATCGGGCAAAATCTACCCTTTCTTGGTATAGCGGCACTCCGCCCTAGCCAAGCTACACCCTTTTCCCGGTCTAGCGGCACTCCGCCCTATCCGAGCTACGCTTTTCTTGGTCTAGCGGCACTCCGCCCTAGCCGAGCTACCCTTTTCTTGGTCTAGCGGCACTCCGCCCTAACCGAGCTACCCTTTCCTTGGTATAGCGGCACTCCGCCCTAACCGAGCTACCCTTTCCTTGGTCTAGCGGCACTCGCCCTAGTCGAGCTACCCATTTCTTGGTCTAGCGGCACTCCGCCCTAGCCAAGCTACACCCTTTTCCCGGTCTAGCGGCACTCCGCCCTAGCCGAGCTACCCTTTTCTTGGTCTAGCGGCACTCCGCCCTAGCCGAGCTACCCTTTTCTTGGTCTAGCGACACTCCGCCCTAACCGAGCTACCCTTTCCTTGGTCTAGCGGCACTCCGCCCTAACCGAGCTACCCTTTCCTTGGTCTAGCGGCACTCCGCCCTAGCCGAGCTACCCATTTCTTGGTCTAGCGGCACTCCGCCCTAGCCAAGCTACACCCTTTCTTGGCCTAGCGGCACTCCGCCCTAGCCAAGCTACACCCTTTTCCCAGTCTAGCGGCACTCCGCCCTAGCCGAGCTACCCTTTTCTTGGTCTAGCGGCACTCCGCCCTAGCCGAGCTACCCTTTTCATGGTCTAGCGGCACTCCGCCCTAACCGAGCTACCATTTTCTTGGTCTAGCGGCACTCCGCCCAAACCGAGCTACCCTTTCCTTAGTCTAGCGGCACTCCGCCCTAGCCAGGCTACCCTTTCTTGGTCTAGCGGCACTCCGCCCTAACCGAGCTACCCTTTTCTTGGTCTAGTGGTACTCCGCCCTAGCCAGGCTACCCTTTCTTGGTCTAGCGGCACCCCGCCCTAGCCGAGCTACCCATCTCTTGGTCTAGCGGCACTCTTCCCTAACCAAGCCACCCCTTATCTTGATCTAATGGCATTCCGACCTGTCACCCTCTAAAAAAAAAGAGAGAGGAAGAGAGAATAGAAGATGATAAAATAGGGGCTAAAAATAGAGATGCCCCGCCAGACTTGTTCAGGCGTTCTGAGCAAGGGCTAAAATTAGAGATGCCCCGCCAGACTTGTTCAGGCTGTGCTGAAAATCCGAACGGGCACTACAGGTAAAATCGGGTACCCCGCCACGTGAAAACCCGAAAGGGCGCGTGGGCAAAAGCAAGAGGGGACTGGTTCCGGCGAAAACCCGAAAGGGCGCTTGGGTCGGTAATATGGTGATTCCAAAGAAAGCCTCACCTCCCACCATAAAACTCCTCGTCGATCGACCGGCGCCTTGCCCGATCAACGATTAAACCCATCCGGAATGGACCTTACGTCTATTCTGTTGAACCCTTCATGCATTGCTCAAGAAAAATCCCCTCGATAATAAGCCCACCACCACGAGACCAGCTACTGATCGAACGGCACACTGCCCGATCAGCGATAAAACCTTGTACGGTTTAGACCTTACGTCTATTCCGACTAGATCTACATGTCTCTTTACGTCCCGCCGTGATGAAACCCGTCATTGATCGATCGGCACCTCGCCGTCAATGTCTGCCCGATCTATGATGAAACCTATCCAGTTTAGACCTTCCGTCTATCCCGATGAAATCCATGAAATCCTTGCATTGGTATAAATCCAATACCGATGATGAAACCCGCCATTGATCGATCGGCACCTCGCCCAATATCAATGATAAAACCCTATCCAGTTTAGACCCTACGTCTATCCTGATGAAACATATGAAATCCTTGCATTGGTATGAGCCAATACCAATGATGAAACCTGCTATCGATCGGTTGGCACACTACCTAATCGACGCTAAAACCCATCCAGGGTAGACCTTCCGTCTGCTCTGACATAGCACAACACTGCTATTTGAATCGATTCAGACCCTCCATCTGGATAGATCATGAAACTCTATTCCTTTGCGGTAATGTCAGACCCTACATTAACAATGAAACTCACATTTCTGGCAAATGGCTCCGTGCCCGAGCTGCTAGCTATTCAGACCTTTCGCCTGAATAGGTCATGAAACCATATTTCCCTTTGCATTGATGTTGACACCCACATCAATGATCGTGTGTCCACAATAAACATATGGCGCCATGGTCCATAGGATGAAAGTTCTGGTCCCAGAAAAGACAATGAAAAAGGAAAAGAGAAAGAAAACGACAAAAAAGTATATATATAAAAAATGGGGTTGAAAATAGAGATACCCCGCCAGACTTGTTCAGGCATTCTGGACAAGGGCAAAAATGGCTAAAACCCAGCTGTGGTGAAAACCCGAAAGGGCACTGCAGGCAAAATCGGGTACCCCGCCACGTGAAAATCCGAAAGGACGCGTGGGCAAAAGCAAGAGGGGGCTGGCTCTGGTGAAAACCTAAAAGGGCACTTGGGTCAGTAATGTGGTAATTCAGAAGTTCCATGCCAACCGGCACGTTGCCTTCACCTCCTCTTCACTGATGAAGCCTTCCGTCGGTCATCTGGCTCTATGCCCCACCGATGATAAAGCCTTTCCGGGATAGATCTTACGTCTACCCTGATGAAATATACATACCCTCTTTTCACAAGTCCCACCGACAATAAAACCCGTCACCATTCTGATAAAGCTTGGCCAGTTCAGACCTTACGTCTGTCCTGATCAAACTCCTAAACCTTCCCTTGATCGATCGGCTCCTTGCCCGGTCAACGATGAAACCCTACCAGGATAGACCCTACGCCTATCCTGATGAAACCTACGTATTTGTTGGTAAAGTCCCACCCGCGATAAAACCTGCTGGAATAGACCTTACGTCTGTCCTGACGAGACCTACACCTCTACATACGTCCCACCGTTGATCGACCGGCACCTCGCCCGATCAATGATGAAATCCTCTGTCCGGTTTAGACCTTACGTCTATACTGATGAAACCTATGAAACTCTTTGCGTCGATATAAGCCCGATCACTAATGAAACTCTTTGCGTCGACGATGAAACCAACCACTGATCGACTGGCACCTCGCCCGATCAGTGATGAAACCATGTCCAATTAAAACCCTGCCAGTTTAGACCTTTTGTCTATTCTGATGAAACTTATAACACTTTCTTTGCATCGATATGAACCCAATATCGATGATGAAACTAGCTATTGATCGACCGGCACCTCGCCCGATCAATGATGAAATCCTATCCAATTCAGACCCTACGTCTTTCCTGATAAAAATCACGCACTCTTCAATGTCCCACCTGCGATAACCTCTACCCAGTCTAGACCTTATGTCTACTCTGATGAAACCTGTAAAACTCCTTTGCATCGATATAAACCCAATATCGATGATGAAATCATATACTGGTCGGTTGGCACATTGCCCCGACTAGCTTTGAAACTTACCCGGGATGGACCATTCGCCCGTTCCAGATAATGCTCTGAGCCTCTTCGTTCACATTCCTGCAAACCGTCTCCCTTGCGGCACGTACGGCCAAGAAGGACGTTTGCTACCACCAACAGAATTCGGTTTAAGCACCCCCCCGGAGGCCGTCACGCGGTGGAGCGAGTTCGCCATCCTTTCTCTGAAGGGGTGGACGCTCTCCTGCCAGGTACGAGCCATTCGCATGAGGGACTGCTAGAACCATTACCCCACTTCCCAAAGTGATGAAACCACATGGAAAAGACAATGGACACACATGAAGCCGAAGATTCCTTTTCATTAAAAGAGGAGTACATAAAGAGCCCCGAGGGGACACTGTATCACAAAAGAGGGCAGAAGAAAAAGAAAGAAAAGATAATTCATGGCCGCCGGAATATATCTTCGAAGGCCAGAAGACCCACATAGGGAGCAGCTCCTAGCTCATGAAGGCGCGCCTCCTCCTCCTGAAGCCTCACAGACATGTCTTGGAGAGACATCACTCGTCCCTCCAACGAGGCCACCTCCTCGATGGACTGCGGCTGAATAGAGGATAATTGTTGCAGCTCGGCTCGGAGTCGGTGAGCTCCGCTTCCAGAATGGCTATCCGGTCCTGGACAGCTTCCTCCCGCTGAACAGCACGCTGTAGCTCAGCTCGGCATTCATCAAGTGCGAGCGTCAGCTGCCCCAGCTCAGATTTATATTCTGACCTCTGCAACCTCAGTGCCGTCAGCTTGTCGGCCATGGTCCGTGCTAGGAAGTCTCTCCGATGCACGAATTTCAGCAAAAGCAACACCCGCTGAGCCCATATGTCCAGAGGGCAGCCCATGGCTTGCAGGCCAGCGGTGAAGCGATTGGCAATTTCCTTCAGTTGCAGATATGTCAAGCCAGGCTGGGATTCTACCAGTTGGCGTAGCATGTCCAAATGCTGCCAGACAAAGCTGTCAGAAGAAGCAAAGCCAAAGGAGGCAGATGGGACGACCTCAAAAGTCACCTCGCCGTCAATGTCTGCCCACAGTGCAACATCCGGCTGAGAGGACGAAGACGGCAGATCTGCTGGAAGAACTGGCCGGTCCCTCTCTGTGCTCTCCTGTTGAGCTGAAGACTCCTCCTCTACCGCTGTCTCGGGAGCTATGGCTTGAACATCCGCGGAGGGAGAACCAATAAATGATGGAGCTATCTCTTCATGAGTCTTCTGAATAAGGGCTTCATCTTCAGCTGCTCTTTCTGATAATGGGGACGAAAGGTCCCTAGTCTGTAGAGGCAGAAATCCAGTCTCTATAGCCACTGTGGCAGGGACTACTGACTCGGGCGCAATTGACATTACGGCGGCCGGTATAAAAGCGGAGCTTCTGGCTGGGTCTGCTTCGGCTCTAAACTC
Organism: Amorphophallus konjac; assembly: GCA_022559845.1. Lineage (NCBI taxonomy): Eukaryota > Viridiplantae > Streptophyta > Magnoliopsida > Alismatales > Araceae > Amorphophallus > Amorphophallus konjac. The sequence goes on from CM040119.1 coordinate 248,999,508, forward strand.
TGAGGCCCTGACAGGGACGGAAATCTCTCCTGATTATCCCAAGTCCAGTGATGTTAAGTCAGTTGAAGATTGTATTCTTACTGGCACAGGGCGAATAACCTCAGAAATTCCCATGCAAGTTAAAAGTAAAGCAGGGATGATGACCAAGTCTGCAGATGAAACATCCATAGAAACTGCGGCCGCGCCGAGAAGCACCCGCGCCGAGAGGCAGTTCCCTCACCGCGCCGAGAAGATACCAAATGCTGAAAAGAAAAGAAAACTCATTGGAGAAGAACAAAGAAATGAAAAATATGTGTGCAGGATATTGTTGCAATGAGATGATCAGAGTCTAAAGACTAGATTAAAAGAGAAATTGAGGAAGATACCCTCGAACGTTGAAAGGCACCTGCGGACACCGTGTCGCTTATTCTGCGCTTACGCCA